>JAFNEN010000005.1:665000-1285000 GCA_019343175.1 Oedothorax gibbosus
AGAAAAAGAAGAGCGTGCAAGACAAAGAGCTTCCAATGAGGAATATCGCCTAAGACATCATTCAGCATCAACTTCTGATAAACAAGACGTTGTGCCAGAAGTCATAGAGAATAGTTCTCAAAATCAAGAGTCAGATTCAAAGGAAGTAATATCTACTTTCACAAAAAGCAAGCCGTTAAAGAGTAAAGATTTGTTTTCCCGTCTACTGAAATTGAAGGATGACTTTTTAACCGAATGCCATCTGCTTGGAAAGATAATTCTAGTTATGTGGCAGCACAACAGACTGTATCTTCACTTAAAGCAGTAAACGATACCGCTGAAAGAGCTGAAAAATTAATGCAAGACTTTCATGGTCTTATAACAGCAGATGAAGAGCAAAAACAGTGCTTATTGCGTCCACGAACACCGAAAGCTATTAGCTGATTGTAAAAAGACACTTTAAAAAGGAAATACCCATTTTAATTACTTTTAGATGTATTAGTTCTTATTTTGTTGTTATTGCTATTATTTTTCATCTTTTGTTATCATTTTAAACTTTTTGAATTGAGAGAAATTTAGATGAAAACATTTAAAGAAATTCATTCAAAGTATTAGTGTTATGATCTTCCTTATGTATACAAAACTAAATTAAAATGAATAAATAATCAATTTTAAACAGTTTTACATAGTTTATATTTATTTCAATATTAGTAGCCTCAAACACACAATGTTTTTATTTTAAAAAGTCGCTGTGGGTAACCGCCCCGCTGCAGTGACTACGTAACGGCCCTGCACCTTAAAAATAGAATAAGATTGTACTGTACGTACTCTTATTTAACTTCACAAATTTGCGCTTTTTATGAATATTGAGGAGAATAAACTAATTTGAGACACTTTTATGCAGTATTGTTGTGGTAATTCACCCGTCTAGCGGTGTGAAGTTGAGCATTTTGCGAGTTTCCAAAAAAGGGGCGCTTCTTTCTTGTGTATCTCGATAACCGTTGCTCGTAGAAATTATGTTATACAAAAATTAAAAAAGGGTTTAATTTTTATTATAATGTTTATTAAAAATAAATGGACAAAAATGAATTTTAGATTTTGCAATTTAAATAAAAGGATTTTTATAAATAAAATATTTTTTATGTTTTGATAAAAAAATAATATTTTATAATAAATAATATATATATATATATATATATATATATATATTATATATATATATATTATATATATATATATATATATATATATATATATATATATATATATATATATATATATATATATTATATATATATATATATATATATATATATATATATATATATATATATATATTATATATATATATATATATATATATATAATATATATATGAAAGTTTATTAAATTTATTAAATTGAAAACGACGAAGAGCTTCCGAAGTAGTAAGTATAGAGATGACTGTGGAAGCTTATCCTGGAAGAGACAGACCATAGTCAATAGTAACACAAATAACCTTGAAAATTTTCTTTCTTCTGAAGAGAAATTGAGTGTTGTTTACCATAAATATGCTTATCAATAAAGTTGTTGGAAGTTGGTCAGTATGCCATCTTCAATGAGTAGTGGTCGTAGTTGCATGCTGGGGTCGGTCAGTAGCATGAAGGGTCATCGAAGTAGTACGTATAGAATTGACTGCAGCAACTCATCATGCCAAAGACAGACAGTAGTCATTTGTCCCAGAAACAACCTTGTATATTTTTGTTCTGAAGAGAAGTTGAATGCTGTTTACCAAAAATGCCTTGTGTAGGAACAGTTCCTCAGGAATGATTATAAAGCCCTGGTTGATGATTTGGGCCCATGTAACAAGTAATCAATGTAGTGAAAGAAGCTATTACCTCTTCATACCACCAAACACCAACAATGAAATCGCGGAAATGTATAAATGAAAGCTGGAATGACTTACATCATACGAAACATGCCAATTGGTTGATTTGTTAATATAAATTTGTTAGTATATTTATAAAGTATGAAATTACTTTCACCCTTTTTCATAAAAGTACGTTCAGGTGCAAGTCGTAAATCATTTTTTTAAAAATAATTATTTTAAATTTTTAAATTAAATCTGTAGTATT
This sequence comes from Oedothorax gibbosus, assembly GCA_019343175.1. Lineage (NCBI taxonomy): Eukaryota > Metazoa > Arthropoda > Arachnida > Araneae > Linyphiidae > Oedothorax > Oedothorax gibbosus. Next base: position 667,094 of record JAFNEN010000005.1, read on the forward strand.
TATTCACAAATACTATTTTTAAAAAAAATATTACTTACATAATTACTTAATTCAATAATAATATTTATATAAATATTTTTTTAAATACTGCTAAATAAGTATTACAAATAAATATTAGTACTTAATAAATATTAGTTGTCTAAAGTTGGTAAGTATACCATCTTCAATGAGTAGTGGTCGTAATTGCATACTGTTCGCCAGTAGTAGGAAGAGCTGACGAAAATCAAATCATTGGTTGATATATAAAAAAATTCTGGCCCTAAATGCAAAAATTCCCCATATGCTTTTTATGTAAGTAGATATCCGTTAAGTAATAATGTTCGCAGTTGCACACTGGGCGTCTGTATCATGAAGAGCTTTCGAAGTAGTACGGATAGAGATAACTGTGGTAGCTCATCCTGGCAAAGGCAGACAATATTCAGTAGTCACACAAAACACCTTGTTAACTTTTCTTCTGAAGAGAAGGTGAGTGCTGTTAACCACAAATATGCTTATCAATAAAGTTGTTTAAACTTGGTGAGTATTCCATCTTCAATGAGTAGGGATCGCAGTTGCATACTGTCCGTCAGTAGCATGCTGAAGAACAGTCAAAGTAGTACATATTCAGATGACTTTGACAGCTCAGCATACCAAGACAGAGAGTAGTCAGCAGTCACACGAACAGCCTTGTTAATTTTTCTTCTGAAGAGAAGTTGAATGCTGTTTACCGTAAATGTGCTTATCAATATAGTTGTCTAAAGTTGGTTAGTATCCCATCTTCACTGAATAGTGGTCGTACTTGCATGCTGTCGGTCAGTGGCATGAAGGTAACCGGAGTAGTACGTATAGATTTGACTGCAGCAACTTATCATGCCAGAGACAGACAGTAGCCATTGGTCCCATAAAACGCCTTGTAAATTTTTCTTCTGAAAAGAAGTTGAGTTCTTTTATCATAAATGAATTGTAGTAACAGTTCTTCAGGAATGAAAATAAAGCCTTGCCTTGATTGATGATTTGTGCCCATATGTAACAAAAAATTAATGTAGATAACGGAACTTTCCTTGTCACATCGACAATCACCGACAATAAAATTGCGGAAGTGCAGAATTGAAAGCTAGAATGACTTACATCATACGAAAGATGCCAATTGGTCGATTTGTTTCGATAAATTTGTTAGTATATCTATAAAATATGAAATTATTTTCACCATTTTACTTAAAAGTACGTTCTGGTGCAAGTCGTAAAACATTTTCAAAAATTATTATTTTAAATATATAAATTTAATCTGTAGTATTTATACAAATACTATTTTTAAAAATATTATTTATATAATTACTAAATTCAATAATAATATTTATATAAATACTATTTTAAATACTGATAAATAAAAAATTACAAAAAAAGGTTTAACACTTTTTAAAATCACTGTAACTGATAAATAACATCTATAAAACTCCTTTAAAAATTAAATACCATTAAAAGAAGCATAATTTTATACATAAAATGATTATTATATATATTTATAAAAGTTTTATTAAATTTAAAATGATGAAGAGCGTCCGAAGTAGTACGTATAGTGATGACTGTGGCAGCTGATCCCTAAAAGACAGACAATAGGCAGTAGTCACACAAAACGCCTTGTTAAATTTTCTTTTGAAGAGAATGTGGTGCTGTTTAACATTAATATGCTTATCAATAAAGTTGTCTAAAGTTGGTTAGTATTCCATCTTCAATGAGTAGTAGACGTAGTTGCATACTTTAGGTCAATAGCAAGAAGGGAGCTTGACCACAAATAGAAGTGCAGAACCACAAATCTGCTTATCAATAAAGTTGTCTAAACTTGATGAGTATTCCATCTTCAATGAGTAGGGGTCGCAGCTGCATACTGTCCGTCAGTAGCCTGCTGAAGAACAGTTAAAGTAGTGCGTATTCAGATGACTTTGACAGCTCAGCATGCCAAGACAGAGAGTAGTCAGCAGTCACACGAACACACTTGTTAATTTTTCTTCTGAAGAGAAGTTGAGTGCTGTTTACCATAAATGTGCTTATCAATATAGTTGTCTAAAGTTGGTTAGTATCCCATCTTCACTGAGTAGTGGTCGTACTTGCATACTGTCGGTCAGTGGCATGAAGGGCCCCGGAGTAGTACGTATAGATTTGACTGCGGCTGCTAATCATGCCAAAGACAGACAGTAGTCGTTGGTCCCATAAAACTCCTTGTAAAATTTTCTTCTGAACTGAAGTTGAGTGCTGTTTACCATAAATGAATTGTGTAACAACAGTTCTTCATTAATGAAAAGAAAACCTTGATTGAAGATTTGTGCCCAAATGTAATAAAAAATCAATGTAGAGAACGGAGATTTCCTTGTCATACCGACAATGATCAACAATAAAATCGCGGAAATGCAGAATTGAAAGCTAGAATTACTTACATTACGCGAGAAATGCCAATTGGTTGATTTATTTATATAAGTTTGTTAGTATATCTATAAAAAAATTAAATTGTTTTTGCCTTTTTATAAAAAAAAGTACGTTCCGATGCAAGTCGTATTACATTTAGTCGTAGCAAATTCTTTTTTAATAATCATTTAAAATGTATAAATTTAACTGTAGTATTTAAACAAATAATGATTTTTAAAAATATTATTTATATAACGACTAAATTCAATAATAATATATTTATATAAATACTATCTTAAATACTATTAAATAAATATTACAAAAAAAATGCTTAACTCTTTTCAAAATACACTGGAAGTGATAAATAACCAGTTATAAATCTCCTACAAAAGTAAAATACCCATTAAAAGAAGTATAATATGATTCATAAAATGATTATTATATGTATTTATAAAAGTTTTATTAAATTGAAAACGACGAAGAGCTTCTGAAGTAGTACTTAAAGTGATGACTGTGGCAGCTCATCCTGGAAAAGACAGACAATAGGCAGTAGTCACACAAAACGTTAACTCAAATATTCTTCTGAAGAGCAGGTGAGTGCTGTTTACATTAATATGCTTATCAATAAAGTTGTCTAAAATTGGTTAGTATTCCATCTTCAATGAGTAGGGGTCGTAGTTGCATACTGCCGGTCGGTAGCAAGAAGGGCCACCGCAGTAGTACATATAGAATTGACTGCGGCGGCTCATCCAGCCAAAGACAGACAGTAGTCATTAGTTCCATTAAACGTCTTGTAAATTTTTCTTCTGAAGAGAAGTTAAGTGCTGTTTAACATAAATGCCTTGTGTAGTAACAGTTCTTCAAGAATGAAAATAAAGCGCTGATTGATGATTTGTGTCCATGTAACAAGTAATTAATGTATAGTGAACGAAGCTATTACCAGAACATCTGGTAAGCTGAAGAACTTACATCATACGCTGAGCTCTAAAGCTGAGATGACTTATACATCATACGAAACATGCCAATCGGTCGATTTATTTATAAATTTGTTATTAAATCTATAAAATATGAAATTATTTCACATTTTCTAAAGTATTGTGCAAGTGTAACATTTAAACTAATTTTAAATATATAAATTTAATCTGTCATATTTACACAAATACTGTTTTTTAAAAATATTATTTTTATAATTGATAAATTCAAATAACTTCTCACAACTCTTACATTCCACATTTAGAAAAATTGTTGGATCTGAGACTAAATAGCACCACGGCGATACACGACTAAAAGCAAAATTGACCAAATGTCCCAAACTCAAAGTAAGCTTACAGGAAAGTTTAACGTGAAACAACGAATGCTTAGAAAGTGGATTGAACATAAAATTATCACGTCCTTGGCCGCTAAAAAATTGTGCTTTTTCTGAAGATAGGAAAATGTACTTACAAAATTACGGTGTCAAGTCGCTAAGCGCCGGTCAGAAAGCGCCGGTCGTCGAAGCGTCAGAAGCGCCGGTCGAAGCGTCAGTCGCTGAGCGCCGATAGAGTCAAGCAGGGTTCGATTTGATCAACCTGTTGAGTTGAAACCTGGTTTAGTTTAGTTTGAATTATCGTCGCACTAGAGCTACACGAGGGGTATGGGCGACGGGCGTCGTAATTTAGAACCACAGTCAAGTGACGAGCCGACATTAAATCTTGCTTTTTAATGTTTAATAAATTGCGCTGACATGCCATCAAGTAATGCATAGATGAACTAAATGTAAGGATACAATTTTATATAATATGGTATTTATTTACGGTTGTTGTTGTTGTCTTGCTGATTCAAATATGTTTTATGTTTATGAAAAAAATTTTGTTCAGAAAAACATTAAAAACGAGCATTTTTCACGTCACAATGATGATTTGTACCTATGTAACATCTAATCAATATAGTGAATGGAACTTTCCTTGTCATACCATCAAAAGCCAATAATGAATTCATGGAAATGCAGAAATGAAAGCTGGAATAACATACATTAAACGAAACATGCAAATTGGTCGATTTATTTATATTAATTTGTTAGTATATCTATAAAAAATGAAATTATTTTCACCATTTTACATAAAAGTACGTTCTGATGCAGGTTATAAAACATTTGTTAATTTTTTTTCTGAAGAGAAGTTGAGTGCTGTTTACCTTAAATAAGCTTATCAATAAAGTTATCTAAAGTTAGTTAGTATCTCATCTTCAATGAGCAGTGGTCGTAGTTGCATACACTGTTAAAAATTTTGTGCTTGGTTTCACCATGATATTTGTTCCTTGTAGCTGCAACGGCTGAATGGTGAAACGTTTCACCATATTTTTGGTATTCGGTTGAACCATTTCTCAGGTTTTTGTTTCCAAATCCAGAAAAATGGTTCAACCAAAAACCGAAAAAAAGGTGAAACATTTCACCATTCAGCCGTTGCAGCTACTAGGAACCAATATCATGGTGAAACCAACCAATATCATGGTGAAACCTAGCACCAAATTTTTAACAGTGTACTCTCCGTCAGTAGCATGAAGAGCTGACGAAGAAATAAGTATAGATATGACTGCGGCACAACTCATCATGACAATGACAGACAGTAGTCACACAAAACGCCTTTTTAATTTTTCTTCCGAAGAGAAGTTGAGTGCTCTTTACTATAAATATGCTTATCAATAAAGTTGTTGAAAATTGGTTAGCATCCCATCTTAAATGAGTAGTGGTCGTAGTTGCATACTGTACGTCAGTATCACGAAGAGCTGACGAAGTAGTTGTAAATTATAAACTTTAAAAATTTAAGATTATTGTAGGAAAAACTGATACACAAAATACGGAAAATGCCGGTAGCTCCATACTGTCCACCAGCAGTATGAGGAGATTACGCAGTAGTAAGCATACAAATGACTGTGGCAACTCGTCCTGACAAAGACGGTCAGTATAGTCACTCAAAACGCTTTGTACATTTTTCTTCTGAAGAGAAATTGATTGCGGTTAGCATAAATATGCTTATCAAAAAAGTTGTCTAAAGTTAGTTAGTATCATATCTAATATAAGTTAATGGAGATAATAACTTCTTACAACTTACATTCCACATTTAGAAAAATTGTGGGATCTGAGACCAAATAGCACCACGGCAATGGATGACTAAAAGCAAAATTGACCCAACTCACAAACTCAAAGTAAACTTAAAGAACATGAAAAAAACACGTGCTTAGAAAGTGGATTGAACATAAAATTATTACGTTCTTGGCCGCTAAAAAATTGTGCTTTTACTGAAGATATGAAAATGTACTTACAAAATTACGGTGTCAAGGCTCTAAGCGCCGGTCAGTAGGGTCAAACAGGGTTCAATTTGATCAACCTGTTGAGTCCAAAGCTGGTTGCGATTTAAATCGTCTAAGCGATTAGGCACACATTAATACTTTCAAAAAAATTATATAACTATCGAGCTGCCATCTGTTGGAATTGATTGGAACGATTAAATCTTGCTTTTTAATGTCTAATAAATTGCGCTGACAAAACATCTAGTATTTCATAGATGAACTAAATGTAAGAATACAATTTTATATAATATAGTATTTATTTTCGGTTGCTTTTGTTGTCTTCAAAATTTAATTTATATAAATACTAAATTCAATAATATTTATATAAATACTAAATTTAATAACATCTATATAAATACTATCATAAAATAATACTAATCAATAATATTTATATAAATACTAAATTCAATAATATTTATATAAATACTAATTCAATAATATTGACATAAATACTTCTTCTGAAGAGAAGTTGAGTGCTCTTTACCATAAATATGCTTCTCAATGAAGTTGTCTAAAGTTGGTTAGTATTCCAAACCTCCTAAAAGGCCAGGAAAAGGGCAAAAATGTACTGTTGTTTTCACTGCATAAAATTTAAATTGTATTTATTTCAAATAAAATACTTTAAAAAAAAACTAGAATCAGGTTTATTTTGAAAGAGATGAAGTAAAAAACATTTTCAGATGTAAAAATGACATTATGAATAAAAAATTGTAAATTATAAAATTTCAGATTATAATAAGAAGAACTGATGCACAAACTACAAAGAAGGCCGGGTCTGACGATTGGAGCGATAACTAGTGGTCGCAGCTTCATACCGTCCGCCTAAGCATGAAGAGACTGCGCAGTAGTAAGTATAGAAATGACTGCGTCTTCTCTTCATGACAAAGGCAAACAAGAGTCAGTAGTCACACAAAACGCCTGGATAATTTTTCTTCTGAAGAGACGTTGAGTGCTCTTTACCATACATATGCTTATCAAAAGAGTTGTCGAAAATTGGTTAGTCAGTTAGCATCTTGATTGAGTAGTGGTCGTAGTTGCATACTGTCCGTCGGCAGCATAAGCTGACAAAGTAATTGTAAATCATAAAACTTTCACATTCAAGATGCACAAAATAAGGAAAATTCTAAATTTAAGTATCGGAGGCATGAGTAGTGGTCGCAGCTTCATACTGTCCGCCGGCAGCATGAAATAATTACGCAGTAGTAGTAATTATAGAAATGACTGCGGCAACTCGTCACTACAAAGACAGTCAGTAACCACTCAAAATTCCTTGTAATGTTGTTGCATGTTGTCTAAACATGGTTAGTATCCCATCCTTAATGATTAATGGTCGTAGCTGCATACTGTCCGTCAGTAGCACGAGCAGCTGACGAAGAAATAAGTATAGATATGACTGCGGCAGCTCCTCATGTAGTCACACCAAACGCCTTGTTAATTTTTCTTCTGAAGAGAAGTTGAGAGCTGTTTACCACAATTATGCTTATCAATAAAGTTGTTGAAAGTTGGTTCGTATGCCATCTTCAATGAGTAGTGGTCGTAGTTGCATGCTGTCGGTCAGTAGCATGAAGGGTCATCGAAGTAGTACATATAGAATTGACTGCAGCAACTCATCATGCCAAAGACAGACAGCAGTCATTAGTCCCATAAACAACCTTGTGCATTTTTCTTCTGAAGAGAAGTTGAGTGCTGTTTACCATAAATGCCTTGTGTAGGAACAGTTCCTCAGGAATGAAAATAAAGCCTTGATTGATGATTTGTGCCCATGTAACAAGTAATCAATATAGTGAACGAAGCAATTAACTCTTCATACCACCAAACACCAACATTGAATTGAAAGCTAGAATGACTACATCATACGAAAGATGCCAATTGGTTGATTTGTTTACATAAATTTGTTAGTATTTCGATAAAAAGTGAAATTATTTTCATCATTTTACATACAAGTAAGTTCTGTTGCAAGTCGTAAAACATTTTTTAAAAATAATTATTTAAAATTTATAAATTTAATCTGTAGTATATATACACATTATCTTTGGTATTTATTATTAAAATACACTTTTTTATATTATTTATAAAATTACTAAATTCAATAATAATATTTAAGTAAATACTATTAAGTAATACTGTTAAGGTAACAGGGAACAAAATGGCCACTCAAAATATCGAATTTTCATTTAAACTTTAGTTACTGAATCGTGCCTTTACGAAAGAAGTTCTATGATGCACATTTGAATATGGGGCTGGAGTTTGCAAATTTGGTAGTTAATTTCAATATAACTTTGCTACCAGCTTTAAATGTCGGTATTCCAAAACACCAATTTTCAACCTAGGTACACTGTTATCTTTTTCTATTTTACTAGAAGTGTTAAAATTTTCCGTGATGTCGTATACATGTCTATTTAACACAGTAAGCCAAAAATATTCCAAAAAATATTAAATGAGTAAAAATAAGACTATTTTTCTGATTTAAGAAATACGCAAAATTTCTATTTAGGTTAATAACTTAAAATTATAAATGTTTTATCGTCAAACTTGAGGTTCATTGCGTTAACTGGACTTTATTTATTTCTATAAAAATTATTTTCAGACACACGCATTAGTTGTACTGGAAAAAGTGCCTAAAACCTAAAAATCGGTGTTTTAAAATAATGACATATGAAGCTGGAAACAAATTTATATTGAAATTAACTACCAAATTTGCGAACTCCAACCCCATATTCAGATGAGTATTATATAAAAAAATTTGTAAATATTAATCTTAGTGATTGAAAGTTAAAATGAAAATTTGATAATTTGAAGCGTCGTTATGTTCCCTGTTCCCTTAAATATTACAAAAAAGTTAAAACTTTTTTAAATACCCTGTAACTGATAAATAACCCGTTAAAATACTCATCTAAAAATAAAATACCATCAAAAGAAGAATAATATTATTCATCAAATGATTATTATTTATAACAGTTTTATTATATTGCATACGATAATATTTATAAAATAAATTCTAATTAAAGAACTTTTTAAAAATTAATTTGAAATGGTTATAAATACTTACATACTTTATACAATGCAATCAAATTTTTTTTTATAGTTTTTTAGCTTGAATTTGATGATCTTGGCTAAATGTACATTTTGCTTTCACAAAACCTTAAGAGAAAATTCATGAGAATCCTTTGTTCGATTGTTTTTTTATATTTTGAAATTTGTGCTGTTGTAAAATGTGCATTTTGCTTTTGTAGGGTATTTGTTTTAAAAAAGGAAGTACAAATTCCAGACCAAGAAAATGTGTACTTTGAAAGCAAAAACGTTACAAAAACATTTGAAAAGGGCATTCATGTACAATCACGAATGAATGTAAATTATACAAAAATAACATATCAAGGCAAAAAAAAAAATAATCAAATTTATTTTATGTTAATGATTGTTATTTAAATACAAAAACGTATTCATACTTTTTTCCCTTCTGTTTTATCATTACTTAATTATTTATTTCTTCTGAAGAGACGTTGAGTGGTGTTTACCATAAATATGCTTCACAATGAAGTTGTCTACAGTTGGTTAGCATCCCATCTTGAATGTGTAGTGGTCGTAGTTGCATACTGTCAGTCTGCAGCACGAAGAGCTTCCGAAGTAATATAACATATCAAGGCAAAAAAATAATCAAATTTATTTTATGTTAATGATTGTTATTTAAATACAAAAACGTAATCATACTTTTTTCCCTTCTATTTTATCATTACTTAATTATTTATTTCTTCTGAAGAGACGTTGAGTGGTGTTTACCATAAATATGCTTCACAATGAAGTTGTCTACATTTGGTTAGCATCTCATCTTGAATGAGTAGTGGTCGTAGTTGCATACTGTCAGTCTGTAGCACGAAGAGCTTCCGAAGTAATAAGTATAGATATGACTGCGGGAGCTCCTTATGCAAAGACAGACAGTAGTCACACAAAACGCCTTGTTAATTTTTCTTCTGAAGAGAAGTTGAGTGCTCTTTACCATAAATATGCTTCTCATTGAACTTTTCTATACAGTCTAATCCCGTTAACAGGAATTCGAAGGGAGCACCGAAACTTTTCGTATTAACCGAATTTCATGTCAACCGTTAGGATTTTTTTTACATTGAACCAGTAAATAGTTTTAAAAAAATCCCAAAAAATATTCTAATTTTATAATGTAATACACTAATAATACAGGCATATAATTATAGGTTAAGAAAAACAGTTTATAACTGTTTTTATCTTCGTTAACATGACGTCACACTCACAACCCATCAAATGCACCTGCCCTGAGGGCAATTTGAAGATGTGCAAAGAGTCACGTGATTGAGATCATCGTTCTGATTTGTTCCTGTAGCGTTAATTGGGTTTCTGTAGCGTTAATGTTTATTAACTGTAGCTTTGATTTAGTTGTATTAACTGTATTTGTAACTGTTTTGTGGCGGTCAGCACTTATACCCAATACTAGCCCTTGTGACCGAGTAATTACTTTGTCGCAGACGGTTCAGTATTGGGCTCTCACGCAAGAGGTTCCTGGTCGAAACCGGGCCCGGTCCATACCTCTTCCAGGAACCTCTAGCGTGCGAGTACAAAACTGAACCGTCTGCGACAAAGTAATTACTCGGTCGTGATGGCTAGTATTGGTTTTTTTTTTATTATTTTAGCAGGGAGAAACTGTTAAATTAAAAAGGAAAATCTGGAATTTCAACAGGGAAAAACTGTTAAATTATCGTGGGAAAACTATTAAATTAACAGTTTTTCCCTGCTAAATTAACAGTTTTCTCTCTGTTAAAATTACAGTTTTTAAACTATAAAAAAACAGTTATTAACTGCCGTCAAAGTTGACAGTTTTTAACTGTAACAACAACCGGTTTTTTTACAGTGTATTAATCACTCAAAACGCCTTGTAATGTGGTTGCATGTTGTTTAAAGTTGGTTAGTATCCCATCCCTAATGATTAATCGTCGTAGTTGCATACTGTCCGTCAGTAGCATGAGCAGCTGACGAAGAAATAAGTATAGATATGATTGCGGCAGCTCCTCATGACAAAGACAGACAGTAGTCACACAAAATGCCTTATTAATTTTTCTTCTGAAGAGAAGTTGAGTGCTGTTTACCATAAATGTGCTTATCAATAAAGTTGTCTAAAGTTGGTCAGTATGCGCCATCTTCAATGAGTAGTGGTCGTAGTTGCATGCTGTCGGTCAGTAACATGAAGGGTCATCGAAGTAGTACGTAAGAATTGACTGCAACAACTCATCATGCCAGAGACAGACAGTAGCCATTGGTCCCATAAAACGACTTGTAAATTTTTTTTCTGAAAAGAAGTTGAGTTCTGTTTATCATAAATGAATTGTAGCAACAGTTCTTCATTAATGAAAATAAAGCCTTGATTGAAGATTTGTGCCTATATGTAACAAGTAATCAATGTAGTGAACGAAGCTTACCTTTTCATACTACCAAACACCAACAATGAAATGGTTGAAATGTAGAAATGAAAGATGGAATGACTTACATCCGTAAGCAGTGAGCTGCCGAAGTAGTAAGTATGGATATGATTTAAACAGACAAAAGTCCTTAGTCACAAAAAAAGCCTTGTACACTGTTAAAAATTTTGTGATTGGTTTCACCATGATATTGGTTCCTAGTAGCTGCAACGGCTGAATGGTGAAACGTTCCATAATATTTTTGGTATTCGGTTGAACCATTTCTCAGGTTTTTGTTTCCAAATCCAGAAAAATGGTTCAACCAAACACCGAAAAAAAGGTGAAACATTTCACCATTCAGCCGTTGCAGCTACTAGGAACCAATATCATGGTGAACCAACCAATATCATGGTGAAACCTAGCACCAAATTTTAACAGTGTAAATTTTTCTTCTAAAGAGAATTTGAGTACTGTTTACCATAAATAAGCTTATCAATGAAGTTGTCTAAAGTTTCTTAGTATCCCAAACCTCAAGAAATTGGGAAAATACGTACATTTGTTTTCACTGCTTAATTTAAAATTCAATTTATTTCAAAGAAACCATTTTTTAAAATAATTATCAAGTTTATTTTGAAAGAGGTGATCTTAAAAACATTTCCAGATGTGTCAAAATTACATTATGAATAAAAATTCGTAAAATATAAAATTTCAGATTATTGTAAGAAGAACTGATGCACAACATACGGAGAAAACGGGATCTAGCGATTGGAGGGATAGGTAGTGGTCGCAGCTTCATACCGTCCGCATGAAGAGACTGCGCAGTAGTAAGTAAAGAAATAACTGCGTCTTCTCTTCATGACAAAGGCAGACAAGACTCAGTAGTCATACAAAATGCCTGGATAATTTGTCTTCTGAAGAGAAGTTGAGTGCTCTTTACCATAAGTATGCTTCTCAATGAAGTTGTCTAAAGTTGGTTAGTATCCCATCTTCACTGAGTAGTGGTCGTACTTGCATACTGTCGGTCAGTGGCATGAAGGGTCACCGGAGTAGTACGTTTTGACTGCAGCAACTAATCATGCCAGAGACAGACAGTAGTCATGGAGTGCTCTTTACCATAAATATGCTTCTCAATGAAGTTGTCTAAAGTTGGTTAGTATCCCATCTTCACTGAGTAATGGTCGTACTTGCATACTGTCGGTCAGTGGCATGAAGGGTCACCGGAGTAGTACGTTTTGACTGCAGCAACTAATCATGCCAGAGACAAACAGTAGTCATTGGAGTGCTCTTTACCATAAATATGCTTCTCAATGTAGTTGTCTAAAGTTGGTTAGTATCCCATCTTCACTGAGTAGTGGTCGTACTTGCATACTGTCGGTCAGTGGCATGAAGGGTCACCGGAGTAGTACGTTTTGACTGCAGCAACTAATCATGCCAGAGACAAACAGTAGTCATTGGAGTGCTCTTTACCATAAATATGCTTCTCAATGAAGTTGTCTAAAGTTGGTTAGTATTCCAAACCTCCCCGAAAGGCCAGGAAAAGGTCAAATATGTAATGTTGTTTTCACTGCATAAAATTTTAATTTAATTTTTTTTCAAATAAATATTTTTTAAAAAATTTGATTCAGGTTTATTTTGAAAGAGATTAACTTAAAAACATTTCCATATGCAAAAATCACATTATGAATAAAAATTTGCAAATTATTAAATTTTAAAATTTAAGATTATTGTAAGAAAAACTGATGCACAAAATACGAAAAAGCCGGGTCGATCTCTTGGAGGGATAAGTAGTTGTCGCAGCTTCATAGCGCCCACCTGCAGCATGAAGAGATTATGCAGTAGTAAGTATAGAAATGACTGCGGCAACTCGTCACGACAAAGACAGCAGTCAGTAATCACTCAAAATGCCTTGTAATGTTGTTGCATGTTGTCTAAAGTAGGTTAGTATCCCATCTTCAATGAGTATTGGTCGTAGTTGCATACTGTTCGTCAGTAGCATGAAGAGTGTTCGTAGTACGTATAGAGATGACTGCGACAGCTCATTATGACAATGACAGACAGTAGTCACACAAAACGCCTTGTAAATTTTTCTTCTGAAGAGACGTTGAGTGCTGTTTACTATAAATATTAAATATGCTTATAAATAAAGTTGTCTAAAATCAGTAGTGGGGTAAAATACGTCCTGATTTAAAAACAACTTCAATTGCACAATTTATTGAATTAATTGTTTAGAGAGCAATCAGGTACATATCTAAAAATAATACTGTCCCCTAGGTATATTTTCTGGGTCAGGAAGGACTTTTAAGATCTGAGAAGCATCTACTTCAGAAATATCATCTTTCTTAGAAAAAATGAAAAAGAACTTTCTTTGTTTCTACCAAATTTAACTGTGTATGAGTCTTCTTCATTTTGTGAAAGAATAATACCACAAAATAATTTCTTAGTTCTTTCCCCCAAAAGCTCAACCTGAACCCACTTTCCTACTCGCAACGAACTATGATCATTGCTGTTTCTGTTAACTCTTTTGATTTTCCCATCTTAAAAAATATCTGCGAAAAAATAACCTAATTTAGGAACATGTTTCTTTGTAATTACAAGCTGGTTACTATATCAGCTGAATACATTTTTAAACATACACATAGTGAGGAGTTATGAACGATCAACTTTAGCAAAATAAATGAGTGTGCAATGTTAATCAATTTTATAATTTTTTTTCGATTTTCGGTGTTTTGATAATTTATTCATAATCAGGAGTAGTCTGTTTTAAAATAATCCCTTTGTAAATTAAATAAATATTATTCCATTGTTATTACTTCTACTTCTAAGTAGGTTACTCTAGCCTAAACACATGTTATATTTAGTACTACAAACATAGTATAGTTCATAAACAGTCAAGAAAGACATCATAATAACATCCATAGACAACTGACCATGTCTGTAGACATACAGAGTCCACGGACGTGACAAATTACATGTCTCATGCTTGTAAAACATGGTATGTTCATATTTGAAACATGAGTATAAAAAAGTAAGCTCATTGTATCGAATGCAACACATAATTATGTATGACATCTGATTAGCTTACCTAAGTTTTATCTAAGCCACAGACGTGATGCACTCATCTTGACCTTTCACTAAATCTTAAGCTTAATGAACAACAAAATGATTTAAAAGGTAAAAACATACAGATTTTTTGATTTTGCTATACAATAAGGCTGCCAATGACACTAAAATGACATAGACCCTGCGTTGTACACACTGCCACCTATTAAATTCAATACAAGTTTTTGTTATGTCCACGGGCGTGACTTCAGTCATTGGGGACAAAGAATTAAATACTTAGTAAAATAAATTCAAATTTAAAAAATAAAGATAAAAATTGCAATAATATTTTCCCAAAATGTCCCTTTCTTTAATCCTCTAATTCAAAAAGTGAATTCATATCTTATAAGTTAGACATATAAACTGCCAAACTCATGAAATTGGGGGTTGGGTCACACCACGGACAAGACGTGTCACGCTCTTTGGACTAAAAAAACTGGAATGAAACAGAAAATCTTGTATAATTCTTTCTGTTCTATACTCTATAAACTGTATTATCATTTTTCCCTAAGTTACTTTGCTTTTAAAAGCCTATATAACTTTTAATACTGGCGAGAACAAGACTGGTTCATTTTCCCGCGATTGACCCAAATATGCTTCTCATTGAAGTTATCTACAGTTGGTTAACATCCAATCTTGAAAAAGTAGTGGTCGCAGCTTCATACTGTTCGCCTGCAGCATGAAGAGATTACGCACTAGTAAGTATAGAGAGGACTGCTTCAGCTCATCATGACAAAGACAGACAGTAGTCAGTCGTCACACAAAACGCCTTGTTAATGTTTCTTCTGAAGAGAAGTTGAGTGCTGTTTACCATAAATATGCTTATCAATAAAGTTGATTGGTTGGTTGGTATCCCATTTTTAATGAGTAGTGGTCGCAGCTTCATACTGACGGTCTGTAGCATGAAGAGTGCTCGCAGTAGTAAATATAGAAATGACTGCGTCAACTCTTCATAACAAAGACAGTCAGTAATCACTCAAAATACCTTGTAAATGTTTCTTCTTAAAAGAAGTTGAGTTGCTGTTTACCATTAATATGCCTATCAATAAAGTTGTCTAAAGTTGGTTAGAAAGCATATCGTTAATAAGTAGTGATGTTTGCACCTGCAAACTCTCAGTATGTAACAAAGTAAGTAAAGTCTGACTGGGACAACTATTTGTGTCCCGTATCCACAGGTAACAAATTTCAAAGTCTTGTTTCCTGTTTCTAATCTTCTAACTCACTCTGGCACTATCCAAGTGAGATCTAATAAGTTATTGACATTTAAAAAGTCTATTAAAACTAAGCTCTACTTGTGGTGCATGACCAACATACCGAAAGATATGTTTAGTTTGAAGTGAAGCTTGGGCTGAGATCTACTGCATTTCACCTACAGTAGACTTTCGCAAACCTACCGTACAATTTTTTTTTACTCTTTTATCGGCTTTCTTATAACATCAATCAGACCAATCAAGTAAAGTTTACGTCTAAGTTAAATTAAAGCAACAAGGGGGGGGGGGGGGCCAAAAAAAACTTTTTAATGCACTGAAGGTTTGAGGTTCACTACATTCGTCATTAAAAAAACTGTAATTAGGGGGCCCTATGGAGGATCAGACAATGACTGTGACAACTCTTCAAAGTCTTCATGGCAAAAAAAGGCAGCTGTCACAGGTTTCATCTTGAAAATTCTTCTTCGAAAGGCAAGCAAGCAGCAATTGATTACAACTTATAAGTTTATTTAATAAATTATCTAAAAATTATTAATATAGCCTATTTTTAATTAAATATGATCATAGCCGCATACTGTGCGCTTGCGACGCGAATTGTTTTCATTGTCGTAAGTAAAAGCTATGCATGCGTCAACCCTTTGTGTGAATAACAAACAGTAATCACAGTAAAAAAAAATTCAAATTCTTCTTTGGAAGTCAAGTTGACGACTGTTAGTTATTATTTACCATATAACACAAATAATCAAAAAATATTTTTTTATCTATTATCTTTATTTAAGGGGGTCGGGTACCTCGCGCCACTTTTTCTTTACTTTTGCACTTGCTGAATCCATTTTTTTTTTCAACGTAAGCAACATCTATAAACACTATTTTTTTGATAAAAAAATCTTAATTTTTAATAGAGTGAAAATTAAATTTTTTTAAATCAAATTTTAACCTATTTTCAAATTCCTACTCCTCTTCGGTTTTTCAATTTCTTGTAATCAAAAATTTATTAGAGGTTCAGTATTAGTATCCTAATAGAAGCATGCATTCCATTTTTAGACACACACTACACTCTTAAAACAAAAGAGTGAAATCCACTCCTATAGGGGAAGTGCATTTTCGGCACCGGAAGCGGAAAGGAGTGGAAATTAACTCAGACTGAGTTAAAACCGCTCGTTTTAAGAGTGTAGGACGTAGATTGTTTTCTTTTATTTATTTTACCCACTCCACAAAAAGAGTGAAATCCACTCCTATAGGGGAAGTACATTTTCGGCACGGAAAGGAGTGGATATTGACTCAGACTGAGTTAAAACCGCTCGTTTGTTTTAGGAGTGTACTGTTTTTTAAAAAAATTACTAACGAAGAAATCACCGAGATTTTCTTTAAAATTAAACGAATTTTCGATTTTGTACAATGTTTACGAAAAATCAAATGCAAAAATAAAGGAAAGGAATGCAAACTTTTATTAAAAATACTATTTCAAAAATACTATATCAGCGTTCTTGATTTGACGATATCTTGATTTTTTGTATCTTGATTTTGAGGTGAATGAATCTCATTGTTTCATCTCAAGCCGTTGCATTCTGAGTTTGGAACTTAACTGTTTGTTTGAATGCAACGACTTATCGACGCCATAAAACGCGAAATTCTTCAACATCATTATTTATAAAAAGGTTAGTATTTATTTAAAATGCATTTCATTTTATTGCCATCCCTATCATGTGTTTGTATGTTTGTTTTGCTCTTTAATCAATTGTTTATTAGCCTACTTTTCTTTTTTAAATTCGAAATAATTCAAAAAATGAAAAAGTAGGTATTGACATGCGGTCGATGTCCGTCTGTCTGTCCGTACCCCCCTTCCAAAATCGGTTCTATACATCTGATCTTAAAAATTCTTTTTTTGTTAGAAAGCTATGACCTCAGAGACCCAACTTTCATACTTTTTGTCCGCCTGTCTGTACGTCCGGACGGACATAAATTTACTATCTGTCGGCGAATTTCCCATTGAATTAGCATTGGAATTCAATTTTGAGTCATTTAAATCACTGTTGCCAAATCAACAATGGCATGAGAAACTTTATTTATTTAAAAATATTTGAAGCAAAATAATTTTTTCATGAATCAGTTTGGAATGACGCCATAAAATGTAGCACCATGTGATTCTTTGTTTACCAAGAAAGCGCAAAGGCATATTTTTTTGCATACAATTATGCTTAGTTTTAATTTTCAATTTGTATTTTTTTTAATGCAGTTTGGAGTAATTTCATTACATTTGTTTTTAAAAAATATTTAATTATTCTTCGAACTACAAATAAATCGAGCAGACGATAAATAATATTAAGTTAATTTGCGAAAGAATATTAAGGAAAATAGTTGATTTTGGCTTTTAGAAGTTTATGTTATAGCTGGATGCTCTGTTTAGCGATTTTTTTTCTAATGTGTATAAATATAGTGTAGAAATGGTTGTTGATGATATTTACTGTTAAGAACCTTGTTGTTTTCCGATTAGAATTTCAGAAAGTATTTAAGTAACAGGAAAGTAGGCTATTTTAGTTCTTCTTGTTTTTATGTGTGTTCTGTGTTAATGCTGTTCAATAGATGTGTAGCTTATTAGGTATACTGCTTGATCGTTTTATGTTGGGCAAATTGATTGCGGTGATCCAATATTACCAATAATAGTAAATTTTTTTTTATTGTGAAAACGATAATTAAGAAAGATTTGTAAGTGTTTTAATCAAGGCCACTTGAAAATATTCCCGGTAAATTTCCTCGAATCCACTCGTTGAGTCGTTGGAATGTACAAACGAGGAATGAACTATAATAAATATTCTACTAAGTGTTTTAAAGCGGGAGAGCTGGAAACGCAGTATTAAAGCCCAAATGAAAAGCGAAGTTGATCTTTTTTTCTGTTTTAAAAAATCTTCCTTCTATTTAAATTCACAAAACTATACACTAATGTTTAAAATTAAGAGGTAAACAGCTTACTTAGCCCTGTTCAACAGCTCAGAATTTGTTATTGTTTTAAAATTATACACCTGTGCAAACACTATTTTGAAATTCAATTTTGTGGATTTTAATATAATTTCAATTAGGGTTTTTTTTCAAAAATTAAAGATCGGATAGAGAAGTAGGAGATTAACTCGAAGAATTTAAAAAGAATTTTAATATAGATATTTTTTGTACAGTCTTACATCATGGACACTGGTAAGTCAAAGCTTCAGGAATGGGGATTTGGATCCCTAATCGAGGCAAGTTCAAAATTTGAAACTATAAAAAAATCAAAATAATTACTTTAAAAAAAGTTCTTGCTGAACTTAATGTTTAAGAAAATTAACACCTAGAAAGTTTGAGCAGCACACCAGCAATATCATTATATAATCAATATGTATACAAAATTTGAAACTTGTTTTTATGTAGGGGTTGGTACATATATATTCCGGCTTGTGTGCTTGATCAGAGACCCGCTTATAAAGCCTTCGTCAAGTCCTTTCACAGAAAGAATTTTTTACTGTCACAGAGAAAGGAATTTACACCCAGGGCGAAGGCAGGAATCAAACCCGCACCCGTTACAGCGCGCAGACTGCTAGCGTAATGGTCTAAACCACTCGGCCACCCGGGCCCCTGTTTTCATGTGGATAAATATATATGAGTAAATAAATATTTAAATGAAGTTGTGTGTTTTGTTGTAAAAATAAATGAAAATTTAAAAAATGCATTTGCGTGATTTAAATGTAATATAATGCATCATTTATATGCGAAGCCAATTTTGCTTCCGAAACACACTTAGAATCTTCATAACATTTTTATAAGCATTAGATAGTATAGTTTTACGTGCATGTAGATAATTATGTATATGAAAAATACCTTAAATATTCCAAAAGCTTTACATCCGTGGATTTGAGTCCGTAAAAAAGCAATTTTGGAAAATAATTAAAACCTTTTTTAAATTTGGGTGAAAAATACGAACAAAATGATGTAGTCGAATTCTATAAAACATGGTCTAATGTTAAAAAAAAGGCATGTGCTCAAATATGACGAAACTAGAACTATCAAATCACATATACTCAAAAATGACGAAACTGGACTGAAAACGACGAAACTAGAACTGTCAAAACAACAAAATTCATACAGTCAAAAATACAGAAACTGAACTCTCAAATAAACAATAATAATTGTCAATTTAACTAAACTAGAATGACGAAATATTTCTTTAAATTTGACTAAATTCGTGTCCTCAAAAATCAATTTTCCTTAGTTTGATGAAATTAAAACTTGGAGCGTTTGTCAGTAAACAGTTTCGTCAAAAATAAAGAAAATTTCATCAATTTTGAGCATCCATTTCTGAGAGTGCAGTTGCCGTGAAAGAGATAGCTATTTCAAATGTTCATTGCATATAAATTAAAAAAAAAATTCTATAACAATGCATATACTATGTTAGTAGACAAAAAAAAACTACGTTCAATGTTATAACATAGTAGATCATAAACTTTTCACCAAGATTAAATTACACGTTCCTCTATTGAATTTAATCCTTTCACGATTTATTCGTATAAAATCTTACAAATATATTATATTCCACTTGAAAGTACGTTTTAAAGTTGATTTTTATTATTACATATTACTAACTGTTATACTACAGTTTACAATGCAACAAATGCTTGATTTTACTTATTTTAAAATATGTTATTGAGTCGTAAAAGTTGTTTTTTGCAGATTCTTATATAATTTTAAATAGATTTTATAAAACACAGATATACGAAGTAAAAAAAACTATAATCTCATGGATAACAATCAAACTCTATATTAATTTTAAAGTTACTAATTATTTTTACAAAAAAATTAATTTATCGTTGAAGAAGGTGTTAAACCGTGTATTTTTTAAGTAAAAAAACAACAGCAAAAGTATTACTTATGGCAATATTTATTTACACTGCTGCAAAGTCTACTTTTAGCAATGCGCAATAATAATTGTTTAATAATGCGTAATGATTTTCATATTACTAGTTTAATAATGTACTTAGCAGTTTTGCAGTTAAAAATGTAAGTGACTGAATGTCTAATTTTGACTTACCTTTCGAACTTACCTTCAACGAAGATGAAGACTTATGATATCGCGAGAAAAACTTACTGAAGCTACTCCGTCGTAGAAGGGAGAGATGACGAAGAACATCTTGACATCATCTCTTTTGTCAATTTAGCCAACCTTTTTTTAAACAAAAAATACTATTTAAGGACAGAATAAGTTTACTACACTGCTCAAAATAATTAGGGGAGCACTTTGCGTTTTTTCATTAGCCCTTTCAGTTCCAACTTTTTATTTTTTATTATAAAAATCTAAAATGTGTAAAATAGATTCATTATGCATGCATTCAGAATGAAATGGTAAACAACAGGGGGAAATAATCTTAATTTTTAAACTAAAATTTTTCTTACTAAGTTGAGTTCGCACTTATTTATCGTTAGATGGATGAATCGTGTCGTTTGAAGAAGTAAATCATGTTTGTTTGAATTAAATGAAAAACATAGTAAAATATATTATTATATTAGGAAAAAATTGGAATCATAACTTTTGAATAAATTATAACAATATTTTTTCAAAACTTTATTTGTTAAAAAAAGTTAAAATAAAATTTTAAACATCTAAGAATGAAGGAATTTGAATGAAGAATTTAGGGTCAATTTACTTCATAAAAGTTTTTTGGGAGTGAATTTTATATTTTACTATGTTTTTCATATTTTCATTTAATTCAAACAAACATGATTTACTTCTTCAAACGACACCATTCATCCATCTAACGATAAATAAGTGCGAGCTCAACTTAGTAAGAAAAAAAATCACAAGCTGATGATTTCAAATGGATTCAGTGGGGGTGAAAGGGTTTAAACCATGCATTCCCCTAATTCTTTTGAGCAGTGTATTTAAGAGTAACTTTTACAATTGCTGCGGAAATATATACTTACGTAAGGATACATTATTTTTTTAATCGTTTTTTTTTTCAACATTAAAATTCTTTTTATCAGATAAACACTTACCATCGAAATCAAGAATAATATACTGTTTAGTTACTAGACTTAATTTAGTTTTCAAAATATGAAAGTTTAATCTAGCTGAAAATATGTATATTCTAAATAATATATATTGTTATAAAAACTAGAGAAGGACTAAATATCTTATCATAACTTTCCACTTACCTCTGTAAAAAAGGGACATTTAGGCTTCAGTTCACTAGGAATTTTGACTTCGCGGTATCAAATGATAGGATTAAAAAAAAGGCTTTAAAGAGAATTATTGTTTTAAAAGCAGTTTAACAAAATGCATTTATAGTTTTCAAAGTTTTTACGGGGTTATATTTAAGTAAGGGACTGTCATTTTAAATAACAATTAAAATTTTAATTAACAATCCCAATACATTTTAAACTAATCTACGGAGACATCGGGAGATGAGTCTCAACACTTCGCTGTAGAACCACAAAAGACCCATGGTTCCTGGCCTCCTACAATTTATACTTCATATGACAATGCGCATGGTACTTGTGAGGTATCCCCCTAAGTGAATTGCTAAATGCAAAACGGGCTCAAGTCCATTAGAGAATTTACCCCTATGCTTCTTTCTTTCAATGCTTTAGTGAAAGGAGAAGCTCACACGGATCTTTTGTGAACTTCAGCCCTTTTTATATTGAACGGTTCATTTACTGGGGTGAGAAATTAGGTGGTGTTTTAGAATTTGAAGTAAGCGTCTTGAATGGCGCGTTTGGAAACCTTAGATGTGTTTTTCAATAAGGCATTCAAACCGTTCTCTGGAGTAATTTTCTCATACCTCTAAAATGTGTGCAGTGATTTGTTGAAATTAGTTTTGGTAGTACGTGATACACAATGGGTTATTCATTGCCAATAAGGGTAGATCTTGAAAAGCTTTCTCTTCTAAATATACACTCTTAAAACAAAAGAGTGAAATCCACTCCTATAGGGGAAGTGCATTTTCGGCACCGGAAAGGAGTGGAAATTAACTCAGACTGAGTTAAAACCGCTCGTTTTAAGAGTGTAGGACGTAGATTGTTTTCTTTTGTTTCTTTTACCCACTCCGCAAAAAGAGTGAAATCCACTCCTATAGGGGAAGTGCATTTTCGGCACGGAAAGGAGTGGAAATCAACTCAGACTGAGTTAAAACCGCTCGTTTGTTTTAAGAGTGTACTGTTTTAATATTCTATTATATTTCCCTCTATATATTGGAGTTCACTCTCACAATTACAACTAAGCAAATAATATTCCTGCGTAGGAATGGAGAAAGGAGATGTTTTACATCAAACCAGCTCAAAACAATATTCCATCGGTCCTTTTAAGCTAAAACGAAACCCTAGCGTAGCTTGTAGTAATTGATAAACACTTGGGATAATAAATAAACACACTTTTTATCAGTATGAAAATTCTTTTTATAAAATAAAACCACTCTTGGCTAATTATGTGCAAAATTACCTTTTCTCTAGTGTAAGTCACGTGTGTAAAAAATGATTTTAACTACAACTTTTAACATTAAATGAAAAAATTAGCGGAATAGCTGATCTATACTTATTAAAACAAAATAATGAAACGTGCTGTATTTAATTTGATTTATTTCTCAAATTTAAAAAGCCTGTAAGCCGTATACTGAAGTTGGAAATGCAGATAAAAAATGTTAGAGGAAAAACAATGCCAAAGTCGTTTTACTCTTTAAAAATAATGAAAAAAAATTTTGGCCAATGATTAAACTTTCTATTTTTACTTAATTTAAGTAAACGAAAAAAAGAGGTTTTCAAATTTTACACTATATTTGTAGAGACCTTATCATCATGTAACCTAAATGTTTCACTGAATATTTAAAAACTAATTTAGGTCAAAGCTTTAGATTTTTTATATACTAATTAATCCCAGCTGTACTCTAGAAAGTATTTCACTCAGGCGTGGTTTTTTTTAAATATGTCGCACTAGAGCGACACAAGAAACACCAGCAGCGAGCCTCGCAATTTCGAACGCGGTTAAGTGACGACGCCGACCCCTGAGCTGGAATCGAACGCAATCTTACCAAGTGACATTTTCAGGAATCAGGATAATGACAAATTTAACGTCCCATATGTACCAAATTTACTGTCCCATGGACAATGCATTTTTATTGAAAGATTCTTTTTCATCATGATCCATTAGTAGGATACCATAGACTAAAACAGAACCTGCGAAAGTAACGTACATGGCATAACGTTCAACCGACCAACCCTCATTCAAGCTTGAAGATGTTTGTCCTTTTAAATTAAAATTTCCGATCGTCCTACCTCTTCACTGGAATCAGTTTAAAGACACTATATTAAAAGTTGACGAAAATAATAAAATTAAAATTTTCATCTCAGACGTGTACACTTCCCTAAACACTATTTTTTGAAAGACAAACTATAAAAAAGCTGCATCATTTTTTTATATAAAATAAGCTATTACTTATTTTAAAACTTCTCTCCTTCTCCAAGTTGGTATAGGTCAAAAACCTAACAAGTTTTTTTTAAATCATATTTTTTAATCATATTTATTCTACTTTAACTATTTTTATGAAGTGTAAGGGAGAAAGAATTTCTCCCAAAGGAATGGATTGAAAAAACCATATTTATTATCTACACTTATTTACCCATTTCAAAATAATAATAGCTATACCTCCTTTTTGAAGCCAGCTAAGTATACTATTATCCTCTAAATAGCGAACCCGGCAATGGCTTCCTTCATGATTTTATTTGTTTTTGTTGAACTATTCTTTAAAATCCCCTTATTGCAGAAATAATGTCAATTGAAAGTAGAGTTTGTGGCTCAAATGCATGAATAATACGTTGTGCATTTAAATAGCTTAAACGAATAATTCTTCAAAATACAATATGATGTCATAATAGTATATGATGCAATAATAGTATGTGATGCAATAATAGTATATGATGTAATAATAGTCATGATTATAAAATTTAAATATTTGGCAAGCATAATAATTCAAAAGTAAATTATTTGATACTTTACTGTTTGAAATACTTATTAGGGCATAGTTTAAAGGTGACGGTTAAAAACGAGTGTTTCCTTTTTGTCAAAATTGGGTTTGTAGTAGAATTTTATTTCTCAATACGAAAATAAATGATTTTTTGCCATAAAATCAATAAAATATTTTGCCATAATTTTTAACATTGGTTAAAAAAAACGTAATGAGTCAGAAAATTAAAAATATATTTAAGAACATATTTATTTGACAAAAAAAATATTTTGAACAATGATTATATTATATACAATACATTTGATTCCCATATGCAAAGAAGCATAGGGGGGACATACATATAAAAACACAAACCTGTTTATAATGAAAATTACCGTCTAGCTTGTCCAAATACCGCCTTTAACTGTATTCAAGCAAGGCGGTCAATGGTACTACTCCATTTTTTTAAAACTCTTAAAGACGGTGAAAGGATTTTTTTACAGTCAATAAAGTGGACATTTTCAATAAAAAGGTAAGACTTCAAAACAGGAGCCCTAACTCTATCAATAAAATTTCCTAATTACTTGATTGAATGTGATGTTTGGAAGATAATTTGTTTTATACTATGCATGTAAGATGATATATAAAAGAAAATCTCACTAAAACGGAAAAATTATCTAATGCCTTCTAAGAAAATTAAGTAACTTCCTATTAAGCTATAATTTGTTTGCAATGATTATAGTTTAATTTTCAACAAATTACTGAATCATTTTCAGCTATTTATATTTAGGAGATTTCGGTAAAGCCTTCATGATATAAATGTTTTATTATTTTATATGGTATGAAGGTCACTCATTTGATTCTTTTTATTTTAAGTTAAAAGGATTTTATATTATAACATAGATTTGTTGACATACTGTTAAGGAAATCTATTTTGAATAAATACCAGGAAAATTATTTGTTTTGCCATTCGTTTTACAAACATCCTTATAAAATATAATTTTGTATAATATATATTATGAAATATACAGTAAACACTATCATTTTAGTTTGACTCACCAAATAACTGGTTTGAGTTTTGACTAGACTTAAAGAACTCAAGCATGTAAATAAAGTTTCAGGAATTGCCATAATGTTATCCGAAACTTTAGAAGGTATAACAAATTGTAAACCAAAAACTATATTTAACATCATAGCTTTATACTAATAAAAATTAATACCTTTTTAATTAAAAAAATAAACATTTTTTTAAAATTTACTAATTAGCTTAAAACTTCTTTTGAGTGATGAATTGTAATATCTTCTTAATTTTCTCAAAGCAATTTGGTAGATTTTACTATTATTGTAGAGTAGATGAACAATCTTCAGAAACGGCACAATATTACAGTTCTGAATAATTAAAATTGTGTAATTACTTAAACAATTTTAAATCAGGTGGCACGCAATATTTTTGCTACATATGTTTTTCAGCGCTCACGTTGTTTCGTCCAAGTTGTCAAATTAACACTCAATTACACATATTCTTAGTATTAATTTCCCCTTGAAACGTCCTGTCTGTAGAACTTGGTTGGTTCATATATTTCCGGCTTGTGTGCTTGATCAGAGACCCGCTTATAAACCTTCGTCAAGTAAGACAGACACGGACAGAATTTTTACTGACACAGAGAGAGAGAAATTACACCCAGAGCTATGGCGGGAATCGAGCCCGCACCCGGTACAGTGAGCAGACTGTTAGCGTAGGCAGCTATCTTAACCACTAGATCACCCGGGCCCCACGTCCTGTCTGTCCCCTGTGTTCAAGCAGACAGAACATGACTTTTTTTCAATATGACATTTTGTGATTCCTTAGCAAAAGCAGTTTTTAATTTTTTATCTCTTGGCAACTTTTCATGAAAGGATAATTAATATTGGGCTTCACTAAGAAAAATGGCTTCTCCGACTGATTCCTCGATGGAATTTTAAAAAAATCTCCTTTAAACGAAAAATTCAATGATACCTCCATAACATAAACAAAATATCAGAGGAAATTGAAGAGTTTATAGTTAAACTCATAGTTTCCTTGCACAGTAGCCACGACCGCGGGCGGAGCTATAAAACGCGCGGAGCAATCAGATGAAGACAAAATAAAAGCTTTTTATAGCTCCGCCCATGGTCGTGGCTTCTGTGCAAGGAAACTATGAGTTTAACTATATTGGAAGAACGTTCTAAGTGGCATATTTGAAAAAAAATTGAAATTTTTGTGTCAATAAACCTGTTATTCCATCCTTTAAAGATAACAAGTTTCCCATTATTTATGAACTTGAAGTTAAGTACAATTTTTACTGTTTGCAAGCACCGTTTTTAACGGATTTAAGAGCAAACGAAAAACTTTAAAGCTCATTTCTCGTTTTAAAATTTTTGTTACTTAGCACGTACTTCCACTAAGTTCTTCTTATGTTCTACATTAAAAATGTTTTCACTACATATTGACCCTCAAAGTAGTATTTTACAATTCATAATATTTCACTTTGTTTTCTTTTTTACACCTCACATTTTTCTTGGTTTTGCTTCTTCGCATTTTATTCTGCTTTCCTCTACAATTCAATTCCTTTTTAAGTCAGGACCGTAATTTGCTCGTTGGTGGTTACTTGGCGAAATGAAATTGAAGTCTCAACGCTTTTGCCTTCTTTTACAAAGGTCAGGAAGAACATGGCAAAAAAGAACACCAGAATCCACTCACAGATGCTAGCTATGAGTTTTTGTTGCTGAAAAGAAACAGAAGCATATAAATACTAAGGTAATGTAAAGTAATCGTTTTCCAGCTGCCTATTTCTAGCCTCCTTTAGGAGCTTTAGCACAGCCAATTACGCCTCGTAATTTAGAACCCTGATCAAGTGACGAGGTCGACACCTGAGCGGGCACCCATCGGAACCTCGAGCAACATCGCACGCTAACGCCGTCGGGACTTTCGACTCCACAGATTTAACGAGCACGTACATCGCATTGTACTCGGGCACCCCGGTGATTTTTAGAGGATTTTTTCCACCAGCACGAATAAGTCTATAGTATCGCTAAGTTATGGACAGAACCAAGAACCAATTCTTGGTGAGAGGCTCGTCGCTTACATCTCTCGGCCACCGGGGGGAGGGGGGGGGCTATAAATACTAAGTATGACCACCAAGAATACTACAGTGCCATACACTATAATAAAAAGGCTGTGCCAAAAAAATACAGTAAAATTAACAGAGATTATTTGTTAATTTTATACGAATAATTTGTAAATTTTATGCAAAATCTGTTTTTTAACAGACAAATCATGAAGAATAACCGAATCTTTACCTCCTCCCAGTGACAAGCGGGGATAGTAACCACAGTACTAAACGAGGATTTATGTAGTGCCTACACTGGATTCGGACCACGGACATTTAGATCTCCAGTCCAACGCTCTCCCAACTAAGCTAGTTCGGCACGTAGAAATTCCAAAAACAGATGAAATGCCTCTTCGCTTGCAGTCTAATACACTTTACGCGATTAAAAACAGAGAAGTACTGTTTTTACTTAAAACTGTTTATTTTTACAGAAAAAACTGTTTCTGAATTTTTCTTTAAATATATGGAATTTTTCTATAAAATTAATAGATTTATTTTTTTACAGTGGACACACACGCACACACTATAATAGCTCATGTTTAGCTTTAGTGCGACGTTTTTCCAACCAAACCATCTGCCCTATGCAGTTCAATGGCAATATGTGTTTTGGTTTTGGTTGAATTAAAGTCGTACTGGAGCTACATGCAATATCTATAGAAATTGACTTGGACAATAGGTAATTACAGCATTCTTTTTTCGCTTTCAATCGACTGCATAGTGTCCTAATGTGTAAAAAAATCATTTTTACATTTTTCTGTTGATTCCTTTTTTAACTCATTAACGATGGTTGACAAGAAAATTTGCCATGCAAAAATGAGCTTTCTGCTTAAGTTTATGAAAGTAAACAAAATATAAGACAAATGAAAACAATTGTCCTGAACAATATACATAGGACAAATTAAGTAACACGAGTTTAAAAAACTTAAAATTAACATTTTTATATGTAAATGAAGGTGTTAATAGTGTTTATAAAGTCGTCGTTACTGGGTTAATTTAAATATTAATATAGCTAATTTCGATATCAATCTGAAAACAGGTAGCTACGGGATGGTAAACAAATTGGCAGAACTTTCTTTAAAAGTACAGTAAAACTCCAATTATTCGAAGAATAGCTGATTATCCGAATTTCAGAAAACTTCCACCTGGCCTATCTGCTGTTCGTCTTTGTTGGCTGTCATGCTTAGTAACTTTTTTTAACCGACCCCAAACAATTATTTTGGATAATTATGGAGTTTTACTGTATTGAAGTTTGGTGAAGTTGCGTTTGCGCATAACAGTCATTTGCACTAAAAAAAATAGGATCAATTGGAAACCGCTCTGAGTGTATCATATTTCAGGTGATTTAAAAAATAATATAATTAAACAAATGCATTTTAAATAGAATTTTTAATCCAATATTCAGATTCCTGGTAGACTTTTCTATAAAGAAACTGTAATTAAATGAAAATTAAAAATTGGCTGTTAATCCATATTCTTATTATGAAACACTAAATGACTATAACATACACACTTGTAGTGAAAAATGATTGTTTCCAAAAAAAAAAAAAAAAAAAACGCTCTGATTATTTTATCTACAGGTACTAAAATTGACTTTTCCAGAGGTATCTGAGCTCAAAATAACAATGAAATTTGATTAAATTTAACAAAGTAAGGTGAAAATTATAAAATGCGAAAAAAATTTACCGAAAGGATCCAGAACATTTTATTGTATGAAACTCACAATATAAATTCGTTAAAAAGTTTTTTAAAAATTGACACACTAGAATAATATACTTACTGCAAAAAGCTTTGAAAAAACACCCGTATCAAGATTTTTAGACTCAAATGTTTTCTGAGACTTCGGAAGCGTGCTGAGTGAAGCTAAATATAGCTAAGTTCTGGAAAATATTTTTCAGATCAATTTAGATCAACATGTTTATTTATCAAGCCCATGTTTTCTTTAACAATTTTAAATTTCCAGATGTAATTTAACTCTAAATCCTTTTTACAGTTTAATTCTTTAAAATTGTACTTTTTACAGTTAAATTCTTTAAAATTGTACTTTTTTGCAGTTAAATTCTTTAAAATTGTATTTTTGCAGTTAAATTCCTTTAAATTGTACATTTTACAGTTAAATTCTTTTAAATTGTACTTTTTTACAGTTAAAATTCTTTTAAATCGTACTTTTTACAGTTAAATTCTTTTAAATTGTACTTTTTTAAAGTTAAATTCATTTAAATTGTACCTTTTCCTAATTTAATATAATACAGGGAGGGAATTTTAAAAGAGGAATAAAGACGCAATCCATTATTCTTTTTGAAGTCTCATTTAAAATTAACACCCTGTGTTTAAAACATAATTTTTCCAAACATTTACTAAACTAATTATCGATGTGGAGCTTAAAGTAAAACTACTAATTAAAATCCGAACTGAAAAGTATGCATTGTTTAAGTAAAATTTTCAAAATAATGAACAAGATACAGTGCTGCACAAAAGTTTAGGCACAACACAAAGAGTTAGTTTTATACAAAAGTATTGAGACAAAGTAAAAATCTTTATATGATTTATTCATCAAATCATATTATAATCATAATTGACGTTAAATACTAAGAAAAACAAATATGTGGAAAGTTTTGCATCAAAATGACAAGAATGACAAAAATCTCCTGCACATAAGTTTAGGCACACTTAATAAAAATAATAACTTAATAATTAAATACATCATTTTAGTACTTCGTGTAGCTTTCCCGTTGTTTTATTAGTTAGAAAACCCTTGTTTTCATAGAAAGTACCAGATTTTGTAAGGTATTAGGCTCGATTTCATACCACGCGTTTTCAAAAGCTTCCTTTAGCTCCGGAACCAGTGCCGGATTACTGCCTAGGCCTACAAGGCCCGGGCCTAGGGCCCAGTCAGAAAGGGGGCCCTTAAAAAGATAAAATCGCCAAAAAAAATTGAAAATCGCTTTTTGAAAAACTCCGAAAACCTATCGTCTGACGGATTCCACTTCTGATAAAATAAAATGTGGCGCTGTTTTTTTCCCGTTGCTATATTGTGCACTTATAAATCAGTAAGGTCAAAGAAAAGAAATAACAAAAACTGTCTTCCTGCTCCACCCCTATCACTGGATTTATTTTAACGTATTTTTTGTACGCGAATAAGATTTTTTAGCTAATGATACCCACAAACGCTTTATATGTAATTTCTTGTTTTTTTCGACAAGTTGAAACCGATTATCGTACGATTATCTTCAAACAGAAATATAAAAAATACATAAAATAAATATTTGACATATTTATTTGAATTCACTTTATTTCAGTCGTGTTATTTTAAGGTTTTCATTTCGCTTATGAGCAAAATCAGTGTTTACAAAACTCTATAATTTTACAAGTTATTTTTTGCCGCGCCTTTTCTATCGGTTTTTTTTTTTTAAGATAAAGATTGACATGTTTAAGTCAAAATTGTAAGTTTAATTTTTACTGACTAAAGTATCTACGAAATATGGATATGTTTTATAACTTGGGTATTTTTTCTATCATTTTATGATTTTTTATCTGAAGCTTAGCATAAATCAAGAAGTTAAGACATTGCATTTCAGTCTGTTTCCATAACTACATTGTTAATGGGTGCATATTTAAAGCACGTTAACTAATGGGAATATTTTATAGACGTCACGCTCTCTATACTGTGATTTCTTAGTTTTGTTTTCTTTGATAAAGTATTGAAACAAGCTATTGGTTTTTTTACAATGTCACGCTCTCCAAACTGCGATTTCTTGTTTTCTTTGACAAAGTGTTGAAACAATTTTTTAAATTATCTTTTAAGTATGAAATATTAAATCATTTAATTTATTTTTGTTCAGCTTAAACTTTTAAATATGTTCTATCAATTTTATTAGTAAGTTTGTAATTGAAATGGTCAGTGAATATTCTATATTTTCCGACCATTTCGCGAAGTGACCACGATGAATCGGCCAAAACACGATGTGCTTTTTTAAGAATGTCTGATCGTTTTATTTTAAATTATTAAAAGTTAATTTGCTAATATTGCCCCTTTTGTTTTCTTTTTTAATTTAAAAGTATAAATATTATATTTTAAAAATATAAAATAAACAAGATTTTAAGTTAAAATTTAAAAATTTTAATATTTTATGGCCACATCTTACCGCAGCTAGTAATTTTTAACGGTTATACGGAGTAAATAATTTTTTCTTCCAACATTAGCTGATCCTCTCATGCCACTTCGCGATCTGGCCGGCCTATTCCCAAAATCAAGGAAAGATTGGACATTAACCAGCCAATTTACAGCGTCCTTAGCTACTTCGCGATTTGGCCGGCCAATTCAGGAAAGGACCGAATTAAGGCTTTGGCCGGCCAATTTACGAAGTGGCCGAATTCGGGCTTTGGCCGTAACTTTTACACATTATTTCTTAAAAATTATTTTTTGTGCAATTAGATTATTTAAATTTTTATAAATTAAATAAATGTATAATTTATCTTTAGACTATTCTCTTAATATAGTAAAAAACTGCCTTTACAATAGAAAATTAAATTAAAAATCAATTTTAATTAAAATAATATTTAATTAAAAAAAGTGCCTGATCCTTAAAAACCATCCTGGACTACCATATGCAAAAAACTGTTAGTTGATAAACTGATCTAATTTTGAATCTAGAGCAAAACTTTTTTTTACATTACGTGTTCATACGATAAAAAATAATTTGGTTAAGCTTATTACAAATTATTAAGCTAATTTACAAAGTTATTAAGCTTAATTTACAAAGGTTGAAGCACGCTTTTCTACAAGGCATTGTTGGAAAACTTGCCCTGTGAAATTTTGGAAAACATGCCCCGCCGTCATATTTTGACTTTAATAGTACCTTGACGAGTATAATTTTAAATTATTTTGAAAACGAATGTATAGGTTACATAGAGAGAAGAGCCACCTTTTAGAATACGCAATAATGAAACTAATGAACTGTGTAAGTTTAATAAAAGTACTTTTGGTTTAGATTTGAATGTAAGCATGAAAATTCACGCAACGTTGAAAAATTACAAAAACAGCTGTAACGAAAATATTACAACACCAACTGAGCAAAAATTCTTGTGGGTGACATAAAACGTGTTGTTTCATAAACCAAGCAGCCATTTGGCGCCTCCTAAAGGCTCATTAATATAAGGCCTGGTGGAAAACTTACCCCATGGGAAAACTAGCCCCGTCTCCCATAACTAAATATACTGTATTATTCTGATGTTTATTAAAATCAATTAAAATTATATGTTCTGTACTAGTGTATTTAATTTGTTAAATTTCCAACTTCGAGGTGGTGGGGGGCCCCAAATGTCAAGTGCCTAGGGGCCCTGGGTCTTTAAATCCGGCACTGTCCGGAACGGTGGAATATTGTTTGCAATTGGCATTTACTACTCTAGTAAGGATTTTCCAAACATTTTCGCTGTGATTAAGGTCCGGAGTGTAAGCAGAATAATCAAGAACTGGGATATTACTGTTTTTAAACCACTCTTTAGTTGACCTTGATGTATGTATGGAGACATTATCTTGTTGGAATTTCCAATTTGGCCGCCTAAAATCTCCCCATAAGGCATTAAGTTGTTGTCTAGAGTTGCCTGGTAGTCCCCCGAGTTTTGCTTTCCTTTGGTAAAGGCTAAGGAAGTCTAGCCGTTGAATCGAAAACCTCCCCAAACCATTACCTGACTCTCCTAAAACCACCACCTTGACGCCGGCTAAATTAGATCCTGGGATCTTGACGCAAATCATGCCAGTAGTAGAAATACCCTTGGACCATCTAGTTATTATTTTTCGTCTGCTGAGTCATTAAGCCATTTGTCGCTGTAAGACATGTGTTGTTGAGCCCATTGCAGTCTTGCATCTTTATGATGAGATAGCAAGCTAGGGTTGCGCTTCAGCTTGGATTTTGTCAAGTATCTCAGATTCCTTGATTCACCTCCTGATAGTTTCACGTGAAAATTTAGCCACAATCAGGCTTTTAATTTGATTTCAAGAGCAATGTTTGTCTGAAGCCAATTTTCTTATTTGTCTATCCTCTCATTTGCTGGAGATTCGAGGTCTTCCAAGCCGCGATTTTGGTTGATATTGATCGCTGCGTGCTAACATACTATAAACACCTCGTTTCTAACGCTTTAATTCAGTAGAAATATCAGAAACAGATTTACTTCTGAATTTTAATGTCCATATCCTTATAATCTCTTCATACAAAAATTCAGTTGACTTCCGAATAGTTCTAAACATTGAAAATTACCTTCAACCTTTTAAAGCAACTTAAAAACCCTCCCCTTTGACAACACAATCACTTTCTCTAGAGAATTTGCATAAAACTGAAACGTGTGCCTATACTTTTGTGGCAAGGAAAGTTTTGAAATTTTTAATTTGTTGATGGAAGTCGAATTTATTTATATTTTTTGGAACAATTTTTTACCCTATTATTTTTCATGCTGCCTAAAGAATATATATTTAAAAAAAACTACTGAACAATAATAAACATTGGCGATTTTTTCATGAATTGCGTCTGTGCCTAAACTTTTGTGCAGCACTGTATCATACGCCACCTCAGTTCTATCGAAAGCAAAAATAGCATTTGTCCAAATGTCTTTTAACACCTTAATTTTTTAAGTCAAAAAAATCATATTATTGTAAGCACAGGTCACATTAGTTAGACAACAACACCCAACACGAAATGGCCCCATTCACAAAATTAGTTAGCATGTTTTGTGGTACTGCGGGGTTTCTAAACAGCCCATTATCGCGATTCTCATATATTGCAGTTCTAAGACATCTCTTTATGCAGCGAAACTTCAATTATTGCTAAACTTTTGGTAAGAACATTACTAAAGGAAGCTTTATAACGTTTGAGCAAGTGGTTGTATAACCAACCTCATTTTCTCAGTTGTATTGTATGGAAGGTCATTGAGAGAGAAAACATTCAAAAGCTTATATATATATAAAGGCTATTTGTGACCTGTCCTTATTTGTTTGAATGAGTGTGTTTATGAGTAATTCCCCAAAAGTGAATTTTTCATGTTTTTTTGCAATTTTCATTTGTTCTATAAGTTCAGAATTGTTTGTAACAATACAGATACCTATAATCCCTTTCAAAATCTTTGGCAAAAGATATTTAAACAAAAAAGTACAATTACAAAATTAATTCATAGTTTTGATTAGTCGTGCTCAAGTTAGAGATTTTAAAAACACTATTATAGCTTTTCTTACGTTCACATTTAACGTCCAATGCATAACAAAAACATTAACTTTACAATGTTGTAAATAACATCAGAAAAGTTACATTAAAAATAAAAAATAAAATATGTGAAAGAACTAGTTTCAATTGCTATGCAGCTAAATATTTCATTTAAAAATTATTTCATTTGCAAGTTACCGCAAGACATATCTGTATTATTTTTAAAATAGCAGACCTTTAACTTAAAATGTACTCTTCGCTACAAACAAATATATCATGCCTTTTTAAAATAATAAAATTAATGGATAATTAAAATTACCAGGAATCGTCAAAATTTAATTCATTTCTAAAAATAAAGGATACAAGTGATGAAGCAGACAGCACAAATGATAAAGATTACAAATCGGATCCAAACCAACATCCTGTTTTGGTCATAGTAGAACAGGGAGATAACAGTCTGGATCGACAGGTAAAAAGCTCCGAAGAAGAAGACCAGGAAAGCACCTACCATGTGGGCCAGGTACACAGGGTTTTCCTGTAAAAGAAATAAGCAAGTCTTTACGTGAGCGAGGACGATTGTGTGCAGTCAGGGTTCGAAATTCCCGGTCGCTAGTCAAATTTTTTGGTTTTGCGACCATAAAATTAATTTAGTCGCAGTTGTCGCCGACTAGTTTTAAAAATCGTCAATATACACATTTTCCATTTAAAAAAAAATTAGAATAAGAAAATCCTACCAGGGGAAAAAATACTACGAAATAACAAATGCTCCCCTCCCTGTATTATGGGACATACTTTTTTCTGAGACAAATGACAGTCCAGATGGAGGAAATTGTGTGATTTTATTTTGATTGTAATTTCTTTTCTTGAAGTTTTGCCATTCAGCACAGCAATTTGTGAAAGAGGTTTTAGTGTTCTTTGTGTAATTAAAACCGACAGTCGAAATAGACTAAATGTCAGTAGCCTTAATGATTTGGTGATGATTAAAATTAATGGTACATCTACTGATGATTATAATATTTCAAGAAATGCAATCCAGCTTTGGTTTGAAGATGTCACAGTTGGTAGACGTCCACAGCTTATGGATAACTGATGCACAAATAGTATATTTGTAATTAAAATGGCTTTTATGTGTAATAAACATCACTTTAATGTTTTAAAAAATAGCATTTAAGCAATATATTTTTTTCTAACAATTGTGCCTAGACATTCTGCATTTGTACCTAGTTTTTTGGGTTAGTCGCACAGACTGCGCCTAAATTTTTTTGGTGAATTTCTAACACTGGTGCAGATAGCGGTGACTTGCGGTCTATGGCAGAGATTATTATTTTTAAGGTAGAAACAGAGTCTTTATAAATTGACTCTAATAACATAGACAGTGTTGTGACAACTAAGGTGTATGTGTTCACCAGGGTCATTGATGTTAGGCCAATAATAATTCACCAAAGTAATCAAGGCTTGGTGAATCGTTATTGGTTCTAGAGAGCCCTTAATTGGCACTAAATTACCATGAGCGGTAAAAAGAAGTGTTCACAAGCTCGACCAGTTGTCGGGAGTCTTCTTTACGTATTACTATAAGAGGAAATGACAACCTCAGAAAAAAGTAATATTTTCATGATTCATATCATTATCTCCAATAGAAAAAGAAAGGCGACTTTCTAACAGCGGTCTTTTAATGATCTCCCACTGAAAATGATGAAAATGATTTCTTATATTTACGTTTATTAACCTTAAGAAAAGTCGTCTTCATGCACATCACTGACACCTCTATAATATCTGTACAATTTTACGCTTAAAATCCCACAAAGCTAGCTAAGAATCAAATTTAAACTTTCCATGTTTTGAATAATATAATTATTTCGAAACTTGATCTGGTGACTTTGGAGCAATTTTTTAATATTTCTTCCAAAATAAAAGATTAGGATTAAAACTAATATTCATACTGAGATTTTTTTTTCATTTTAAATTATAGTATTCAATGTTGAAAGACTATGTAGTGGATCATCAAAATATTCTTAAACTTAGGTTCATTATTCAAAAGAAGAAAAAAAATGATTTTCGAGATTGAATATCATTGTATTTGCAATTGTTTTTTAAATTACCTTCCCACCAGAAAAAAAAATGAAAACCAAATTCAAACTGTATTTGTAAATCAAGAAATAAGAAATTTATTTCGAAACTTCAAAACTATTAATGTTTAAAAGGCAGCATTAAAATAAAAAGTTGTGTAAGACTGCGAATTTTTGACAAAATTGACGAGACTTTTTTTTTTCATTTGTGTAGGTTATAAAAATATGTTTTTTTGGAGAGGGGGGGGGGGAGAGAGGGTTTTGAATATTTCCATTTTTTAATTAACTGAAATAATTTAATTTGTAAACCTAATTTAAACTGATTAATGTAATCAAATTAAATTGGGCTGTTTAATTTAATGAATATAATTGAATTAATTATTGGTAAAATAATACATTACATAAATTAAAAATAAATAACTTTTTCCCGTTTGTGTAGTTCATAGAAATATATAATTTTTGGGGCATAGAGGGTTTTGAATATTTTCATTTTTTAATTAATTAAAGGACATTTATTAATAAGCCAAATTGAAATCGATTAAAGTAATCAAATTAAGTTGGGCTATTCAATTTAATACATGTATTGAAGTAAATAATGATAAAATAATGCATTGTATAAACTAAATAATGTGTTAAATAAATTAATTAATATTTTATATATTACATTAAAAACTCATTTTAATAGTAAAATTAACTCCACACAAAATGAGTTATTTTCATTTTCATACTTACACTCTTAAAACAAAAGAGTGAAATCCACTCCTATAGGGGAAGTGCATTTTCGGCACAGGAAAGGAGTGGAAATTAACTCAGACTGAGTTAACACCGCTCGTTTTAAGAGTGTAGGACGTATATTGTTTTCTTTTATTTCTTTTACCCACTCCGCAAAAAGAGTGAAATCCACTCCTATAGGGGAAGTGCATTTTCGGCACGGAAAGGAAAGGAGTGGAAATTAACTCAGACTGAGTTAAAACCGCTCGTTTGGTTTAAGAGTGTATATAATCTATTTCTATTCATTTGACAATTATCATAACACACCCTACATTGCTCTTAGTATATCAGTGAGCATAATAAAACAACAGTATAATATTAATCGCTAGTACACTTAAAATCTTTAAGATCATGTATCTCGAAATGAGTGAGCGCAGAGAAAACTATTCAAATAAGCCTTTCTCGTTTTAGGCAATTAAAATTATTAAATTATATTTAATACCTAAATAAATAATGAAATAAATGTTATGGACGACTGTGAATCATATTATTAATTTAGCTTTTTGTAATTCTGCATATCATACTTGGATACATTATGGATATTTGAAGGATGTGTCTTAGCATCGTTAAATCTTTGATTTGAAAGAATTTGATTACGTTTTAAGTATAAAAGAGTACGTTTTCACATTATACATATTATGCGATGTTGCTACAAACAAGTTCTTAGAACTTTTAAAAAATTAAATCGCTTTACAGCTATACGAAAAAACTTACCCAGATTTCCACTGGCGAATTGTCCGACTTGATTGGAAAAGAAGCTAAAATCACAAATCCAGAGAAAAACACATATCCTACAGCCAACCCAAGTTTGTTAAGTAAAGTCAGCTTCCACATCTCATTTTCATTTAAGCCCGATGTGCAAACGTAACGGACACTTATCATGAGACTCCCTAAAATAAAGTTTTTCAATAATAAGTTTAGAAAGATTCTAGTTTCTAAGTATCACTATACAATAAAGAAAAAAACACGTCGGCAATTTAGGGAACCTCTAGTTTTTACTCCTGATAATAGTTTTGATATGCATTGAAAATTCTTTACATTCTTTGTCAATTCCTATTTGGTTTCTAAACGGATTTTAAATTATAATACACTGTTAAAAATTTGGTGCTTGGTTTCACTATGATATTGGTTCCTTTCACCATGATATTGGTTCCTAGTAGCTGCAACGGCTGTGTGGTGAAATGTTTCATCTTTTTTTCGGTTTTTGGTTGAAACATATTACTGGATTTGGAAACAAAAATCTGAGAAATGATTCAACCGAATACCAAAAATATGGTTTAACGTTTCACCACACAGCCGTTGCAGCTACTAGGAACCAATATCATGGTGAAACCAAGCACAATATTTTTAACAGTGTAATATTTTTTAGAAATTTTTAAGAATTGCATTCTACACATTAATTTCCTTCATACATATGAGTATTTTTTCACTATGCCTTATACTTTTTGGTGTACTAAGTGATGGAAGTAAAAAATCTATATTTATATTTTTAAAAAATGTGTATTTATTTTTAAAAACAATTTTTATTTATTTGTATTCCACGGCATATTTCAAACAAGCATACTAAGCCTTTTCCTTTATCTTCTCGAAATGCTCAAATCTGGAAAATAAAATTTCCTTAACCAACAAACGTCATTGTACCTTTTTTTAAACAATTGTTGCGGGGTGAGATAGATCACTTGGGGCAATAGGATCAATTCGAGAACGTCGGATTATTTTCAGATTTCTCCTTGAAAACACTTCCGGGTTCCATTTAAGGCTCAAAAATGTTATATAAATGATATATTTGGACACTAATAAGGCCTTATACCCTCAATAATTCGATAACTTCATATTATTTTCAGATTTCTAATTGAAAACACTTCCGGGTTCCGTTTAAGGCTCATAAATGTTATATAAATGATATATTTGAACACTAATAATGCCATATACCGTCAAGAATATAATGAGCACAAATTTCGTGTCTAAAGTTTCGGTTTTAGGTACGCATGAAAGGCTATTTTAATCATGGTACCGATCGAATTCTGTAATAAATACAGAACTTTAATTTGATATCTACATCTTTTTAACGTAATTACCTTCATTTAAGTCTATTTTCAACATATATGCGATTCCTCTCAATGACGTTAAATCGCATTCTCGAAATCGGCGCGATCACAATGACCCTTCTTCTATGGTAACTGAATTAGGTAAAGGAGCTCTATTCAGCATAAGTGCGATATGATACCTTTAGTTGAAAATAAGAGCTTCGTTAGGGGAAAAACAGCGGTTTGATTTTCCAGGAAATGCAATTACGCTGAGTCAAGCAATTACGTCTTATCAAGACTTGTTTTCGTATTTTCAAACTTACACAAGCTGATTTCGGAGAACTCTAAATCTAGGTCCTACAGCAAAATATTAGCTTTCATGAACCCTATAGAAATCAGGATCTTCATGTCATTGCAAAATAAAATGAACTTAGTATATTTGTACAAGAATTAAAGTGAGTCCTTCAAATAAGGATCAATTGATAATACTTTGTTAGAGAATATATTTTATCGCAGTATACTTTAACAAAAGTATTGCAACAGAAATTGAGAAAAATTTATAATTTGAGCTTAATTCTTAAAACCACGTATATCGAGCATAGTTTACACAAGATGTTTTTGTGAACCCCCATATAGATCATAGAAAGAAAAATAATATATGTTTCTGCAGAGGACTTATATAACGACTAAAATAGAAATTTTCCGTAATAAGCGTTACGGAGTTTTACGTATTTAAGTATATAAAAACTCTATATTATTTAAACTCATTTTTGTTTTATGTGATATTATATAATTGACAATTTAAAAGTTAGCATTTGCATTATACTTATATTTTAAACATTACTTAAATTGACTATGGATTTTCAGAAATAAGGAACAATTGGACATGTCGAATTTTATATAAACCACTTTTCCCTATGTTCATAAAAATGTATTAATGTGTGTTAGCGTTTCACAGCAAAAGTGGTTTATTTCAACTCGGACATTCCTATTTTTCCCGTTATCTCAATTAACTTTGCGAGCACTTAGTAGATACACTGTTAAAAGTTTTGTGCTTGGTTTCACCATGATATTGGTTCAGTAGCTGCAACGGCTGAATGGTGAAACGTTCCACCATATTTTTGGTATTCGGTTGAACCATTTCTCAGGTTTTTGTTTCCAAATCCAGAAAAATGATTCAACCAAACACCGAAAAAAAGGTGAAACATTTCACTATTCAGCCGTTGCAGCTACTAGGAACCAATATCATGGTGAAACCAACCAATATCATGGTGAAACCTAGCACCAAATTTTTAACAGTGTACTTTATTTTAATGTATTGCTTGGACAACAATGGTATTATAAATATCTCACCAACTATTGCTGTGAAAAACATGCCAATACTTGCAAGTCCACTTCGCATAGTACCAGAACCAGCATAGCTACAATATAACACACTTCAAATATTATACAAATTGAATTATCAAGGGGATACGGTACCAAAAAATTGGTCAAAATATCGATTTTTCACTTTTTACTTCTTATTATTTACAATATCTTTCTGAACATTTACTGAAAGTTTCATAATGATATCTTTTGTAGAAAAAAAGTTATTAAATATTTTCTGGAGTCATTCCTATAAGTTTGAATACGTATTTCGTCTGCTTGCAACCTTTTTTCTCGGTTTCGCGATTTTTAATTCTTGTGTTTAATAAATCCCTAAGGCGTTTTTGCTATTTAAGTTAGAATTTTGAAATTTTTAACCTATGTTCTTATATATATGGTGCACAAAATTGTGCATGGAATAAGGTCTACTATGTATAGTTTTTTTTTAAATGTTGAAATCAATAATTTGTATTTTTTTGTGATTTTCAGTATAAATGCATGTTACTTTTTAACTGTAGCTCACATTTTAAAATCCATGCACAGTTCTTGAACAAATAGTACTAAAAACAAACTATAAAAGTTTGGTGGAGTTATTCTCAAAATTGAAAGAGTAGTAGAGTTTTAAAAAAAGTTTAAAATTTTGACTTTTTATTTAAATAAATGAAAAACTACTTGTAAATATTTGTTTTTATTGCTAGAAAATGTTTATTTAGAGTGAACATTATATAAAACCACTATAATTTACAAGTTTATGTTATTATTTATAGAAATAATGTTTTGGGTACCGTATCCCCTTAATTATAATATATATTAACCACTAGTTTTCTGTAAAATCTGCTTTATTCTATTATTCGATTCATAATAGTCCTGAATACAAAATATGAATAAAACTTTAATATTAAATCAGTGTTGAAACCGAATAGATAGGACTCAAGAAATTGAATGAAACCATGCACTAAACAAAGTTGCCCTACACCATTACCAATCTCATATTGGATATTTTCTTACCTTATAAAAAATATTTAGAAAATACCTAAACATTATATTATAAGCTGTATATTAATTTTTTTAACGGCTCTACTTATTACCATCAAATTTATTTCTCTATTATAATTAATTGTATATTTTTTTAGTTTATTATAAAACTGTGGAATTGTTAGAAAAATCAAAAAAAAAATAATCTTCCGTTTTCAACTATGTAACTTTTCTTTCTATAAGCCACAGTAAATGTTTTTTGTTAATTTTTTAAGTATTAATTTACTAATGTAAATTAATATATAATATACTAATGTAAATTGATATATTACATACTAATGTAAATTAATATATAATATACTAATGTAAATTGATATATTACATACTAATGTAAATTAATATATAATATACTAATGTAAATTAATATTCCGTAACGTTTAGTTTGATTTTGTAAAATAATACATGTTTTAATAAATTAGTTTGATTTTGTAAAATAATGTTTCACACAATAAATTAATTTGATTATTATCTAAATAATATGCTTTTACAAAATTAGTTTAATTACTATCCCAATCATATTTTATTGCATAGTTAGGGTTATTGGGTAAACTTACGTAAGAGAAGGCAGCAAAGGTTTGACTTCATCGTTTACTAAAGATATAGTATAGGGAACCAGTATTGACAGTAGAAAAAGACCGCAGAAATACACTGCAAATCTTCCACTAAAACTCCACATGTATTTCTGAACTTTAGTATGGAACGAGAAATCTAAGAGAAATAATAAAACTAATTATTTATACTCAAAAAATATCTAAACTGATTTTTTAAACAAATTATACAACATTTTGATTGGCTGAAAACACAAATATATAGTAAAAAAGCTCTATCTATTTCAATGAAACCAATTAAAATAGAAACGTAATCAACAATGGCCCTAAACCTTTTTCTATTTGCTGTACATTTTAATAGAGTGAGTCGGTTAATGATACATTAAAATCCTTTAAATTTTTTTTATAAAATAAGTTCTATTCAACTCTAAAATCCCGATTATTTACACTGGATTTTCCTAAAAGTCAATAATTAACTACATATTTTTCATACAATTTGTGCTGTAAATCCATGACTGTATGTAGCATAACGTGAACTTACTTGATAAGGACTTATTGAGTGACGACCCAAACCGAATATATGGGATTATAGGGGTTCGAGATTTTTCCATGATCAGTTATGTTATAAATGTATCTGTAAAAAAAAGTTTTATTGATTATGCTATATACATTTTAGGGACAAAAAATTCATTTTTGTCTAAATGTACCAATTTTTCTATGGAGCAGTCACGGCATTCCTTAAAAAATATCAAATTAATTAATTAAAAGGCAATATTCATAATGATCAAAATTTGATAAAAAATGTTTACTATTAAGTATTAAAAAACTGAAAGTGTTAAACAATCATAAAAGTTTCAAAAATTTCGTCATTTTTTTATTCGATTTCCGCTACAAGCTTTTATATAAAAACGCACATTGAAAATTCAGCAATTAAAACTTTGCATACTACCCCTACATTTAAATCGATAAAAATATATATAAGCCCCATTTTATTCCTTCTACGATACAATATAGTAAATTAATATTCAATATAAAACAATTGACACTCAACTCAGTAGAAATACTTAAGTTAAATGACTTTACAACG
Organism: Oedothorax gibbosus; assembly: GCA_019343175.1. Taxonomy (NCBI): domain Eukaryota; kingdom Metazoa; phylum Arthropoda; class Arachnida; order Araneae; family Linyphiidae; genus Oedothorax; species Oedothorax gibbosus. The sequence goes on from JAFNEN010000005.1 coordinate 710,701, forward strand.
ATAACTGATAATAAAAACCAATAATCAGACCAATAACTGTAAGCCAATAACTGTAGCAAACAATAACCAATAACTGTAGCAAAGTTACTTTTTAAAAGTAACTTTGCTACAGTTATTTAATTAAAAATTAATTCTGTTACAGTTACTTAATATGAAAAGTAATTAGTTACAGTTACTTAAAAGCAACTAATCACAGTTACTTTTAGAAATTTCAAGTTATAAAGAAAAATTTAAATTTAGCCATCTTATTTAACTTTTTTTAAAAGAGAACCAAGACTATAAAGAAATAGGGACAGTAGGAAAAAGTAAGAAAAAAGTTAAATTTTAATTGTTAAAATTTAAATTTTAAATAATTAAATTTAAACCGAACGCTGATCAGTGCCAAAAATATCCGAGAAGAGAGGCATGAGAAGTAACGTAAAAGTAACGAAATTTTCCGTTACTTCGTTACCACTAAAAGTAACTAAGTTACAGTTACTTTCTGAAAAATCTAATGGCGTTACACGCGCGAAAAAAATAACGAAAGACTAAAGAAATCGGGACAGTAGGAAAAAGTTAAGAAAAAAAGTTAAATTTTAATTGTTAAAAGTTAAATTTTAAATAATTAAATTTAAGCCGAACGCCGAACTGTACCGAAAATATCAGTGAAGAGCGGCATAAGAAGTAACGTAAAAGTAACGAAATTTTCCGTTACTTCGTTACCACTAAAAGTAACTAAGTTACAGTTACTTTCTGAAAAATCTAACGGCGTTACACGAAAAAAGTAACAGTTCCAAGTAACGCTTTACTCTAACAACACTACTTTTCAACACTACTTGAAGAAACAAACTCACCCCCGCACAACGTCCGAATCCTCTGCAGAGGAATAACAATTGCTTCGACTACCGATGTTAAAATATTCTAGTCAAGTGACTTCAAGGCAAGTATCGCAGTAAGAAGAAGCCCGGCTTGGCCTAATTTAGAGTTGTAAAGTGGCCTTCTGATGCTTTCTCCAATCGGAAAGGCCGCGAAGTTCAAATTTCGAGCCAAGGTCTCCACTTGGTGTGAGGGTTCATCGAACTATCCTTCGTTGCGAATTTGAAGTCTATGGTTACATACACTGTTAAAAATTAGGCACTTTGTTTCACCAAAAATATGAAAAGTATGCTTCCTAGTAGCTGCAACGGCTGTGTGGTGAAACGTTTAACCATATTTTTGGTATTCGGTTGAACCATTTCTCAGGTTTTTGTTTCCAAATCCAGAAAAATGGTTCAACCAAACGCCGAAAAAAAGGTGAAACATTTCACCACACAGCCGTTACAGCTACTAGGAACCAATATCATGGTGAAACCAAGCACAAAATTTTTAACAGTGTAGGGTTTCGTCTTTGTGGCCACAAAAGCAAATGCAGGGACCTTACAAGATGTGAGACCCATTGCGAAATTAAACGCATTGCTCTCCTTATGGAATAGGAGGACACTTCATCTTTAAAACTCCATGCAGTAATTTTACAAAAACCGCCATTGCCAAGTCTATGACATAGTTAATAGATATTAGACGTTTAATGACATGTTTAATGTGGACTTGACGACTTTTTTTAGGCTGTTCTAAATTATTATTAATAAACATTAATTATATGGTTGCGCAGTTGACAACTTAGTTAATAAAATTTAAGAGCCATACGTGTCTTCATTTCTTGTTGGTGCCCCTTCTAAACCACGATGCCCTCTGTGAGGCTTTTATCATCTCAGAAACGACAAATCTTTTAGAATTTCAATTGTTCCATTTGAATATGTACTTGTTTAAATATGAAAAAGTTTGAATTTTGTTTTGAAATTACCCCACCCAATCCTATGAAAAATATCAAAGTTAAGGTTAACTCTGACAAATTGGCAAAATGTGACCATCATTAGTTTTGAAAATCCATGTGTGATTTTTTTTAAAGTAAAACAAATCGTATATAGGATGCCTCTTACACTTTGAACGCAAAAACGTTTAAATAAACCAAGTACAGTACAAGTCAACAAAGAGATTAACATTAAAAGATTACGAGCTAAGCAGCGTTTATTAACTCTCTCTTTGAAGAATATTTACTCTGCAAATACTTTTCTATGCAAAGGATATAAATGAACTTTTTGTAATTTGCAGAACTGGAAATAATAATGTTCTTTTTTTTAACAAAAATTTAACTCTTTGGCTCAAAAATTCATAATTTGGCTTAAAATAACAAAAATAATTCTGATCATTACGAATTGCATTACATACATTTATAAATGAAGTTAATATGTCGATTTAGTAACGGACAAAAAAGTATTTATAAGTACAAAAAATTTATGAGTGATATTTTGAAAACAAGGTTGCTGTGTGGGTATAGTTGTTATCATCGCACTATAACTACACGAGGATTGGCGACGGGCATCATATAAATTTAGACTCACAGTCAAATGACGGCTGCGTGGGTAGAGAAACTGAAAAAACCTTTTGTCAGACTTAAAATTGCTGAAAATAATTATTTAAAAGTGTAATTAGTTTCTTTATAATCTTTAATATTATTAAAAACAAGTTGTGGTACTATATGGAAACGAGGATTTTCTCTCATGGGTCCGAACCTGGGAGCTTTGGCATATAAAAGGCTAAAAATAAAGAATTTTCTTTTGGCTGGAAAAGCTTGTGACGCAATAAATTAATACAAATGAATCCAAATACAACCGAAACACAATACACTTTTTTTTCTCGTAAAATTACCCAAAAATATTCATATCCTGGAACGAAATTAATGATTTAAACATTTTCTAGATCGATTCGTAAGTATTTTATGTAACTCTTTACATCCGAGGAAGGATCCTCTCCCTAGCATATTTCTATTTTATCATCGAGTATAATCACTAAATTTTTCCTTTTTTTAAGTAATTAGGCAGGAAGATTTTATGTTTTCCTGCTGTATTTAACTAATTAAAAGAAAGAAAGGTTTGGCTAAATTAGTAAGGAATCCCTATAAGTTCTTAAAAGAAGGGAAAACACTTTATATTGAAACATTTTATCATATATGGTTTCAGTTTCATAAGACATTTTACGTAGTCAATTAAAATTTTGTATTTTTTAATGGCGACAAAATTTCACTTTCAAAAGGGATGTATCTAGTTTTTGAAACCTTTCAAAAGTTAATGTTTTTTTTTCTCAATGAATTAATTTTAGTATAAAATTAAGATAAATATGGTATTGAATATGTATGAGGAAACTCCAAATTAAACAAATCGACATGCTTCAAATGGGATGCGCCTGTTTAAATGCCATCATACTCATCCATTCTCTATTATTTATAATTTACAGAAAGCACTTAATTTTCATTGTGTCCAGACAATGTTTATTGGAAAGTAAAGAAAATTTAACTTCACAGAAAAGTAATAAAAATATTTTACTCTATCAGGATGATATATATATAATTTGATGATATTTAAGCATTATTGGTAATTGTAAAGTTTTAAGTCTTTTGTTTTTTATTTGTGCGAAATTTAAAAAGTGTATAATCTAAGTTTGCGCCAAAGCAATAGCTGTACATTTTATGCAAACCAATCAAATTTCTTGCAGGATCTTTTTACTTTGGTTATACAAATGGCAATGTCAAACTTATAATGAACTTTAAAACAAACTTTCATTAATGAATTGTATTCAGAATAAAATACGAGAATGCCAGAATAATTTCACAATTGAGCAGTAAAAATTTTAATTAACAGGACGTTAAGATGAATCCTTGTAAATTAGTCCTCTGATACTATGCTTCTCTGCTAGACACTAATTGCTCTAGAACTTCGAATGGACTTCTTTAATACTTAAAATAAAATTAAAAGAATTTTATAACACTGTGACGGATAAGTATGTTATTGGAAAGATATATTTACCATTTCAAATTAAAAATAGTTTTACAGGTATACTAAGGCAGCAATCATTACTTTTTTAACCCTAAAACTACAGAGACCCCACATTAGGTTTGTATTTCTAGGGTGAATCTGGATAGTGACATATCAACTAAATATTTAATTAGATTTTTATTTACAAACTAAACTTTAATAAGATTGAGGATGCTCCGCAAAATTTACTTCGGCATGAAAAAAAAATTACCGAATCAAATTGATGCTTTCAGAACGATTTTACAAGCTAAAAATATTAATGCCCGTTTGTAATTTAAAGGGTTTTTTAAATTGGGTTTGTGTTTCTATAGTTAGCAGATTGGCATAGTTACTCCCCCGGGAGACGTGATGGTAAACTTTAGGTTCTCAGTCATCCTAAGTAAACAAGAAAAATCCGAAATTCTGATAGAACCTATATACGGGCAATTTCAAGCATGACTTACACTAGATTTGAAGATTTAACAAATATCGTTTGCATAGTTCAAAATTATTTTCTATTTATTAAAACAAATATATTGTGTCAGTTTACCCCTGAACATATAGTATTTTTAGCAATCAGTAAATACTTTTTTAATTTAATATTTTACTAAAAAAATAATAAAAATGTCCTGATGTGACTTACACTACATGAAAGGAAGTCGACTTTTGGTTATCATTAATTAAAACTCTAATTTCTTCTTCATAGTGCAGTAAATAAACATTCTACCAGTGCTTATTTTAAGTATAAGGTTTAAAGTTAAATAATTTAATTACAAAAAAAGCGTTGAAATATCATAGGAAATAATTTATTATTATTTTTGTGCGTGACTGACACTACATCATGTGAATTTTATCACAGATATGGAACATAACATATATAAATAATTTTGAACATGGTTAGTTAAAAATTGCATACATGGTAAAATCATAGTTAGAAAAAGTTACACAACGTCCCCTAAAGTTCGTTTCTTATAATTTCTTAATTCTTTCTTCAATAACAATGTCTTAAAAATATTCCTTCTCATGTCACACAAAAAGACTTCCCTTCCATTGCAGATGTTTCAGTTTTATTGAATAAGCATCTTCACTTAACATTCGCCCCACAAAATATTTAACGATATCTTTCCTACAAAAGGAACTAAAGCTCTTTTTCTAGCATCAAATTCATTTTCAGAATTTTGTTGAGAGGTATTTACTTTTACAACATTCCCATTTGTTTAATCAGCCGTGTAGTATTTTTGGGGATTTAATGAAACATTGGCAATTTTAAGTAGGTATTTCTTGAATTTCAAAAAGCAGAGAAATTTTTGAGTGTCAGGAATCGGAAATATTTATTTTCATTTTGATGAGCAAATATAATTTAATCTACCTATTTCGCCCTTTACACAGTTGTCAGAAATGTATAATAGTGATATATTTGGGCAGATTTCTTATACAAATTGAAAAAATCTTTAGCAGAATGTGGGTCAATTTTAGTGGAAAGTGTGGCTTCTTTGATCCCCTCCTCACTGTATCACCAAGTCCATCAACTGGTCCTTTTTCATGACTGAAGGCAAAGATGGCCAACATTGGTAGCAGTGAATTGCCATTCAATGTTGTCTAACGGTTGGAACATTGCAATAGAGATGGTGTATTTTTAGTTAAAGTGTTGTCCGTAAAGAAGTTTTTGCTTTCATTTTCTTTAAAGGTTTGAAATTTACCACATGCTTAAAGTCTTTCCATTTGCTCTCTTTTTTCTTTCAGCTGCTGATTTAGCCCTCTTAAATCAAAATTATAAAAATATAAGAAATCTACAAATATTATAGCTAATCTACAACAGATGAATCAAACAGAAGCTGTGACTTACACTACAAAGTTAAAATGTTTTATAAATAGAGAAAAAAAAATATTTTAAAATTTAAAAGTGTGGAATTTCACAGAGGTTAATATAGAAAGAAAATATTTTTAAAAATTTTGAAGAAAAGCTTTATTTTAAAAAGTTATAGAAACTTTTATATCTTTTCGTGACTTACACTACAGCCAAAAAGGAGATTTTTATCTTTCTAATTAAGTGTCTTTAAGTTATAAATGCCGATATACAATCTGTTTTTAAGATAGCTATTATAGTGTATTTTAATAATCTTACCAAAAAATCTGATGAAAAATAATACTTTACTTAAAATTCAAGAATTCAAAATTATGAAAACCATTTCTCATGCTTCCAAAAAAGCAGCACTTTGAAGCTAAAGTGTTGCACAGATAAACATAATAGTTTTTGATGCAAAATTTTACAAACATACTTTTCTAAATCACATAGTACAAAAGTTTCAACTGTAATATAAAAAATATTTTTTTAATTCACCTGATTCACCTAACCTTAATTCACCTTTTAATTCACCCATTTACATGGAATTAACCATAAGAAGGCTGGGGGGTGTCAGACGTGATGGCCTTTTGTAGGTTTTTAGGTAGATGAGTGGAAATTTTCTGTGTACTTTGTGTTATTATTTGCTATTTACATCAGAATTAGCCTTTTATTATAAATATTTTCAAAATTTCACTGTGTATGTCAAAATGTTTTCTGTGTTTTTCCCAAAAAGTTCAATAGAAAAAATCTATATAAAAGAAAATTAATTCAAAATTGCACAGAAAATGAAAAGAACCAGAAATGAACATTCAATAATTTAAAAATTTCTGCATTAACAATTAGTTCAAATATTATGTAAACCAGCTAATTTTCAAAAATTGACCAATAATTTCAAAAGTATGCATAGGAAATTCAAACTCAAAATTCCAAATATATATTTTTACATATAATTAACAGAGTGTGAACATTGTATAATTTTGTACTTTTTTATTAGAATGACCCATTAACTGAAATCTTTTTTTTGGGGTCAAAAGGTTGAAAGTAACTCCACTGGAAATGCGATACGGAGATTGCTTCACTCAAAAATAATTCTCCGTACTAGGGAATTTACAGCAAATTAGGCCCCTTTGTAAAAAGGCCAGATCCGCTATTAAAAAAACAGTGGTAATTTTTTTAAAAAAAATCTATTGCTATGAACACACTAATACATAGAGTAAAAATTGTTTTAACTAATAGTTTAAAGAAATGCAGTTTTTTCTAATAATACTGTTCCTTTTAGTACTTTAATATTTTAATAAAGATCAAGAGGGACAGATAACTTTTAAAACCATATTTACCCGCAAATACAGAAACACCACACCAGACTTGACACGGGATACCTGCCTGTCGATGGTGATTTGATAAATGTTGGTCAATGTCGTTAACCGACGTCGTACAATATTTGCTAGGGGGGTCCATTTTTATGTCGCCCAATGTCAATATGCAATGTTAATCAATGTCGTTTACCGATGTAGTACAATATCCGCAAGGGTGTCATTTTTATGTCAGCCAATGTCAATATGCGATATTGTACGACGTTGATAAATGTTGGTAAATGTCGTAAAACGACGTCGTACAATATTTGCTAGTGGGGTCCATTTTTACATCGGCCAGTATTGGCACCAATGTCGGCCAATATTTTTTTTAATATTGGCCGACGTTGGTGTGCTACCTGGGTTAGCATTCATTCTGAGAATTGATACAAGTTGGAAAGTGGAAAAGTTATAGTATTCATCCAATGGCGTTGAATCACTATTAATGTGAGTATTTAAGAAAATCACAAAATAACACTTGAAAGAACATTAAAAAAATCACAAAAGTTGATGGTTGATGCAACAAGTAGCATTAAAGCGGTAAATCATTCATTTTTATAGAATTTAGATTAGTAAGAGAAGCACATTCAATTTTCTAAGGAAAGAAAGAAATAAGAGAAAAAAAACTGCTCAAAAATAACTACCTGACAACGAAAGAGTGGCAACTTAGCATCTGCTGGCGCGACAAAAATTGCTATTTTTAAAAAGTTGAATATTAGTTGATTTTCTTATTAAGTTTGTTCTTTTGTTACAAACAATTAAGATATATATGATTTAATTTCAAATAAAAAGTTATATAAGTATAGAACATAAAACAACAAAGTTTGTGAAAAATTAAAATATTTTAAATACATTATAATAAATAAAAAATTTAATAATTCTGTGTGTTTTCATCAATAAAAATGAACACTATCTATCCAGGGGTGTGGGTCATGACCCTCATCTCGAGACCCAAAATTTTGTCATCTCGGGGAATAGCGGCTGATTAACGAGGGGTAGTGGTTTTATTTTTTTTTTAACTGACACACTTTTCAATGTGTTTATAAAAGTATTGAGTAAAACTTGAAAGGAAATTCAGCGAACATTAATCCGGATCAACACACAAAAAAAAGATAAGACATATTTTAAAGCATTCTTCATAGTACACTGCGATGCGAAAGTTTAGACAATGACGTTTTTTAGCTGTAAAATTTAGAATTGTGATAGTAGAATTACAAAACACCCCTAAACATATTAAATAAACATTTTGAAATGCTATAATTGAAACATAATTGTTTGATTTGCTATAACAATTTTTTTTTCATAAAATAAAAATTTGTACGATGCAAAATGTTAGACACAAATACGAGATTATGCTAATTTAAAGTAGATAATGGCCGAATTTCGCATATTTATTGATGAATTGAATTTGATAAATTGAAAAAACACGATATCCGGTGAACTAAACAGATTTAATAACGATATTGGTTCAATTTTACACCAAAAAGACAATATATAGCCACTTTAAATATTTAATCAAATCATATTTGCTTCAATTGTACAATTTAACATCTCTAAATACGAACCGATTACCTACCAGTCCATCATCTTGAAGTTTTGGCACGAATTCGTGGATTTAGAGACATGCATTAACCGATTTTCTTGATGAAAAGTGCAGTCTTTCCCATATAAAATCACAAAATAGCGGCATATTATTCTTTTTTGCACTTTAGTACAATGCAGAGATAGTCACCTCTTCAAAAACGACAAAAAAAAGTCGTTCATTTGAACGTAAATTCACTTCACACCATTACGAATAAGTTCCTTCTTTATGCTAGGGTTCTTTCGTAAGGAATTTCGTATAAAGGAACTTTCGTAATGGTGTGGAGTGAATTTACGTTAAAATGAAAGACTTTTTTTGTCGTTTTTGAAGAGGTGGCTATCTTTTCATTGTACTAAAGTGCAAAAAAGAATAATATGTCGCTATTTTGTGATTTTATATGGGAAAGACTGCACTTTTCATCAAGAAAATCGGTCAATGCATGTCTCTAAATCCACGAATTCGTGCCAAAACTTTAAGGTGATGGACTGGTAGGTATTCGGTTCGTATTTAGAGATGTTAAATTGTACATTTGAAGCAAATATGATTTGATTAAATATTTAATGTGGCTATATTGTCTTTTTGGTGTAAAATTGAACCAATATCGTTATTAAATCTGTTTAGTTCACCGGATATCGTGTTTTTTCAATTTATCAAATTCAATTCATCAATAAATATGCGAAATTTGGCCATTATCTACTTTAAATTAGCATAATCTCGTATTTGTGTTTAAACTTTTGCATCGTACAAATTTTTATTTTATGAAAAAAAAAATTGTTATAGCAAATAAAACAATTGTTTCAATTATAGCATTTCAAAATATTTATTTAATATGTACAGGGGTGTTTTGTAATTCTACTATCACAATTCTAAATTTTACAGCTAAAAAACGTCTAAACTTTTGCCATCGCAGTGTATTACCTATCAAATCATCAATTCTTAAATGACGTAACAATATCATTTTTAAAAAAGTACCTAAAGCAAATTCCTCTGAGGCATTTCCCATACTATTCTATAAGTTTTGATGAATTGTAATAATAGTTTTCAGTGAAATAAAATACTTTAAAAAAAAATTAATTCTAATTTTACCCTGTATCATCCCTAACTTTTATTCATAGCCATCTGATAGCATCGGTGGCGACATCTAGTTTTGCGAAATTGAAAATTCGGATTTGTACTAGCTTTAAAAGGAATGGTCACTGAATTATATTTAAATTAGCTATAGTTCATCGATCGATGGCGGACGACCCCATTTTGAAACCTTTGGCAAAATAATAATCTAAACGTTCAAAAGATGGTTCAACACACAGATAATGTATATCAGTTTTTCATAATAATAAAGTCCGTCAAATAGAAATGCGTCATTTCTAAGCGTTTGTTTAGAGGTGAATAAATTTACATATAAATTTTTTAATGGGTCTGTCCATAAATGATGTCATTTTTTCGCCAGATTTCGACATCCTCTCCACATCCGACACACTTCAGTTACCCCTCTCCATCGTCACACTTTTCTACAACAATATAAAAATTAGCATATAATTTTTTTTTACCGAGCTTAAAGTTGTTCAAACTAATAAACTCTAAATTAAAAAGGAATGATAATAATTTTCTTTTTGAAGTTACATCTTTTGCAATTTAACATGAAAACTATTACCAGTTTAATAAGTTTTATTTGAAATGTTTTGTTGTTTCAATTTTCTGTTGATTTGCGCAGTAAGTGATATATGTGATTGCCATTATTTTTCTCATTTCGTAACTTTATTAGTGAAAGGTTATAGAATTAGTATTCTTGCAAGGTTGTTATTTTTAATTACATTACAATGGTAGAGATCCTGGAAATGGTAAATTGGAAGATTAATTTTCCAATCAAAGATAATTATAGAAAGGCTTTTGAAAAAGACAGCTTGATTCACCTTGCTTATGTTTCTATATGCAAACCATAAAAATTTAATTTGATGTGTCCCATTAGTTAACCTAGGAAAAAATCATTAAACACTTTATATAATTAAAAAAAAAGAATAGAAGAGTAACATTGTAAATAATAAGGAATTATCAACAAAACACAATAGTTTCCCATAAATTTTAATAATTCAAAGAGTTAAAAAGCTTTTATATATACTTGATACAAAGACAAAACTAATATGCTTATAAATCATTTACATCACAAGTTTAGAAAATAAATTGCAAAATTTCCGCAACTGATCTTTAAGAGTGTCAATTCACAATATTTGAGACGCTTTGGGCTAGCGCAAAAAATAGCATCTTGTGGTTTTTTGACACAAGGTTATATGTTTAAAAAAATGTAATTAATATATATAATAAAAAGTACATAACATACATAATAAAAAGAAAGTACATAGTATTTATAGAAAGTATATAGTACACATAGTATTTATAGCTGGCCTTTTAGAATGTCAATCTACAATATCTAGACTTTAAGAGGGTAAGGTAAAAAAAAACAGTATGATGTATATGAATCACTACATGTAAAAAAGGGCCAAGTAAACAAAGATTTTCATATATAGGGTGACCCGGGGTAATTATTGGACAAAAATCACACTTTTACCATAGCTCCCTCATTTAATTTATATAATTTTCTAACCAGTAAATATTTTTGTAATGACTATTTGATATATCTGCCGGGTACCATTCTTGAAATACACTACTTCCTCTGCAGGAGTTGAAAAAAAATAAACTTGTATCCAAAAATTACCCAGCCTTTGGGGTTATTATTGGACACAGTAATTTTCAATCTGTTCCTATGTACGGCTAGATATGATTAACTGATCAATTAGCAAAATAAATGTAGTAAGTTTCAACAAGCCTTAATAAAATTGCTTATTTACCATGAAGAAATGTCTACTTTCTTTTGGTTTAATTAGATTTGATTTGCTGTAATTAGATATCAATTAGGCGCACTACCCGAGAATATGCAGTCGATAAAACAATATGCAGTCCAATAATAAGGCAGCCCAATAATTACCCCATAGCATGTCCAACAATTACCCTGCTTTGTCCAATGATTACCCCATAATCAAACATGAATGGGTAGAAGATCATGAAAAGAAAACAAAAACAGAATTTAAGATCATGTAAAAGAAAACAAAAATACACCCAATTTGGTATTGATTGAAAAAAAGTTTAAACCCCTTTTTTTCAAGCGTTTTTGGTTATTAATATACTTTTTGAGAAAAGTACTAACCTCATCCCATTAATTAAAAGCAGAGCACTGCTGGATATGCAATTGAAAAAATGTGGCGTAAAATAAAAAATTAAAATGAGACAATAAAATATAAAGTTTCATTCTTCTATGCAAAAGGCTAGGATATAAACCAACATTTTATTTTACTAAGATACAATTATAGAACTTGCATCAATGTTCAAAAAGAGTTTCGATTTATGGGATTAGCCTCAAATTTTAGCATAGACGTTGCAAAGCAATTATCTGCATAAAAATGAGTAAGAGACCCCAAGAACACAATCAGTGATCGAATGATCGTGGGTGTGACGTCATTAATACAATTAATTGAAAGGATCATAACTTAATTACGAATTAACACATACAGCAAAATTAATGCCACCTTTCAAAATATGACAAAATTATCAACAAGAATTATGGTTGTTAACTTTTTGACAATTATTTTACCAGTTATGACACATGGAATGTGAAAGGATTTCACTATGAAGGTGGAAATGGAAGTAAAAGCGTAAATCTTGGTCCACCAATAATAATATGATGCTTATAAAATTGTGTTAAATGATGATTTATGAAGCTATACAAGTAATAAACCCAAGAACTATTCCTTAATAAGTCTAACATATTACAAATTAAAGATTTCCGCTCCTAACAAATGTATTAAATCATCGGCCAAATGACACAAACACAAATGTGCCAATTCTAGGGATATTGGTGTTTTTAAAAAATACCGCTCCTCAGTTCAATCAGTTTTTTTCTCTGGTTTTAACTGGAATAAAATTTTGATTCAAACCGGTTATTTGGTTTTAGCCGGTTAGGTGAAGAGTTTTTTTGGCCTGTCTATACGCAGCCAAATATTGGTTTAACGGTTTTTGGTTTTGGCACGTTTGTTGTTTGGTCATTTTACCTACGAAATGGTGTTGGGGAGGGAGCACTGGATGACTAATAACACTTTTAGGGTCAGGATTTTCTTCTTTAGGTTCATCTTTCTGCTTGCAAGATCGTGTTAAGTGCTTTCTATTCATCGGTGGTTTTTCTACTAACTTCGTATTCTTGTTCTCTGCAAAAAAATTAAAAAATTATTTTTTAAGTTATCAATTTATTTTTGAAAATTAATACTTGAAGGTAAATATTAGAAAGTTTGCGTCCAGATCGCTTATTTAATACTGATCACCTAATAAAAGCTGTACTGCAACAAGAGAAAAAAAAGTGTGTTTCATATATTGATAATTATTATATAATTTATTTATATATTATATACTCATGGGTTAATATTAGAAAATTGGTCAATTTGCATCCTGACCACTTTTTTAATATTACTTTAAAAATAGCCTCTTAAACTATTTTTCTTACTTAGTAACAACTTTTTTTGCTTATAAAGTCATCAAATTTTGAGTTTATTTCTTACTGGGAAAGGTTTGGAAGTTTTCAAAAGTCAGATCGGTAAAATGTCACAAGCCCTGCTTGTTTTGCAAAGACATTTTATTCGTTTTATATTGTCAAAACAAATGTACTTTGAAGGTACTTTTGTAATATTATGCAGTATTTTTAAATAAAACATTGTCATTAGTTTACACGTCAGATCGGTAACATCAACTTCAAAATTAGTTGAAAACGTCATTTCTGGATCATTTACTCGTCTGTGTAGACTGTTTAAACAAGTAAGATTATTTTTCTTTTTAAATATGCACACTTTTAAGTAGCGCAGATCTGTGAAGCACCCTAAAATAATAGAAATCTAATATATATATATATTTTGTAATGAGTTTTCATGGACGTAAGAAGCCAATGTGATGAAATTCTAGTCATTAGTCATATCGGTAACATTTAGAAAAATATCGAGTTGTTACTGAAATAAGTTTCTGAAATTTTAATAAATGGTTGATATTATAATTTAATTTTGTCCTCATATCTGTAAGGCCTCATCATATCTGTAAATTAGCACTTTTCATAATGTTAAACTTTAAATACTTTTCAAATAGAAGCATAGTAAGTTAGAAAGGGTGCATCTTAGTTTGATATAAAAGCTTTGGTAAACAGATATTTGAGGGTTTCTGTGACATTAGCATCAAGCGAAAGTGAGAATGACATTAGCGGTTGGCTATCATTAACAATCAGGGGCAAAGCACGTAGTATTGTATATAGAAAATGCAGTTAACTAAAAAGTAACCCTTTTTTTTAAACAGGGTGTCCACTAAATCATAAGAAAAAAATTCCCTGAGTTTTCCAGGTTTTCCAGGATGATTTTTCTATTTTTCCAGGTTTAGTCGAACTAACGTTTTAATTTTAACGAAGTTTTTCCTATTTCAATATTCTTGAGGCTATGATGAGCTACATTTTGCTTTTTTCAATTTAAAGCTATCAAGTTGTATTCAAACCTCAAAATTTCTAGATTTTTTTTTAAAAATTTATATTTATCGTTACGACAACATCTTAACATTTTAAATATAGTAATATCTGATAAAAATATGTAAAAAGCCAAATTATATCTTTTTAGGGTGATGTTTTTTTTAGGAGAAGCGGCAGATTGCAATGGTGAAATACAAATTTCATTGCATCCAGTAGAAGATATTTGGATACTTAGCTCTAAAAACTTTTTATATTAAGCCTCTAAATTTAGCAAATGATTTATCCTTATTATGAAAAGAAAATTAAATACAGTATAGAACCGCTAATCCGAACACCCATAATCCGGAATGTTCTATAATCCCGAAACTTTTGAATTTCGGCGATAATCAGAAATTTTTTCGGAATCTCCAGAAAATTTCCAACCCTCCACTTTTTTTTTTTTTACTAAAACTTGTCTAAAACAGAAACCCTAGTATAGGCCGAAGTAGGTAAAATGACAACAAAAAAAAGTTTCAAACGTAAATAAAAAAAAATATTTTAACAATCAAGCTGTTCTTGTAATCACAACTCACGAACACTTGATCAAAAGAAAATATTTTGGTTGATCCAACTGGCCTGAGCTGGAGCTACAAAAGTAACGAGACGCTCTTCCGATCACGCAGAAGCAAAAAACTGAATCATTATGAGGCAATGCAACCTTATCGGTGGATGGGATTTCGTAAAAATTACTAGGCAGCAAATTAAGTAAATCAGGAATCATTATTGGATTGCACTGGCCGGTAACACATATTCGAAGACATCTTAGAGTAATCTAATCTTAATTCATCTTCAAATTTTAATTAGTTTTTGTATTTTTATTATTACAATTTATTATTTAAACTTGCTGTTTATTGAAATTTAAGTATAGTTTTCACTGATATAGACCGAGAATGGCCTGAGAGACTGGTTGATCCAAATGACCTAAACCAGAACTACAAAAGTAACGAGACGCTCTTCCGATCAAGCAGAAGCAAAAGCAAAAAACTGTAAATCATTATGAGGCAATGTAACCTGGTCGGTGGATTTCGTAAAAATTACTAGGCAGCAAATTAAGTAAATCAGGAATCATTATTGGATTGCACTGGCCGGTAACAGATATTCTAAGACATCTTAGAGAAATCTAATCTTAATTCATCTTCAAATTTTAATTAGTTTTTGTATTTTTATTATTACAATTTTTATTATTTAAACGCTGTTTATTGAAATTTAAGTATAGTTTTCACTGATATAGACCGAGAATGGCCTGAGAGTCTGGTTGATCCAACTGGCCTGAACCGAAGCAAAAAAACTGTGTGTGAATCATTATGAGGCAATGCAACCTTGTCGGTGGATTTCATAAAACTTCGTTCGTTTTGTACCGTCCCGACGGCTAAGGAAAGAACGTGTCCTCCCAAAACTTAATTTTTCCAGAATTTTTTTGTTTTTCCCCGAGTTTTCCAGGGCGTTTTTAAATTCCCTGAGTTTTCCCGGTTTCCAGGGTTAGCGGACACCCTGTTTAAAGTAAACAATCATTACTTTTTTTCCCCCATAATGCCCCTATCATTTACCAGCTTTAAAATAAGCCATTAACAGACCACATTGTTTTTTCTTGTTTAGGAGAAATTAACCATTTTGCATTTAAGGTGTCTGCCTACATTAAAGTACCCTTTTTGCCAAGCTGCCTAGAAGAAAACAGCTGTTTAACTTTATTTTAAAAACTTGAAAATTAGATTTTCACCAAGTTTTTTTTCGAAACACAAGTTCTCAAAAAGTTGAATAGGTATCCTAAACTAAAAACCGTTTGTGCAGCATGTTTATAGCACTGTTTGTCATGCTAAAAACTAGGGTCTAAGTTCCAACTGTGAGTTTATAATTTATAGCCGATTTTCTAAAATAGCATTTGTTAAAAAAAATATGCAATTTTTACCAAAATTTTGAGCATTGGAATTCAACTTCCAATATATTTTTTTTAGATATCCTATAAATTTTAGTTCACAGCTTATGACAAAAGTAACATTGTACCAAATTAAAAGGAAATTTAAATATTTTTAGAATTTTTTTTATGAAGTCAGGTTTTGAAATGTAACAAACGTTTAAGATAATTAATTGAATTTGTGAAATAAAAATAATGAATTTTGAGCTTTTAAAAGTTTAAATTACTAAATAACTTTACTACTAAACCAAATGCTGAGTTTGGGATAATTTTTTTAACATGTATAAAAATTGTATGGAAGTTTTTCAAGATGACAGCTACTGTTACAAACCTACTTGTTTTTTTTTATGAGAATTTCATTGAGTATTAAAGTAACATGAAAATAGTTTATTTTAGTTTTTTTTAGAGATATTTGTTGTTCTCTTTAGAAAATATTTGTTGCACTCAAAAAATAATAATTCACTTTGAATGAAAGACCCACAATGTGTTGGGGGATTGCTTTTAGTACATTTTTAAAACAACCAAAGAGCAAAATTAGCTTTATAAAATTACCAGAATGCAGTTAATATAGAAAATATACAAAAGCAGAGATTGGCATTTGCAATTAATTATTTATAATTAACAGGAATGACTCAATGATCAATAGCTATAATACTCAAATTTTTGGGTCAAAACTTTGAGTCCTTTTTGTTTCACCAAGAGTCAGTTTTGAAAGAGCCATGAATTCATGCGACTGATACATGATATTGTGCTTTTTTTGTGTAGTCCTTTTTACCACAAGCATATATTATAGAACCCTTTAATTCTTTTTATCTCTTCAGTGGGATTTTTTTTTTTTAAATTTGATCAAAAATTTATTTTTTATATAAGAGCCTACTATTGCTATAAGCCTATCAAAATAAAAAATAATAAAATATAAGAACTATTATTCAGTTTAAAAATGAAAATAAATTGCAAGTTCCACATGAAAATTCTATTCATTATAAGATTATTAATAACTAAAAAAATCTTTAAATTTATTTAATCTAAAAGTTTTTTGACAAGGTGCAAACAACTTTGTTTCAAAACGTGAAAATCATGTGTTAGACAAGGGCAGAAAGGGCTCAAAACTATACACCAATTTATACATTCTTGGCATAAAAGGTATCTATCTTCAAAGCACTTCAAAATTAAGGAAAAATTAGTAAAATAAATCATACCATTTAAATATTTTGCTACTCTTTCAAATCCAAAGAACTCTGTGTACTTTCTCTGCATCATTTGATGATATTGCAGGTAATCAGAGGCATTTGAAGCTGAAAAAATTTAAGATATTTGTTAAAAATATCTCAAAGAATAAAATATATTATTATAAAAGCATGGGACAGCACATTTTTTTACAACTTATGAAATTGGACAATTTCTTTTCTTTGTTTATTTGCATTTTATTCAATTCAACACAAATAAGATTGAGCTTATAAGAAACACTTTGATGTATAGGAAAAACTGCAGTAAACCTAACAAAAAAATTCAAATAGTAATTCAGGAGACACCGATACCAAAAAAACTATTTCGGATATTTTTACTATAAAATTCAAAACAGTATTTTCAAATAGAGTTCACCACGACTAAACACATTGTAATAAAAATTAATTTAAACAAATTTCTTTGAAAAGTTCTTTAAACACCCTACACTTCCTAGTTGTAAGAAATGTTTAGCTAATTGTTTATAAATATGTCTCTATGATACAACACTACTATCAACAAAAATGCATCACTTGTTCAAAAGAATATGGATAGATAGTAAGTAAGATGGCAAAAGAAGCCTAATTTTGTAATGGTTAAGAACAAAATAAATTGATTTTACAAATATTTTTTTAAAAAACAAACATAATAACTCCTAATTTAGTCATAATTAATAATTTCATAACTATTCTAAAGATAATTAATAAATTCATAACTATTCTTAAGATAATTAATAAATTCATAACTATTCTTAAGATAATTAATAAATTCATAACTATTCTTAAGATAATTAATAAATTCATAACTATTCTAAAGATAATTAATAAATTCATAACTATTCTAAAGATAATTAATAAATTCATTATAAAAATTCATAATTAATAATTTCATAACTATATTTTCTAATAACATAATTTAGATTACTTGACTATATATATGTTAATGCAGAGAAATCATATTGGTACTGCACAAACTGAAAAAAATTTAAACCGAGACATTTGAAGATCAAGTTTTCAGATTCTTATATTGAAAAGACTAAGCAGATTTATGAAAATCTTTTATAACTTATTTCGAATTAAGATACAATTACAAATTTTATCAAAGTTTACAAAAAGTTACTAATCAAGATAGCTGAAAATAAAAACTTGATGTCATTGGTTAATGCATCTTAGGTGAAAAATTAGTCATGGAAATATGTAATATATCATTGTGCATTTCAGGGAAATCTTTTTATCAGCAACGTCTTCCAGGAGTAACATCTTGATTCCACTAGTTTAGCAAAGCTTTTTAAAAATAAAGTCTGCATATAATTGTACCAGAAAGTACTGAATTCCTATAAAACAAAACAAAAATTGTTTGGGTAAATAAAGTTATTATAAATAAACAATCATTATGCATTAGTTTTACAAATAATTGTAATGAAAAGAAATTTCGAAGATATATAGATATATAGAAGATATATATATAGATTCAACAATTTTGTTTCAGAGAAATAGAATACACTTTTTTTTAATTGAAAAAAACTTGTAAAATCTAATATGCACTTCAGATTAACCATAAATCAATAACTTAAAAAAATCAATGAAATTAGGCAAGTATAAAAAATACCCAGTGTAGAATAATATTTAGTTTCAACACATAGTACGTACAATAAAAGCATTTTATTTTAAGAATTAATAAACAAAAAGCTTCCAAATATGTGTAAATTTTTTTTTATATTCAAATTAACTTGAAAATGTCTCTAAAAACTGCAAGTAGTTTCAGTAAATGATTTTTTAAATAAACAATATGTCTGATTAAAAAAACCTTTCCAATAAAAGAAATATGTGACTACCAAGGCAAAGGGTAATTTTGACTAGCAAAGGAGTTATCTACATTAAATAATTTGGAAACTTCTGGTTTTGACAATAACAAGTCATTTAAGAGTGGACTGACAATACACATTATGGTTATCTCTCAGGCAATAAATTCAATTAACAAAGTTCTGATGTCTTGTCTGTTGTTCAGAAACAACAAACAATACAATCATATGGCTCATATAATCTGGTTGTTTATCTTTACATTCACAAGTCAACTTTCATTCATTGAAGATAGCTTCTTTGTAAATTGATTCCTGTTTGAGGAGTCAACCAAGTTTAAGCCCATGTTGTCTGAAAAAGAAATATGCATTAACTGATGGTGTAGTATTTTGAAAATGTTGCAGACTTGAATATTAAATTTAACAAAACTGAAAGGACAACATTTAAACAAACATATTACTAATAACACTAGGCAACAAATTTTCCAAAAATGTGAGGCCTAAAAGGGAATTTACCAAATTAAAAAAATATTAATGTGCTCAACAGGAATTATCACTATGAAATTTTTTGTTAGTTATAATATTTTAGATAGTCATGTTTTTGTGTTAAAAATATGAGAAACACAATGTTAAAGCAAAATAAATTAAAACCTTAGTTTTTAAAAAATAATAGGTGATAAAAGACAAGGATAGCCTGGTTGGTAATGTTGGACTGACATTCCTTTAGGCTTTGAGTTTGAGCCGGCCAAGACCCTCGTGTACACTAATGGTGACTGGTGCATGTTAAAGTCTGTCATGATCATGAGTCCTCGAAGTTCCCATACCAAATCAATACCTCAGGGGGTGACAAAGCAATTCTAGCATCCTCTACCTCGAAAATTGAATCTACTTACGGTTGGTACTGCTGCCCTCTATCGCATTACTCTCGAACAAGGGAACCTGAGTAGTAGACCCAACAGAGGCTGGCATAGCAGACTTGAATGAGAGAGCATGGAAGTGCTGCTGCCCTTAACTGTGCAGCATGAAGAAACAATGGACTCTTCAGTAAGATAAGGTTCATAAGAGGGGCAGGTTGCTGGCATTCATGTTGCAGATTCTTCTTGGAAATTCTGCTACTGGGATCACTCGAAAGTTACTCTGTGACAGTAAAAGCCTTTTTATATGACATTTGATCAACCAAAAACTGCAAAGAATCTGATATTTTCAAACTGAGATTATTAATTTGAATGTTTTAACTTTTTTTCCTTTTAAATACTATTTTATCAGAATACGTCCATGAAATTATTCAGATTTTACAATCTGACAACACAATTAATATTTTCATATTCTTGAATTTTATTATATTTAATAAAAGATCATAGAAATTGCCAGTAAAATCCCCTTATTAAAAAAATATTTTTTTGAAAACATGCTGAGCACTTATAGTTACACTCAATAGCCTTATTCTTTGCGAAGAAACATGTCTACAAAAATTGTTTAGAAAAAAACTAATATTCTCCATTTTTAATAATTTTTTATGTAGTGATGTATATTGGGATTAGGGTTAGGTGTAGCTAATCTAGGGTTGAGTTATACATAACTTTTTTTCAGATGATTTTTTAAAAAACTTTAAAGCTTTATATTCAATGGAAATTAATTCATAAAATCTTATCTTATATACATAAAATACAATGTCTTGACTCACTGACTCACGTATCAACGCTCAGCCCAAAATACTGGAGGTACAGCTACCAAATTTTAGGAGAATATTCTTTTTGTAATGGAGGAGTCATTTAAGAAGCGATTTTTTGACATTCAAACCCAAGCGGGTGCAAGAAATGAAACGTGACTGGATTCTAATTATATTTTTAAATTGAGTTTTGATATTTTCAAGCAGTAAGAAATGAAGATGGAGGAATTTTTTCAGCGTACAAGGAATTTTTAATTTATAAAGTTTTGCATGTTTGTTTCTTTTTCTTACTTTCGTCATGTAATGTACAATACAATCGGACATCCACTTTTTTTTTTTTTAAACTGATATGATAACGGGATGAGATTACAAGATAATGATGGGGTGCTGACCAGTGGAGAGGGGATTAATTGGCATAAAATAAAAGTTGTTACAGCTAGGATATAATGGCAGGTCTGTTCATTTGCGACTTCTGGCGAGCTTGAAAATTTAAGGTTGCTATATCTATCGAGTTTTGATGTAACAGCTATGATAGAATGGCCGGTCGTGATTTATGTTACGTTGAAAAACACCCAAAACCCCCAATAGTGGGGAATATTCCACCTGATATTTCCTGCAACTCGATAAGTACAGTTAAATTAATTTTGATTAGTTACTGATTAATTAAATTGTAAAAAATAAAGCTCGCCAAAAGTCGTCAATGAACAGACCGGTCATTATATCAAAGCTGTACCAAAATCAAATCACTGTTACACCGGGTACACCCGTGCAA
Organism: Oedothorax gibbosus; assembly: GCA_019343175.1. Lineage (NCBI taxonomy): Eukaryota > Metazoa > Arthropoda > Arachnida > Araneae > Linyphiidae > Oedothorax > Oedothorax gibbosus. The sequence goes on from JAFNEN010000005.1 coordinate 732,303, forward strand.
CACCTGGTTTATAAGGCTAGTTAAATATAAATGTTCTTTCATTCATTTGAAGAGTCCTGGGGAAAAATTCCTTCACGACTGCAGGCATGAGAACACAAAAATATGAAAAAAGCTGAAAGTGCGGTGGGACCGAAATTTTTTAAATATTAATGTGGTAGTGGGAGGGTTGTAGAATAATTGCTACTTTAAGGGACAGTATTTTTTTAATATTTGCAAAATGTTGATTTGCCGTTCAATAATGAGTATAAAAAAAAACATAACCAAAATAATAATTATTTGTCTGGATGGGCCATAAAAATGCCATATTTCTACTTAATAAAGGATAGAAAGAAGAAAATGCTACCAAGTCTACCTTAAGCCTTTTCTCATACAACTCACTCAAATAAACAGATTTAAAAAATAAAAAATGGTCAGCAATTATCGTACACTGAAGTTATGCCAATTGCATAAAACAACTAACTTTGAAGACAAGGTTTACCCTAAAAAAATCTTACACATTGTTCATAAAATCATGTCTTTTTCTACAAAAACACAAAACAAACAGGCACTGTAATATCTGTAGTTCAAATACAAAATAAAAAATGACATTGTGTTCTTCTCTCTTTAAAGCAATTACATGGTTCATGCACTTGTTAAGGGAAAAAAATTAAGCACTTTTTAAGTACTGTTCTATGACTTTTCAGAAAAATTCAAGAACTAGAAATTACTAACACCATAAAACCTGAATGTATATACAGACTATATTCGTGTTTAAACCAACTTCATTTTTTAAAAACAAAAAGAAATCTAAAATTAGAAAAACGAATATAGGCTGAAGTGTGAATCACTACAAAAAGGTTTAAAACATAAAAAAATTAACATTCTAGCTGCTTTTGCCGACCCAAGGTCACAGACACTTGTTTAGGAGAGTCAGGTTGATCCTACTTGGCCTGAACCAGAACTACAGAAGTAACGAGACACTTCTGGATCACGCAGAGACAAGGAATCATCAATCATTATCAGGCGTCGCAGCAGCATCGGTGGATGCGTGAAAATTACTAGGCAGCAAAAATAAGTAAATCAAATGGTCTTATTGTGCTGCAGATTTTTGATCAGGTGAAAATTTTACTCTTCTTACAAGGGATTGCACTGACCATTGGCTGATACAAACCTCCTTCTACACCAAGTTAGGAAACTCCATACATTCGACCGGAGCCAAGGTTTTTCCCGCTAGATGCACTGCCATACGTTGGGGGCCGAAAATGACGAAAAAGTGTTATGTTCCGGGATGCAAATCTGGATGTAAAACTGAAATTAATTGTCGATTTTCCTTGTTTAAAGCACCTAATAATGAAGAGGATCTTAAATTATGACAGAGGAATATCCCTAGGAAGGATCGTCTGCTGAAAAGTACCGATTATGTTTGTGAAAAACACTTTCAGGTAAGCTGCCTTTGTCTGAACAGTTTCCAATATTAATTGAAGGATTTCTTCTATAAAAATGCATATTCCTATGCTAATTTAATTTTCTGGTAATCTATCAAAGGTTTTAAACTTTCTGTCGTTTTTTTAAAATCTTTTGCTATATTCAAAAGGCCGTGACTGTGATAGTTTCAGAAAAAAAAATTCTTGCATGTTTTCAAAATTGCCCCTATAGTACTTTGTTTTAAAACAAAACTAAACAAAATGTCTGAATCGAAGCAAAAGCGAAATTTCCAGTTGCCTCAAACGAGTGTTTAGGCTTTCAATGGGCCCTATATTACTGTCCCATGCTGGATACAGTTTTTTTTTTTGGAGAAAACAAAACTGCCCTAGGCCCAAACAAGCGTGTACTGCATTAGCAACCCATTGTGTGGCGAGTTTGTCTCGTTTTATCATAAAAATCTTAGTTTAGATTTAACAACCAATTCAGAATTTGACCTACAACTGCACAAATGTTTTCTTATTGTAACCTTTTACCTTTAGGATTACCGCTTTGTTTCAATGAACTTTCAATCTCAAACAGAGGAGTTAGTAGGACATCGCCTACGACAAAATATAATTTAATTCTCACCATTAAGTTATAAAAAATAAAATTAATGGAATTAAATAATTAAAAATAAAATGTCGGATTCAATACCGAATTAACAAACTTAACAGCAAATATTAGCTTCTAATTAGAAATGAACATGCTGTTGCCGCTTGCCGACTCAAAACAAAACTTATTAAAGGACCAGTGTTGCCAATCGAGAATTTGCATTTTACGCTCCATCTCTTATTGGGGTGTTCACACTTCAAAAACACTTCAAATGACAACATTCTCGCCAACCGATGCAGGAGCGGTCGGTTTTCCCCCCAACGCATGCGCTGTATCTCTGTGATTTGGATATTTACATCGATGACGGTGTTGTGCTAGGAACAGAGAAAGGGGTGAGAAGATTTCATCGCTTGCTTTAGAGTTTAGAGGGAAACGTTGATAACAACATTGATACGAAAAAATTAAATTCGATTAGTTACATTAAAATTAGTGTAAGAAATTTAATTGTTTTTTTAACTCTTATTTTTTATCACGTTTGAATTCGAAATGCTTTAACATATTTGAATTCATGTTTTCAATAGTTTTTATACTAATTAAAGTTGCCCAATCTACTGGCCCATGAGGTTGTGCCCATCTACGCTTCTGTAGCCTTTTGTGATCACACAAGCGATATTGTCCATGCCAAGTGGCTCGTTCGAAGATGAAAAAAAAAAAAACTCTCAGTTAACTTCCCAAAATCTTAGTACTCAAATGTCGACCCGGTCAGATGAGGAGCTGAGTGCATGTATTCCTGACCAGTAAACGAACCCGGGTCTACGGCAAAAGAGCAAGGTGCGCTGACCTGACCACTACGTCAGAGGGGTTGTGCGTGCATAATATTTTTATTTTAAGAGTAAAATAAAAAAAAAGAGCTATGCATCATTTAAATTAAAATTTAAATACTTTATCGCATAAAAATTAGAGTTGTGAATTGCCTCATGGACCAGTAGGTTCGGGCAAACATTAAATTAACTCAAAAGTTATCGGTGGTATATAGAGAGATTTCATATTTTTGAATAAAAGTGTATATTTAAAATAATTAGCTTTTCTGGGTGAAGTTTATATCCCCCTTGCATTAGAAAAAAATCTATTATTGTAGAGAAGAAATATCAAATTTTTGAACGAAAAGAATAAAAAAATGTCAATTTTATTTCGCTTTATTCAACATTTGAACAAACCAGTATAATCGATATTATTTATAATAAATTTAAAAAAAAAGAATCCATAAATACACGAGCAAAAATATTTTGCGCAAATCAAACTAAATATGGAGAAATTTACTATCTTGAAAATTTAATTCAAATTCAATGGGAATGTTTCAGATGATGTTGCCTCTTGTTGCAGTTTTTCTTCGTACTGCGATTTCATTTGTTGATTCGGTTTCACTCTCAAGCCCATTTCAGATGGCGCCCCGTAAACTTGGAACTTATATACTAATTGATGTAAGTAGGGGTTAATAATTACTACTATAATAACGTTACTACTATAAAACCTGGATTCCCCCCCTCCAATAAAAAGTTAAAAGTTACGCCCCTGACTGTCTCTGTCCTATAAACAGATTGTGTAGTTAAAAAATCTTTAGAAACCAAACCTGAAAATGTGACTAATTCATGTTAACTATTGTAGTCCAAAGACCTAATTCTGCTCCTCTTTAAGTAGGGTATCATAAAATTAGAGTGACACGGGGTAATTATTGGACAAAAATCAAACTTTTACAATAGCTCCCACATATTTATGTAATTATATATCTTACCAGTATTTTTTTTTTTCATATAATGACTATTACTTATTAGATATATATCTGTCGGGTACCATTACTATTTAGTATTTCCCCTGTAGAAGTTGAAAAAAAATAAACATGTGTCCAAAAATTGCAACTCCAATTGGGGTAATTATTGGACTGTAGTTTTTAATCTTTTCTGCATAGTATTTAGACTAGCTACAAGATGTAAATTGTGTGATATGGTTTGTACTATAGTACTGTACTTGTATTTGATAATTATTTAACACCACATGTCTTCTGTTAAAAATTTATAACAGTGAAATCTAGTAAAAATTACCAAACATTTTAGTTTCTTTTTCCAATTTCAAACATTGCGTAGATAGATGGTGTTTCTTAATAACACAAACTATACCAAGTAAATTTAAGCATATTTTGACGGTGCATTATTACTCTTAGCAATGAATTTTAAAATTATTTTGCATTTAAATCAAAGTTAGAAGGAACTATTAATTACTGCATATTAGAAATAAACAAACCCCAAAATACAAAGGAAATAGAATCTCTGACAATCCGTCTAAAAAATAGTATTTTTGTCACTTTTTTGTTAATAGTGCAATGTGTACCATTTCTGGATTATTTACAAAACTATTTGTTATCCTTGGAACTATATTTGATGCAACAGTGTATTTAACATAAAGGATATCTTTACAAAAATTCTTCAAACTTGAGCTTTTTTGAGGTGTACAAATTGTTGGAATTAAATATTCTGAATCTCCCTTAAAAATGTGCCTTAGCAAAATATTGCTTTATAGTGTTCATTTAACTTCGAAATCATGCATATTCGATGCAATAGTGTATTTAAAATTAAGGATATCTTTACGAAAATTCTACAAACTTGAGCTTTTTTGAGGTGTACAAATTTTTGGAAATAAATATTCTGAATCTCCCTTAAAAAATGTGCTTTAGCCAAATATTGCTGCTTATGGTGCTCATTAAACTTGGAATTCATGTAGAGAAGTTCAGTACATGTTCTCTCAGTTGGTTTTAATGTGCACATAGTAGTGTCATTTATATATACATTAACTTTTAGGCTATGCATAAAACCATCTGCCGGTGAATCCATATGGTTTCCAATATTTTACCTGTTCATGGTCCTACAATTGGTGATTAAAAAAAACTATTCTGTGTCAAATGTAAGATTGTCTACTGGACAGAGTGTTAAAAATAAAATATCATATTTCCTGAATTGCTGTTTTCATTTAGACATTAGGTTTGTATATGTGTCAATTTTTCTCTCGTATTTTGAGACTATTTTTAAATTATGGTAAAGAATAAATTTTGGAGAAAATATTTTAGTGTGCAGCAACTTAGTGTTGTTGCTAATCTCTGACCTAGTCATACCAGGTCCAGAGTAAAAAAAAAATTCCAAGTCATACCAGGTCCAGAGGAATCTTTTGATAAATAAAAAATCTGACAAGAAGAGAGGAAGATTAAATGTCCCTTTTAGGGAGTCTCAAATAATCTAGGATAGGTGGTTCATAAGGTATACTTTAAGACACTAAAAATTGTACGAACTGTTAAATAATAGTAATTTATTCAATAAGCATTTATTCACAACATTGAGATGTTTATAGCTGATATGAATTTGATATTTGAAATAATAATACAATGTATACAACATGAAAATCCAGGAAGTACTAACTGCCATTTTTTACAATAAAGTAATGCGCAACATTAAAATAAAATATTACGCTAAATTTTAAATTCAACTTATAATTTTTTTTTCTGGTAATATAAATAAGTTAATCCTATAAATCCTTTAACACACTGAACATGCCATGCCAAAATTGTCTTGTAAGTACATCTTTTCTTTCATTCGTTCTTTTTTCTCGTCATGCAAAAGAGGAAATCAGTGTATACCTATTGCATTATTTTTTAAACCACGATATCCGCCAAAGTATAGCTTTAAAATTGATGCTTTTTTCATCAGGCATGAACATAGCAATAACAAAACAAATTAAAAAGGAAATTATTATCTGGTTACATATTTTATGATAATTTTTAGGTTAGTATCGAAATCTGTCGAACTGAATAAGAAGAACCGAATAAATACCGAAATCTGTCGATAAACTATGCCACGCGTTATTAACATAACAATTAAATACTACAAAACCAGATTATATTTTTCCTTTAAATTTGTTAAGTTTTGTGTGAGTACTGTTTTCGTACTTGATAAAAAAAATCATTTTTAAGAGGGGCGTTCAGTCGTTGGTCTGTCCCATTGAGCTAATGTAGTAGTTTTGAAATAGCAACCACTGCGAAAGTATTGCTTTGCCATGCAAGCATTTTTTCACTTGGTATGGGAAATCATCATAACAGCAAAATAAAACAAATTTGAAATGAAAAAAAAAGGACCCGGTTATTGAATAATTTATTGATACAGTTTAAAAGTAGTGTAGCCCTCTCTTTAGGATAAAGCTTAAAAATTAATAACTGAATAACCATATAACATCGTTTATGTCAAATTTGTCTTATTTTTCTGATATGGTGATTATCATACTTGGTGAAAAAATGCTTGCATGGCAAAGTAATACTTTCGCAAAGGTTGCGATTTCAAAATCTATTGCCTTAGCTTAGCCCCCCTTAAATACTTTGACAGATATTATGATTTCAAAACTAATGCATTAGGACTATGCAATAAAAAAACCCACCCCTAATTCCCTACTGAACCATTTATTGCGGGTTCAACTGAACGATATGTGTGGTACAAACGCGCCATTCCTAGAAAGTCTTACTAGAGCCACTCAATGCTGACTTGTACTAATACATTCACAAGAGTCCCCACAACTCGTACTTTCGGCAGGTTTCTTCCTTTCACCGCCCGAGACCTTTGCAATCTGTTCACCAAAATAAAGAAAGGCTACACCGTTTTGTCACGTCCTCCTTTTGTAATGCCAATACCTAGTGACTCTCCTCTAGATAGGTTGGTACATGTATATTCCGGTTGGAAGGTTGATCAGAGACCCGCTTATAAACCTTTGACAAGTAAGACAAACACAGACAGAATTTTTAACTGACACACAGAGAGAAAGAACACCAGGGCGAAGACGGGAATCCAATTCGTACCCGGTACAGTGCGCAGACTGTTAGCGTAATGGGCTGCGATCCAACCCACTAGGCCACCACTCTCCTCAAATCCTCTACATCTTGGTGATCTCTTCGTTTCCGTTGAACTGCGTGTGCGTGGTGGACTGTACACTGTCCAGACGCATGGTTGTGATCTGTCTCGGGGCCACTTTGATCTTGAGCTTCATGTGCTTGAAGTCTCGGAAGAAGGTGGCGATGAAGAGGATGCTGAAGAAGGTGAAGGCCCATTCCGACATGGAGCTGATCACGTAGTAAAAGCTGTACTGTAAAGAGAGAACAGTTGGTTACGTACGGATAATTATTGGGGCATTAGAACTCCAATTATCCGAAGCAATTGGGACTTAACTTCATTCGTATAATCAGGAATTCGGATAATTGGTGTTAATTGGAAAAAACGACATAGTAGAATGCTAATCATCAGAAGCAATTGGGACCAAAACACATTCGGATAATCAGAAATTCGGATATTGGAGATAATCGGAAAAAGGGTATATTCAATCAATTACTTAATATACATATTGTTGGACTGTGAGATCATGTAGTTCTATTTCGATGTCATCAACCCAACCAAAACCAAAGTGCAAGGTGTTGTTTGGTCGTTTGAGTTATTGCTTTTTGTAATAGTTTTTTTATTCAACTTATAAAATTAGAATCTTGGCTTCACTAATGTTTCACAAATTCCGACTAAATTACCCGAGTGTACTGGGATAGACATGCTCGTTAAATCTGTGGAGTCCAAAGTCCCGACGGCATTAGCGTACGATGTCGCTCGAAGTTCAATTGGGTGCCGGCTCAGGTGTCGACCTCGTAACCTGACTAGGGTTATAAATTACGATATATTATTGGCTGTGTTAAAGCTCGTTATAAGGAAGGCTAGAAATAGACAGCCGGAAACGATGAATTACCCTCTACCCTCCGTACTAGGACTATTTGTTACTGTTCGTCTGGGGCCGTAGTGAGCCTAGTGGTCAGCGTCTCGGTCTCGGGATCGGAAGGTCCTGCGATCGAGTCCCGGTACCACTGAAGACCTACCGAGTATATGCGGAGTACGTGCTCGTTAAATCTGTTGGGTCCGAAAGTCCTCTAAGTTCCCATACCAAATCAATACCTCTGGGGGTGACAAGCCAATTCTGGGGATCCTCTAGTTGGCCTCTGTCTCTAAAAATTAGATGGATCCACTTATGTGTGTGTGTTGTCTGTTGTGTCTGTCTTACTTGACGAAGGTTTATAAGCGGGTCGCTGACCAAGCACACAAACCTGAATATATATGTCCACCAACCAACCAACTACTGTTCGTCTCTGTTGGAAACGACAAACAGATGGCCGGGTGGATTTTTTTCTGAAATTTGGATAATCAGCAACGCTTTGGATGATTGGAGTTCCACCGTACTTATAAGTAGCTTGATATAGGGTTTTAAAAATGAAAATGTAAGTAAAATTCAAATGTTTTCCAATGATTGCTTTGAATTCTTTAGCAACTTTACGGGTCAATATCGGTACAATGGTCAATTAGCTTCAAGACCTATATTTTAATATTTAAAAAAAAAATAGCATCTTAAAAGTTTTTCTAGACTTTTTTGATTTAAATTCTAAACAAATCATATTTTGTGTTTATTTCCTACTGGGAAAGGTTTTAAAGTTTTCAAAAGTCAGACTGGTAACGTGTCACAACTGCTTGTTTTGCAACGATATCTTATTAATTTTACATTGTCATAACAAATGTACTTTATAATAAAACCTACTTTATTTAATGTTTTTTTTTACCAATATACCATTTTGGTTAATTTTAATTTGACGGTACTTCTGTCGCCAAGGGATTTGGCGCTTTTGTAGGGAGCGATAAACAATTATTTTTGGTGATGCGGCATTTTCTGGTGAAATGCGTTGTGGCGTCTTTGTTGTGGCTAGGTGGCGCTGGTTATACTTGCGCGGATGTTAGGCGCGTGGAATTTATTTGTTCTAAATTAGTTTTTGACCAATCGCCGGCGCTGGTAATACTTGCGTGGTATTTAGGTTGCGCGGATGTTGTGCGCAGGGAATTATTTTTATTCTATTAAATTTCTTTTTGTTCTATCGTCATTACGTTTGGGGTTACGTTTGGTTTTTGAACATCCGATTATTATGGATGGAGCGTATTAAAATTCTGAATTTTTTTATCGGTTTGAAAATGGCTGGAAAGCTAGCTATCATTCAGTTTTGAAAGAATAAAACTAAATTTTTTTAGTTTAATTTTTTTGTTTTGCTTCGTAAAACAAAACTGCCCGGGGCCCCAAACCAATATTTAGGCTTTCAATGGGCCCTACAATACTGCCCCATGTTGGATACTGATGTTTTTTAGAGAAAACAAAATTGCCCGGGGCCCCAAACGAGTATTTAGGCTTTCAACGGGCCCTACAATACTGCCCCATGTTGGATACTGATGTTTTTTTAGAGAAAACAAAATTGCCCGGGGCCCCAAACGAGTATTTAGGCTTTCAATGGGCGCTACAATACTGCCCCATGTTGGATAATGATGTTTTTAAGAGAAAAAAAAAATTGCCCGGGGCCCCAAACGAGTATTTAGGCTTTCAATGGGCCCTACAATACTGCCCCATGTTGGATACTGATGTTTTTTTAGGGAAAAAATAATTGCCCGTACCCCCAAACGCGTGCGTACTGGATTGCCACTCATTCGTGTAGCTCTAGTGCGACAATAATTCAAACTAAACTAAACTGGATTGCCACTCGTGTAGCTCTAGTGCGACGATATTCAAACTAAACTAAACTGCATTGCCACTCGTGTAGCTCTAGTCCTACGAAAATTCAAACGAAACTAAACTGGATTGCCACTACTAGCCCATTGTGTAGTGTAAAGTTTGTTTTGTGTTGCCCAAAGCAAACCAAAACCCTGAGTCTTTTTTTTTTTCAAAAGTAACTAGGGTTACTGCATCGGCGGAAAGGAATCTGGCAATGCGGAAACACGCGAGTTTCGCCAAGTTGTTGTTGTTTCTGGAGCCGCGCCAAGCAGTACCGTGAAATTAAAATTTACCAAAATGTTTATTCATAAAATATTTTTTGAAATTCGCAAATTTTAACTTTATGTACTTAAACTTTAAATATACTTCGAATAAATTTTTTTAATGAAATTTAGGAAAGAGCTTTGCCTGATTTTTTACTTCAATATGACGTATCTCATTTGTTTGTGACTCGTGGTTCGTACTGTGAAAGTGGTGACACAGATGAACGAACACAGCCTTTATAAAAGCTTCCACTTTTACTTTATAAACTTTTTGTGGAAGCTAAAAAGGAGTTATTTCAAATTCGTGAAATGGAATAAATATAACAGAAACTTTGTCGTAATATTAAATATTGATTTTTTTTAAATGGGTAGATTATTGGTTGTTACTGATTAGTCGTTCTCGCGATTATTAATGTTTCATCTATTCATCAACTTGAACTCCGGTCACTTTAACCCGTTATCTACTGACGATACTTATAAGTACTACTTAAAAAGCCGATGTTTCGCTATTTATTTTTCAATTTGGAGAAAAGAGGAAAAATTGAACTTTTTGATTGTCACTTTCGGTTTTAGCATATTGAAGTCTATAAAGGTAAAGTAAATTCTCCCTAAAACTTTGACTTTAGTTATCGTGCGTCAACCCTTGATGGTTCTAATAAAGCACCCACTTAAAAGGCCGTTGTTTTACTTTTCATTGTTCGTATGAGGCAAAATAGTTGGTAGTCGCCTTTTATTTATGCAGTGTTTCAACACATTAAAGACTAAAAAGGTAAAACTTCATTCAACAAAATGGCATTGTTAGTCAGTGTAGTTTAGTAATTATAAGTAGAAAGGAGTAAAAAAGAAAATAAATTCGGAAGATAAAGTGCATTTTATGTTCCAACTATCATTTACACTTTTATATTCTAATTAATTGCAATAAATAACATTCAAAGGCAAAATTGAAATCAAAACTTAATTCGGTGCATAAAGGGCAAGTGTGTTTGGTTTAAATTCTTAATTTCGTAGAGTTATTTACCAACATTGCCTCGGGAAAAATTATGTAAAAAGTAAAAACAAACACGCAAAACCTTGATCAATAAAAAAAGAAGAAATACACTTTTGAGAAATTCATCTCAACAAACTCAACAAACAATCTGCCAAAAAAAAACAGCTGACAAATTAACTCAAACAAAATAATCACGAGTGTCAACAAGGTTGTTAAATAAAGAAAAATACAACTTATTATTTTCACCTATTTTTAAAAATGAGCAGGAACGCCTTGTTATTTTTTTTTTAAATGGAAAACATCTTGTGTTCCCGTTACTCATCAACTGGTTAATATTAGAGTAACTCAATACCGTCTTATACTCACAGAAGAAGTCGCCAGAAGTCCTACTTTAGGCTAATTAGCGTAAACTTTCTTTCACCACCCACCACAATTTAGTGTCCTCTAGGCCAATAGCAAAATCCTTAGTAAGTTTAAGCGTTTGACCTTGGTGAACGTGGGTTTCCATTTTGTCAAGATTGTCACGACTGTTTACGTTAGTTGAGCCAATATACAGTGACTTTAAATAATGACAATGATTAAGTACAAGACTGGAATACAAAATAACTATATCTTAAAAAGAACTTATCCTTTTGTCAAATAAACAATGACAAGCGAATTACCTGTGAGTTTAAGACATTAAAGCGTCGGTTCTACAAAACTTATTAAAGCCCCCTTATAAAAGCACGTGAATTGCATTGAATAAACAAGGTTGCGCTGACAAATTTCCGGGTCAGTTTTGCAACGTTTTCAACATTTTTGTTGTATCTTTCAAATGGTTAACTTACAAACACTTCTCAAACAATAATTAAACAACTTTTTAACTTCCCTCTCTTCACCTGTTTTCAACAATAAATCTAACAAATTTATCACGTGCTTCTTTACTGCCAAGCGTTTCCCATTGTAAAAAAAAATGCAAGCGATGCCTTGTTTTTTTTTTGAATCACTATAAACTTTAAACGATATACAAAAAAAAACATTAATATGATTTTTATTATCCTTTTGTGCTATTTATTTTTAAGATTGCAACAAAGGGACTATGGCATATTTTAAATTTTTGACTTTTATATCAATAAATAAGCATTTTCTTCTCATGCTCCTATCATAAAACGTAACATCATCTCCTAAAATAAAAATTTTGAACTTTTTTTTTATTGAACTGAACATTTTTGGACATCCCCGACTAATAAACCTCATTAATTCCTGCAATATATGTATGTATAATTATCTGTAAATATTCAATTTTAGAATGAAGTGCATGTTTTTGGGGAACCAGGTTTTCTTTTTTATTGTTACTATTTTGCCATTGATACAGAGATAGTACTTCGCTTAGTTTCCAAACAGCATTGCATGATAAATGATGTTATTTGAACGTTACATACTACCATAAAATTGAAGTCATTCATAAGTTTGTCTATTTTGGAAACTGCTAAAACTAACGTACATTTTTATTGCATAGTCAAAATGACGTGATTTTTCTATTTCTTGTCAAAACTGACGACCTTAAAAACACGTTTTTTTTATTTAGCATACAAAATAACGTCGAAATTAACGTTATTTATATTGTAACGTATATTTAATTGTTTGTTGACATAAAAAGTTATGGTAACACCCATTCAATCCCTGTAAGATCCGCGAGTCTAATATATAAGCAATGGAAAAAATGTGCTCCAAAAACTAAACATATTTCCGGAACGTCACTATGTCATGAATTTATCAAAAATATTATCTTGTGTTTCAAATTATGTTAAAAACTTTATTTTATGTTCATCGTTGTTTTTGTTTACAAACAGCAGAGAGTCACCAGTAATTGCCCCATGTTAAACAATAGTCAGTTTTATCCTCTTCGTTCCAGGGGTACACATACGTGGATCTTTGTAGAGTTCACTTCACAACTTCAGTTTACAATTTTTCTGAATATTAACTTTTTTATTACGAACTAGAATTTTCAAGCTTTCCAAAAATAACGATACCGTAGCAGCTGATTTATTTTTCGTATTTGAAAAATGACGTACCATTAGGATCAAGCAGATTTCGGAGGTTTTTCAGCGGTTAAGTTATCGGACATTTTGGCTTAAAACAAAAGCTAAATTTGTCTATCAATCACAAAAAACTGACAGAAACTGACTGAAAACTACTATAAAAACCGTGTTTCTGAGTACAGACCTAATTGTTTGAAAAATGTTTTTATATAAAGAATATATGCATACGTTTTTTTTCCAAGAGTGAGGAAGTTAACATGAAAAACTTACTTCTTTCGATTCCAGGCTGATTTCTCCCGTTTCTTCATCCACAATTCGTGGGGCCATTTCTCTCATGGCTGCGTAAAATGGTAAACATGCTGCATTTTTGTTAAGGAAATTAAATATCAAAAATTAACCGGTAAAAAAATTTCACTCTGCCCTCAGGATTGTATTATTTTCTTTAGGAAAAATTTGCTTGTATACTTGCATTAAGAGAGAATTTAAGAAGTGGATAATTAAATAATATTTATCAATAAATCAAAGTACTTTAGAAAGAAATAAGATACCAGGAATCAATCTACATGCTTCAAGAATTGAAAAACTCAGTCTAATATTTTTCCTTTAGGGAAAATAGACTTGAATTTAATTAGTATTCTCTGTGCGCAGAGTATAATTGTAGTATACTCCTCGAATTAACTGCACAAGACCTATAATTAACGAAATAACTTAATTTCAAAATATTAATCCACATAGCCTAAGGTTATATTAACTAAATTTGATTAATTAACATTGTCTAAAGAAAGGATACATGTCCAGTTTGTGACAACTACACACATAGCAAGTGTGGCATGAATGAACACATTTTTAGTCGAACGCTTCCTTTGTACGTACGTCAGGTACGCTTGGATGAGAACATACACAGTGTACAATGTCACTAGGAGGGCTGTACATGAAAAATGGGGCACGACGACTGATGCCATCTAAAAAAAGGTATCTATATTTTAACTAATACATATTTTTATTTAACAATAATCTTTGTTATCAAACAATAAAACAAAGAAAAACACAACAGTATAAATGTGGGCCAAGAGGGAAAATAAGTCCGTTTAGGTGTACAAAAGAAAAATCACATTAATTTGAAACTTTTTGTTCAATTCAATTGCACAGTTGAAAAGTAACAGACATATTTTTTTAATGGCTTCGCGATCCATATTACAAAACATTTGTAAGTAAAAGTTTTCACTGTGCTTTCAGGTCTTTTAAGTAACAAAAATCAAAACCTTGCACGCCATTATCATCAATTTGAATTTTAAATTGCAATTTAACAATAGAAGATACATTAAATATGTAAAATATATATCTGAGAAAAAAACAGAAATAAGCTAGTATTTTTTTTAAGGATAAATTTTTCTTCGTTTGTAAAATTTCACATAATTTTAGGAAAATTACAATATACACCAATTCATTGATATTGTAAAATTTTACGCATAGTTAAAAAAAATTAATTGTATCACTACTATTTTTACCCTTTAATTCTATTTTATATGAAAACCTTATTAAAATAAAGTACTTCTTTTCCCATAATAAATCATTCTGACACAAGGTTAGATCAAAATAATCAATCATATCCTCTAACAGAATCGAGAAACGAGTGTAGCTACTCTTTATATAACAAGACCCATCGACCTCTATCTGACAGTAGAAACCTGTTGTTGTAGATACAAGCCAACAACTCGTAATGCTTGAAACACTTCTAGCTATATTTATACAATTATTTTGTACCGAGATATGGGGAATACCAACATGGAAGCGGCGGGGATGCGAAAAAACTGGTATGCTTGTATAAATTCTTACGAATAGAGTAACGCGATGCATACAAATAACTTTTGATTTCGATTGGGAAGGAGAGGGAACGTTACTTTTATATCTGAAAAATAGTTTAGATTTTCGTAATACATATTGTAATTTTAACTCTTTTTAGGGCACACAATTTTGTTTATCGTAGATTTTTTTTCTGGAATTGTGCCCAGATTTTTTTCTGTAATACTTTGTTTCCTGCAAAAGTTTTTTTTTAAAATACATATTGCAGTTTTAACTCTGTGTAGTGCACATTTTTATTTGCCGAATTTTTTTTTCTGGAGTTATGCTTGTTTTTAATGTAGATTAACACAAATATTCAATTTAAGAACCCATGGAAATTTAAATTTTTTTCCTGCACAAAATGTGACGTGCAGTGATGCTATTTAGCACCACTTCGTCCTCAAAGGGTTAATTAAACGTTAAATGGTTGTGAATTATTTTCAAAATGTTTCAGTGAGATCTTAATCACTTCGGGCTATCAATCTCGGGTAATACCTAGAAGCAATGTTCAGTAGTTTTGAAACACAGTCAGATGGCAGGAGACACACCTGAGCTGAACTCTAATTCTACAAGAAAATACATTAGGATTTTGACCCATATCGTTGATATCAACTACGTCGAGTTCATGTTCGAATTATTCTAACATTAAAAAACCTTTTTTATTTTATATACAGTCCCTGGACAAATTATTAGACGCACTGTATTTTGTTTAGTAATTATGAAAACATACCAAAGAATGCCATATCATTAAAAAAGATGTCGATATATGTATTAAGTATAGCAGATAGTATTTTCTATTCAATAGCTTAAGTTTAGGAACACAAATGTCCTTCTAAAGGTATTTTGTTCATCATTGATTGATATATGAAATCTTGCAGTGCTTCTAATAATTTGTCCAGGGACTGTATATGATCGCTGCCTCTGAGGATTTCGTTTACTTTCAAGTTTTAAAATGAATATTTGCTTTTTACATAATATTTCACCAATTCTACACTCTTAAAACAAAAGATCACAATTCCTCCTATTAAGTAATTAATTCGGCAACCGGGAAAAATGAAAATAAATCAGAGTGATAAAACCACTCTTCTAGAGTGTAGGACGCAGATTGTTTTCTTTTATTTCTTTACCCACTCCGAAAAAGATTGAAATTCACTCCTATAGGAGAAGTGCATTTCAGCACGGAAAGGAGTGGAAATTAACTCAGACTGAGTTGAAACCGCTCGTTTGTTTTAAGAGTGTAAGTTTTCCCAATTCCTTTCTAAGTAATTAAATTCTGCTTAGATTCAACGAGTACAAATTTTAAGAATAAATGAAGAGTATAAGGGAAGAACCCCTTCATCGCCTGGAAATCTGTCTGCATCAGGTATGCTTGGCGAAGATAGCGAGTCATCGCCTAAACTGGTGTAAAGAAACCACTTTTGCCTTGGTTCTTATCACGCGGCGCAAGGGTTTACTATCTCTTTGATCGAGATTCACGACCGACAATAGTTTGACGCTTAAACCGCAGAAGAAGAACCAAGAGAGAAACAGGTTTCCGATCGCCACTAATTGCCAAGCAGACCTCAATCCGGACAGATTCCCTGTTAATGATTTTTTCCCCTGTACTCTTTAAATGTATCTTACCCAATCCTTCTGTTCGTGTGTCACATATCCCACTGGGTAATGACTACTAAGTAACATTGCAATGGTCGCTAGACAACCGATGACCACTGCGATTTTATTCAAGGTTCGTATCTTCCTTGGCTCCAGCCTGCTTCGTTTTTGGTCGACAGCTGCAAACCGCAGGAAAAAAGTTGGAACGGCTGGAAAAAATTAAATAATTGTATTGTTAAAAATGAAACTCTTAAAACTGAGTACCAGGATGTTTTAATTCTACCTTAGTAAACAATCGCAAAAACAAATCATTCGATAGTTGACAGTTAAGATCACGCATGTTCTTAAAATTCAACTTTAAATAGCCTAAACACTTTCTGTGATGGGATGGCACAGATGGATTATACACTGTTGTAGGCTTAGCATGTATCCTCACATCGTGGTTCGAGCCCGAGTCAGAGATATTTTTTTCTCAAAAATGAGAACATAGTACATGTTCTGAAATTTGAGAACAATGTATTTTGAGCTATTATGAATCAATGTGCTCTCAAAAAGGAAAACGTTATTCTCAAAATTGAGAACCCATTATAAACAGTGCGATGGTGACATAAATTACAAACCTGAGGTTAAAACTTTGTATGCAAGTGTTCTGTTCTTAGTGAATAATACAAATAAATCTCTCCTGTACATTTCTAGAAGCGAAAAATATCGCATGATATCCTTCCGATATTTTTCCGACTTTGTGAGTTTACATTGATAGGTGATCGTACGATATTAAAGTCTGTTCGAGCCTACTATATGTTTCTGTAGCTTGCATTTTTGCCTGAGCTACTAATGCAAGCGATTGTCCATACCGAAAGGCTAGTTCGACACTGAATCTACACTTCACTTTTCCAGCAAACTTGGTACTCGTGTATCTATCCCGGAAGGATACATTATCGAGTATGCCCTTGACATACCCAACCCCAATATGAACTCGAGTCGACGGTATTGAAGCCAGATGCTCTGTCCACTACACCACCCAATCCTAAAGTTATTATGTATTTGAAACAGAAAATATTATCAGTTAATCGATTTTTATTGAAACAATAGTGTTCCTTTAGTAATTTAGTGTAAGTGCAAAAAATTGACGGATTTTCTAGGTTTTGGAAAAGTACAATAATTTTCCATAATTTGTAGATATAATGCCAATATATTTAAGCTAATTTGTTTTCTATTATCTTTATGTTTCCAATTTACACGTAGATAAGAAATTAAATTTGTAACCTCGCGTATTGAAAGTTTTTTTCAAGGCCTAATAACACATATTTTGTAACGGATCGTCATTTAAAAGATATCTTTAGATTGTAATTAATATTCAAATCGAGTATTTCGGAAGCACCTTGGAACGTTATACCAACTATACAGCTGGCAAACTTAATATAGGAAAGTATAGGGTATAAACGTAACGTAAGAATCGTCATAACTGCACAATTAAAGAAATTTGAAAGGAAATTAGCATCCGGTATTTAACTAACTAATTGATAAATTTTGAAACTTGAGCACCCTCTTCAGAATATTTTGGGGTTTGGGGTAATAAAAACTTAAAAATTAATAAATAACCACAGATAATATTTGCCCTTCAACTTTGTTTTATTTTGCTACTATGACATTTTCATAACTGGTGAAAGAATGCTTATGTTGTGCAACAAGCAATACTTTTGCTATATGGTTGCGATTTCAAAATTAATGCATTAGCTCTATCTACCCTTCTTGAGACCTCAAATTTCATGAAATTGACGTGCCCCTCGATTTTGCTAGAGTCATAGATGATAATAACTCAATCTTTTTCTAGACATAATCTAATCGAATTTCTAGTGATAATCACTGCCTACTCAAAGAGTAAGCATGCTTAGCAGAAATATGTCATATTTGCGGAAAATTTTAGTACAAAAAATGTGCTTCAGAATTTACTAATTTGTTTAAGGAGAGTCGGATGTTTCTATCTCGCCCATGTTAATTTTCCTTACTTTAGGAACATTTTTCTTAGGAACTATATGAGATATCATTATCAACTTTTTATATTTTGTTCCTTACATACAGATCTTTGATTTAAACTGAGAATATTTCAAAGTATAAAAATATATTTTACAGTGAATTTTTTAAAAATATTTATTAAAAAAACTCAAAAAAATAGATTTAAAGTTATATAATTTTTTTTGAGCAGAGATATTTAAAATTCCTCAGCTAAAATCAAAGAGCTATTAATGAGAAAGAAATAATAAAACAAAACATGTTGATATCTTTTATAATTCTTGAGAAAAATGTTCCTAAATGTTGAAAACCTTATATTTCTGGAAACGCAAAAGAAAAGTAAGGTAAGAACTGATATTCAGTGTTTCTGAAAAATGCTTATAAAAAGAAAACCATTAAACAGAAATAGATCTTGGTCTTAAATTAAAGGTAAAGATAAGCAGATTACAAAAACAGAAAATCGACATTTTTGACCCAAACACCCATCAGACTCCCCTTAAATTAATAAAAAATATTATTTTTAAATTTTAACAAAATATCATTAGTTTAAGTATTAAATTAAAACGAATGAAGAAATGGTGTAGATGAAAGAATGCTATTTTCCATTTGCAATGCTTGAAAGTTTAAGCTATAGAAATTAAACAAATTAATAAATAATTTTAATTTAAGACTATTTAAATTTTCTTACCGAAAAACGTTCCAATTGCTGTAAAAATGCTTAGGAATGCTGACTGAGGGGGAAAAGCGGCTGCATGACTGAAAACAAAAAAGATTTAACAAACCAAAATAAGTTACCAAAACTTACTTCATTTAAAAATTATTGCCTTTGGAAATACATTATAAAATAAGTTTTAATTACAAGTAAAAGTAAATCAAAAATCAGTGTCGCAAATAAAACTTGAGAAAGTAGTGGGACCTTCATTAAGGCGAAGGAGCCCCGAATGACCGTGGGTCTCCAAACCAAAGTGCCTCTGTGTTAATGCAATGGAGAGAAAGAAAAAATTCTAAGCCACATTTATCCGGCTCTTTTGAAAATTTTTACAGATGGTTTTTTTATATGATAAACGTAGCTGACTTACAGGTCTAATCCCATATTTTGAAATGGGCTAAAATACTTTTTTTCTATTTTCAATAGAATTTTACAAAAATATTCAATCCAATTTCAAAAAGTAGAATTATAAAGAATGTAAGTCCGGCTTTTTTTTAAAAATTTCAATACAGCTCGAGAAATGTAGCTGAGAAAATGAACAATTCACAAACTATGTTTTGATTCGTTTGCAATCAATTGATCACACTAATCGATCAATTTTATCACAATGAAATTGGGCCTTAAATGGAATAAAAAATACCTTTGATATGTTTGAATTATATGTTTTTAAACAAAACAAACATATTTATACGCTTCCTTTCATTTTAAAGAAGGACACAATTTAGATTTAAAAGGAAAAATATTCTTTCTAAACAGAATTATAAAGAAATTTCATATTGTTTTGTGGCAAAAATAATTTTTTAAACTTTAATTTTATGTTGAAATTTACCAGGAAAGTACATACCAACGCAACTTTTCAAACAAAGTAACACTGAAGTCCTAGGTTTAGGATAATTAATTTTGATATTTAATTTAAAATATATTATAAAGCTTTTATACCTACTCTTTTTCTTTTAAACAAAGAACTCGGACTTTTAGATACTACAATGAAAACACATGCATATACCTAAACATATTTTTTATACAGTGTACTTCCCATATAGCAAACTAGATAATCTAAAATATATATCAATATGTTTTATTGTACAGTTTGGTCTCAAACACTATTTATAAAATATCAAATTATTGTTATAACATCGATAAAATTGTTAGAGGAAAACACACTCAAAAATAACATAATTTGATTTACCTGATATATGGCAGGAACATATGAAGTTTGTCTTTGGTAACAATAAATATATAAGGTAGAGTAACTGCAAGTAGTATGCATATCCCCATGGCCACAGGCAAATATTTGGCTCGTTCTATAACCAGGCTCGCCATCGCATTTAAATTAAAGACACCTATTCAAAGACAAAACAAGCATCTAAATATAAATCGCTAAGTATAAAAAGGGGACAAGTTCATTAGAGAATTTAAAAGTAAACTTCTTCCTTTGAATATTTTAGTAAAAGAAGAGGCGCAGCCGGAAATTTTTCTGTGAACTTAACCTTTTTACAAATTATTTAAAAAAATAAATTTAAAAATGCTAAATTTTTAAAGAAATAAGTTTTGCATAAAGCAAAAATACAAAGCTATAGAGTAGTGACAATAAGTATTTTAGAGCAAAAAGATTTTCACTGCTTTTTCAACATTGGGGGCACAAATTCATGTTTCCCTGAGTATCCCGCTTTTTGGCTTCACAATAGGTTTTTGTAACAGTAAATGTTATTTTAAAACGCTTCCGCACACTATTTATACACCTTAGAAAGAAAATCGCCAAACACGGCTTTTAGCTAATTTTAAACTTTTTTCATCATAATTGCCAATTTTCATTAATTTTTTTTCTCTGATTCGCTTAACATTCTTGATCGTTTGCTAAATTAATTTGCAGTTCAAAGAATACATGTTTAGTAAAAACGCTTAAAAAATAAAAATAAATCTTATCATAATATCGCTATTCTTTATATTTTTGTTGAAAAGTATTTACAGTTTTCGGACAAATAATCTATTATTGGTATTTTGTCGTTTTCATACAGTTATACATTAATAATCACTGAAATGTAAATTATAAATGATCAGATTATTTATTCAAAAAAAATATAGAACTCTCGCTATGCTTCTTTCTTAATACACATATACTGACCATCAAAATAACTACGTTGTGATATATACTATTACCACTCCATTGTGATTTACATCACATAAATAAATATTCCTTCAAGAGTTTTATTTTAAATAAAGTTTCTCTTGCATTTGGCAAAGTGGCAACGGTGGAAATATTGAACAAAAATTGAATTTTCTTATTATTTAAAAGTAGATTAAATTGATAAATATTCAAATTTTAAATAAACTTCAATTAAAGTTTTTAATGAAATTCGGGATATAGTCTTGTCTGATTTTCTTTTTTATTTGCTTTATATTGTATCCAGGGCCTGACTTCTGGCAGGGTTTCCCTTCCCCCACTTTAAGGGGGCCGCCAACTTTTCTTTATAAGCATTTATGCTCAATATAACTGCCCCCTAACTTTTTAATATGAAGAATGCAAAAAAATTAAATTCATGAAGAAAAGTTGACTATGAAATTGTGTTTAAGCTCAACTAATTCAATTCACAAAAAATATTTTTGGAGGATTAAGCATGCTTTCCAAGTACATTACTTCGTTTTGGGTGAACACTGAATTATAGAAATTACACACGAATATAATATAGAGGTATGTTTGGGGACCCTCAAATTTGTTTGTGCCCAGGGCCCCTAAAGTTGTAAGTCTGTCCCTGATGGTATCTCCCACTTTTTTTTGTGAGACTTGTGGTTCATTTTGCGAAAGTAGGTGAAGGACAGACAGACGGGTAAATCCTTTAAAAAAGCTTTTTCGCTTTTCACGTTATAAATGTGTCTGTAGAAGTTAAAAAAATTAAATTACTTAAATGGACAAGTTGCATGAAACGCGAAATTCATAATATATGTGTTTTTCTGGTACATTAGAAGCTGCAGATTCCGAATGTAAGGTTAAATATTCACAAATATGTTTAATTTCAACAAAAAATGCATTTGAAATTTGCCGAAAATGTACGTCACTGAAAACAGCTCTGGCGTCAACTGTTATGTTTTTGGCGATGTTTTGATCTATGCTGTAATACACTTTATAAAATAGTAAACCTTACAATTTCTGCGAAATCTCATTAAAAGAAGACAATATTATTTGTAACCTGTTCATATCAAGGAAGTTAAACATCTTGTTCCAAGTTTGGTTGTTAGTTAAAATACACACACTAGAGCGCGTATGAGCTATTGACTGTTGGATCTGATCGGAATAATCGGGTGAAATCGTTCAACGTTTGAAGAAATTAACTGGAATGAACATGACATGTTTCTGTAAAATAGCATAACTTTTTTAAGAGTTTGATAAGGATGAAAGCACGTTTCACAGTTTCAAAAGCGATACAGTGAAACGTGATACGAAATAACACGCCAAGAACAAAAAAAAGCCAACCATGACGTCATCTGTTAGGCTAAGAGAGTTTAAACAAGAGCGACGTAATATTAACTTTAAAAATGAATTTAAAAATAAATACATCTTTAAAACCAGACATACTTGAGTTTTAGAGGTTTTTTAATATGCTTAATCGAATAAATATGTTTGTGGAAAACGCTGTAATTGTCCATTGTAATAACCTTCGAAAGCAAATATTTATACGAAAGTGTCCTACTGCGATGTGATAAAAAAAGAATTAGCTATTCCGGGAAATGCGCTTATGAGCCCCAGCAGTGAATAATTACTCAAACCAAATGAACTATAAAAAACAGCCGTTTCTATACAGCCAGCATTATATATAGTCGGTAAAGCGCTGTTTTTGTAAATAGGGTATTGCAAAGTATAGTTAACTTGAGTATGAAACTACAAAAAATGTCACTATAAAATCATTTGTAAGTCTAATGTTACTGTACTGTAGTAAAAGCAGTTAAATTTCCTTGCAAAAATGTGAAGGCAGCTTAATTAGTTTCGGTTGTAACAGTTCATTAATTGGAAATTTTCCATCAATTGAATTTTTTATCAATTGACAGTTGTTTATGAAGTGGTGAGTGTGTGTTTATGAATTATTAACAGTTTATCCATAAACTGCAAACTCGGGGCACACCAATCGGAACAAATATAGTGTTTATTTGCGTTTATAGTGTGTGCAGCGATTTGCATTGCTGTTAATTGATCAGAAAATTATTCAATATTCCATGTCTCAATAATTGCACAAGTTTAATTAATAATAATCGCACTCTAAATTAAAAAAAAAACATAATAACTTCGTTATCGTGCCTACTCAACTGTTAATTCATTACAGCTTACCACCAAAATGTTGAAAGGTTCCATAAGTATGACTGCCTATAAATATTAACAATAAATTACAAGTAGTTAAATAAGATCAAAACTATAAAATAATACTAAACGAATTTTGTCCCAACGGATCTTAATTTGAAGGAAATTATACATAAAACGTCAATTGTTGAGGTCCGGTAAGAGCTGTCGCCGTTTGAAGGCCTTTTATTAGTTATTGAGGAAAATATAAACTGACTTCTGCGAGTTTAATATCCTTGTCATATGACATTTTTCCTACATTAGCATAAAGGCCTATAGACAGGGAAATTTCTCATCTTGTATACGTCTATAGAAAATTTTGTTTCCAGAATATTGTCTTTAGAAATGTAAGGTTTGCCTTGACGATTTTCTTCTAATTGCACACATTTTTGGAATTATAACAAAAAATCCAGTAACCCCGTTTTCCCCGCAAAAAAAAAGCTTAAAACACAATATAAATTTTAAATGAACACATTTTAATAGTTTTTTATAATGATACTGTTTTCACCTTAACTCATGTATATTGAGTGGAACGAAAATACCTCTCTTCCAATAATTATATCATTGATTTAGCGCGAAAAAAAATGTAATAGCATAAAATGGGTTCAAATTAAAATAGATAAAAGGACAATTAGTTTCAATTGTAGAATCCTGACATTGTAACCTTTGTATTTCTTTAAATTATTGATTGTTTAAAAAAAAAGAAACTTATGGATTACTACTATTTACTCGTTGCTAGCCATCACGCTATCATACCTTGTCACAATGCCTCGTAATTTATACGTATATAAAATAAAAATAATCCTCCGTCTCGAACTTGTTTATCTATAATTCGTGGAAAGAGGAGCATTGGGGCATAATTTTGTATGTTAATTTATAATTGAAGAGCTTAGTGGAAGAACGTGCTAAGTGACATTTTTGAAAAATTGAATTTTTTTTTGGTCAATGAACTTTTTATTCCCTCCTTTAAGGGTAAAAAAATTCCATCTTTTCATAAACTTTAAGTTGAGTATATTTTTTACCATTTGTAAGTGCCGTTTTTAACGTATCTAAGTGCAAACGGAAAACTTAAAAGCGCATTTTCTCGTTTTCACCTTTTTGTCACTTAGCCCGTTCTTCCACTAAGCCCGGCAATTGCATTTTTAATTCCCTTCTCCTCTACTTGTAAAATACTTCATGTACCTTAATACTCTCTAACAAAACCAAATCGCAGTGAAAGGGTAAAATAAAAAGTTGTACTAGTATATGTGTTTAGCGTTTTGACTTTGGTATATGTTCAAAACTGTTATCACCAAATCTATTGCCAAGAACATTACCAAATACTTTCTATCGATACTGCACTTAATATTTTTTTGCACCAAGTCAACGATATTCTCTTATGAATTTTTTTTAAAGTTTACTCGCAATTATTAACACGTGACAAAGAAAAGAAAAAAACTTATAGCATGTCGCGCCGTTATGATGGGATATTTTACAACAATATTTCTTTTCTTTTTATCCCTTATAAAACATTTATTAAAAACTTCAAATTGGCTCAAACCTCAAAATGTTTAGAATAAATAAAATGTATCCAACTTTTACACACATTCAGTTTTATTAAAACAATAACAAGTCAATGATGTTGTTATTCAATAACTTAACAAATGTAAAACAAACATAGATAAAGCAATTATAAACGCGTTTTTAATGATAAACGAATCTGTTTTGAAAAAGGAACATCGTTTATTCTAACATACAACGTCCAATTTTTCCAAAAGCAATTATTTCGCAATTACATAAACTTTGCTTTGAATAAGCCTTGAAAGAATGATACTTAGTCCCTATGAATTATTTGTTAGAAAAATGTTGAATTTCTTTTATTTAAGGATTATATAATAATTTAAAATAAGCTATTTTGTACAAATTTATCTAATTATTATCTATGGAGGGGGATACGCTTTAGAAATCTTTGTGTTGTCTGTTTTTTTATATATATATAGATATTTGTTTTTCTTCTATAATACATTTTTCTTCGTTTCATTAAGTTTTTGCTTTTTTTTTTTGCTACCAGGACATTTTTTAAAAATGTGCACAAGTTGACCGCGGGTATTTAAAGCTCTAGTTTAATATGTATTAATATCTATTTAATGAATTCAATGAACACGTGACAAAAATCTAATGTGAAACAAGTTCAACAGTATAAAATATTTGTTATCACACATAACAGCTTAAACATATAATTTTTTTGCAATACAAGGCTTTACGACTAGACATGGATTCATTTTGACTGTCAATTAGACAACTTATAAATGTCATACATTATAAGATGTGTTACTGAAGGAATTTTCTATCTAAAATTGTAGGTTTTACAACGGAAAAATCCTGAAATATATATTCTATTAGCACAAATGTTTTTCCTGACCATATCGTGACATAAATTAATAATATATTGTTTCTGTCATCTGATCAGGTTTGATAAGCAATTATGTAATACACGAAGGACGTCTGTCGTCTTTCACAAGGAAAAAAAATCGTTGATGTTAGGAAGAAAACATCTTGGGTGTTTTATTGTGTCTTATTTAAGAATTCAAATTGTCGAATTAATTTGTCGAAAAAAACTCAGTGATTATATTATAGTTTTTGGAACAAGGTAACTTACACTGATAGCTAATAACTTGGCAAAAAATATATAAGTATAAACGCTATAATATAACTTGGCAAAAAATATATAAGTATAAACGCTATAATATAACTTGGCAAAAAAGATATAAGTATAAACGCTACGAGGATTATTCATATTTCATTTGTTTAAGTATTAACTTTAACATTTTTACTCGAATACAATATTAAAACAACGCGTACATTTTTTTATTGAAAAATACTACAAATATTTTATTTTTTTATAGTACCTAAATTCAAAAACTTGGTTTCATATACATATAGTTACTAAAGCAAACTCAAATAAATATCATTCATCAATATTCCTACAATGTTTTATAATAAGTGTTTTGTGTGGCGATATTAAATTACGTAATTTATTTCCTAATACTGACACACACTTATATTAATAAATATTTTTTAATAAATAGTACTAAAATATTTCAAAACGCAACGACATTAAATTACAGAATTTATTTCCTTATGACCAAATAACAAATGTATTTATATGTTTTTATTTTACAATACCTACATTTTGTGCAACTGATTCAATATTCAAAACAAGTTAGACTTTAATAAGCGTTCCTCCTTGAACGTTAGTCATAGACACGGTTTTTGAAGTGTTTTGACACTGTAAATCCCCTTAGGCCAATGTATGTCTGATTTGATGTATGTAAATATCTAATGTACTTAATTGGTAAATTTTGGCACGTAATTTGACTTTTGTTGCGTATGATCAATTTGTTTTCAGATTTCTTATTTATGGTTGTGTCACATGTATTTCTATCCCTTATATAAGGTAAATTGAAAATAAGGTAAATTGAAAGAAATTTCAAATTTAACTGTTATCTGAAAGTCTTATTTTAGTAGTCCACTAATTATTCTATCTCTAATCTTCTAGATACGTTATATTGCTTGTCTTTTAGTTCTTCTGCTTCTTTTAAACAGATTAACATTTGATATTCATCAAGAAGATAAGAAAGGGTAATGTAAAAATTAAAAAGAAATTTTTAAGTGGAGAAAGACACCCTATTAAACTAAGACATAAGTTAAAAATTAAAAACGTATTGTCTATTATATTTATTAACCTTCTAATGTAGAAGCAATGTAGGGGGAAATAATATGAAATGTATTCTAATTGTATTTCGGATGTTTTTTTACAAATGAAAACAGTTAAGTCGAAATATCAGCAATATATTTTTTTATTGTGAAGTTTATTCGGTTGACACCGAATTAAATGGAATGACATGTTTGTAATTTGAATATTCAGAACGAAACTTTGCAAAACAAAAGCATTTATAGTTTTTGCAAAAAATAAAATTATAAGATGACAACATTAACAACAGAGTCTTAAAAAAAAGGTAGAAATCTAACCTTTATTCATTGTTATTAACTTTAAAATTTGATTTAATTTACATGAATTTTGATTTGCTTATATGAATAAACTTTATAATTTAAAAACAAGCAATTCCAAGTCATAGAAAACCCTTTACTCATTAACAGCGATTAGCAAACAAATTTGCTACGAGAAAATAAGCTTTCTGCTTTCAGTTTATTCAAATAAATAACTAAATTTTAAAACGAAAAAAGATCTTCTAGTTTTTAATAGTTAATGAAGCTGTACGAAAAACGAATTTAAGTTAACGTTTTTATTAATTAGTAAGGAATGTGTTAATGGTATTCATAAATAGGTAGTTAATGGGTTACAAAAGTAACTTAGATAATGTATTGATACTTGAATAAATATTCATAACCCTTGAATACATAGAAGCTTTTATGATTTTTAGCTTCCAAACTATTTATAACGTAAAAAGTGGAAGGTATTATAATCGTTCAGTCCGTCCGACTTTCTGTCTGTCCGTCCGTCACCCACTTTCATAGCCCAAACTACAAATGCTACAGGTAAGTGCGATACGTCAAAAAAATTCAGCGCATCGAAATTAGAAGACATTGAAAATCTCAGAAAAAAATTCGAATTCGAAGTACTTCAATTATTTAAAAAACTGCAAAATTTAATGCTCATTTAAAAAGCATAGGAAGCCATTTTTATTAGAATTTTATTAGCCATTCGCAACAATCGCTCGAGAAACTTTAATTCTTTTAGACATTAAATTAAAATAAATTTATTTTTGCGACATCGATCAGTTTGAAATGACGTCAAATATATTTCACTACGAGATTTGATTGTATGTTGATATGAAATATTTTCATTCTATTTAAAAGCGAGGAATATTACATATTTATACTTTGAAATATAAATTAATTTTTGCAGACGATAAGTAATAAATATTGAATTTTCGAAATAAAATAAATGAAACCAGCCAAATTTAGCATGTAAATGTTTATTATAGAATTAATGCTGTGTTTGGCGCCTTTTTACCTGTTAAACACAACTGTTGGGTGAAAGCGGGTTAAGTGACAAACCTTCTTGTTTTTAATTTTTAATTGAATGCCATTAAAAAAAGTTTTCCTTGTAAATATTATTTTTTTTTGCATGTCCTCTTAATCTATTGCTTTGAATCAAACGAAATGTTCACTGATGAGGCTTAAATTGCACTTAGGCGCTTTAAAATATATAAATGTAAGTGTAAACTAATTTTTATACATTAATTTAATTACATTTATTATTTTTACTTCATTGAATTCGCTTGTTTAATGTAACGGTAGTATAACGTTTTTGGCCCAGTGGCTTAGTGGTAGTGCTTCGCATTACCACGCCACAGGTCCGGGGATCGAATCCCGGATTGGGCGAGGTTGACCCATCCTTTCATCCCTTAAGTGGGTCGATAAAATGGGGACCAAGCACGCTTGGGAACTAAACACTGGGGGTTCCGCGTGAGGCTGACCACCTTACCGGGACATATGAGCGTAAGCTGAAATGGGCACTGCAGGCCTTGGCCCACTAAAGGGCTGTTGCGCCGAGGAGTTTAGTTTTTTTTTAGTATAACGTTTTTATACGCAGTGTAACAGTTATAGCTCTAGACTGCAGAGCTATGGGTCCAAGTGTGAGTCATTGGTAAGACTTGATTGTAAATTGAACCTACACTGTACAAATTCTGTTAATTTTACAGAAAAAACATATTTACAGAAAAATGCTGTTATTTTCTTTAAACATCTTTTTTTGTGAGAATTTACTGTTTAAAGAAAAATAGCTTTAGCGTTTAAATTACAAATTGTTCTTATAAAATAAACAGATTTTCTCTGTAAATTTTACCGTATTTTTCTGGCACACAATTTGATAGTTTTTTCGGTAAAAATAAGATTTTTTTTTCTTTAGTGTATCTCAAGGGGTAAAAACCTGTTAGGCCGTGTGTCACTATAAACTATTGCTGTTATTATAAAAACGGGTTTTAACACAATTTATTTAGAAAAATTTATATTTTTTAAACTGAATTCAATATTTATTCTCCTATGGCTTTGTAAATAGGCTTACCATCAAGAGTTACGGATTTGAAATTCACTTTGAAAAATCTTTTCCTTCTGTTTGCGTTGCTAATTTTTGTATCTGTCAAAATGTACTTTTGTATGTGGTACTTTGAGATTGCAGAATTTACGTTATATTTGTTTAAAAACTTCACATATGCTTGCGTTTGAGCACATCTCGAAAAGTAAAACTATTTTAAAAGGTTCAGTAACAAGTGAAATTGCTGGGGGAATATTCTAAATATATAATTTTATAATCTTGCCTCTATATCTATATAGTACTTAATAATGAATAATAATCAGTTAAAACGGAAGGGAGGGCTATTTTTCTTGGGTTTATTTTTATTACTACAAATATATGTAATTATTTTTTTCCTTATTTTTATACATCAAAAGGCAGCAACTTTCCGAGTAGCTTGTGTTGCTTTATATAATTATCAAGTGCCCACGCCGTACGAAACTAAATGTCATTTCCTATTGGCTGCAAGACTTAATTTTCAATTTCACAGACAAAATCGCATTACTGTACAAGGAAAGTAACATTAAATCAAAACATAATTATAACGAGAATTCGGATTCAAAAAACTGTATCTAGTAATCAAATGAAATTGATTATACACTTTTAGAAGGTCATACAATCCATCAGTTATGGGCACGTTGAAGTTTCAGAGCAACTTTCCTTTTACAATTATAACTTTATAGACAAAGTAAAAATAGGAATATACTTACAGTGGTGGCCAAAAGTGTGGACATTTTTTTAAAGTTGCAAATCTAAGATAGATCTTACTATTAGTTGCATAATTTTTTTTGTAATACAGATATTGTAATACTGTATTTATTTTTAAATTCTACACTAAATTGCCTTCAATTTAATATATAAACGTTTGTATTTTAGGGAAAATTAATATATTCTCCAAGCACAAAACAAAAAAGTTGAAAAACATGAAACATTAAAAAAATTTCCACACTTTTGGCCACCACTGTATGTTTTTCACTTATTCATTTACACAAGCAAGATCACATCGTTACTAAGTTTTACTAATCCAATTCGTTTGTAAGCCTGTTATTTCGTTTGTTAACTTTGTAAAATGTTGGTGTAACGTTACCTCATGACATAAAACTCGTAGAAACTAATAAAAATAATAGCATATTACCAGCCTGCCTAAATGCATGAAAATTTTCCAACTATACTTAAAAATATTTAACACGTACACGTATTTTTTTATGTACATGTACATTGAAAACTAAATAAACCGGGAAGAGTATATCCAAAAACACAAATATTGTAAAAATTGCCCGTGTGTTAAACCAAAACTTTAATAAATTTCAAAAAATTTCATTATCATTTGGATCACTATTAACTTAAACAAATTGTGTAACTTAAACAAGTAGGTTTGTAACAGAATCTGTCACTTACCCCGCTTCCACACAACAGTTGTGTCTAACAGGTAAAGAGGCGACAAACACAGCATTGATATTCTATATTAAACATTTACTTGCTAAATTTGGCTAGTTTCATTTATTTTATTTCGAAAATTCAATAGTTATATTACTTATCGTTTGCAAAAATTAATTTATATCTCAAAGAATAAATATGTAATATTCCTCGCTTTTAAATAGAATTAAAACATTTCATATCAACGTACAAAGAATCTCGTAGTGAAATATATATTTGACGTCATTTCAAACTGATCGATGTCGCAAAAATTAAATTTATTTTAATTTATTGTCTAAAAGAATTAAAGTTTCTCGAGCGATTGTTGCGAATGGCAATGGTGATTAAATTCTAATAAAAATTGCTTCCTATGCTTTTTAAATGAGCAATTATGCAGTTTTTTAAATAATTGAAGTACTTCGAATTCGAATTATTTTCTGAAATTTTCAATGTATTCTAATTTCGATGCTTTTTTGACGTATCACACTTGTCCGTAGCATTTGTAGTTTGAACGATGAGAGTGGGTGACAGACAGATGGACAGACAAACGGACTGAACGATTATAATACCGTCCACTTTTTACGTTATAAACGTAGTATGGAAGCTAAAAGTTGCAAAAAAATTCATTCGCAGTTATTGCATGCAGTAAAACCTGGTGAGATTTCTTCCCCTTTTTTAAGCCAGCCTATTGACTCCATATTTTGGTACAACAGTAAACATTATTTTTTACAGTGCAATCATGCACGATATCTGGGGAATATTTAAGATTCAAAAATGTTTTTCTGCTACTACATCTATTCCTGATAGTTACTAGAGCGGCATGTTTAGTTTATAAAATCAGGGCGCGTTTTTCTACCAGACATTGTTAGTAATCGTGCACCATAAAATTTTAACAACCCTTCAAAAATTCAATTTGCACGAAATAAGTGTTTTAAAAGAACTATAGTAATACCAAGTTAGCCCAATCTTTTTTAAAAAATCAAATTGGTCCATTCATTTTTGAAATGTTTTAATTATTTATGAACTGTAACATAGTAAACAGATAGTTTACGCAACTATAAACAAATTTTATTGAGAAAAGTTAATGTAACTATGCAAAAATATTTATCACACATTTTTAAAATCAAATGAAAATAAATTAAAGATTTATAATAAACGTAAAATTTGCAATTTCAAAGATATATTGTAAAATACATTTTAATAAGAGTAAAAAAAAGTCTTTTAAAGAGATATACAAAAAAAATCAGAGGGTAATAATACACACTTACCATAAACAATATAATCTAAAGTAGAAAAATCACCATTATAATTTAATTTTAACCATTTTTTATCAATAAA
Source organism: Oedothorax gibbosus (assembly GCA_019343175.1). Taxonomy (NCBI): domain Eukaryota; kingdom Metazoa; phylum Arthropoda; class Arachnida; order Araneae; family Linyphiidae; genus Oedothorax; species Oedothorax gibbosus. The sequence goes on from JAFNEN010000005.1 coordinate 764,534, forward strand.
AAAGTTCATGACGGTTCAAACCAAGTTTTGCTTAGAACGTTAAAAAGATAGACAAAATTTCCAAAGATCTTCCAAAAATTTACATGGAAGTAATATTAATATCACAGTTAATTTTTAATATTTTCAGGATATAGGTATAAAAATGCATGTAATATGAAGGTAAAATATAACTAGTTTTTATATACTTGGGGGCTTACTGATACTTACCTGCTTTCTAACATTCAAATAATTGAATTTCTCTACAAATATACTACATATTTCTAGCCAATCCCTCACATATAAACTTCATAATTCGAGAACACTGATCATTTATACTTTATTTTCGCGTGCCGCTGTTTGTCTCACGATTATTTAAAAAAAAAATTCATTTTTTTTCAACATTTAATTGTGTCTCGCTTTGAAAAGTGGTATGCTTATTTATGTTCGTATCTTGCAATATTTACGCTATTTCCTTAGACGTCAGTATACAACGTTAATTATTTTTTAAAATTCCATGTAATGTAAAGCTTTTATATGAACTGTCACGATACCTTTAAAATACAAATATCAATTATGTAAGCTTATTTTAACTAAAAAATGATAGAAACAATTTCAAGAAGTAAAACAATCGAAAACGTATTGGGGAGAATCGGGAAAATTGATTCCTTTTCAGTATTAATTTTCCTTAAAAAAGCATCATTCTATTTTTTTGAAATTTGAAAAAAAGGATCAAGTGTCACCAATAAAGGAAGACTTGATCCTTGAAACAAGTCCTTATAAATAATTCAAATTAGAAATCCAATTTAGTGTTGCTTTAGATATAGAGTAAATGTGAGACATGGTAAAACACGTAATTAGAACAATTAAAAGGTTTTGTCTACAAAATTAGTTATCAAATAACCTATTCAACTGGTTAAAACAAAATCAATTATAAATGATAAAAAATGGGCAGTTTTGTTTCCTTAAGAGGCATAATAAAATAAAGGTTTCTTTATTTACTCTATGAAAGTACAAATGTACAACTTTATATTAACTCTCTACTAAGCTAACGATACAATATCAAGATAATTTATAATTTAACTAATATTAATATAGATATGGCACCTACAAATCTGAATAAACAGTAGAAGGTTAATAATAAAGTTGTTAACATTAATTTAGCTTAATATTGGATACTTGTTCTTCAGAATTAAGCCTCCTCATTGACAATCGGATCATTTGTCGCTAGTTTTCATGGTTTAGAAAAAGAACTGTAAAATCAAAAGTAAAGAACTTTTCCCCTAATTTTTCAAAAGTTAAGTAAAAGTAAAGATTTAAATGCCATAACTTTAAGCAGTAAGGAGTGTTTGTTCATCGTATCAAAAACTTAAATAATTAGTAATGATCAGAAAAATATTCAAACCATAAACTACAACTGCTCAAAACAATTAGGGGAGCACTTTGAGTACTTTTGTTACATTTCAGTCTAAACTTTTTATTTTTTATTCTAAAAATCTAAAATTTGTGAAATAGACTCATTATGCATCCAGAATGAAATGATAAAAAACAGGGGGGGGGGGGGAATCTTAATTTTTTTAAACTAAAATTTAAGGAGAAAAAATTAGAATCATTACTTTTGAATAATTTATAACAATTTTTTTAGAAACTTTTTTTGTTAAAAATAGTTCAAATTAATTTTTAAACATCTAAAAAATGCATGCGTGAAGAATTTAGGACCAATTTATGTGCTAAAATTGTTTCAGAGTGAATTTTATTTTACCATGTTTTTCATATTTTCTTTTTTAAAACAAACATTATTTAATTTTTCAAATGAGATGATAATTCCATCTAACAATACATAAGTACGAGCTTAACTTAGTCAAAAAAAAAAAATGCGCAAGCTGATGATTCCAAATGGAATCATTGGGGGTGAAATAAACATGCGCTCCCCTACACTCTTAAAACAAACGAGCGGTTTTAACTCAGTCTGAGTTAATTTCCACTCCTTTCCGTGCCGAAAATGCACTTCTCCTATAGGAGTGAATTTCACTCTTTTTCGGAGTGGGTAAAAGAAATAAAAGAAAACAATCTGCTTCCTACACTCTTAAAACGAGTGGTTTTAACTCAGTCTGAGTTAATTTCTACTCCTTTCCGGTGCCGAAAATGCACTTCTCCTATAGGAGTGAATTTCACTCTTTTTCGGAGTGGGTAAAAGAAATAAAAGAAAACAATCTGCGTCCTACACTCTTAAAACGAGCGGTTTTTAACTCAGTCTGAGTTAATTTTCACTCCTTTCCGGTGCCGAAAATGCACTTCTCCTATAGGAGTGAATTTCACTCTTTTGTTTTAAGAGTGTAATTGTTGTGATCAGTGTAGTAATTTTAAAATTAGTTTGAAGCCACCCAATGTTTAGGTACAATGCATCCATAACATATACCACTCGATTTTTTTTTATTTTTCGAATTTCAGAAAGGTTTTAACTTCCTGTTTTAATCTAATTAAAATAAAAATGAAAAGGGCAAAGGCAAAGTAACCTTGGGAGAAAACTCTTAAATTAATTTTTTCGGGATAAATATTATTTTGCAAGGATTCGATAGCCAAAGCAGTGTTTGAATTTCCTTAATTTTAAAAGTAAATAAAGTGTGTATCCGTAATGCTTTCATACCATCATTTAAGAGTAAAAAATAATCTTAAAATTAGAATTAAAGAATTTAAAACAATGCAGACGTAAAAGTCTAAAAATATGTTTATATTTTACTTTATAATGATCATCTGTTTTTCCAATTTACGCGCACATTTGCTTTCACCATCAAAGTATTTTTTTTTTTTTGTTACTCAGATATTTTTTTCTCTTAGTATTTTTTGCCTAATTTTTCTTTATTTTCATAGATAGCGAGCACTTTACAAGTACAATAATTTAGTTTTTTTCGATCATTCAAATATTAAGATCTAACTTGCATAAAACAATTAATGTGAATTTCAATAAATATTTGGTAGATAACAAAGTATCACAGTCACTGAAAAATCAAAGCGATTGAAACTATTAAATTGTACAGTATCAATTTTAGCTTTATTTAAATATATTAATAATTTTGAAAATACTTTAATTAAAAAAAAGTTTTGGAAATACACATTAAACACATCCGCTTGATATTTTACAAATATTTTTAGGTAAAAAATTTATATTCCAAGACTTTTATAAAAACATTTATGTTTTTGCATATAAATTTTTGAAACATGGCTAAGAGTGATTTTAGCGCTCACAAGAAACTTTATTATTTACTTACAAAAAAATAACCATAGCAAGTATTTGTGTAACTGTATGTATTTATAGTATATGCAATGTATAAATAACGATTTATGATATAATGTTTCACTCAATTGAATTGCCAATATATAAAAAGGTGCAGTCAACAGAAATATTTCCGTACACAATTCTTCTTCATTAAAATGTTGAAAGGAAGAAACGTAGAGGGAAATTTTTCAATGGACGTAACCCTTTTTTCATATTGAGCGGTTCAATTAAAATGTATAAAATATAATATATTAACTTGTATATTCATAATGTATTGAATCTAAATAAATGTATGCGTTCAAAATGATAAATGTATGCAATAATTAAATGCAGAATTATAAAAATATTAATCCCAAATTCCCATTATTGCGTCACTACAATTCAAAACAAATTGATTAAATTTCTTTTTAAAAATATAATAAAAGAACAATGTGTAGATCTTTTATCAAATTTTATTATAATTTTAAATATAATATTTATGAATTAAAATTATCCATATTCAAACAATATTTTTTTAATATTTTAAACTTAAAAACTAATCCATTTACTAATACATAAAAACAATACCATATCACTCCAAAACAAATTATATTGAAAAAAATTTAATAATATTATACATCCATTATCCATATAATTTTGTAACTATAAATGATTACAAAATAAAATAATATGTAACACTTTAACATTAACTAAAACAGATTACCTAACAAAAAAACTATTAAAAAAACTCACCCTACAATAGAGAACAATCGACGCTTCGATAATCCTTATTAAAATGACTTTCGATAGAAAAACCAGTCCAAATTCCAGTCGAAATTATTAAACCATTTCAGTAGCATCCAAGATTCCCCGTTGATCCTCGGGGTCTGTTCATTAGCCAAATGAAAAGTGAAAAACTTTGGCTGTCTTCTGCCCGAGTTGAAGGTCACTTGACCACGAGACCGGTTTCGGTATATAATATTCATACAAAGTGGGGATATTGTCGTTAAACTCTTTATGGGAGACGGTCGTTTTCTATTGCTGTTTTTTATGCACTGCTCAGAACAATTAGGGGAACGCATGGTTTAAACCCTTTTATCCCCAGGCCAATAATTCCATTTGGAATCATCAGCTTGCGATTTTTTCTCTTACTAAGTTGAGCTCGCACTTATGTATCGTTAGATGGAAGAATCGTGTATTTTGATGAATTAAATAATGTTTGTTTTACTTAAATGAAACTATGAAAAACATGGTAAAATAAAAGTCACTCCCAAAAAAATTTTATGAAGTAAATTGACTCTAATTTCTTCACGCTTGCATTCTTAGATGTTTAATAATTGATTTTAACTTTTTTTAACAACTAAAGTTTTGAAAAAAATATTGTTATAATTTATTCAAAAGTTGTGATTCCAATCTTTTCCCCCTTAAATTTTTGATAAAAAAATTAAGATTTCTTCCCTGTTTCTTAGCATTTCATTCTGGATATGCATAAGGAATCTATTTAACAAATTTTAGATTTTTAGAATAAAAAAATAATTTTAAGTTTTAACTGAAAGGGTTAACAAAAGTACGCAAAGTGCTCCCCTAATTTTTTTTCGGAGTGTCTACGTACACGGGCACCTTACAAGCATTGCGCGTACGGGTAGTAACTGCGCAGGACCGAGGCTTAACAATTTTAGTTCGATTCATCCTTGACCACCGTAGCTTAGTGGTAGCATAAAAGGTTCGTATTCAAAAGGTCTCGGGTTCAAACACGCTTTCGTGCATTTTTAACGTTTTCATGAAGTATTTGAATTTCTATTTTTTTTAAACTTTCATTGCAAATGGCTAGAATTGATGTTTTTTTTAGAGAAAACAAAATTCCCGGGGCCCCAAACGAGTGTTTAGGCTTTCAATGCGCCCTACAATACTGCCCATGTTGGATACTGATGTTTTTATAGAGAAACAAAATTGCCCGGGGCCCAAAAAAAGTAATCTCGACTTTCAAGTATATCATGTCCGTGCACGCAATGTAAGCACGGTTCTAGTAAGCCCCGACTTGAGCATGCGCGTTAATACCCGTACACGTAATGCGTGAACGGTGCCCGTGCGCGTAGCCTCTGCCTTTTTTTTAGCAGTGTATTTCGGTTTGGTTGAACCGCGCCGCACTAGAGCTATGTAACTATTGGTTAGTTTGAATTATCGTCGCACTAGAGCTACATTGGGGCTAATGGCGACGGGCCTCGTAATTAAAAACCACAGTCAAGTGACGAGCCGACACCTGAGTAGGCACCCAACGCAACCGTTAAGGGCGACATCGTACGCAGCGTTGGGACTTTAGAACATATTTAAAGTGCACTCCCTCTACTATTATTCGTCGGACATTTTTGGCTACACGGACCGTTTATAGATCGGCAGTTATTTTGGCGATGATCAGACCCAAACCTGGGACCTTCCGCATGCAAGGCGAACGCATTAACTGACTGGGCTCCTCAGCCCTTCTAGAGTGAACGAATTGAGTTCGAGGCGCAATAACGCTATTTCGTGTATGATTTCGTGTATGAACGTGTTTCGGGCATAAAAATGAGCACGTTTACGTGTTGCGAGTCATGGGATTTTAAGGTATTTGACAATAAAATTTTCATTTATTATTTTTTGTTGTTGAGGAATTTGGAAATTTGTTTGGCTAGAAGGGGCTTAGTTACCAACTATGACACTCTTTCGTTGTTAGTCGAGTGGTTGATTTAGGAACCTCTTTTTTACGGGGAGATTCGAATGAAGTTTAGCCTCGTAATTTTGAACCGTGGTCAGGTGACAAGCCGTCTTCTGAGCTTGCATGCAACTCAAAGTTATAGCGACATCGTACGCTGCGTCATGACTTTGAGCACGGCGGACTGGAGGGACTTCAGCGTCAGGACAGATTTAACGTATACCAGTCCCATATATACACGGAGCTATTTATTGCCGGTATTTCTTTTTGTTTATCACGATCCGTTACAAAGATGGGCAGAAAACTCGGGAAGGTATCCTCCGTGGTTTGAACTCCTTTATGCCGCCTTGCTGGAGCTATTTAACAATAAATGACTTAGCAAAGTTTAATGCGTAAAATGAAGAGCATGGTGGAAGAAGGTGGGACTTTTCCTGAAATTCGGATAATTGGAGTTTTACTGAAATCAACAATTAGGACTGAGAAAATAATTAAAATCTAACAAAGAGAGATTTGAAAAAAAAAATCAACTAACAACCCCTTATTATCTTAACGTCATTTGACCGTGGTTCCAAAATGCGAGGTGTAATTGGCTTCGTTAAATCTCCTTATACAATGCAGAGAGAAATAGACAGCCGGAAATGTTATCCCTTTAAGACCGGCTATCAGATAGCGCTGATTTAAGTTTATGAGACTAAATTTTAGAGTTTTATCGAAAAAAATACCTTAAACAGCATCAATGCCAGCAACTCCTTAAAAAGAAAGTCATTTTTTATACAAATATCGAATGGTACAAGTCAGCTGCTTCGGTATCGATATTTTTGAAACGCTTGAACATTCTCTTTTATACGCGCACGATCGTGATAGCTCGGTCTTAAAGGGTTAAAAGCAAACCAAAACCGTTATCTTATCATGAAAAGACGAGGGATCTACATATATGGTTTCTCCGAATTTGAATTCAGACAGAGTGAGAGATAAAATACATTTTAAATGTGATCAGAAGGCATATAAAAGAAGCATTGACTAAAAAAATAATTAAGTTTAAGACCTTTATCTGATTAAATCTCATTTATATGCTAATTTAAATATTTATATTTTTTTAAGTTAACACAAGAATGTAAAGCCTTTGATTACATAGCAGTTAAAAATAAATTTTTGAACCCCTTTACAGGGTTTGAAAATAATTCGTTGAATTAGCAATTTAAATAAGTTTATTTACAGATTATGATAATAAATAGATAAAAATAAAATTACTATGGAGGATTTTTAACCAGTATTTTTGTTTTTGAGTGGACAATTATTTTTTTTCCATCCATATTATTTTATAAACAAATATTAAGGGAAAGAGGAGCCAGTAAAAAAAAAAACAGAAGCAAGAGCTTTTTTTTACTGGCGAAGAAAAGAGCAAGATCTTTACAGTTTTATTTTGTTTAAAAAATAATTTTGTAGGTTAATTTAAGAACAGTTACTTCCATTCTTGAATCCTTATTTACGGCAAGAAATTAAGCCAAAAATTGCAATAATACCAGTTGTTAATGATATTTGAAATAAAAAGCATTCAATTTCTACTCTTCTGTTCTTCAACGTGCAGTTTAAAAAAATTCCAATTCGAAAGTATCTAAGCAATATTCTTTACGAAAAGTGTTCTTTAACATAGTGTATTCTCCGTTGTTAAAAATTCAAAAACAAAACTAAAAAAATAAGTATCAGATCTGTCTGACTAATAAGGAAATCCCAAATATCACCGGAAGGCCCTTACCTTACAAATAAGAAGAGTTTCAAATTTAGTGTAGAAAGAATTCCGCTATGCGAACCTTCATAAACGTTACGAATACCAAGGTTTCCATCATATATATATATATATATTTATGAAATTTCTCTCTTCCTCCTAAACAAATAAGTTTCTTTAGACATCATTCGCTTCCCTTGGTAAATATACCAAGGGTCATTAGCGCATTGTACAAATCTATTTCAAGGCTAGAAAAAAATGTTTAATATAACCACCGCATAACTGTACAAGGAAGCAATAAGATAAATAATCATCGCAATAATAACACTTTAATAACACTACTCGATGGGCTTTGAGCTGTCCAAGAAGAAAGAAAATGACCATGGTTTGGGAAAATCTTTTTGACATCAATTGGAGAGTCAACCGTCTTATTTTATATAAAAAAAATCTACAACGGCATCGGTGTTTGATTAGTAGTATTTTATTATCGATACTTTTCCCCTTCAGAAAGTTTTCCGAGGAAATGTCATAAATATGAACGTCTCTCTCTCTCTCGCTCTCTCTCTCGCGCGCGCTCTCGCTCTCTCAGCTCGTTCTGCAAAACAATATTTTTTTATTCTTATGAACTTTAACCCTTTACAGAGAAGGTGCCAATAATTTTCAAAAAATCGATTTTTTGATTTTAGTATTTGTGTAAAATTCGTTTCAAGAGCTTTCCAACGATGCCCGTTGTATGTCATTCAGACAACTTGAACCTAGTTAAATTTTAATTTGGATATGGATCAGCAGTATTTTCATAATGTAAGTTTTCAACTTTAAATCTAATTTTTCTCAGAATGGTGTTTTTTCAGGTTTATGTACCTTTTTCTTAAAATTTATTTCATGTATAGACCTAAAATTTTAACAGGATAACCGTTTCAGGGTGTTTTGTTTACTGAAATGAGCATTTCTCAAAATTTGAAGGAAAAAAAATATGGGTAATTTTGTGATGTAAAAATGCTTTTTTTTAAAAAAAATACACATTACCTTAAATAATATTTAAAAAAAACTACTTTATATATTGATAAAATCTCATTTCAGTGTATTGTTCAAAGTGCATATAATGCACATAATTTTTTTTGTGTTGTTTTGTATGTTAGTTTCAAAGAAAAGGAACATGAAAAAGGTCAATTTAACATTAGCCGTATACAAGGTACCGACCTGCCTTTTAAACGTATAATCGGTTGGTATTTTTACGTTCAGTAATTCTATATATATTTAAAATCTTCATTGAAGAAATGCCTTGAATATTATATTTTAACAAAAACAAATTTAAACAAAGTTTTAAAATATGTATTTTGTTGAAAAAGTATATATTCGAAATGCATAAAAAGTTTTTCAATTTTTAAGAATAAATTCTTCTCTAAATGTCAAAGCATGTTTCACGTCGCGAGTGGCAACAGTTCCAGCGGTATTGTTTTCATTCTGGGTCCTTCTGGGAAAACATTTGTTTTGAACAATACAATATTTTCATGTTAAAACAGCATTGACTGTTTGGTTCTGCTTTTAATACGAAATTTAATCGAATTACAACAAGTAAAGTTCAATAAATAGCAGGAATAAAAGCAAGTTGCATGAAAAGAACTCTAAAATATAACACAGCAGACGAAAAAATGCTCATTTTGATAGTGGAATCGGATCAATCAATGAAATCGCAGGATCAGCAAAAATGAACACAGGAGAGTTATCTCATCTGAAACATAGACAAAATAAACAAAACTAAATTTCTTACCAAATTCAGCAAAAGTTCAAAAACTAGCATAAAATTAACTATAATAAAAACTATGATACAACTAAAAAATATGATATAATTTTGAAGTAACAAAATACTGATTTTATGGGGCACTACCCTTAGTTTTTAGTTTTTTCGCTCGGGAAAAGGAATGCCGAATTTTTAATAATATTTTAATTCATATTTTAAAAAATTATTTTAAAAATTAAATTAAAAATGTGTTGAGCAAAGACGTGTACTAACAGAACTATAGTAGAAGTATTGAACAATAATATTTATGTAAAGATATGAATGTGTTTTTATAAGTTGTGTGATTTTATAAGTTGTATTTAATACATAGATATCATAATTAAAGTATTAGATTGGCTGATCACGTGACCTCCAATGCTAACGACGCAGCTAGTATTTTTACGTTATTTTTTTTGTAATTTTAGAATAATTCTAAAATAAATTCTAAAATTAAGTTAAAAGTTTAGTTATAAAGTTTATAGAGCATATTAGTATTTTAGAATAATTCTAAAATTACAAAAAAATATCGTAAAAATACTAGCTGCATTTTGGAATATTCGTGACTTTAAATCCTTTTCTAGTATTTTTTTGTTACTTTAGAATTTCGTAGTATTTTTCTCCTTAAAGTGGCAGCAACACTGGCCATTATGCCCACCAAAAAAGCCTCCATGCGCGTCCCGTCGTTAGCATTGGAGGTCACGTGATCAGCCAATCTAATACTTTAATTATGATATCTATGATTTAATATCAGTTCAATTATATATATATAGACATTATTAGAAAGCTTTACGTAATAAAAACAGCTTTGTTTTAACAACACTAGATGGCAGCAGTATAAAAGTTAATAAAACTATTGTTCTGGTATTAATTGGTAATTTAATCGTTTCCGGCTCTCAATTTCTAGCCTCATTTAAGAGTTTTAACACAACGACTATTGTTCCTTTCTAGAAATTCAAACTGCGGACTTGTTTGTTCATAAGTATTTTTTGTATTGATTTTTGATGTTTATTTAATTGCAACTATTTTGTTCTTGAGAAGATTAAAGTTAGCAAGTTTTAATAATTAAACTAATATTAAGAACAAATAATAGAATATCAGAAAGTATGACCAAAAATAGAAACTTTAGGGGTGCCAGCTCAGGAGTGTACCTCGTCACTTGACCAGGATTTAAAATTACGAAGCAAAATTGGCTGTGTTAAAAATTCTAAAGGAGGCTAGAACTAGACAGCAAAAAACTGCTAAATTATCAAACTCAAATCATTTGAATGAGACAGTTTTGTATTGTAAAATTTTGTATTTTTAAATTGTTTTATATACTTGTACATCTAAAATGAACCAGTGAAGTCCTCTATTTTAGAAAAGGTAATTAAAGACTGCAAAAAAATTAGATAACTAAACATTTAGTTGAAGAGCTTAGTGCGGAAGCACGTGCTAAGTGACAAAAAGGGGAAAATGAGCTTCAAAGTTTTTAGTTTGCACTCTGATCTGTTAAAAACTGAATCTGCAAACCGTAAAAAATATACTAAACTTACGTTTTATGAAAATTAGGAAACTTGTTATCAGAGGCGTAGCGTGCCTTGGCGGGGCCCCGTATAAAAATTTGTTGGGGGGCCCTTAGGAAGGGTAAAGTTTTCTCACAAAAGAAAAAATGCATAAAATTAAAAGAAATATTTATTCATCATAGTTAACTGTCACTTTGTCCAAAAATTTTACAAACAATTCCAATTAACTATATACCCTCCTTGCCTTTTTTTCGGCAAACTGATTTTCTAATTCATTTATAGCTGATGATGACTTTAGTTTTTCTGTTTCTGCCTCTATGAACAATATAGTGACAGGTCTGATAGGCGTTTCTGTCCCATCGAAATTCTTAGGTAATTTTTATCAGTTTTAATTTTGAAAAACTTCTTTTAGCAGTTGCGGTTGTGTAACTGGAAGGGTCAAGAATAAAAAGCATGCTGTTATTACCTCGGGAAAACCGGATGCAAGACTATTGAATTTAATCAGCAATAATTCAATCAGTTCCTTAATGGAATGAATTTTTTTAATTTCAGATTTAGGCATGTTTTTAGAGCCTTTAATTGGTCATAAAGATTAACTGAGATGTCTTTACTGTATTATTTAGCCGACAGTTTTCCGGAAGCGTTTAATATCTCTTCGTTTGAAGAAGACAGGAGTTTTTCCGGTTGTAAATATTTCGAACATACTCAGGTCGCAACGGCTCTGAAATCTTTGTTTAGTTTGAGAAATTAATATATCTAAACAGCAATAGTATAAATTGACTCTTTGAAATAGGATTCTGGGTCTGAAATTCTCTTATCTTGTGATAACTCATAAAAAAAACGCTTCGTTATCTTTTGCCTTTTGTTCTTAAAAACAGTTTTTACCTCCACTCTTTTGCTAAATCTTTGGACTCATTTAGCAAACTATTGAATGAATTTTGATTCCATAATTCGCACAGTCTATTCAAAAGATTACGAATTTTGATTCCATAATTCGCACAGTCTATTCAAAAGATTACTTAATAATACCTGCCAACATTCCTCTAAGCTCTGTCCGTAGTCCCTTCAGCGGGGGCAGGCGATTGTTTACTAATCACTCAAAAATAATTGATTACCGGTTTTTTTTCTTTTAAATCGGCCGATTCACGATGAAAGAAATATAAAGCGCCAAAGTTGGTCATTTAGTGGGAAATTTGTTTGAAACACGTAAAAAAATATGATTTCACTGCGAACCTTTAAAACTTATATTGCATTAAAAAATTATTGTTTTGTTAATTCGTGATTTACGAGCACTTCAGTTCTATTTTAAGTTAAACAGCAACCTCCATATTTTGTGTATGGCAAACGTTAAATAAATTGTCTTTTGTTTTTCAATTAAAAACACAATAACATTCCCTCAGCAACAACAAAAAATCCTATGTAGTGATAAAGACACAGGCCATCGTAATTTTGGAAACAACAAAGAACCTGAAATTTGGTTGACTGATCTGTCCTGAACTAAAACTAAGAAAGAAATTGAACCCTGATCCTATGCCGATTACACTGCCAACTAGTAGATATTACGAGGATTTATGATTGGTTGATCGATTTTTTCAGAAAAAAACTTTAAAAAAAAAACAAAAATCTGCTACGATTACGTCTCTAACTAACAAATATTACTAGGTGCTGAGGCTGATGGTTGACAAATCTGATCATAGCTAGAACTATAAAAGGAACACCAACTTACTGCGAATCCGACTCTATAACAAACATTACGGCGCTGATGCTGGTTGACAAATTTGATCTGATCATAACTAGAACTATAAGAAGCAGGCGCGCAGCCAGGGGAGGGGCTCGAGCCCCACCCCTGACTGCGACAAAGTGCCTTTCCATCCAAATTAATTTTCTCAAATTTGTGTAATTCTAAAATAAATGAAATCGAAAAAATGTATTTTAATGTAAAAAAAGCTAATTTGCACAATTTTCTTGCAAAACGAAACCATAAACGTTGCTTATAATCACTTTCCAAAATTAATCATTTGATACGGATTATTATGCTAACGACTGACTAAACGGACGACGGCTTTAAAAAGTTGCTTTTGCCTGTTTCTAGGCTTCTACAACTGAAGTCTGTCATTATAGCCCTCGTGTAGCTCTAGTGAGACGATAATTCAAACTAAACTAAACAAATTCGGCATTAATCTCCATTCACAGGAAGGAAGGTTGACATTAGAAAAAAAATACTAATAGATAAACTTGCACTAAGGGCAAAAATAAAGGGGACTGAATTTTGTAATTTGATAATTAATCACAAGAGTTTGTGTAGTGCTACTTATTGGTATATCAATCATTATTTGTGAATTTTGATAAACCAGCAAAGATGTTACTTGTATCACATCCATTTCTATTTTGAACCCTACAAAATAAATCACTTTCAGGAAAAATATTTCTTTTGAATCATCAGTGATCGTTAAATAATAATAAAAAGAAAAGAAGAACAAGAACTGTATATCTTTTATAAATTATTTAATTTGAAACTTGAAACATGCCTTTGAATTTAAATGTATCTTTTTGGACGAGGGTTTGTTTGGCAACTTTTGAAATGAAAATTAAAAAATATTTTAAAATGTTGCTCTATCCCATAGCTTTTGGAATTCATTCGATTTCTAGGTAGATGAATGAATTTTTAGCTAACATAACTTATAGACATAGTTTTAAAAAATCTCCATTAAAAATTTCATAATCGTATGTCAAAAACGACATAGATATCAGAGATTTGTTGAAAACATTTTACTCCTTTTCACTCATTTCCACAATTTTTTTTTTTTTTGGGGGGGGGGGGGGGGTTTCGAATATTTTCCCGGGGGTTCCAATTCCAATGAAAGAACTATTTTCGTGCCAATTTTCAGAATTTCAGTAATTTTAGTTTCCTCTGGGAATTCTTTTTTATCAACCTCTCACTTTCTTAAGCGTTTTTCCCAGCAGATAAGTTTGTAAAACATTAATGTAAATTTAGTATATTTACAAGTATTTCAAAACTAGCATTTTGGAAACTTAACATTTCAGCGGCTACTTAGCAAATGTTACTAGTCGTCATGGGCAGGTTAAGTTTTCTTTCCGCAAGAATATTTTTAAAAAAATGTTGATAAAATATTTGGATTAAAAAAAACGGGAAAAAAAGAATTTTTTTTTTTACTTTTGTCATTTGTGAAATAAAAAAAAATGGGAAAGTTTTTATTAATTTTTGCTTGCACACGTTGGGGGCCCCCGTGGTCCGGGGGCCCCGTATAATTGATACGGCATATACGGCGGTAGCTACGCCTCTGCTTGTTATCGTTTAAGAAGTTAGTAATATGTTCATTGACTCAAAAAATCTCAATTTTTTCAAAAATACACGTTCTTCTACTAAGCTTATCAATTATTCAAGCATTTAACATTTTTTTCAGTCTTCTGCAGTCTGATTTTGCATAGATGTCTAGTTTAGGATATAAAAGTTTATTTAAAATATTCTTTTTCTTCAAGTTATTGTGGTAGTAATAGATAGTGCTGTGATAAAATGATATTTAAATAAATTTGATATTTTTTAAAAGGATGTATGCATGGAATAATTTTTTTCAAAATTAAAGAAGATTTAATTTGAATGTGTTTTGCATACAATAATTTAACGTGATTATGATACAGATATATGAAATGTAGGAAACATGTGTAACATACATTAAACATTGTGTAAAAGTACCTTTAAGCACTAGTGCTTATAAAGAACTTTATAGCACATTTAAAATATTACTTCAGGTAAAAAAATTTGTTAAGTTATTTTTTGGCCTGTAATTTTTTTTTTTCAAAATGAACTGGTAATAAATTTTATTTTAGGATGGATGGTAATTTGGAGCAATTAAACTAAAGAAAAGTCACAACCACGCAACAAACACTGTTAAGTCCCTGAGATTTCTCCCGGCCAGTAACTTTGATGCCCAGATTATTTTAATGATGTAATAATGACAACAGAAGCTAAAAAGTACTATGTGAACCTTGTTTGGAGCTGAAAAAAAAATTCAGCAAAATCAACATGGCCAATAGGTGCTTGAACACAACAATTCGAACCGTTTCTTACTGGTACAATCAGTGGCTGATTCAAAACCTTGGCCCAAGAACTGGAATTGGGATGATTGAATTGAGTGGATTCTATCGATAACTTTTTAAAAAATTGGTTAATTATCAATGGATGCCCTATGTAATGCAACTGCACATTTGTTCTTGGGGGGGGGGGGGGGAAGAAAATATAAAGGAAACTGAAATTTGGACAAACTAATCATGGGCTAGAAAGTTCTCATATGTGTCATTTTTAGCTGTTGTTAAG
Organism: Oedothorax gibbosus; assembly: GCA_019343175.1. Lineage (NCBI taxonomy): Eukaryota > Metazoa > Arthropoda > Arachnida > Araneae > Linyphiidae > Oedothorax > Oedothorax gibbosus. Next base: position 779,799 of record JAFNEN010000005.1, read on the forward strand.
GGCTTAATATAATATGTAACATGAATATATATGTAACATTGTTAAATTTTCACAAAACAATTTATTTTTAAAATTTTAATATTTCAAAATCGGAATTTTTAATTTTTTTGAAAAAAAATATATGTTATTCCTACATAATTTGTTAACATGTGTACAAAATTTCAAGATAGTATTCCTATGGGATCATATTAAAATAAATTCCGTTCTGTTAAGTACAACATTCATCACATAATCAATAAACATTAAACCTAGGTGTTACAATGTGTAATGGAAACTTGGAGGAAAAACTGTAAAACCAAGATGGTCTTACTTTAGGACAATTGTATATTACTTTAATTTTACATTTCAGTTTAAAAAATTGATTTTCTATATTAACAACGTTATTATTACGTATTTAAACCATATATAGCCTGAAAGAAAACTAAAGTAATATATTTTAATCTTACCTTCACATTATAAATCCATTATTTTTCTTTTGAAAAGCATGGAATTAGCTGTTATTCAGTATAACAAAGTTATTTAAGGAGTTAGTCCATTTAAAAACAAATAAAAAATACTCTAATGTCTTGTCAGTGTTCAAAATGACATGTTTAAGTCTTTTTTTTTCTGTTAAAGGGACGCAAATAGGAAAGTCTGCTTATTGATATAAACAATCTTAAAAATAATAATTGTGATGCTTGCTGCATTTCTTTTTTTGAAAGTTAATATGTCCTTGGCGTGTGATGTACAAACACATACAGAGTGTGTACCACTAGATCCAGCTATAATACAATTTTTCGGCCTGATTTCAGCAAATTTTGAGAACCCGATTTACCCCTCTGGGTAGCTTGATTTAAAAAGCTTGTATACTTCTCTTAAGTTCTCTACAATTAATCGCTTTTGAACATGAATAAAATAAGCAATTGCCTTTACTATCTTTGCCCATAGAATTAGAAACATAATCCTTTTTGCCAGGCATTTGTCTGCTTACATCATCATTACAATAACACTCTTTTTCTAACAAGGCTTTTTTTTTTGGACAATGAATGTCCAGCCTTAGGATCAGGAGTAGATAATATACCCTTTTCTTCCACTAATTTTTTACTTGCAATGTAATTACTTACACCACTCTTTTTCTATGTGTGCACAAGACCAACTTTATGGTAGTGAAGTCAACACCAAAAACTTTTCATTCTTACTTGAAATACGAAATTTTTCTTAACTGATCAATCACTTCTGTTTGTGCATCATCACAATCACATAATTTGGGATTTACAGTTGCTTCTCCATGAAAAAAAGTTGCATTTAATTTTTTCAGCCTTGTCTTTGCAATATTTCGCGGAGCTGCTAATTTTTTTTAATTATTGGAGATTCACCTATTGAAGTCAAAGTGGGATTAAGTAAATTGAATCCTTCATCAGTATCCATAAACTTCTTTTCATCAGACCCTACAACTCGGTTGCGCATTTTCACCTGAATCTGATTCTTTCTTTAATTTAGATAATTTTACTCGACATGAAGTGCAGATTTTATTTTCTTTAATGCCATAGTTTAGGTCATTCATCCATGAACTTGTATTTCTCAGATCTTTACTCACCCAATGAGGCTTCTTCCTAAAAGGATTGCAACAAAACTTAGACCATTTTTTATCCATTGTAAGATGCAGATATAATATACTTTTTTAATGGTCGAATTGCTCAAATTACAATATTAAATGGTAGCAGCTAAATCAATGTTAAAAAAGATTGGATTTATAATACAAAAGTAAGATGCACTAGAACAAGTTTTGATTTTATCTGAGCATTTTTTTATGGTATAATATTTCTGTTTTTAACAGCAAAACAAAAATTTAAATCTAGAATTTTCAAAATGTAAAACACATTGTTTTACTCTTAAAATAATATTTTGAACAAATATTTTGATTTTATTGATTTTTTTACTATTTAAAATTTTAATTTTATTTTTTAAAATTAGTTTAGTGTTTATTGACTAAGTGATTTAAGTGATGGATGTTGTACTTAACAGTACAATGGAATTTATTTTGATATAATCGCATAGGAATACCATCTTGAAATTTGGTACACATATTAACAAATTATACAGGAATAACATATATTTTTTTCAAAACAATTAAAAGTTCTGATTTTAAAATTTAAAAAGTTTTTTTTGTGAAAGTTATTAATGATATGAATATGTTCATGTTGCATATCATATTAAAGCCCTTGAAAACAGCTTTAAAAAGACATATAAGATAACTTTCTAGAATGATTAGTTTGTGAAATATTGACAAATTTGTATATAGTAGTCATAGTAAATTGGCATTTTACGATTTGAAATTCTGTTTAAAAAAACGGTTGAGTCAAAAATTAAAATTTGGATTTTTATATACTCCATAGTTAAACTATTACAAAATTATAAATCAAGAGGTCAAGGTCCAAATTGTTGTTAATTGTGATTTGACATGGAGTGACCCATATGCAAAATATGAATATCAAAGTAATTAATTCATTTCAAATGAATAATTAATCTCATTAATATAAATCCTTAATGTCATGAAAAACTTATTTTTCTAATTTTCATTATTTTTATGTGTTTTTAATGATAGGAAAATGACTATAATATCTGTCTTATTTCAGAAACTAAAAGAAAAGATAGCAATCTATGCAGAGCAAGGTGCTACAGTGAGCTATCTTTTTCTGTTGCCATCTTGACTCCTCTAGCTATGGTCCCCAATCCGAAAAACCAGACATGCCTGAAGAACTATATTAGGAAAAGAAAGAGCAGTTTTTGACAGCCACTGCAAGTTACAGCCGAGTGAAGAGAGAAGACTCAAAAGGATACGAGGCTGCAGAGGGATTCTTCGGCCTGGCTTTCCTCTAACGAGAGAAACTCTTCGTTGTAGCATCGCTGCAACCAGTACAGACCCAAAAAGGTTCTTCTCACTTTGAACGAGCCCTCAGGTATTGTAGATCTTACTGCCTGCTTCGTTGGTAGCATCGTCACCTAGTTACAAGAACCTAGAAAAAGGTATTCTATACTCCAACTTTGACAACCGAGCCCTCAGGTATTGTTAGATCTTACTAAAAAATTATGAACTCGAAAATTATAATGTATATCATTTCTGACTTTCAAAATAAAAAGGATTTTATTTTAATTAAATACTTATTAGTTTATTGACTCATTAAATATTATTAATAAAGAAATTGCTGTTATAAATTGTTAAAATATTATAAATAATTTTGTTAATTGTAATTGTGTAAAAAAATTTTCTTTCAATTTATTTTATTTTATTGAAGAATTCCTGAAAGAGATGGTAGGCGGTACAGGCAAGGCAACACTATATATACCATTAACGCTCTATTCTTAACTTTTTGTTTAGACTATAGGAATTTTTTCAGGTATAAAAGATAACTATTTTATGGATGTAAAAAGTGCATGCTGTCCCTGCTCTGCCGGAATGTTAGGGAAATTTAGCAGTGATACATTATTTTAATGTGTATGGGCGAAATTTCCCTGTTGTGACGACTAAAGATCAAAATTGCCCTCCTTGCTCTGTGAGATAAAACTCCTCCCATTGACTTCTATTTGGTTGAAGCCAAAGATACCACTCCAATTGTACAACCAGATGTGCAAGTAAGAATAAAATTCCTGTACCGACCATTGTATTTAAATATGGATTTCTATGTTAAAAAATTGATATGCTACTTAGTATAACTGTGGCACCAATTGACAGTGCTGGATCCCTAAGTGAGCTAAAGAAAATGAGCCTCCCAAAATGAAACAATCTTAATGAATGATGAAAGAATACACTTAAATATATTGGATACCAATTATATCTCCGACCCTTTCCTTAAACAGAAATTTCTAAATCAGTCTCTAACCTAAAGAACTGTTTAATATGTTATATATGTTTTAGAGGTTTTAGCTTAAACCATTTTTTTTCACATGTAGTGCAATAATGCTTACAAAATACAATGGGTAAATAATTGCTGATAAAATAACAACAGTATAATTGCTATTTTATTGTTTTTTTTATTATATGGTTATAAATATTGAGATTTCTCTAAGAATATGTTTAAAAAAGGTTCCTTTTGTTATAACCCCCCCCCCCTATATTTGTAGGAATAGTCTATGCCAACTGAAATGGCAGCTCATAGATGGCGGCAAAGGTCATAGAAAAAATGAATCAACCTCTCAATGAAACACAGACCAAAACAGAAGGTGGGTTTTTAAAAATTATTGTTTAAGTGTAAAATTATAAAATACACATTGATCATTAGGGTGGGCCAAAAAATTTGTCATTGGTAAAGTCATAAAGTCATCACTTTTCCAAAAAGTAAATCTTGCTTTCCCCCCCTACTGTACATAGTTTGCTCCTTTTCGTCCTTTGAATTACCTTCATCCATATTAGTGCGCGAAAGAGTTCACCAACCTGAAAAGTTGAAACAAATTCACCCCTCCCCTTTGCTGTTAAAAGGGTCATTTCGAAATACCGTTCCACAAATTGTCCGAGTTGTCAATAGGAAGATTCTTTCACTTTACTGCAGTTAACAATTGCAAGGTAGGGCCATCCATTATGTACGTTGACATTCCTAGCCAAAGTAACACTTGGACACGCCTTTCCAAAAACAAATCACTAGGGTTGTCAGTTGTCATACATGCAAGGGGCTATCGCCGATGGCAAGGAGTTTAAGAAACTCACAGGATGGAGGAATACCGGTTGGTGTTGTGTCCATGGGGGGGGGGAGAACTATAGATATCCGTGACTGTTTAAAACACAGTCAGGAATACCAGTGAATGTTAAATTTGCGAAACACGAAAGACGTTTCAATAGTCTTTTTACAGATCTTAAAAACAAATTGAAATATGAGGTACTTTTCAAAAAATCAAAAAAAAAATTAAAGTAGAAATTTCTTATTTTACAAATTGTAACTTAAATGTGTATTGTAAAAAATAGGACCTTGTTTTTGGATATAATTAAAAAAATAAAATGACGAAAATTGTATACTTTTCTTAATTTTTACTACTAAACCATTGTTTATAAAATTGATTTGAACATTTAACAGCTCAATCATAATACTTCTCAAAGAGACCACCCTCCCCCAATGACCGATTTTCCTCAGAACTGAGGGTGGTCGCTCCCGAGAAGTTTTACTGTAATTTTAATTGTCTAATTCTTTCAAATTATGCATTACATAAAAGTTAAATTGATTACATGTACTTAATAGTATATTTATTAAATTAGTTCCGATTTTTGTTCACTAAATTAATGATATAGTTCTATATAATTAATTTATATAGTGAAAATAATAGTTTTTAACTGCAATTAATTATATAGTTCTTGGAAAACTTTAAAATTTCTTAAATAAATTAGCAAACTGAATCAAAATTTTACAAAATAATTAATTTTTACAGGATAAATTTACACTGTGTGAGGGGCATGTGCCTTTCAATCCTCCACTAATAAAATTGAAAGTCGATGTTCTGAGAAAACTAAACTAAGAAAACTATATTGTATTTTACAGGTTGTATTTTACAGTGAAGCTTTCAGTGTAGACGCACCCAAGCCACAACCGGGTGCTTCGTCATCGACAATTCCTTCAACTAGCGCAAGGAGATCTTCGGTTAGAAGATCCCCATCCTCTACACCCGTCTCTTCCGCACCTGCAAGGCAAATCACTCCTTTTCAAAGTAAAGAGATAATAGAACTACAGCAGTAAGTCCTTTTATGTGTTTACCTTAAAAATGCTTTGTCAATTTTAGATTTAGACAGTTCTACTTTCATTGAAAATTGAAATTCATTTTAATAGTTGAGTGTTTTGAGGTACTTGCCGAAGAGTTAATATAGTGTAACATATTATAAATAAATTAGAAAATATCCTTAAAAATGCAGTTTGATAGATTTTTTGTAGTTAACCCTTTCAGTCCCAGTGATGCCATTTGGCATCATCACTTTTGAATTTTTTTTTCAATCGTCTATAGCTATTTATGATATTCAAAAGCACATCATTCGATTCTTCAATCCTTTTTCTATTAGAAAATATTTTTTTTAAATCCCAATTGATGCCGGCACTATTATTTTTTTTAATTAGAAAATAGCAACTTTGCGTTTTACTTCATTTTAGAAAAGTTGACATAATTAAATCACTATTTTAACTATTTTGGTTGAAAAAATTACTAAAAAAATTTTGAGGATATGTTCAGATAGGTTAAAATATATAGATAGACGGTCTTTTATGTTAAAATAATTTTTTAATTTGTTGTTTTCCATTATTAAAAAGTTTTTTTTAAATTTTTTTTATTTCTAATGGCAGTTATTGGACAGTTACAGTAATTCAAACAATGCGAACAGAACAAGAAAGAAATCACTGCAACAAAGTCCATCAACTTATCTTGTCTCTCGCCTCCCAGTAGCGCTCTGAGAGGGTACTCTTCCGTAGGGCAGAACATCGCAGGAGGTGGGCAGAGTCCATCTCCTCTCCAAGACTGCACAGAGGGCAGATGGGCGAATTAGCAACATTGATGCGAAACAGATGCTTTCTTAGGCAATCGTGCCCAGTGGCCAGGCGAAATTCAGCAACTGCTCTATGTCTTGGACCATTTCGTAGCTTTGGGATGGCATTTCCCCAGGATTTGGTGGAGGTACGATTGAATAGGTCTTTCTGAGTTTGAGCTCTGATAGCTGTTTTGACGAGGCTTTTAGCTGTGCAAAAAGGCAGAGGGGGGGAAAACTTTTGCCTTATTGAAGCGCCCTTTTTTTGCAAGGAAATCTGCCATTTAATTTCCTGGAATCCCACAGTGGGCAGGAACCCATTGGATCACGATGACTTTTTCAAGAGATTCCAGTCTTTTCATGTGATTACGACAGTCCAGGATGTCCTGTGTTAAGGTATTGTTAGACACAATAGCCAATAGGGCAGCTTTGGAGTCACTTAATACCACGGCTCTTGTAAACTTATCTAAGTGGCATAGTAGTTGGGACAGAGCAATTCCGATAGCAGCAATTTCTCCGTCAAACAAACTGCCCTCTCCGACAGGAATATAAAAGGAAAAAATTTCGGAGAAGACACCGGCCCCTACATTAGGACTATCAGACAGGAGGGATCCATCAGTATAAATCCGGAGCCAATCTGATTCAGGATAGGAAACGTCAATTACTTCAAGAGCAAGAGCTTTCAAAATAACAGGGTCCATAGAGTTTTTAGTAACCGATTGTCCAATATCAAGAATAATTTGATAATTATTAGAAATCACAGGATTTTGTGGTTGGACGATAGATTCGGGTTGACAATTTAGATCAAATGAATTTCTTAGCTCGAGAACTCCCTTCAGAAAGCCTGCCTAAGTTTTTAAATTTCTTGTCATATCTAGATTAATCCCGCTCCACAACGTGAAACATCCAGGTATTCTAGTGATCCTTTCCCAGAGGATTAATGCCCTCTCCTGGATTACGCTTCTTATTGGTTTGTCCTTAGTCACGAGAAGCATGGAATCTATCGGTGTAGTGTTTACAGCACCAGTGACAATTCTGAGGATTCTGAGGATTATTAAAAAGTCATGACGCCAAATGGCATCGTTGGGACTTGCTGGGCACAACTCTTATTGGAGACTTTGCTGCTTACGTTGATATCTTCGTGCATGATCTGGTTTTTTTTTCATACCTCGGACTATTTTTCTCCTTTCCCTTCCCTCTTCGTGCATGCTTTCTGGAAATTGATTTTTTTAATTTAAAAATTATCCAAGTTAAATTTATGTATAGTGTAAACGATGCCGAAGAGAAAAACAGAAATTTCGTCACTGGATAAGGCAGTGTATATGCTCATGAACGGCGATATTTCTGATGTAGAACTTGAAAACTCTGATGAAGATTTTGATACAACTGTTGAAAATGTGAGAAATACAAATACAGGCGATGCTGAAGATCAAATTATCCCAATTGTGAACGGGTTATCACACAAAATTGATGTTGAATTTGAAGCTGATGAAGGGGAAGACGATTAAGTTAAAGTACAGACACCTCAAGTGAAGAGGCAGAAAACAGGCTCTAAGAAAAACGCGTTTGTTCCTTGGAAAAAGCAAGATCTAAGTTTTTGCACCGAATTTCAAGAAACTTTTAAAAATCCGCCGGTTGACGAACTATCACCTTTGGGATATTTCAAGCTATTTTGTGATGATAGTATGATTGAGAACTTTGCAGCACAAACGCTTCTGTACTCTTGCCAGTCGACATGCCACTCCATAACTCCAGTCGACATGCCACTCCAGCCTCAACCTGTGTCAGATGTGAGGTTTGACAATCTTGGCCATTGGCCCATATATATTGATAAAAAAAGACGATGTAAACTCTTCGTCAAGAATTATTCTCGAGTAATGTGTGAAAAATGTAATGTGGCACTATGCTTGAATAAGAATAACAATTGTTTTAAATCTTATCATCAAAAATAATGTAGGTGCCTATATACATCATTTAAACATGTTTATAAATTGCCGATTGAATTTTTTTCTGCACCAAAATGTGGAATATTTAGCTTTCATTCCATTTATGGAAATATTGATGTTTGTATTCCTTAATATCCAATAATTAATTATACTTTACTTATTTTCGAATTGCAATAATTAATTGCACAAGGTGCATACTTTTGTGCTAAATTATTTTTTTTTTGTATATTTGTAAATTTTTCTTAAAGAAATAAAAAATTAATTGCTATTTAATAAGTTTCATTCTTCAAATTGAATATAACCATGTTTTCTTTTACACTACTTAAGTTCCAATGATGCCATTTGGCATCATTTCAAAAATCATTTATATTAAAATTAATTTTTTTTTCTTATGGAACTCTTATCTTAGACTTAAAATGAGCTTATTTTGTGAATATCAGAATTTTCTGTAGTGTAGTAATTTTTTGGGACTGAAAGGGTTAAAATTTCAGGTCATGAATATTTATAGCATATTTTTACATTTAGAAGTTATTTGAATAAATCAAAAACCCCATCACATACATTTTTCAAACTTTCATATTCAACTTATTATTTCAACATAAATTTGCGTTTCTGCAATCTAAGAATAACTCAAACAAATTGAAAACTTTTAATGTTGTAATGAATACATTATGTTTTGAATAAATAACACTTTTGATGAAAAAAACATGATTAAGAGCGAATTAAACGACTTTTTAATTAAAATAAATGTAGAAAACATTGGGGCGCTACTGTGGAAGGGAGGGGTTGCAAATATTTTTTTTGTTGTCACTTTTAGTATTTAATAAAATTTACACAAAGCGTTAAAACTATGAGAAAAACTAATTGCACAAAAAACACATTAATTAATTATATTTAAAATATTACTGAGTAATTTAAACCAAATTGGTTTTCATTAAGTACTGAAATAGTAACCTGGTATCCAGTGAAGGACAATATATTAATTGGGGCAATGTAAGTTCTTAAATTTTTAGAACGATTCTTCTTCAATGATATTATAACACTACCCGTGGGTTAAATTGATCTAAATGTAAATAATTAATTTAGGCGTTGCTATGTAATGCATTTCTGAGTTAAATCCCGATGCCTAATTGTATTGTATGAAAAAAAATTAACTTTCTTTGCTACATACACGCGTATGGCAATGTGCATGGTACTTTTTATGGCAATTCAGCCTAGTTTTGTGTTTTTTTAGACAACTTATGCTGGAAATGAAAAACTCTTTTTAGGATAATGATTAAAAGTGTATGGTTATTTATAGTAAGTTCCTTATTGATCTAAAAATATCTCATCAGTCTTGATTAGTTTTTCTGTATAGTGCGACGTGGTGCTGACAAACATTTTCATGTATTGTTCATAAAATGACAGCTTCTTTCCAACTAAAGGAACAAAAAATTAAAAGTAATCTTATTTGTTCTTCCTTATTCTTTAGGTGGGGGTAAGCGGAACACGGACCTTAATGATGCCCTTATTTACATGATATGTAAAGACAATTTACCCCATTCATTGGTTGAAAAAGAGGGATTTTCCCATTTTGCTAGAGTGGCTGTTCCTCTATATAAAGTGCCCAGCAGAAAAACAGTAAGACATTTTGAATGACAAATATTCACAAATCTTTTGAATTAAATAATTAGATATATTTTTAAATAATTCAGCTATTTTCGCATATACATTTGAACCACACTCTACATAGAAGTGAAACTTATTTACTATTATTAGATTTATTAAAATTGTCTTATTGTTACGAAATAAAGACAATCGAAAGTTAAAATTTAACCATTAACATCCATTTGTGAGTACCCTTCTTAACCGAATGAAACTTTTAAGTTTTAAATTAGTTTTCGTGCAATTTAAATTTTCCTAGATAATTTATTCAGTACTATGGTATTTATTTGTCTATACTATTTTGTTTATTTATATAACTTAGCAGAAAGCTTATTTTCGCATGGAATAGTTTCTGTCAATTTCCGTTATTGCGTTATCGGAGAAGTTCTTAAAAAATTTAATTCTTTGAACGAACAAATTGTACTATTTCACACTGTAAATATAAACAACTTGTGTCTTTCATCGGTGACGGAATGGTTACAGCAGGTATTTTGCAGCCATTGAATGGTCAAGGAAAAGTTGGTCAGGTGAAGCATATATCCCTATCCGCGGATACCTGCACGGTGACAAATACATCAAAAGCTTTTCTGGTGCTGACAGTACATTTGTGGGTATGAACTTTTATTAGATACTAATTTCAGTGGAGAAGTGGGAAAAATAAGTGGGAGGATGCCTTCAATTTGAATGCCATGCCTCATCCCCCCCGATAAAATGTGCTAATTTTTTTATGTTTTTGTATTTTTTTCTCTAACTTTCTTAACTGTTCTCTACATATCAGTTTTTAATTTAGAATACAAGATAACAATAAACAAAGTTTTATACAACATTATTTTACAAGAAATTTTGTTTTAAATTGCAACTTCTAGTTATACTAGATAAAACTTAAATTATGTACTAATGGTTTTTTTTTCAAAACCATTATCTTACATATTTGGCTTTAGTAAAAAATAATACCTGTAAAATGTAAAATTCTAAGACATGTAATGCCGAAAGAAATGAAAAATCAAAAAATGTACAATCAACCCCACCAATGGGTCACTAGTGGTAATGAATTTAAGAACACCTTTTTAGGATACACTACAGTTGAGTAAAGTACATATTGTAGGAAGTATAATATATGTATAATATAGTCACATTTGATCATCTGACTGAATACATTTGTGTCATCATTTTATGTAAAATTATAAATAAAACATAGTTTTGTTAATAGTTGTGTATTTTCCCAGAATACTTTATATAAACAAGTGTGAAACTATAAACGTGTAGTGTAGTTATTTCTGCACAGTAAAGGTTACTTGAGACTATTAAAAAAAATAGTGAAACACTTTCCAAAGGTTATCTAATCAATTATCTATCAATGAAATCTGTTAAATTATTTTTTGATATTGGTAATTTTTTTGTTTAATTAGTATAATAAATGAAAAACTAATCAAGTAACTTCGAATTAATTCAAGTACTCGAATAATTTTTAATGTGTTTAATTTCACTATATTGTCAATGTAAAAAGTAACTTGAAATTCTTATAATGTATTGTTGATAATTATTTTTTGTTTTTTAGACCCCCAGACTTTCAACCACCTAGAAACTATTATGCTTGGAGTGCGACGACTTAGGGTATCCCACACAGCGCACAACAACGCTGACTCCGTCAATGAAGTGTTGTCGTAGTTTGGGATTCCCAATAAGAAGATTGCCGGCATATGCATGGACGGTGGCTCCAACGTCCAAGCTATGGTGGACATTCTGGTGGGTCCCAAAAAATTTGTCTACTGTTTTGCACATCTCTTAAATTTAATCATTACAGACGGGTTAACGGATGCGAACAACAAACGTCTAGCAGAGGTTTTAACGGCAGTTAAGGCCATTGTAACCTTTGCTAGACAGAGCCATGTATTCATGGAAAAACTGCGGGAGAAGCAAGAGTCGGCTGGTGTTGTAGAGAGTAATGTAATGCTTCTCGTACAGTCAGTTCCTACTAGGTGGAATTCGACTTATGCCATGCTATGTAGATTCGTGGCTATGTCACCATTAGTAGCTGCTGTTGTCGCTAACCCCTTGATAAAAAAACTCACCTGCAATGATAAAAGGTGAAGACATCGAATTGTTGTCTGAAGTCATTGAAATTTTAAAACCTTTCGATGGGGCCACCACGGAAATTTCGGGGAGTATCTCACCGGAAGTTTGGTTATTCTGATGGTTAGCAGCATCAAAAGTGTGCTCAATGTACAAAAGCCCAGTCATGAAGCTGCTAAACTTTTAAAGCAGAAGCTTTTAAGCAGCCTAAATAATAGGAAACAAAAAGTCTTGCAGAATTATCTGCTTTGCAAAGCCACTCTTTGCGATCCTCGCTACATGAAGAAATATGGCGAGGTCACGCACCTCAGCAAAGCCATGAACGAGGAGGTGGGCCGCTACCTGAGGCATATGGGAAAGTCCCCTGCTGCACTGGAAGAGCCCGCCACTGCACCCCAGCCCTCTCGAACATCCCTATGGGCGCACCACGACCAGATGGTGTCCAGTGCAGAGCCGTCCGAGCAGGGTTACTTTTCGGAAGAGATGAAGCTCTATCTTAGCCGCCCGCTTCTCCCACGAAAGACCAACCCTTTCACTTTTTGGGCTCAAAGTGAAAATGCCATGCCAGGTTTGTCGGCCGTGGCATTCAAATACTTAACCGTAATAGTTAGCTTGGTCGCTTCCGAAATGTTGGTGTCAACCCTCAATGATGTGTTGAGCGATAAGAGCGTCTTACCGATCAACACATCACTGAAAGGGTTTTTATGAACCGATTGGAAGAAAAGTATTGGCCCTCTAAGTGAAAAACTCAAAATTTTATTCACCTTTATTCAGCTATTTTTTAATTCATTAATTAAAAACTAATACTATCATTTGATTATTTTTAAATATTTTATTCTGAAATACGGCCAATATTTTTTATTAATGAAAAATGCTATTTAAGCTTTTTAAATTTAGTACGTACATAGTATTTTCAAAATTTTACTAATTTTTAAATCATTCATTAGCTTTTTATTTGACGCATAGAACGATATTTTTGTGTGCCTATCTTCATTCTTTATAACTCAATGGAGTTTACCTGCTTTTTTAGCAATTTAATTTTTTATTTATTTAGATGGTTTTGAGTTCTGGTTATTTATTATAATCTGCATATTCGAATATCTCATGTTTTTGTTTTATCCTTGAAAGTGAGATCTAAAAATGAGAAATTTTTATCTATATTTTGTGTTATTGTAATATGCGTATTATTAGTGTCCCTACAGTTCAAATATTATTTAGGGAACAAACTGCAAAGTGTTTATGCATTATTTTCATTTCTGAATGAAAGTTTAATATACTTAAATATTTTACGAATATAAATTTGTTTTTAAAAAAAAATTATGGAAATTGTTATATGTATGCATGTTTACCCTTTAAACTGTTATTTTAGATATTAAACAGACATTTTGTATGTAGGAGTTTGATATTGAATTTACTATTCTTTTTGAACATTTTGGATTTCTTTATATGAATTTTGATTAATAAAATACTTAGTACAATATTTTTTACTATCATTATTCAGTTTCTAGTCTAATAACTGGGAGAGGGGAGGCATTAGAATGACATTTGGAGCAATTGCGGTATTTACCATGCTACTTTTCAGAAAACGAAATTTGTTTTAATTTAAATGAATTTCGGAAAATGCACTAAAACATAAATAATGACATAATATTATCTAGCATTAGCATTATGTTTCCTAATGTTTTTATAATAACAAAAGAAAATAAATTAATGTACATTTTCTCCTTTTGTATCCCCATTCTTATTTGTCTTTTTTTTTTAAAATTTTAAGCAACAAGTAATGTTGGAGTAGGCAGCGTTTGGACTGCGTTTAGAAAGTTTTTACCCTTTTTGCGTTTAAAGTCTGTACCCAATGCAATATGTAAATACTAACAAGTAAAACTTTTTATTTTATAAAAAGTATTCCAGCTTAAGTCAGAAAAAACAAAAAAAAAAATAACAATGTGAAGTTGTCATGCCAGTTTAATTAATGAACAACAACACTTTAGGGATGCATTTTCAGGTTAAGGTGGAGAATTCGTCAGCATGATCGTCGTGATATACCGTTCTCTTGCGTTAGGCGTCGCGGGTTGATTTGCCAGGATTCTAAAGCATTTTTTGAATAACTGCATTCACATTTTATAGTGTTCTGGCATGTTTCGACGTGCCCGTCTGACACGCTATTTTGTAACTAATAGAGCGAGAGCCCAGGGTCCCCAGATATTTTCTCAAGAATAAAATGTATCTGATTAGGTTCGTTTTTCATATTCTTTTTTAGTGTATGCATACTCGCTAGAGTAGACCGACGGCCGATTTACAGGTATCGGGTGCAAAAGGTAGGTAAATTATAAGTTAACTTAAGTCATTTTCTCAAGGCTGATTTTACGTATGTTTTAGAAAATATTGTTAAAAGTTAATAATCAATCTACCAGACGATTTAAATGTCCCTGTAAAGTTCAGAATTTGTCCCAAGCATTTGGTGGCGAGCAATGGCGCTGCGTATTTTCTAACTAAACAAAAATTTATTTAAATCGAAATTATAATCTTTCTTTGTTTTTATTGCTTATCGACTCAGCTTTATTTCTGTCACCATAAAAGTAACAAACAATTAAATACCCTCCAAAAAAACGTAGAAAGATTGTCATTTCAATTTAAATAAATTTTTGTTTAGTTAGAAAATACGTAGCGCTATATCGCGGCATCAGATGCGTAGGACGGACATTTAAAGCGTCTTGGCTGGCGGAAAGTGTCTGGCAGATTAATTATTAACTTTTAACAATATTTTATAAAACATACGTAAAAATCAGCATTGAGAAAATTACTTAAGTTAACTTATATTTTACCTAGTTTTTGAACCCGATACCTGTAAATTGGCCGTCGGTCCACTCTAGCGCGTATACATACACTAAAAGTAAATGAAAACCAAACCTAATCCGATCAATTTCATTCAGGAGAAAATAACTTGGGTCTGGGGGTCCTGGGCTCTTGGACTATAATCGTTGCATATCACTCATTTCTGGCACTTTGATATTTTTAAATTCATTAGCAAACAACTGGCTGCATTATTTCCAAGAGTTTGTTTCAATATAGCATTCACCACTCTCTGCTGTACTGTAAGCTTCATCTTCACCTGTATACTGATCTCATCAACAATACAAACGTAATTACACAGATCGTACTAAGATTTGAACTCGCCAGTAGTCCATAAAGAGATCTAGTCTAGTAACAACCAAACCAATCAATGAAAAAAAAAACAGGTTGTCCAGTGAAACTATTGAAAGTTTGAATAAGTTATGAATTCGACTAGGAGGCTTTCAGGCGGCTTGAATAGTTTTCTCGAAAATCATCCCTGCATTCTTAGTCCACTTTTATTAGTGCCACCCTATATATCATTCTCCAGTACAGAATCTTGCTGTTTTGACAATGCCTTCAGCCCAATAAGTATTGACGCTTTCTTTTTAGAGTAATAAGAAAAATTCACAAGAAATTTAATCTAATGTTTTGATCTACAATTAATGGACATCAATTTTTGGAGTCTAGAAATAATGTTCAAGATGTATTATTAATTGTAACTCTTATATTTACAAGTTAATATGAAGTAATATTTGCTTTATGTGTGTTTGCAAAATAAGAAACTCGTGATGTGCTCTAAACTAAATGCAGTCGATTTAAAGCAAAAAAAAAGGATTACAATGAACTTCATGGGAAAACATCTTTATACTAGTTTTTCATGGTTAAATTAAAATATTATTGTAAACTGCCATGCTTTGGTATTTTTCTGTAGTTTCTTCAAGTTAATTTCAAAATGAGAAGCAATTTTAAAATGTGTTTGCTATCTGCAAGCAAGAATAAACATTGTTTTATGAAGTTGTTTCTACAAAATAAAAAAAAGACGAGGAAATTCATATAAAATACAAACATTTATTTGATAAAAACAACCGTAGTTACCAGTGACATTTTGAATACATAATTTGTATGAAACTGCCATAAGAAAATAAAACTCCAACATTAACCCGAGACCTTATAACACAAATTATTGTTGAGGACAAGGCACCTCGATTCACAATAGCACATAAGGCTTTTAACATACATTTAACATGATTAAAACAAGATTAAAAAAAAAAAAACACTAATGAAATAAATGGAACCCTATACCCCTTTAAAAACACACCCCTCAAACACGTAACATTTTAATGTAAAAACATATATATATATAACAAACTAGAAACATTTGGAAAAGTTGTATAAATAGTGTGTAATGTTTGAATACATAGCAAACAACAAAGAGCATGAATTTGAAAATATTTTTTGCTTTAGATACAACAATCTTGCAATGAGTAACTAAATATAAAAATAAAATTATCAAAGATTGAATTTTATCAATTAAGTCATGTTGTTTATAAATTATATTACTTCATTTATCTGTGACCAAACTAGTTTACATATGAACTATCAGTCTACTATTAATATGATTTTTTAGATAAAAGAATTATATTTTAAAATAAGTTCACTTTCAATACCCAGAAACATATTTAATTAAATTATAGTTTGAATTAAAACGTTAAATCTTAATATCTAAAAAAGAAAGATTCACAGCACCTTTTTACCAAATGGTAACATAAATAAATTTATTGTATTGGATTTTTACCCTTCTCATTTTGAATTTGAGGTGGTGGAGTCCAATAAGTTTAGAATGTGTTTAAAATTACAAAATTTCACAAGTTGCAACTCAAGTAGTTGTTAAATGAACTAGTTAAATCCATTCATGGATTCCAAAACATAGCTTAGAACTATTTAAAAAATCATACATGATAATTTACAAAGCAATAAAATAAAAAGTTACCTACACCATAACAAGTAAGGTTTCAAGTATTAGTTAAAGTTTGAGTAGAAATTTAAAAAAGAATTTTTGTAAAATTTTAGGTTGGTAACAAAAAAAAATTGATTTTTATTTGAGAAATAAGAAATTAAATCTTAGAAAGTATATAATAAAATTTAATTTTAACACATCCAAACTTATTTTCATGTATTTTAAATAAAAAGGACATGCAAGATAGTTAAAAAAAACAGAAGGATTTAAATAGTTGAGATCTTTCTTTACACTTAATATCAAATGAAAAAGCATCAAAAGATTATGGTATGTAAACTGTCGCGCTAGATGTATGGCACAGAATTTAAATCCATAAAGTAACACATAAAAAATATTTAAAACTTACAAAATTACATATAAACTACTTCAAAGAAAATTTATTAATATTACTAAGCTAAAAATCTTATTTGGTGATAGAAATTTTGAGTAAAAATAGATATTCAAAAATACATTTTCTAAGAGTACAAACTACAAAACCAGGAACAAGTAATAGAAGCAAGTAATATCTTTATAATTATCAGGGGCTATTGTATTTATAATTCCCACTACTAGTATATGAAATTACCAACTCATGGCAAAAAAATGCATGAATAAAATAAATACCACATGAATTAAAAATGAACAAGTTATACAATCGGAAGTTTATGAATATAACAAAACTTCATAAATTAAAATGATAAATAAGAACAAGTAACAAAACAAACACAACCATACAACACACTTAACATGGAAATTTTTTATCATACAGGAGACTTCCTAGTAACTAGCTTTAAAAAAAAAGCCTGAAATCGAGGTGTTTAAAAGGAAATCCGACTGAAGCCAAGAAATATACCCAGGAGCTATTGATTGCTTTAATGTACAATAATATTTCAATTGTATTATCACAGAAGTCCAAATTAGAATACAGGCTATACATACAACCATTTATGAAGTCCTTAAAGAACTTTATATGTATTACAATTTTTTTTTCAATTTTCGGGCTAGTGGATTGCTAATTGAACTCGAGCCGATATTTAAAATTAAGCCTATGCACATTTCTGTAGATCAAAGTCAAGGCAATATGATATCTGGTTAAAGACAAAAAAGTTGCTAATAAGTTTATTACAATTACATACAAATAGCAACCCAGAAATATCTGAAGCTCCGAAATGGAATGTTTAGTTTATAAGAATCACAAATATGATGAGCATCATTAATATAGCTAAATATAGAAAAATTGTAAATGAGCCAAAATAAAATTGTTACATAGCTGGCTACTCTACTATTTTCAGATCATGCAATCTTCATTGCTATATAGCACAACCAGTTTTATGCCTTACCCTTATACACAATATAAAGGGTGTGGATATTTGAAAGAACAAGTGTTGAAAGGCCACACATCTCAATTTTAAGTATTGTATAATTTTTAAAATCACTTCTCTGTTAGGTCTATGTAGGAGAAAAAACATAAGTCTCATATTTAGATTAAATTTCTCCCTAGATATCTATAAAGTAAAGCATAAAAGTCCCTAAATAAAGAATATTAGAAATGAAAATTTATGCTAAACTATTCTTTACATCATTCAATTACAACAATACATTTTTATAAACATGAAACCTCTCGCAATAAAATACAATACATTGAACAAAAATCACATAACAAATATATATAATCTCATTTAAACTGAATTTGTTAAGTTTGCTTATAAAGATAGTACACCATGTAACTCATTAATATGAACCAAAAATTAGGCAAAAAGATATTTTTTAAAAACTAAAATGCTGTAACATAGATTCAATAATGCATTTATTTACAACTCAATGAGATATCTATCAAATATTCACAAAAATTAAAAACATGTCAAATATACTGTGGCAAAACACCAACATACTGCCAATGAACTAAAACCCAATAAGCTCACTTGCCAATTGTGCATAATGATTTAAGCTCAGTCCTATAGTATTGAATGTTCTATGTTTGATTTCAGCTGCTGGCAAAATCAAGATTTTACTGGTGTCATAGCAATTGTTATTTTTTTTATACAGAAATATACTTCAAGGCAACTAATAATTGTTTTCAGACTAATCATATAAAAAAAAAGCAATTTTATAAATAAATGTATCGAATACTCTTTACTTTGTATCTGTTTTAAAAACTACTTTGAAGTACTGGTTATAAATTATCAAGTAAGGCAAGAGGTGCAAGACTTACACACATATATTTAGATAAAAACATCTAGTGTCCAAGCCAGGAACTAAGGCATATAAAAGCACACATTAAGAAGTATTATGCACATTATGATCCTTAAAAAACTTTAGAAGATAAAATATCATTCTACTTTAAGAACAATTCTTTAGTTCTTTTTGAACCGTTAAAGGCAAAGTTGTATTTACAAATAAATAAGATATGTATTCTATGTATCATAAAATATGATTACAACCATGCATAAATGTGACACGTATTGGAATAAAAGTAAGATAACCATACACTGGTAAATGTCAGGAATGCTATTAAACCACATTTAATTTCAATTTATAAAAAATAACATTAATTACATTAGATTAAAGAAAAGAAGTTTAAAAAAAATGACAATATTTAAGGAATTATGTATATGATTTAACAAATACAAAGTAGTAAATATATATTAAAATATATTTATATAGTTTAAGTTTCAATAAAAACTTTAAATATATATATTTAATGAAAAATATCTTTGAAATGAGAGATGTATCCCATTAAAATATCAAAAAAGAAAACAAAATTTACTGAAGCATACACATTTGGTCAAAGAGGCATATCAAGTAAAAATTCAATGCGGAAATTAGGCTGGATATTATTTAAAGCAATAGTTTAAATATTGATTAGACATAAGAGATATTCATAAATTTTCCTATATAAATTAAATATATTTACTTTAGAATAGAAGATCATTATTTTGTCAGAAATAACAAGTACAACTCCTAAAATAATTACACATTTCTGCATAATTTACACTGATGATTATTGCAGATTTACTGATATGGTGCAGACAATTTAAACTTTTCTAAGGTTTATAACAATAGATTTATTACAACATATCCAGCAAATACACAACATTTTGTTTAAAAATGAAAAGTATTTTAAATATGTATATGTTACCGTTAAAACCCGTAATCAGCTAAAACTAGAATAAGCTAGTGAGAACTAGTTTTAACTGATGCCCGTAGTGAAAACTAGTTTCCACTAACTAAAACTAGACTTCCCTAGCTAATACTAGCTTTGACCAATTGCATTAGTTAAAACTAGTTGTAATTAGAAAAAAAACGAATTTTTTGTTTATCGTGTTTCATATAAAACTAGAAATAACTGCGAATGTTTGACTTTAAATTTATTGTGAACGATAATTTCTTTAAAAAGAAGTGGCAATATCTTTATAGTTGCACGGTGAAATTTAAAATCATCCAATTTGCTTTATTAATTAAACATGAATCCATTATTAAATGTTCGAAAAGAGGAATTTTATAATTGTATCTCGACAATGGAGTCCTTAAAAAAAACGCACTATACCGTTCTTAATGGAGTCTTCCAATGACCAAACGCCTTCATAGCATTTCAGCACAATAATCCCAATAGCTAAACTAAACAGATTATTATAAATCGTGCTAACCTAAGTTTTTTATAGTTAAAACTAATTTAACCAATCTATTTCGTCAAAACCAGTATTAGCTGGGTATAACTAGTTTTAGACAGTGTAAACTAGTTTTAACTAATGGTCTCAGTTAAAACTAGTTATCACTAGTTAATTCTAGTTCTAGCTGTTTTCGGGTTTTAACGGTAACATATACATGACCCCCCCATTTGGAACTTGATTTATTTTGTGTATATTAGCAGTTTATCATAAAAATATACTTAACTTATTAAACAAAGTATGATTCAATCTGAGGCCCAGTGGCTTAGTGGTAGTGTTTCACATTGCTATGCCACAGGTCTAGGGTTGGAATCCCAGATTGGGCGAGGTTGACTCATCCTTTCATCCCTTAAGTGGGTTGATAAAATGAGGACAAAGCATGCTTGGAAACTAAACACTGGGGGCTCCGTGTGAGGTTGACTACCTAACGAGGGCATATGCCTAGCACCCCCAGAGCACTTGGTCACGTAAGCTGAAATGGGCACTGCAGGAATTGGCCCACTAATTGGCTGTTGCGCCAAGGAGTTTAGTTTATGATTAAATCTAGTGCCCTGATTCTAAATATTGAAAATCACAAGTTTACAAATTCAAAATTACGATTTTAAAATTAAAACTTTATAATAAAAAATGTTAATTAGAAAAATAGTTTTATTTTTAAATGCATATTAGCACCCATACTTATTAGCTTCATAGATAATTCTTACAAGATAATTTGATACGATGCATTTCATCAATGGTAAATTTTTAAGTGCAATAATAAATCTATGAAATACATGACAACTTTTTTTACTTTGATATCAAGTATATGATCATATACAAGAATTTCATGCATATAAAAATATTTACAGCACCATATAATAAAATATTCTGGAAATTTGCATGAGATGTACAATACATATAACAAAAACATATAAAAACAAAATTATACATATAAATTCATGGAAATGTTACTTTAAACAAAAAATGATTAAAACACATTTACAAATTCTTGAAACAAATGGAATGTTAATCTCCTAAAAAGGCAGGAGTAAATTGAAATGTAGAGCTCATTACATATTTCATTGACCAAAAAAGTCAAATGAATATTAAGGACACACACTGTTCCCCTTCACCTGCAAAATATAAACAATAATATAGCAAATAAATTATGTTTAACATAAATTATTTCTTGAATTAACATACAGAAACATAGAGATAAATTATACTAGATTGAACTACAGATTAATATAAAACTCCCGTTTATCCGGATGCTCGGGAAATTGACTCTTCCGGATAATCGAATTTTCCGGTTAATCGGAAGTCGCCAAATAGGGTTACCAAAAAATACCGATTTTTCTGGAAAATACAAGAGATAATGGCTGCATCTTATAAAATGCAAATAGGCGATGTTGCATTTATAATAATAATATATAATAGATACTGCAATATTTTGAAGAAAAAAATATTAATAATTATTAATTAAGAAAAAAATCGATCGTTACTTTCAAATGCTAAAAATCTAAACTAAAATACATAAATCGTCCATACCATGGTCTCTAAAACCAGTAGGTTGCCAACTACTACGGATTGTCCGTAGTTTCTACGGATGAAGGTATCAAACTACGGAGTTACGAAAACACAGTCAAAACTACGGATAAGCTTCGATATTTTCTTAAAAATTTATTTTTGAGTTTTTTTTCGCCTTGGTATTAGTGACCTTATAGCACTTAATGAAAAAATCGGTTCGTCGGCCTTGAAAGACAATGCTTATGGTTTTAATAAGATTTTTCTTTTAATCCAAATATTTTATCAACATATTTCAATCGCGGAAATAAAAGATTCAAATGCGGATCAAAGAGTTTTTTTTTTATATTCTTGCGGAAAGTAAACTTAACCTGCCCAAGATGACTAGTAACATTTGCTAAGTAGCTGCGTAATCGCAGTAGGTTAGTGTTCTTCTTATAGTTCTAGTTATGATCAGATTTGTCAACCAGCATCAGCGCCTAGTAATGTTTGTTAGTTAGAGACGCAATCATAGCAGGTTTTTTTTTTTTTTTTTAAGTTTTCTTTCTGAAAAAATCAATCAACCAACCACAACTCCTCGTAATATCTACTAGTTGGCAGTGTAATCGGCATAGGATCAGGGTTCCTAGTTTTAGTTCAGGGCAGATCAGTCAACCAAATTTCAGGTTCTTTGTTAGTTTCAAAAATTACGATTGCCTGTGACTTCATCGCTACTTAGGATTTTTTGTTGTTACTGAGGGAATCTTATTGTGTTTTTAATTGAAACAAAAGACAATTTATTCAACGTCTGCCTTACACAAAATATGGAGGTTGCTGTTTAACTTAAAATAGAACTGAAGTGCTCGTAAACCAAGAATTAACAAAACAATAAATTTTTAATGCAATAAAAGTTTTTAAATTCAGAAGGTTCGCAGTGAAATCGTATTTTTTTAAGCGTTTCAAACAAATTTTCTACGAAACGACCAACTTTGGTGCTTGATTTTTCTCCCATCGTGAATCGGTTGATTAAAAAGAAAAATCGGTAATCAATTATTTTTGAGTGATTAGTAAACAATCGCCCGCCCCCGCCAATGGGACTACGGACAGAGCTCAGAGGAATGTTGGCAGGTATTAAACGGCGATTCCCTAATTTAATTCCGGTTAACACTCAGATTTCGTATAGTGGAAACATGTAAATGAAATGCAACATAAGAAATGCTGAAATAGTGCCATACCTGACGTTAAATCAGGCTGTCAGTTCAAAAAACACTTTTTGTGCCAAATGTTGTCACCAAACAAAATTTTTCTTGGGAAAAAAATCTGAAAAGTTTTTACTATATTTGGCGATAAATTGCAATTTTGGCGAAAAATATTCAATTATACGCCAAATTTCATCGCCAAATCGGAATTTGAAATTTTCCGGATATTTGAGCTTTCCGGTTAATCGGGAGCCGGATAAACGGGCTTTTACTGTAGTAACATTAAAAGTTTTTAAATACCTGATTTCTTTTTACACATTTTGATATGAGGATATGTTTTCACCAGTTGAAGATACACCATCAATATTAACAGTAATATCTGGATTTGATAAACTTGATAACAATTCGCCCGCTGTATATTGGCTGCTGGAATGATCACTTGTATTTCCTTCTTCAGAATACTCATCCGAGCTGCTGAATGAATTTTCACTTATGTTGGTTAAACTATATCTTGAATGCCTATAAAATTAAGCTTCATGTAGTATTACAGGAAATAATATATTTCGTGCATCAAACAGGTCAACATGGATACACATTAATGAAACTGGAAAGGACTTAAATAATTTTATATAAATATTTCAACAAGCCTATTCTAATAACAGTAAAATTTTGGAAGTTTATGCAAATCTAAAACTATTCTATTTTGTATCTTAATATTTTTAAACCAATGTTTTAATGTACCCTAACAATTAATGCATTACAATACTCTAAATTCGAAAAGTTAGGAAATAAAGTTCTTTAAAAGGTTTCGGGCTATGCAAATATCTGTGTCTACACAAATACAATTTTTGTAACAAATATTTTCTTTCTTTAATTATAATCTATCAATAATAATTTTTGAGCATCCAAAAGAAAACTTATTATTCTCAATGATAACTTCCTGTGTTCTACCCATAAAGATAGTAAAACCGTGCGCTATCTCACACTTTCAAGAGGAGACACGTAATGAAGAACTTGATATGGAATGTGTGCCAGCAGGGCAGTCATGTTGAGGTTAGCTCGGGAAGTTGTCTTGAATATAGTCTGTCTCAAAAGTTTAGACAAAAGACATTTTGAGTCACAAAATTTCACTGAAAAGGTTTATTTTAAGTTTTTTTTTGCAGTAAGGATCAGGCAAGTATATATAATTAAAAATTGCATGAATCACAAAGAAAACAACTAATAATAAATTTATTTGAATTAATTGTAAAAAGTACCCAAAAAATCTGTCTCATAAATATAGAGAAAATCGATTTAATGTCATTTAATGACTTAATTTCGAATTTTTTTGCAAGAATTGTATTTCTGTTTGATATGATATGAATTAAAAAACGCGTTTTGCCATTGAATTTTAACCATTTTGTACCATTCCTGGTCCAATTACATACTAGCAGCCAATAGTCGTTTTAGCTCTTTTACGGAGAAATATTGCTGGCGATTTGCGTAATATATATCCCAATTAGATGTAAATAACGACTATATGCCTAACACTGCATTACCGAGAAGTTTTGCCACCGATTCATGCACTTGAAAACATTTAAGGACGCAACTTCTGGTAAAAAATGGCAATTTTTTTTAATTTAAAAGAGCCAAAAAGACAAAAAATTGGTCTGTTGTGCACCGTAACACGATGTAGAGTTTGCCTCCACTTCAAATAAGCCAAAAAAGTCCCAAATTTTAACTCAAATCCACCCCCAAAACATTCAATACTTCTACTCAAGTTTGCTTTTCTCGAGTTTGGTAACACCATTTTTTTTCAAACGGGTGAAAAATAATCAGTTTAACCGATAAGGAAAAAAAACGGTTTAAGGATACTAAAAAAAAGGTTTTAAAAAAACCAATTTTTTGAAAACATGTTAACTTTTTATTTAAAAAAAATTAGTGCTTTAGGAACTAGTGACGATTTAGGGAAACTTTTTCAAAAACTTTTTTAACCTTGTTTTTTTTAAAAATCAAATTCGATTTTATAATGATAAATATTAAAAACAAATTAAGTTAAAATTAGTAACTGAATAATGCTTAACAAACAATAAATATTTAATATTTGCTGAGAAATTAATTAACGAAATCATTTTCCAGTTTTCTAGTTCTTTTCCCTTTTTTTAAACTTTTTATGTAAAAGCAGGATTCCGAAACGGTTTTTAGAGTGTTCCAAACATTTTCCGTTTTTTTTATAACTAGTTCTAGTTTTTCTTTCTAATTCAGTTTTTAAATTATTTTTCCTTTCTTTGATTTTCTATATCATTTTCCTGTCTAATGACTTGAATAGAGCAAAACACCTAGGAAGCTCCTACTCAAGATTTTTACACATTTAAAAAAAGCGAGAAATACGGCTGAGTTTTATTTTAAACTTTAAATGCCTAAATTGATTAAATAATTAGGATCTTGTCCATCAAATAATACAAATCGCACTTTGAAATGTGTAAAATAAAATAGCGGCAATAAATATTTCAGGCACAACTTACGAGGAAACACCTTGTGATTAGGGAAAAGGTTAGGCGTAAAAGTCACCACCGCTTTTTAATTCACCATCACTATTGATTTGCTCGAAGAGTGCATAATTTTATATATAATAATTTATTTTTTTTGTAACTCGAATGGAGTTTCAAATTAGTAATACTGATCTCTGTCATAAAGGATCACTGTCATGAAGAGGTACTTTGTTGTGTGATATTATGCAAAGCCAACCAACCCTCCTGTGGAAATCCGAAGCTTTGGGCAATCCGAAATGTTTTTGGCAGTTAAGAATTTATACTTTTATCAGCTGAGAAATCGTATATTTTTATTTGAAAAAATTGTGAAAATAAGGACAATCTAATATATTGCAATGGTATTTGAATAGCTATTGACTTAAGTATTTTTTTTATGTGTGAGAGACAGGCGTACGGACTAAAGTATACAGATTTTCGTTCGGCATCAAAGAAAAAGATAATACCATAACTTCCTTTCGTGGCACAATTAGAACTTTTTTCCGTCTTTTTTTTAATAAATAATAATTTTTCGATTATTAATTAAAACTGAGTTTTAGCAATAAAACCAAATGTAATGCTAAAAAGACAATATTATCAGGAACGCTGAGAAAAAACATGAATTATAATTGTTAATTATTAAAAATGAGTTTTATTAATTAAACGCATTTTAAAGGGCGATTATTTTTCGGTCGACATCTGATTGGCCACAATGTTACCTTTAAAACCGAAAATGTCGCGATTTCAAATTACTAGGCACGTCATCAATATCCTTCGTGTAGAGTAGCTCTGCTGCAAAGTTCATTCAATTAAATCTAAAACTTAACCAGTTCCTATTACAATGGTGTTTTCTAAAAAACATTGGAGAATCGAACCAGTTTAATTTTTTTATCCAATCGGTTAAACTGGTTTTTTTTCACCGGTTTGAAAAAAAACGGTGCTTCTAAACTAGCAAATTTGAGGAGAAATATCGAATGGTATAGTGGTGGATTTGGGTTAAAATTTTGACTTTTTTGGATTTTTTGAAGGAGGGGCAAACTCTACATCCGTGTTACAGTGCACAACAGACCAATGTTTTGTAATTTTGGGTCTTTTACATAAAAAATAATTGCTGTTTTTACCAGAAAATGCGTCATTACATGTCTTCAAATGCACGAATCGGTTGCAAAACTTCTTGGTACTGTTGTGTTAGGCATATAGTCATTATTTACATCCAATTGGGATATATATTAAGCAAATCACCAGCAATATTTCCCCGTAAAACAGTTAAAACGGCTATATTGCTGCTGGTATGTAATTGGACCAGGAATGGTACAAAATGGTTAAAATCAACAGTAAAACATGTTTTTTTAATTCATCATATCAAACAGAAATACAATTCTAGCAAAACAAAATGCAAAATTAGGTCATTAAACATTAAATCGATTTTCTCTATATTTACGAGAGATTTTTTGGGTACTTTTTACAATTAATTCAAATAAAATTTATTTTGGTTGTTTTCTTTGTGATTCATGATATTTTTAATTATTTATACTTGCCTGATCCTTACTACCAAAATTTTTTTCAAATAAACCTTTTCAGTGAAATTTTGTGACTCAAAATGTCTTTTGCCTAAACTTTAGAGACAGACTATAAAACAGTACTAAAATTGCGTTTTTTTCTTCTTAGAAGCTTCTATATTGGAGTTTATGGCAAGTAGCTTTTTGAATTCTTGGGTAGTTCTATTTCTCTTGAGAATTTTTTTTAGATCAAACTTAATTTTTTTCAATAAACATTTATAAATGGCAGCAATTAAGTATTAATAGTTGAAATAATAAAACATAATTAAAATAATGTAATATTAAATATTTAATAAGTATTTTTCTTATTCAAAAATCTCAATTTTACTGTAGTTTTTATTTATTAATTGAAAAATATTTATAATCATTATTTAATTAATCACCTAGTACGAAGACAAAATATGAATTTTAATACACTTAATAAATTATTTTTTAAAAAATTAAAAAAAAAATATAGAGTTGAGTTACAGTCCATTGATAAGTGTTTATTGAAAGAATTGTTTAAAATTTAAAAAAAAAAATTTGCTGAACAGAAATAGAATTATCAAAAAAATGATAACTGTTTAGGAATCCCATAAGTACTATCAACACCTAAAATTTTTTTTCAGAAAGCTAGTAACCAAAGACTGATATAAAAGCTTCTAAAAAAAAGCACAATTTTAGGACTAATGTAAAATTAGGACTGACATTACAAAGCAAGTCGGTTATAAAAAACAAGACAGGTTATGAATACAAATTAAAACCAAACTCCTTATACCTTATAGAATCATCATCACTTTCGCAAGATTCTTCTGTAGCACTGAATTCCTATAATAAAGAATAATAATCCCTTATAACTTTATTTTGTAAGAGTTGAGAACTAAATCAATGGAAATTAAAAAAAATATATACCTGTAAACTACTTCCAAACTTCTTAATTAGTAGCTTTCCTCGGAACGATCCCATTCTAGAAAATTGTTGTTTCGACTTCTGCTTCTTTTTCAAGACTTTCCTTCCATAGGTAATTGAATTTGCAGATTCATCTGCACAATCATTAACATGAGATATTTCTATCAGACTTTCATTTTCAACATCCTTTTTATCGGAAGAATAGTCATTTTTTTCATTTTCTCCGGAAAGAGATGGCATCGAATTTTTTACTGGAAAATATTCAGGCAAAGGTATCTGTGAAGGTAAGTTACGTACATCAAGCTCTAAAGGATATGTTGACTGTAGGTGTTCCTTTGATACAGAACTATTGGAAGCTTTTTCAACATTTTGAACAATTTGTTCTGACAATGTTTTAGCATCAAGTCTATTTTTGTCAAAAGATCTAGTTTGGGCTTTCAAGTCAATTATATTTATCTGTTCAAGAGAACAAGGATTTGGATTTTCAACAACTTGAAAAGGCACTGAATAATCAAATTTTTCTTCTTGAGAATTAGTTTTAACATATTTTGCTCTTCGAATTCTAGATTTTGCAGAACCATGAAAGGCAGAACCTTCTTCTTTATTTACAGGAGTAGATGACCTAAAATGATAAAATACATTCCATATACGGGCAATTCTACCATAATTTTTAATTTTATGTCCCTCGGGCATCTTAAAAAAATTTAATATTTCTTTTCATTTTTTCTTATATTTTTTTTAATTATTTTTTCTCAATATTTTTATACTAATAGACTGGTCCTTATATAATTGCAAAACGGAATTTTGAAGCAAAGAAACTCTAAAAAAATTTTAGGACACAAAACAATGAAGAAAATTCCTTACCTTCCATGTCCCGAATGTTAAATTTTTAGTTTAGGGCTCAAACTAACACATTTTTGAGCTAAAAATTACATTCTTTTGGATTTTAAATTGAACTAATACTATATCTTAACAAATTCCTTCCATAAAATTTTGGCTTGTAATATTTATAATGTGTATTTCTCTTCTCCTAACTTTGTCTCTGGGTTTTGGTACATTCACTGACCTCATTACTAATGTGGCGAAGAGAGGCACTTGATGGAGCTACAGGGATTCTTCAATCATGAAAACTGTATTGCAGAAAACTCACATTTCAGTTAGTAGCCGCATTTTTTTGCTATACTTCACCAACTAGCCAAAAAGTTAAAAACCGTTAAAAACCGAAAAAGTGCCATCCCTAAATTTTTTGTAAAAAAAATTCAAATGAGCCTTGCTGAACTTTTTTTGGAAATTCTAGACCCCTTATAAACCTTTTAACAAATATTTAAAGTGATTTTGAAAGAATAAATTTCACAAGTTTTTTATACCTGAAATTAAAAATTATGGTAGAACTGGCCATACACTTCAAAGTAATATGGAGAGAACACTTTTTGATAGCAAGTGGTTATTGTGTTACAACTCACAAGTGATTGGGACAATTTTGTACTAAAAGTTGCAACTTTTAAGAAATTGATAAATTAAGCAATTCAAACAATTTGTGAATTTTTGTTTTTAATATAAATAATTTGGTGAAAATTGATTTTTTATGGGTTCCAATTTTTAAATGTAGATAATAATATAGGTAAATGTAGATGTCTTTTTTTAATTTTGCCCAAATTTTTTTAAAACATAGCAGCATTTAAGTTTTAGAAATTTAATTCTTTATTTTAATCTAGTTTGTAATTAAGAAGTCATTTTTTAAATTAAAAAATCATTTACCACTATCAGGGAGAAAATAGAATACCTTTAAGTACAGTATAACTTCAATTATCTGTCCTTTTATCTGGAACTCTATATTAACCAGCCTTCCTTAAGTCAACATAAAAAAAATATCTAACAAGGGCATCTGTAGTTCCCAAAAGAAAGCAGTCTCAGAAATATATAGTGATTCTAGGATGAGGAATCTTCAGCGATAATGAAATAGGTAAACTTCTAACGTTACTGAAATCCAGAAACTTCAGTGATTTTGAGCTAGCAAAACATTGTAATTCTAAAAATTAAAAACAAATTTCTGGTATTCCTAAATTTTCGGGAAACTCAGATCTTCTAAAATCAGAGACTACAAGTAGAGACTATAACACGAAAAATAAGAAATTTTCCCAGAACTGTTTGGATATTAAAAAAAAATAATACATAATAGAAATTACTACTTATTTTTAAGCACTTTCTGTTTGGCAAAAAGTCTTAGTTTCAGTCTCGGAGATATCATTTAACTAAAATTCACTGTTTAAAACAGCAAAGACAGCGCAGATTTGATATGTTGGCGGATTTTTGGTCTGCAGACTTTCAGCACGTCTGTGTACCATAAGTTTTGCTATTTAATAGAAAATTCTCTATAATCCAGATTTTTTTAGCATTCAACCTACCTCCGGTGCCAATTATATTAGATAATCAAAGTTCTACAGTATTGTAGGTAGTAATAATTTTAGTTAGTAGTAAATTTTTAAAAAAGCAGGTTCTTAATAGGAGGAAAATAATTTTTTTATTAAATGAATACTGAATTTAGAACCCTTAAAAATATATCTATATTTTTCTCTTTTTCCTTAACCTAATTTTTTTGTGCATAGACCCCTGTAGGGGGTTAGCAAGTGAAAATGAGCAGAGGGCAAAGCCCCCTAGTTAGTTCAAAAGCTTTAATTGTGTGTGTGTGGTTTTAAAATTTCAATTAACTTAAATAAATACCTTAATTAGTTATCATAATGACATTTGAAAAAAAAAGCCTTAATCAAAATAAGTATTCCTAAATATTTTAATCAAGGGCTGCCAAATACTTTATGATACGCAATTACTGGAAAAACCATTTAATTTTTTTTATGAAATTCTTTTTAAATCCTTGTCACAAAAGTACCTAGATCATTATCCTCGATTAGGCAAACTTTAAATTTATATCATAATAGCACCCATGGGAGGATAGAGGATTTTCCAAGGCTGCAAGAAACATACTATGACATATTTTATTTTTTTCTGAATTATATTATGTTAATTATTTTAGGTAAATTTGGATAAAACAATGTTATTAATGCAAAAGAATTAATTTGCTTTCAAACTGAAAAGGAGTAAAAAAGATATAAGCCGAACTAAAGTTATGAATTTGGATGACCAACAAATATTTAATCCATTTTGAATAAAAAGAAATGCATAGAAAAATGAAAATGACATACTCAGCAACAATGCTTTTAGCAATTCTCTTTTTAGTGGCACGGCTGTTCTTAAGAAAACGTCGAATATTCTTTCTAGAACATCTTGTATAGCCATTTCCAAACCTCAAGCTATGCTCTCGCCTGAAAATACCAATCAACAGATCATATTTAATTATTGCAATAAAAATTTCTACACAAATCGCAACACAAAAGAAAAATTTACTTAATCGAATGATTTTCCTCTGAGCCTTAGCGGTTCGAAGAAGGTGAAAAGCTCAGAAATAAGTTTCCGAGAAAAACACGATTAAAGATTTTAATTATTAAAAGTACTTAGATATGTCATCTAAATTGTAAGAAAAACACATGAACCTAACGGCTTATGACTACCAAATTTGGACAACATATTCTTCAATATGTAAGGTATCATTTCTTATAATACTTTTTTTGACAATTTCAAATTATTTTTGGATTTTCATGGTAGAGATCTACCTTAAAAAGATGTACTCACTGTAGAAGTTCTTGTTCTCGCTGCTCAACCTGACGCAAGAACGTTGTAATCTCCATGTACAAATTATTTGCTCTTTCAAGTTTCTTCTCGTAATGTTTTCGGATATCTTGAGCATGCTTGAGCTCTTCTTTTCTTTTTTTAATTAAATCTCCTTCTGCATGCAATCCATAAGAAGCATCATTTTTTATCTTTTGCACATACGTTCCAATTTCTTCTTTCCAAGTAGCCTGGAAAATACATTTATAATTAGTGATTTTAGTTAAAGTGAAATATTATTACTTTGGAGCATCATGCATTTTTAAAAAAAATCTGTTAGGGCATGTTTAATTATTTAATTTTTCATTTTTCTTACATTTGCAAGATTTTGTAATATTTATGGTTCAATTTCCTTTCAAGCATCCGATACAGCCCTTTTAACTCTTACTATGAAATAATACTTCCCATTTTTGGTAAATTTTACAGATTAATACCTCAATAGTGTCTAAATTTGTAATGAATCTTGAAGTTTTGCCATGAATTCATGGAATTTTAGACTGGTATTGATGGATTTTCTTGCAATTTTAAAATGGCAATAAATTGCTCTGTATTGCACTTGCCACAATGCACAGTTTACCTTCCCTTCAAAAAACGACAAAAATGTCTGTTTAACACAAATCTACCATATACACTTGTTCTGCCTTGATGCTACAGTTTGTGGTTTCTTAAATTCGATTAGTTAATGAGGCTTTTTAAAGATATCAGTTTTAACTAAGATCACACGACAGATGATGCAGAAGCCAGGAAAGAAAACCACCAACATGCAAAAAAAAGGAAAATATTCACGGCTATTTTTCATTAGTTTAAAGTCCAACCAAAGAGCTTATAAATTATTTAAAACAATATTGTGATCATTTGGCGTGTTTTAGAAAATAATTTAGCGAGTTCAGCACCGTATTTGGAAAAAATTAAGACAAAACCCTAATATGCAGCTCTAGGTCGATGGTCTTGAACAAACATCATAGTTATAATTCACTTAAATATGGAGATATGCGTTTATTGCTTAAATACGCATACATTCAGTCAACCGAACCACCAGTGTAGAAATCACCACCTAACACCTCAATAAAATACTGGAATGGAGACTGGACGGAATTACGTCACTTAAACCATATCAATTGTTTTTCGAATAATGAATTTATTTCTGAAGGTAATGGCAACAAAAAAGTATTTTCAATTGTAATTATAGTTTGTGTTTATTTTAATTTCTTCAGTTGAATGGCAACACAAACAAACATTATAGAATTTGAGCCAAAGTGGTTTAATTTTTTCAGAAAATTCGAATTTTCTCCAAAAATAGAACATTTTGAGTTCCGAAAGATTCAAAAATCGCAACTGAAGTATGACTATGAACTGTGCCAAGTCACGAGTCAAACAGATGTCTAGTTTAAGAGTCTGTTAGGAACATACACGCAAAACTTCATTTTCATTATTTTAGATAGATATCAGAAATTTTTCTAAAGAGCATACTTGGGTTTGAAAGTATTTATCTTCAGGTGTTCGAAGAATTTCATTAGCAGCAATGTCCAAGTGCATCATAATGTGTTTGAAAGATGGACGATTTTTGGGTTTTCCACTCCTACAAAGTAATAACAAACAAAATAAAAATTCCAAATACAAGTTCTCGTTATTCACAAAAACCTTAAATACAACAGTATATTAATTAGATTGTCACATACCAACACTGCTTCAGTAACAGCTTAAAACCATCTGGACAAGTGGACGGAACTGGTAAGTGAAGGCTGTTACTGCCAACTCCCCAAATCACAGCGGAAGAATCTACCCCTTTGTAAGGCGTTTCACAAGTCAGTAGCTCCCATAAAACAACGCCAAAAGACCTTAAATACAAATATGAGAAACTGAAAATCATAATATTGATAACTATTCATATACAAAAATACTTGACATTTCCTCTACTCACATAAAAGACATCACTAACAAAGATTACCGACATCAAGTAGCAAAGCCCTATTTGCCAGTTAAAAAACAACTGCTTATTCCTTACCAAATATCAACTTTTTCTGAACAAGATTCACTACGAATAACTTCCGGAGCCATCCAAGCAACTGTTCCAGCAAATGACATTTTCACACTTTTATCATTCCATTGTCTGCTGGTACCAAAGTCAGAAATTTTCAAGATATCCTGATATCCTATTAAAATACTAAAAAAAAGGAAAAGGGCTATGTTAAAACTGCATAATTAAAAACATTTACCTTAAGAAACTAAACAAAACCATTTTAATAAATAAGTTTCGTGCTCTTGGTCAAAAGATAACCATAGAAAGAGCAAACAGCAGGTAAATTTTGTATACTTTACTTTAATTAAGTGACAATACAGATCTGTTAGTTAATAACTCAATTTACATTTGAAGTGTAATAAACAGGGTTAGAAAAATCAAAAAATTTTTACTTGCCTGGTCGGGCAAGTTGTTAAATACTTGCCAAAAATTATTTTAAAAAAATAAGCCTTAAATATTAGTCAGAGAACAGTCAATCATTATGAGGCAATGAGACCTCATTGGAGGATTTTAAAGGATGTGAGAAAATTTACTTTTTTTTTTTATTCAAGCCCTTTTCAAAGAGTGTGAAAATTATATGTCTGGAATCTGAATTTTTCTTTTGATAATAAGTTATTATAAGAGGACAAAAAGCAGAAAACTGTGAGAGAAAATTAATCACAACCCTTATTACCATACAAAAAAAACATAAAATTTTAAATACAATATTAACTCTGTTTCAACAGGTTTAATGTCATTAGTAATCTGAATAAACATAAACTAAAACTTACTTTTCTGACTTTAGGTCTCGATGAATTATTTTATGTGTATGTAAATAGTTCATGCCACTGGCAACCTGCTTGGACCACTCCACTACTCTCCTAGGTGGAATTTCAGTGCCCTGACGGAGTAAATTGTGCAAAGTTCCAAAAGGGCAGTACTCCATGATGATACAATAACATGGTGGTTGTATACAAACTCCCCTAAGTGAGTTAATAACTGTATTAGAATTCATACTAATATGATAACTACAGGTTTTAAGGAGAAAAAAATAATTTAGCTATAAGCTCACATATTCCCAGTATTGATAGGTTTTTTAAAAAAAAATTTAGGTTAAGAAAAAACAATTTTAAGTGCAAAAAACAGTTTGATACACTTCTCTTAATAGACACAAGATTTAAATAATGCAATAAACAAGTTTCGGTGACGCCAGATAGTAAAATGAGTTAACTGCATCCAGTACTACCAGAAAGCACCTGCTCCTATAAAATGAATTGTTGTGCTTTATGTTTATAATCTACTAAAAAAATAATGAGGTAAGAAAGGATATTAATTTTTTTTTTACCAAACAACGCAATTTTAAAATGGACAATTTTAGTTTTTAACAGCACAGCATCCTCAACTCAAAATGTTTTAGTGTATGGAACATCTCAGCATATTGAATGAGAAGCAAATAAAAAATGATCTCATACATAAAAAAAAACTGTTGCAGCATATTTTTAAAGAACATTTTTAAAAATAACATATCAGAATATGTCTGCCATTTAAAAAAGAAATGAAATATAAAAAATTACAAAAATGATGAACAGAGGTGCATGAATTCAATTAAGAAGTTTAACTTTGATACAGACTTCTTACAGTGATAGGTAACTGATGACCAAATTAAACTTAACATAATAAAAGAAGCAGATAATAAAGAACTGGAAACCAAGAGAACATATTACATGTCACACAGAACAATTAATAATAATCAATAAGCCACCAGCAAGCTAAGAATCGTTAATATTTTAGTTAATTAATTTAATAATATTTTAAAACCATTTCAAAAAATGAAATTGCTGTTATGTTTGATATACAGCAGTCCTACTTGCAAATTCCTTAATTGAAATAAGAGAAGATAGAAACTCAATTTTTTGTTTCTACAAAATGAAAATTTAGACGATACCAAAATTGGAGATTATTGTACGATCCAAGTGTTATTTGGATGCAGATCAGCCCTGTTCTTATTAAATGCTAATATTAAACACCACTTAACAAAATATCAACAATATTTCCTACCACTACAAAACTGATGAAAAAAATTTAATAAATTATTGGATAAAAATGTCATAATTCAACAATTTCTCCTAAGAATTTCATCAAATTTTCATTTCAGAAAAATGTGAACTTAGACAATAACTCTTTAAACTAATCCATTTAAGGTATCTGCCTACGTTAAAATACCTATTTTTAATGAAATTCAATATAGTTATTTTATTCTTTAACTTTATAGCCCAATTATTCTAGTTTCCAAAACTGTAAGAAGTTTAATTTTACGTCATCTAGAATCGAAGTTATGATTATTTTAAAAATTGACAAAAGTAGTCGAATTCAACCGGAAGTCTTATTTCGAAACCGAAACTAACTTTTTAATTGCTTATATTTTATTAGTAATTGTTTTTCTTATTAAATTTTAATTTAGAAGGTGTTATAGTAAAGGCCACATTATTTAAGTTTCTTTGGTATCAAGTTTTACTTTAGTAATCTGGCAATATAAATGATTGATTGGTTACTTTTTCAAAAACGTTTGTTTGCAGAGTAGAAATTTCAGAGCCCATTTTTGAGAAACGTAAATTTTGCTTTACAAACCTTCACTCAAAACATGATTTCAAAAAGTTTCATAGATATCTTCAAAAAAAATTTCCAGCATATTCAGCAAACTGTTTTACAGGCAATGAACTAGAATCGTACGGTTCTATATATAATTTCATTTTTTATAGCTGGTTTTTCAAAGTAACAATTCTAAAAAAATGCAATTTTTAACGAAAACCCGGAGTATTGTGTTTCGACCAACAATAACTTTTCCCCTTTTCAATATATCTCTTAGATTTTAGATCATTGTCTTTAACAGGGTTTAGCACTGTAACATAGTAAAATGACATTTGGTATAAAAAAAAATATATTAAAAAGGAAATTTTATTCTAGATTTTTTACTTTTTATTTGTATTTTATGCATATAAGTGTTAAAAATATGTTTAAATGCTTAATAAATAACGTTTTTTAAAAAAAATTGTCTCGAACGTAGGCGGATACCTTAAATCCTATCAATGATGATAAAGGTGTGTCAAGAGTGAATTCTAGATAAATTAAATCAAATCTTGAAGATAAAGCCAATAATTTTAGGTAATGATTATTTTCTACATTGTTTATGAAATTTAAGATAGATTATATCATGCAGAATTACTAGATTATCTTATAGCAGTTAGAAGTACATTTTAGTTTTTAAAAGCTAGACGTTTTATTAAATCTTTACGACATAACTTTCGCATATGCAAAAAGGTTTATTGCTCTTTATGCAGATAACAGTAAAACATTGAGTTTAAGAGTTTGTTGTCAAAATGATTATTTAAAATTTTGTGGGAAAAAATCGGGGTTTAAATGGAAATTCAATGTACCAAAAGCTCCCTGGTATGGAGGTTTTTTGAAAGATTGATTTATACCGTTAAAGGATGTATAAATGTAATTTGGAAAAAAAAAAGTAAACTAAAATTTAAACAGTTAAATACTGTTTTAGTGAAAATTGAAGCTGTTATTCCTTCTCGTTTTTGTTTTTGATGATAAAAATATTGTTAATCCTTTAACACCTGCTTATTTTCTTGTTGGTTCTGGATTAACTTTGTTACCTAAAGGTGATTGTAAAAGTAACCCGTTTAACAATTTTGCTTAAATGCAAACATAGACGAAAACTTTTGGAAAAGATTTTATAAAGAGTATATTTGTTTGCAACTAAAAACTACAATGTATTTATATCTTCCAAAAATGCAACTGAATTTAAAGTTAATGATGTAGTATGAATTCATCAGAATTACCCAAATTGTTGTAATTAAAAATCAGTTCATATAATTTAAGTGTTCATCGGACAAGATAACAAAATTAGATTAGCTAAAGTTCAGTTAAGAAAAAAAATAAAAAGGCCCATATGACTTCAAATAAATGAGTTGCCCTGCAAATGCCAGACACACTGTACTAGAATACATTGTGTTCAGACGATAACTAATATTTATCATTAAGCATCACTGTAGATATTGTAAAAATAAAGCAAAGAAAAATGAAGCAATAAACATTACTAGACTAAAATTTGCAAAACCTTGCTAAAACTTATTAGGCATTTTTCCCAATATGTTACCTTGCAATAGAATGTGAATTGTTGAAGTCAACTTGGTAAGAGCGAAAATTATCAGAGTTTAGATACCAACCTCGTAGCTTTGAACACGGTCTAAATAGGATAAAAGAACACTTTAACCAGGGTGTCCACTAAATCATAAGGAAAAAATTCCCCAAGTTTTCCAGGTTTTCCCAGGATGAATTTTCTATTTTTCCAGGTTTAGTCAAACTAACATTTTAATGAAATATTTCATAATTCAATATTCTTGAGACTATGATGAGCCACATTTTGCTTTTTTAAATTTAAGGTTATCAAGTTGTGTTCAAACGACCTCAAAATTTTGAATTTTTTTTTTTAAGTTTATCATTACGACATCTTAAACATAGTAATATCTGAAAAAAAATTATAGAAGAAAGCCATATTATATCTTTTGGGGGTGATGTTTTTTTAGGAGAAGTGGCAGATTGCAATGGCGAAATGCAATTTTCATCCTCTCTGGCATCCAGTAGCTATTTAAATACTTAGCTCTAAAAACTATTTTTATGTTAAGCCTATAAATCTAGCACTGATATATACCTTAATTTAAAGAAAACACAGTATAGAACCTCTAATCCGAACACCCATAATCCGGAATGGTTTATAATCCGGACACTTAAATTTCGGCGAGTCTTTTGGGATCTCCAGAAAATTTCCAACCCTTCTTTTTTGGTAATAACAAGGTCACGGGACTCATGAACACTTGATCAAAAGAAAATATTTTGGTTGATTCAACTGGCCTGAACCCAAGCTACAAAAGTAACGAGATGCTCTTCCGATCACGCAGAGGCAAAAAAAATCTGTCAATCATTATGAGGCAATGCAACCTTGTCGGCAGATTTCGTAAAAAATTACTAGGTAGCAAAATAAATAAATAAGGATACATTATTGGATTGCACTAGCCAGTAACCGATTTTCGAAGACATTTTAGAGTTACCTAATCTTAATTCATCTTCAAATTTTAATTCATTTTTGTATTTATATTATTACAATTTATTATTTAAACTAGCTGTTTATTGAAATTTAAGTATAGTTTTCACTGATATAGACCGGGAATGGAGAAAACATTTTTTTTCGGAGGTGTTAATGTTGCGGAAAATTTGAGGTTTCTGTGTAAAAGCCGACCCTCTTTATTAGGCGTTATTATTGTTCGAAATTACTCTGCCTACATATTATATTTCTATGCCTATATATTTATATACTAGGGCTTTCAAACCTCATTGGAAATTGGACAATTGTTGCCGTTGCGGAAGAAAATGGTTAAAAACCAGGTGGGTTAAATTCGAATAGTTGGCATATCTGAAAACATTATCTGAATCCACTGCACTCTGCATATTATGCGGTCATCTGCAAATTTCCTCCATTCTCGGTCTATATCAGTGAAAACTATACTTAAATTTCAATAAACAGCAAGTTTAAATAATAAATTGTAATAATAAAAATACAAAAACTAATTAAAATTTGAAGATGAATTAAGATTAGGTAACTCTAAGATGTCTTCGAATATCGGTTACCGGTCAGTGCAATCTAATAATGTTTCCTGATTTATTTATTTTGCTGCCTAGTAATTTTTACGAAATCCACCGATGAGGTTGCATTGCCTCATAATGATTGACAGTTTTTTTTCCTTTGCGTGATCGGAAGAGCGTCTCGTTACTCTTGTAGCTCCGGTGCAGGCTAGTTGAATCAACCAAAATATTTTCTTATGCGGCATTGGTGTTCACTTGGCGTCGGATGCCGCAGAGTTTTCAATTATGCATTTATCCCCAAAAAACTTATTTTTTCCAGAATTTCTTTGTTTATTCCCCGAGTTTTCCCGGTTTCCCAGGGTTAGCGGACACCCTGCCTTTAACGAAGCTGAATCACACGGTAAAAGAGCGATTATTATGAGATATTATCGGTAGATGCCATCTTGATACAATTCAGTGCCATTTTATTTTTACTTACTTAAAACTAACAACATTGCAGTGAGATAATTTCTTTAGATGTTTGATATCCGTTTCTACTTTTTCTCTAACTTTTTTCACAGCTACAAGCTCTCCTTTAAGGCACCCACAAAATACAGCACCTTGAGCACCACTACCCAAAAACTGTAGGTCTTTAATATCATCAAAAGAAATCTCCCAGTTATCTAAAATAAAAAGAATAATAAACTTTATAGGTAGTAAACTGCAAACAGTATTAATTAGAAAAATTTGCTAAATTTTTATTTGCCTTATTACTTCTTTTATTAGAGCTTTGTTGATATATTTAGTTTTACTAGTTAGTTAGATCATATTAAATTATGAATAAGAATTTATCTAAAAATCACTTAGCATTATCATTGTAAGCTTTTTATAATCTAAGGAATTCTCCCAGAGAGGAATTTTGAAACTTTAAACAGGTATTATATGTACATATAGCCAGTATTGTAAAAAAAATTCTAGCTTTAAAAACAAAGTTCTTTGAGAAAACTTGCATGTTAGAATGTCACTACACATCACAATGAATATTTATAGAATTGTTTAGCACATTAAATCAACTTTAAACGTGTACATTACAATTGAATTTCTTTATTTTTTACCTTCTTTTAACTCGTGTGCTGTCGTTTTCCCCAGTACTGTCCAAACAGGCTTCAAACATCGTAAGAGACCATCAAACCAGTTACCAGGTCTCAGAGTTGTGTCATAGCTAAGATCTGTATCTTTACTTTGTGAAAGCGGAGCAAGTTTTTTATTTTTTGAGTTAGCCAAATTATTGGAGCTAAAAACATTGTCTGAATCAAAAGGTAATGTTCTTGAGCGATTAAGCATTCGTTTGGCAGCTGCATTCTGTTCAGCAACACTTGAAATATGAAGTAAACTAAAACATAAAAATATATATTTAGCTATTTGTTTCCAATATTATATTAAAATTAAAAAAAAAAACTTTAATAAATATAAACTTTAATAATTAATATAAAAAAACTTAAAACTTTATACTTTTACTTGAAAACAGTGAAATAAATAAAACATTTAAATGATAAGTAATTTATATTTTAAAACAGAAAACTTTTTTACAAGAAACTTTTGGTTTAAAACATTTGTTTTAACCAAAATGTATAAACCAAGCTCTCATTTTAGGGTAATACGTTGTTTGGCATACCTTAAAAACTAATTTTTGCCAAATAAATGTACAAGTTTCCTGGGTTAATATTAAGAAAATGGTAACTTTGCATTCCTAGCGATTTTTTAAAATAGTTTGAAAAAATAGTCTCAAACTATTTTTCACCTAATAATAATCACCATTTAAATCCTAAAAAAATCATCAGAGTTTGTATTTATTTCTTACTGGGAATGGTTTTGAAGTTTTCAAAAGTCAGATCGGTAACATGTCCCTACAAGCGATGCTTATTCTGTAAAGATTTATTATTCGTTTTATATTTTTATAACAAATATACTTTAAAACTAAAACTACTTTAAAGTCTTTTATCAATACTGTGCCTCACTTTTATAAAAATTAACTCGAATTACGCAAAGGAGTCATTCCGCGTCAATTCAACACACTTTTTCGGCAAAATTCTACCTCACCGTCTCAGATTTTATTGAAATTCGGAACAACAGTAGTGTTTATATAGTTTATTTGTGAAATGAAAATTTTTATTCACAAATATTATCCGTTTAAAAAATATGGCACTTTAAAAGTTCAAAAAATTGGTCAAAAAAACGCATCCGACCAATTTTCAACTTGACCTAGAAGCTTTCCTAATTAAGCTAGAGACCCGGGATAGGTGTCATCTGACAGAGATTTGTATGAACTTTTTAATGATATGTAACACACTTAGGATATAGAAGATTTTATTTAAATTAAAATTTAACTAAATTTAAAATTTAAATTTTTTAAAAAAGTACATAATTTAAATTTTTTTAAAAAAGTACATAATTTAAAATTTTGAAATTAATTACATGAATAGTTAAGACTCTTTCACATCATCTGACAAAATATCATGTTGGGATGAGAATGGGTTCATTGATAAAAAAATTCAAAACTAAAGCTTGTTTTTCATAAATAATTGTTTTTATTAATAAACTTGATCAACTAATTTTAAAAATGACCTAGATGGTTTCCTAATAAATTTAGAAATGGTGTTAAGTGCTAGTTTACAGCAATTTATAAGACAATTTTAATAAAATATAACACACTCAGATTATAGAAGATTTTATTTAAATTAAAATTGAATTAATTTTTTTTTAAAGGCATACTTAAAATTTTAAAATTATTTTCATGAATAGTTGGTATTTTTTTAAACAATATATGGGTAAAATATCATTCTGGTATAAGAATTGGTTCATTGCTAAAAAAAATCAAAACTGAAGATTGTTTTTCATTAATAAATGTTTTCACTATTAACCTTGATCAAGCAATTTTCAAAACGACCTAGGAGGTTTCCTAATTCAGCGATAAACCTGTGGTAGGTTTCATTTTACAACAATTTGTAAGACCTTTCTAATGACATGTAACAAATTTAGAATATAAAAGATTTAAATTAAATTACAAATAAAAAAGAAACAGTGGAGCTTGTTTATCATTATTGTTAGTTAATAATTCAGCTTAGGAATAACACAAGAATACTAATATTAACACTACCTTTATAATAAATCTGAATGATAATCTGAAGAAAGTTTCATTTGTAGTTTGAAAAAGCCACATTTGTTTGGAAGACATCACTTTGAAGTAGAACATAACTTCCAGTGAGTCTCAGGATTAACTTTTGCTAGAATGTCCACTACTGACACCCACATAACATCAGCGTTTCTTGGATACGAGAATGATGCAGCTGGCTCAAATGGGTGAAGAAAAGTTATCTTTACCTCATCAAGTTTCTTTTTCTCCAAAACGTACCCGAGCCACCAGTTTCCTGCATACACCGAAACAGATTTTAATGTAAAAGCAGAGTGGCACTTTTCAGCCACATCGCATGGTAAAGGGCCTTGCGACGGAGTTGGAGGCTCAGTAAAGAGACAGAGATTGGAGAAAAATGAACTTGATGAGGTAAAGATAACTTTTCTTCACCCATTTGGGCCAGCTGCATTATTCTCGTATCATTAGAAAGGTCTTACAAATTGTTGTAAAATGAAACCTACCACAGGTTTATCGCTGAATTAGGAAACCTCCTAGGTCGTTTTGAAAATTGCTTTATCAAGGTTAATAGTGAAAACATTTATTAATGAAAAACAATCTTCAGTTTTGATTTTTTTTAGCAACGAACCAATTCTTATACAAGAATGATATTTTACCCATATATTGTTAAAAAAATACCAACTATTCATGAAAATAATTTTAAAATTTTAAGTATGCATTTTTTTTTAAAATTTAAAATTCAATTTTAATTTAAATAAAATCTTCTATAATCTGAGTGTTATATTTTATTAAAATTGTCTTATAAATTGCTGTAAACTAGCACTTAACACCATTTGTAAATTTAAAAAAATTAGTTGATCAAGTTTATTAATAAAAACAATTATTTATGAAAAACAAGCTTTAGTTTTGAATTTTTTTATCAATGAACCCATTCTCATCCCAACATGATATTTTGTCAGATGATGTGAAAGAGTCCTAACTATTCATGTAATTAATTTCGAAATTTTAAATTATGTACTTTTTTAAAAAATTTAAATTTTAAAATTTAATTAAATTTTAATTTAAATAAAATCTTCTATATCCTAAGTGTGTTACATATCATTAAAAAGTTCATACAAATCTCTGTCAGATGACACCTATCCCAGGTCTCTAGCTTAATTAGGAAAGCTTCTAGGTCAATTTGAAAATTGGACGGATACGGTTTTTTGACCAATTTTTTTAACTTTTAAAGTGCCATATTTTTTAAACGGATCAATATTTGTGAATAAAAATTTTCATTTCACAAATAA
The DNA here is from genome assembly GCA_019343175.1 of Oedothorax gibbosus. NCBI lineage: Eukaryota > Metazoa > Arthropoda > Arachnida > Araneae > Linyphiidae > Oedothorax > Oedothorax gibbosus. The sequence goes on from JAFNEN010000005.1 coordinate 823,855, forward strand.
CTACATAAACACTACTGTTGTTCCAAATTTCAGCAAAATCTGAGACGGTGATGTTTAATGAGTGTGTTGATTTGACGTGGAATGACTCAAAGTATGCATATAAGTTTACATTTCAGACCGGTAACGTCAACTTCCAAAATGAGTATCAGGCTGAAAACCTAATTTCCCGACCCGAACCACACCATTGAATTGTCCCGGTAGGTTTTTTACAAAGTTCCAAAATGCAATTTTAAAACTTTCTAGTGGAAAAACAGGTATGAATTTCTTATTTAATTTTTAATATGTTATCCTTTTGAGTAACTCCGCCAATGACGGATGCAGAAGAAGCAGGGTAGGCATAGATGAAGGCGACTGCACAAATATTTTCTGCAAAAACATCACAAAAAACGGATGTTGGAATGTAAGGACATTGTTTTAAACAGAAAAAAGCTCACAAGTAAAATCAGAAATTACAAGAGCAAACATTGCCATGCTGGGACTCAGTAAAATGCGATAGAACAGGAGCGGAGAGACTATGCTAACAGATGGACACGTATCTGTAATCTATCTGCTACATGTATCTATACTCTATTCAGGAAATGAAAATGAGGGAGATGCAAACTGTAAAGGTGTTGGTAAGAAAGCTCTCATGGAATGGGATCCTGTTTCTGAAAGGATAATAAGAGCTACATTTAAAGGAAAACAGAAAAATTTAACAATTATAAATGTATATTCCTACAAGTAATGCAACCAATGAAGAGAAGAAGACATTCTATACTTCACTGCAAGATACAAAAGATAACTCGTGTTCAAATAATCTTTTTCTTAGAGATTTATCTACTAAACAAATTTTGCATCGGCGAAACAGTATTTGAATGTAAAGATATTCACAAGGCTACATGTATATTGGCACAAAAAAATACATAATTGACCACATCACCATTGTCAAAAATGGTTAAAGATCTTTATTGGATGTGAGAGTTAAGAGAGGGGTTGATGCAAATTCAGATCACCTACTAGTTATGGCAAAAATAAAAACAAAACTTGCTAGTTAAATGCTAAAATTTAGACTAAATATGATGCTAAAATTTAGACTAAATATGATGCTAAAATTTAGACTAAATATGGCCGATTGCGATTTAATTTTGAGAGGCTCAAAATCAAGGATGTTAAAAGTTCTTTTAAGCTCAATTTAAAAAACAGATTTGAAGCTTTGGATATCATTGCAGAATTTTATATATGGAAGAGGAATGGAATAAAGTTAAGGAAACATTTATTGAGGTAACAGAGAAGGTTATTGGAAGGAAAAAATTTGAGGATAAAGAGTGGATATCAGAACGAACAAAAGATTTAATGAGTGATAGAAGAAAAATTCGGGGAAATATTATTGGGAAAAAACTGCTATGGAACTAACATTTCAGAACTGCAGGAACAATATAAGATGAAAAATAAAGAATGCAAGAAGAGTGCACGGCAATATAAGAGGAAATACTTTGATAATCTAGCAGCACAAGCAGAATATGCTGTCAAAAACAATGACATCAGAAAGGTATACAACATCACCTACCAAATAGCTGGTAAGAAAAGAGTCCTTGAAAAACCAATTAAAAACAAACAAGGTAAAGCTCACCACCAGGGAGGAACCAATCAAAAGATGGGTTGAGCATTACCAGAAGACTTTGAACAGATCTGACCCAACAGTATTGGAGGCCATCGCGAAACAACCCTTGGAACACTAACACAGGTCCGTTTACAAAACACGAGGGGCTACAAGCAATAAAATTGCCTAAATGAGGTAAAGCTGCTGGCTGTGACAACCTACCAGGTGAACTCCTCAAAGAGAGCTCAGAGACAGCATCAGAAATTTTAACTAACATATTTAATAAAATTTTAGAAAAGGAAAAATGGCCAAAAGATTGGGATGAGGGAAATATAGAAATTACCGAAAAAAGGAGATATATCCAACTGCTACAATTGGAAAGTAATCACTATGCTAAGCGTAAGCAGCAAAGTTTTTACAAGAATAAATCTTAAAGGAATGATAAAATTAATAGATAGGAAACTAAGATCAGAACAGGTTGGTTTTAGAACTTTTTTTTTTATTATGCGCGTCTAAACTCTCTCGCGCATACGACGCCTCGCAATCCAATACAGATGAGAAATAGCCCCAGTAGGTGGGAGAGTCACAAAGTATCCGAAGAAACAACATCCTGCAAGGCAGGACAGGAGAGAAGATGTTCACCAAGCACAGGAGCAAAAGCGCAAAAAACACAATCCGGGGAGTCCGCAAGGCCAACCCTGCACAGGTGGGCCTGAAGATAATCATGTCTAGTATCAAGTCGAAAAAGAGCTACACCTATAGCTCTGGGCAAGGAGGTACATATTCCCCTATCCAGGAAGGAAGACCATTTCCTCCCGGAGGCAATATCCATGTAGTTGCAAAGTCTAGATTTATGAACGTGTTCTCGAATGGTCCGCTTAATGTTTCATAGAGGGGCACATGTTATGGGTTGGTCAAGAGAACAGCCTTCTTTAGCAAGTTTGTCTGCATGCTCATTGCCAGGCATATCGCAGTGGCTAGGGATCCATTGAAGAGTGATATCTTTCCCTAATTCAATCAAGGAGCTAATTGGTTTTAGAACTAATCGATCTTAAGTAGACCATATTGTAATGTGCTGCATTGAGAATAATTGTAGAACAATCCACCGAATGGCAATCCACAATATACATGAATTTCTTAGACTTTGAAAAGGTCTTTGATAGTATCCCCAGGGACACATTATGGAAATTTCTCAAGTAACACGGGATTTCTGAAACATTATAAAAAAAATAGATGGAAACTACCAAATCAGAGTCATACACGGAGGACAACAATCGCATGCCTTTGTCGTATAATCTGGTGGAGAACAGAGATGCATTCTTTCTCCCACAATATTTTTGATTATTGCCTACATAATGAAGAAATTACGAAAAAAAAAAGGTATTAAGTGAAACCTAAATAAACATCTGACTGACCTCTGCTTTGCAGACAACCTTTGCTTGATGTCAAGTACCCGCCAAGATATGCAAACAAACCAAAATAGGGTATATCAACCAAAGAAAGCCAAAAGTTATGAAAATTAATCCAAAACAAACAAATAACATTGGTACTGCTAGCGTATTCAGGCCGGTCTCGATTTGGCGGCTTAAAGTCAAGTAGCCAAAACTTACTTAATTCGGTAAACATTCCAGTTCAACTTTCAACTCAATGGATGTTTACATCAATCTTGCTGCCAAATTTTGCAAACTAATTTACTTTTAAGTTAGTTGGTTTGGTTGAAAATACAGCGTACAAGATTTATGTAAACAAAGCGGGAAATAGATTTATTTTCAAAATACTGGTTTTTGTGTGAGTATTTGTTCGAAACACAACATGGGTAAGGTTTGGTTTTTATAAAATGCACTAAAGCACTTTTTTATTATTTTAATATTGAATTCAATATTTGATTTTTTAATCAATGTTTAATTCCCTTTTTTATTATCAATGAAATTTTCGTATTGTAATTCTTTAGTAAATGTAAAATATTTTTTTTTTGTAGCAATCAAGTGTTTTTGTTATATTATTTTGTTATTGAATTTAATTAGGGATCGACCGATGGGCTTTTTGGCCGATGCCGATTGTTCCAAAATTAAATCGGCCAATAGGCCTATTATTTTTCTTTCCAACAGCAGATGCCGATGGAAAAAATGAACTACAAAATTAGGTTATCTCGCATGAAAAGAAACAAAAAATGTGATTTAACCTCGAGCCAAAATGTTTGTTTTTTTTTATTTAGGATTTATGCGTTTGTTCATTTAGGTTTAAATTAGTTTGAATAATCATCATTCTAGAGCTACACAAGGGCCAAGGGTGACAAGCGTCTTAATTAAGAACCACGGTCAAGTGACTAGCTGATGGCTGAGTAGGCACCCAACGCATAAAAGGGGGGTTTCTTTAGGGATTTCGGCAGACGTAAGTAGCAGCCTATCTTTTTAACTTCAAAGTGATAAAAATAACAAAATTTTTATTAATCGATATCTCACCTGAACTAGATAAAATAAATCCTACTAAGCTATTACATCGCGAACTAGGATACAAGGCATTAAACTTTGGTTGGCCCATCCGTCCTGAACTATAAAAAATTATGAAATGTAACATTTTGCAAAACTAAACGCACCAAAATTACGAGGCATTGTGGTTTGGTTAACTAATCCTTGAAATATAAAATCTAAAGGACTTTATTGTGATTTATCTGCAAAATAAGCACAAATTAGGAGGCGCTGAATTTAGATCGATAAGTCCGTTTTAAGCTCAATCTGTAAAAATAACTATTGTGATACTACTATTGCGATTTCGCTGCAAAGTAGTAAATATCACGATTCGTTTAAGTTCGGTTCAACCATCCATCTTGAACAAAACTATATTATATAAATAACTCAGTAACAATCTCAATTAAACGCAAATAGAAATATAATGTGTTCGAGCTCAAAATTTTTTCGTATCGAAAACATTGGCTTCCATTAGTACGCTGATATTTTTCAAGCCTGAATTACCGATTTTTCACTAAGTTAACATAGGCAGCCAAGGCCTATAGCTAAATTTTTTAAATAATCGGGCCGATGCATCAGTCTATCCTTAAATATAATATTCGAATTTTTAATCAATGTTGGATTCAATTTTTTTATTATCAATTATATCTTTGTATTATAATCGGCCGCAGGCCGATAATAATACAAAGATTTTATTTGTGTGTATTTCATTAATGATCACAAATCTCTTAAAATTAAAAATTTAATAATAACTTATTAACAACTTTGATTAAAAGTAATTAAATAAATTATAATCACAACAGAGTTTCACATGTCTTGTTGCCACAATCGACGTCCCAGAGGGGGTACTATTATTTTTAAGGATGTCACGGCTCGAGTGGCCACAATCAACACCCCGGAGGATTGCTGAGTAGCCGCGATCGACGGTCCGGAAGGGGTACCATCAGGTTTTTTTTAAGGATATCACCGCTCCAGTAGCCACAATCGACCGCCCGGAGGGAGTACCAGCGTATTTTTTTAAAGTGTGTCATGGGCCGAGTTTCTACATTCGATTGTAGAAGGATTGCCGAGTTGTCACAACTCACGGCACATACAGGGGATAATTTCGTAACGTATATATCGTACAACATTTTAAGTTTCGACCATTAAAACATTACTGGGCTTTCAAAACATGATAAAAACAAAAAATCATACGAAACTATTAACTCACGCGACCGACACCACTCCGCGAGCAGAAGCAGCGGAAGGAATTCGAGAAATGCAACTGAGAGGTTATATGTCACGGAAAAAAAGCCATACTACAATTACAGGAATAAGCCCACATCTGGAGAAGCAATAACCAGCTACGAAACCAAAGAAACAAGTAATGAGCTACGTAATTATTCTAAATTAAGTAATCTTAAATATTTTCAACGTTTTGAACCACATACTGATGTTAAAAATTAAAAAACATTTTTCCAAAGTGAATTTACTGATGCCGTACAGAAATTAATATAAATATTTCGTAAAATACTACCAACTATAGCAACCCTATGTTTACTTTTTCACAAACGCCAAAAGTCGCCAAATAGCATTCCGGCCTGAATACGCTAGGTGTTCCATAACATTTATTTGGACAAAAAAAAAAAAACTTTATATACTTGCGTATGAGCCCACAAATTTTGGACAAATTTAGTGCGATAAAACTGGGGTAAACTTATACACCGAACATCAAATTTCTAAAAAAAATTAAATATCCTATTTTTAGACTAAATTTCAAACTTCAGTCCGTGACCTTGTCACACTTCTGTATCGTGGTCTTCACGCTTCACTGAACATAGCATCTACTTAGCCTCTCCATTCAGAGTCAGCAATGTCAATGACACTGAAAGCCGAAACCTGTTTTATTTTCATTTGGGTTGAAATTTTGCTTGCAAAACACAAGATCTAACAGGTTTCTTTTTTTCTTCTTCAAAAGGCACTTACCTTATTTACTACCTTGACTAATACACAGGTCACCGATTTTGGAAGGATAATTTGGTTTAAAAACGTGGGGTTGACATATACACAGGGTCGGGTTATACACGAGTATAAACTAAACAGATTAAATAAAGCCAGAGTTAGCTTTTCTATCCTTGATAAATTTGAAAAATAAAAATATTCCCTTTCAACTAAGAAAAGAATTTTTGACACAAGCGTAAAATCAGGGAATGGAGTAACGCGTTTTACTTGTAACAGTTACTTTTTTTTAGGTAACGGCGTTACATTTTTCAGAAAGTAACTGTAACTTAGTTACTTTTAGCGGTAACAAAGTAACGAATTTTTTTTTTACTTTTCGAAGGCGGTCTGATGCTTATTTTGAAATAAGCATCAGACCGCCTCTTAAGAGAGAAAGGAACATTTCCCATTCCTGAAATACAAGCTTTTCTTGGGATGGAAAAAGCAAAATAGCATTGTCCACATTGGCTGCTAAAGGCGTGACGGCAGCTTTCAACAAGAATTGTTAAAGTATGAATGTTTCTCCTTGTCCAGTTTACCTTGCCAAGTATCACATTGTAAGACCCGTAATTGCAGGCGTCTACCGAAAAGAAGGGTTTTTAAATAAATCACTCTGACTGTCATGCAGGTTGATGTCGGCAAGTTTTGACCAGTGCAAACCCCTTTGTGTTGCCTGAATGCGTTCTACAACAATGACCAACAACAAAGTCTATCCCCTCGAAGAATGGGGGAGGAAGAGGGCACGTTCACACCTATTTCTGTCAGTACCCGCCCGAGAGTTTGCTGATGGACCCCTTGTCAGCCGATTATTAGCGTACAGGATTGAAATTAAATATATAATTTTTTTATTTATTATAATTTCAGGATCTTGTTTTTGCTGTTTTGTTTATCGTGTTTTTCTCTGAAAAATGGTAAGATGGCTAAATTTCAATTTTCCTTATAACTTGAAATTTCAAAAAGTAACTGTGAATCGTTACTTTTTGTATAAAGTAACTGTAACTCGTTACTTTTCATATTAAGTAACTGTAACAGAGTTACTTTTTAAAAGTAACTTTCCAATCCCTGCGTAAAATCCATATTATATGAAGCCGAAACATGGCGTGGAAACAAAGGGAACATGAAAAAACTACAAATCATTATAAACAAATGCCTCCAAAAAATTCTTAAGTTTTCGTGGTTTCACAAAGTAACAAATGCTGAAATATTAAAAACATGTAATCAAAAACCAATTGAATATGAAATAAGAAAACGGAAATGGCGCTGGATCGGGCATGCATTATGCAAGCTGGAAAAATTGAAAAATTGTAAGTAAAGGAAGCGTTGCAGAGGAATCTGAAAGGCAAGAAAAAAAGAGGAAAGCCCAAAACAATATGGCAGCAGACAATTAAGTCAAAGAACTAAACAAAACATGAAGAGAGATGAAGACCATTGCTGCCAACCGCATGAGGTGGCAAACAATGATAGAGTACCTATGCTAAAAGTTGGAGTGAAAAAGGTATAAGTAAGTAACCTTTTGAGTAGCTCAAATAGGTATCACACTCTAAAACAATAGAAATATATATATAATTTTTTAAAACCAAATGATAGTTTTCATGGACGTGAAGACGCTAATGTGATTTCCAGTTAAACAATTTGAGAATAAAAAAAAATATTTTCTTATAAATTAGTCAGATCTGAAACATTAAGAAAAATTTGCTTTGTTATCAAAATGACGATTCCGTTAGTTTTAAAACGATGATAGATAATATAATTTAAAAATAATTAGAAATGTGTACATTCTACTTTTAAATTGGCATGTTTCATAATATAGACCCTTACACATTTAAGCATAGTATACTCATGCATATACCAATCTACGAATTAGCCAAATAATGAATATATCTAATTTTAACTTGCCTTCCACCTATAACTGATTTCTTTAAATTTCTGTGGATACCTAAGTATTGCAGATTAGTTTCAGAAATTGCCAGGCCTTGAAGTAGCTTGGCACTACGCAAGTCGGAAATACTGCAAGATGTATGCATTGCAGCTGCATTGATTCAATTATATAGCTAAAAAGAAAAAAAAACAACACAATAAGTGTAACTTTCAAATGTATGGGTAGCAGTGAGAAAGAGCAGAACATATATATATTTATTTGGAAAGCTTGAATTAGGTGTATAATTGCAGCCTAAAAAGAAACTTTTGAAGTAACTTATTTGCATTTGGTTTATTTTTTAATAGATTGTATTCTCTTGAAGAAAGCATCAATTAATCAAATTATGCAAAAATGGAAGTAAAAGCACAACAATATTGAAATGAGAATTTACGAACGAGAATTTAAAATTAACGGACACTGATATTTCGCCTAGTAAATACAAAACTAAACTCAGTGGAGACTCGCCTTAAATATTTTTTTCCTGTTTAGACAAGTTATAGAATTACTTACTGTAGAAGTTTAAAGCTAGAAGAAATTTTCTTTATTTTTGTAAAATTTTTCAAAACTGGTCAAAATCGTATTTTCGTCATTTTTAAGGTAGAATATCTCAAAAGGGTCAGAGTGAAAAATTTTGTATTGTGTTTTGAACTGCTTCCAGAGATACAGTGCTCAAAGTTGGTCAAAAACTGCATAACAGACCCCTCAAAATGTAACAGTTTCCAATGGTAAAATTCCATGAATTGAATATGAATATTTAACTGAAATATTAAACGAAATGTTCTGATCATTTAATAAATTTAATTTAGGCAATACAAATTTACAAAAAACATTTTTTCCGAAGTTAACTAAGTATAAAATAGAAATTAACTTCTAAGATATCTTTAGCACTATTTAATGGGATAGAAAAACACTTATAAAATAGTTTGCTTAAAAAATATTTGCTTATAATAGTGAATTAAGAATATTTGCTCTAAATTGAATGGAGTTATTAGCATTACATTGAAAAATCGCCTGCCTATAATGTTTTAAGTTGTTTATTTCAACATACATAGAATTTCTGAATTTAGAAAGCAAATATTTTTTAAGCAAAATATTTTTAAGTGGTTTTCAATACCATTGAATAGTGCTAAAGATATCTTAGAAAGTTAATGTTTTTTTAAGTGTGTTTTGTTCATTTGTCTTGCCTAAATTAAATTTATTAAATGATTAGAACATTTCGTTTAATATTTCAGTTAAATATTCATATTAAATTCATGGAATTTTACCATTGAAAACTTACATTTTGAGGCGTCTGTTATGCAGTTTTTGACCAACTTTGATGCACTGTATATCTGGAAGCAGTTCAAAACACAATACAACATTTTTATCACATGTTTATGTCTAAAGAGGTATACTACATGTATTAATTTCAATTTTTTTTTTCACTCAGTCCCTTTTGAGATATTCTATCTTAAAAATGGCGAAAATATGATTTTGAGCAGTTTTGAAAAATTGTACAAAAATAAAGAAAAACTCCTCAAGCTTTAAACTTCTAAGTAAGTAGTTCTATAACTTATCTATACAGGAAAAAAATATTTAAGGTGAATCTTTTTCCTTTTACCAAATTTGCAGCGCTAAAATAATAAAAATTCCAGTTTTAAGCGAATTTTCATTTTTCAGTTGTGATTTTAAAAAATAAGTTTTAAAAACGATACTTTTAAAAAATAAACATTTATGACATACCAGGGAAAAATAAGTAGATTCTATCACAATAATAAAAAACGTTAATCGTAATTCTGCAGGTGCCGAAAAAAATAATGAAAAATTAAATAGTTAACCGCCTAATCACAAATCAATCAATACAAAAATTCTTTACTTTTAAGAAAAAACAATGAAGATTTAAATAGATTTTGAAATTAAGATTAAGATTCATGTGCACCGCTTTGCTGTCGTGAGTAAAAAAAAATAATAAAACAACAAGCAAGGATGCTGAATTTCAGATTTTACGCAAAAAACCATTTGGAAAATATGCTAAAATTGGCGAATTTCGCTTAAAATTTAAAATTAGGCGTTTTCACCACTTTCTCTCTCTGGTTGCTGTAAAGCAGGATTTTGTGGGGTTGCCAGTTTGGCGACAAAATTGCTGGTGGTTGATGTATACTTAGCCTTGTTGGATATAATATACTAAAATAATATTTGAAACATTTAAAACAAATGTGTTTCCAAAATTTATCCTTATTCCAACTCTGCTATTGACAGAACAAGAACATTTTGGGCAAAGACCTACAGATTTGTTGTGTATGTCACTAAAGAAAACTTTGAAAACAAATATGTTGAGGACCCTGCTTTTCAGAGAATGAGTGTTTTAAAAAGTGGGTAAAAAGTATAATTTTCATACAGATGTAACTTTAATTTTGAAACGAATTAAATCAAAGTTCAAATTTCAGACCCTGAAAGTTCCATTTGATTTTAGATGACCTGTTCCTAACAGAAGCATTTCTGAGTACCGTAACAAACAGAAACCATGTCGACAAGTACATACAAGTCGACAATACATTGAAGGAAAATTCAAGGTTGGTAGATAGAAAATATTTTTAGTTTTGAAGTATTTTTAATTGAATATTCTTATACGTTTTTAATTAAATAATATATAAGCATTCTTTAAATCAAGTATGTCTATGATAGGCCCTAAAGGTTGGTAGGTCTAGTAACAATACGTAGATAAATGAATTTAATCAAAATAATAATTGAGGCAAAATACTAAAAATAACACATTAATGATAAGATAAAATACCTGTAAGTGAATAATTTCTGCATAAAAATGTTGTTAAAATTATAAAAAAAGCCTCGTTAGAAACATATAATAAAACATAAACAACAATAATTAAAAACACTAGAATCAATGACTTCACGCACAATTAAACACAACAGTTAAAGTTAAAGACTAAAAACTCAGGTAAGGTATTTGAGGAATTTCGATGAGTAATCAAATGGTTATCATTTCTTGAAAGCTGATTGGCTGAATTGATTTTGAAGGAACTGCACAATGGGCTGAAATCGATGAAGGTAGGGAATCAATAAGTTTTGACTACATCAATAGAAGAATCTTAAAATGTGTTGTTATTGGGACTTTGTGGTTGATATTCTGGTATTTAGCATAAAATTGGAGTAAAATAATTATATTTCAGCAGAAAATACAATGGATCTGGTACATTTTGATTTGGTTCATGGTTTTACTAAAGTTGAATACTTTGAAACCAGAGACCACTGATCTAGTTTCATCCATGGATCTTTTTAAAATTAAACTTTTTCAATACTTTTATTCCTAGATAGATCATTTTTTAATCCATAATTCATCACACGTTTAAGTGCGATCCGTTTGAAACAGAAGCGCGAACAAACACGTGAACGCTTGAATTATTCATTTGATTTAGGTGTTACAAACTTCCAATAAAGTTAGGATAACTATATTCACATAATAATTTTAAGTAGCTTGAATAACAGTTTTTCCCTTAAAGACGTCATTATATATTAAATTATGATCGTAACCCTCGTAACCATGTCAGACAATCTCCTGCAACCTGTAACCGTCAACAAGTCTGAACATTTCCAAAACTTTGTTTTGTTTTCTTTTTCAATTCAAAGAGTTATCGTTATCAGAATATAAACAGGATAAAACAACAGTGTACGTAAAGATGGATCACAGGTCTAGAAACATTATTTTACGTAATAAAGCCAATTTAGAACTTAAGATAGATCTTGAACAGCTGAAGCCCCATTTAGTAAAACATAAGATATTTAGTCGTGCCATGCTGAAGGATATTTTTGAAACTCGTGAATGTGACCTGTACACGGAATTATTAACACGCGGGCCTGATGCTCTGGGCAAGTTTCTTCGCGCTTTGAATGACGCTGAGTACCATGAAGAAGCCAAAATTCTGAGTCCAAGCGAAACATTACGTCTCCAGACTCGCATGTGCTACAAAATGATATCGAAACCCCTCGGATACTGTAAAATAATCAACAACGTTAAGTTCGATTTCAATATAATGGAAGAAAGGTTTGGGTCTGACATGGATGCTTCTGAATTGTCCAGGGTATTCTACGAAATAGGATATGAAGTGTTTACTGAACACAATCTGACTGATTACCAGATGAGAGAAAGCCTCGAAAAGTTTGCTGCCAACGATTGGACCAAAGTGGACTCGTGCATTATTATAATTCTCAGCCACGGAGACACCTCTGATAACCAAGACATGATTTACGGAGTAAACAACATAGGAATATCCAAAATGGACATTTATGAAATGTTCGACAACCGTCACTGCAAACAGCTCCAGGATAAGCCGAAGATTTTTATTTTCCAAGCTTGCAGAGGGGTAAGGGAAGATAACGGTGTGAAAGAATCCACAGATGCGACAGTTGTCAGGCCAGTCAAGCGACCATTCATGTCTGACATGCTGGTTGTCCACTCTGCTCTACCAAACCATGTTTCTTATCGTGACTTTGAAAAGGGAACATGGTTCTGCCAAGATTTGGTCCAGGTGCTCTCGAGTGACTACTTGAATGACCCTTTAGAAACTATGCTGCAGAGAGTCGACAGGAAAATGGGGATTAGGTTGTCTGCCCGCAACATGAAGCAAGTCACTCACATCGATAAATATGGTTTGAAGGCCGATATATATTTTTGCCTCAATAACTTGACTGAATTGCCGGAATTTTACATACCATTTAATAGTTCATGACACTCTTGAAATTGGTAATGCAAGTTTTTTCTAATACAACTAACCTCTATATACATGAATTTTGAATGCAAATGAAATTTAAAAGGTGGCATATACAGTCCGTGGACAAATTATTAGACGCACTACAATATTTCATGTAAAATATTAATTACTGGGTGATATTGTGCCGTTTTATTATTTTAAATTGATGTTTTTTATTTTTATATTATCCAATCAATTACCGATTTATTTGATATAAATAAAACAGCATTAATTTAGAAAAGCATAAGTTTATTAAGTTTTAAAGAAAAGTGAAATTAATGTTAGTAAAAGTCAATATTTAGTTGAGCCACCTTTAGCCGCTATCAAAGCTTTAATTCTGCTATCATGGAAGACTGTACTGTCTCCTGCATTTGAGGATGATTCCCACACATAAATAATCTTATAATAAATAATTAATATAAATTAACCTTAATCATAATTATCTTAAAATAAATACAAATATGTAGTTTCTACCACAATTCTTTTAAATAAAAATCAATAATATTGTAGTTTAAATAAATTGATTGTTAAATATTGTAGTTTAAATATACCATTATTACATAAAAACTCTTAAGAAACATAAAATTACTGAAAAAAAATACAGTGCCTCTAATAATTTTTCCAGGGACTGCATAAACTATTGTTATCTTACAAAAATCTTCATCAGTCTGCTGTGGGTAGGTAAACTGCAGTAACTTGCCTTATGACTTGGACCATTGTTGCAAGCTTTAAATTATTCTAACCTATAAGAAAACATACTGAAAAAGACTAATCATTTCAGCACAAACAGGTCCAATTCATTGTTGTGGATACTGCAGTTTAACCGCCCACGGCCAGCAGTATTAAAACAAGGATAAAACTACACTTGTCTATCGTTAATGTGTAAGGCTTAGATACAAGGGACCTCCGATTCGAATTGTCATTTGCTTTCACAGTCAATATTAAAATGGTTTTTGAATGATTACAAAAAGACAAAAAAAATGTGCCTTATAAAATAGTTTTAATAATCACTAAAAAAAATAATGCAAAACATTTCATATGCGCAGTTAACTTGTTGAGTATGTCCGAAATCAATTTTTTAAAGGAATTATTTAAATAAAATGTGTTGTCTGAAATGTTAAAGATATAAATGTAAGTACATTTTATTTATTTACGTCCATGTTCTTTGCATCAGGTCTGGGTAAGCAAGTGATATATGCTTTGTGTGTTTTGCTTCCAATCATTTGTTTTTTATTGAAATTTTCTAGACTTTTTTTTTTTAAATATATGACTGCTGGGAGTTTTTTTACTTAGTTATAATCCTACCTTTCTCACCAGTTAATTAATCTGTTTTATGTATTACTAGGTATATATCAGTATTTAAAAAATGTTTTTTTGTTGTTGTATGTAAAATGCTTTACTATACTGACTCTGCCGATATTTTTGAAGATACTATCAACACATGAATTTACTTATTAATTATACAATTCATAAAGTAAAAGAATGATTTTGTTTACTTAGCGAATTAAGATAGTATGATTTAACATTTTAGAGTTGTGTTCCGTGATTTATAAAGTAACACTGTTATAGTGATGGTACAATTTCATAGTTATTTGGATTATTTGAATAATTAAAATGAGTATAAATAAATACATTTAAAAAAAGTCTCTTTTGTATTTTTCTTTCTTTTGGATTCTTATTGTATTTATTAACATTTTCATAAATGAAGAAAAGTTATATAGCAAGATAGCATTATACTATAGGCAATTATTGCAATAATTTATAAATTAAATTTCTATGAAGCTGTTTATATCATTTTTAATATTTCAAATGTATGTATTTACAGCCATATGTTTTAGAAAAGCAAGTATAGTTTGTCACTGGCTTCTTGCACAGGTATTTATAATTATATCTATTTTTTAACACATTGAAAAATAATTGCAATGAATTTGTGTGGTGAATTATGTGTGTATAAGAGTATTTATAACATTAAATTTTAAAACAATATTTTATGCAAAGAAATAAATTTAAGTAATAAATACCCAAATTTTTGGTATTTACTCAGGTTAAGGGTAAATATCCAATTTGTAAATGCCTTACCCACTGGGTATTTACCCCACTCGCATCACTACTCTGGCAAATGTCAATATGTACTCATGTACAGTCCCTGGACAAATTATTAGACACACTGTATTTTTTTTTAGTAATTTTATGTTAGAGTTTTTATGCAATAATCGTATATTTAAACTACAATATTGATTATTATTTAAAAGAATTGTTGTAGACTACATATTTGTATTTATACAAATATGTAGGTTTAATATCACCCAGTAATTAATATTTTACATGAAATCTTGCAGTGCGTCTAATAATTTGTCCAGGGACTGTATATATAAAACACACAGAATGTTAAATCATAAATAAGACACAAAAAAACTTTTAAAATTAAAATAATTCAAATTCTGTAATTATTATGTCATGTATGTATAACAATTACAGGATTTGAACTATTCAATTTTGAAAGAAAAAATTGTTTTTGTCTTATTTATGATTTGATATTCTTTTATAGTTTGCCTTATCGGTAGTGTCACTCAATGCAAATTACAATATTGGCAATGTGCTGGCTAGGATGTTGATGCTTGTTATCCTTGTTCTTCTTGTACCCAGTTTAGAACAAAGTACACCCAAAAGAGTTTTCACACCAGCCTATTTCGACAGTCTGCTTTTACATTTTTCAGCGAACTAAATAATCTTTCCATGCTACTGTTAGAAAATAGTAAGGAAAAGAAATAAGTTTTTATTTTGTGAACTTTAGTTCTAAACTCTAGGATGTCTTGCTCATCAATGTTCTCTAGGCTTAAGGAACACCATTCTCAATCAAGGTCTTTCAATGAAATGTTGAATATAACTCCAGCAAACAGGTAATATTTGTTTATCTCTTCCCCCCCCCCTTTCATTATCATTTTCCCTCTTTTCTCCCCTCAATATGTTGATTTTTCGCTGACCAATAATATTCAGAATATTGGTTTAAAATAACGTGGTCGCCCAGTTTTTATCGGTTGTCACAGTGAACCACGCACAGGTTAGTTTTTAAATAGAAAATAGAAAAAATTAAATAGAAATTAAATTAAAAAAATTTAATTAGTAATTACTAAAAGTAAATCATTTAAATTACCAACCTTTTAGTGACATCGATTTTTTTAGCAATTATCAGCAAAGTGTATCTATGATCAAACTTTCCTCTTACTAAATTTATTTTTGTTTACAGATTATAATTACAAAGTTCATAAAAATAGATAGGATCATACATTACCAGGATATGAGAAGTGATTGTACTGTCAAATTTAGTATGCCGCGTCTGGGAAAATATGACTCCATCAACACTTTCACTACGTAAGCACTTTGTTGCCGAGTAACTTGTTATAGGAATAGCATTATCGAATCCTTACTAGTCCGGGTTGTTTTAAAAGTTAAAGGGTTAAAGATATACATTTAAAAACTTTACTTTGACTTGGATCTTACCTGGCAAACGCTCTTATAATAATGTTAGCTTAAAAACTTTTCAAAAGGAACTTGCTTCTTATTTATGATCTCATCTATGATATAGTCGAAGTCGCCATTAGCCGGGGGAAATATTAGCCGCCACACTGTGCGCGACGGTCTCCTCCAATATTAGATATATCCAGTTCTGGCTTATAAAAATATGTGACCACTAAAACTAATAATTTGAGAGAATTACTATTTAGTTTACAAAATCTGTTTCATTAATAAAAAGTGTAAGTTTTGCTATATTCATTACTGTTTATAGTAGGCTTGGCTTCTGTCGTTCGGTTTTATGTAATTTGCGCGCCTTAATGCGTCATGTTTGCTGATTATTTGTATATCTTTGTTAATTTAATCCAATTATTTCTTTGATTAATGAAAGCCAACTTCAAGTTTGGTATTCCTATAAAAAAATTAATAATCTCAATATTTCATCAATTTATATCCGATTCTTCTGAAATGCGGTTTTAATTAATAATGGCTTACAAGACAAAGTAAAGACAATAACAAAGACACAATTTTCTTTAAATAAGATTACAACTTTTTATTGGTATTAGTTTTCAACTTTGGAAATGAAGAGATTCCAGGTTTCAAAATATGAAAATGAGTCCAGAGAGAACGATGTTCTTTGCGAAGTACGATGTTAAAGTGGAAATGACAATTAACAATACTTTTTCTATGAGAAAAAGAAATGTTAGTCTCAGTACTTCTATCTATAGTTTAAAAGCTGGTGTGATTTTCCAAGTTAAAGTTACATCAAACATTTGGAAATGCATTGAATAAATGCCGAAATAAATACAAGTTTTGCACGCTTATTTGAAAGTGACTAATTGGTATAACAGCATTAACAACAAGACTTTTAAGAATTAAAGCATTGCGCCAAAGGAAATGGCCCCAAATCCCAGCGCTTTCGGAAAACGACCTAGATTTGATTTTGTTCGCTCTTTTATTAATAACCTTTCTTCCCTCTTAAATTACCTTTCATTGATTCAAAATTTAGCTTTAACAAAAAAAATTCAGCTTTTTCACCTTCCGCGCTACTACTCGCAATGCTGAACTGTTCTACGCCATATCTAGAGTCACGAGATTCGGAGATTCAGCTCTACTAACATTGAGGCAAAATCGTGACAACCTTAGCAACCCGCGTTCGCCAGGAGTTTAATTTGATGAACTCACGCTGGATCGATTTTGGCCTAGAGGGCATTAAATCATTAAATTTTCTTAAGTGGTGAAAGGAAGCACACTCTCCGAAAATACGACTTGCCCTATCTCTTCTTTATCTATATTAGTACAAGTCGAAATGGAGTGACGCTAATCACGACTGAAATAATTGGAACCAATTCCTTTGACTCTGTGTACGATAGAAATACATTGTAAACGAGAGTAAGAACTTGCTCCATATCGTATCGTTAAAGCAGATGTCAAAAGCGTCATACATACATAAACACTCAAATCATAACATAGTAACAAAACCTTCATTAATTAGTTAATGCAAGGATATATATATGCGCATGCGCAGTGATGTACCGCATCAACAGTCAGCAGCATCCTCTTGAGTTGTATTGCTACATTGTATGGGTGAACTGTCCGCATTGTTTTCTGGTTGGGCATCTTGCTGGCCGTTGTGCACGCCGTTCTCCGCTCGCCTGTCCTCTTCTTGGCTCGACGGGTTGTCGATTTCACACAGGGGAGGCATGGTTTCTGGGGGAGTCGGGGAGGAGGGAGGAACGGGACTCTAGAAGACGAGAAAGGTTTAGTTTAGTTCGAATTATCGTTGTGCTAGGGCTATTGGCGACGGGGGTCGTAATTCAGAACCACAGTCAAGTGACGAGCCGACACCTGGAGTAGGCACCCAACGCAACCGTTAAGGGTGACATCGTACGCAGCGTTGAGACTTTGGAGCATATTTAACTTGCACTCCCTCCACACGGGGTATTATTCGTCATACATTTTTTGGCTGCACGGGCCGTTTATAGGTCGGTAGTTATTTTGGCGATGCCCGGACCCAAACCTGGGACCTTCCGCATGCAAGGATTGCAAGGCGAACGCCTTAACCGACTGGGCTCCCCAGCCCCGAAGACGAAAAAGGAACACGTAATATTATGAACAGATTGTAAATGAAACACCACAGGTGAAATTATTTCAAGAGGACAGGGAAAAAAAAACCTTCATCGACTGGGAATCTGCCCGTGTTGAGTTGGTGAGTAGTGGCGATCGGAAACCGATTTCTCCCTTGGTTCTTCTTCCGTAGTTCAAGTGTCAACTAGTGTCTGCTGTGAATCTCGATCATAATCTCGAAGCAGAGAAGCTGTGAATCTCGAAGCAGACCTGATGTAGACAGATTCCCGGTCGTTAAAGGGGTTCTTTACCAGTACTTTTTATTTATTAAATAGTGAAATCCTTTAGCCGTCCTGTTCGGAGAACAAACCTGCTCGCTTACGGCCGACTACTTTTTAGGTTCCACACAGGTTCCGATCCAAGAGCAGGTTTCTTCTATGGAGGAGCCCCCACTCAGAAGAGAGGAACGGATCTGGCACCTTATAAATTAAGTAGGTCGTGGTTAGATCGTCTTTAGCGTAATTCGAGTTATCCGGAAACACTACTTGCAACTACGACAAGACGGGGAACGCAACGTCCGAATTAATTATTCAAATTATCCGTGTTCGGATGCACCTTGACTGTAGTACAAAATAATTAAATGTAATAACTATTACGGAATGCGATAAAACACTAGTACAGTATGCAGTGGAATGACACTGCATATACTAGCTTAAAATGTTGGGTTAGTCAGATATTAGGCGTTAGGTTAAAAGCCAGGTAAATCATTAACATAGTTAATGCCTACAAGGTTAATCATTAACAGAGAGAGAGGGCGTGAAAGCCTCATCGGGTAATACTGCCGTGGGCAGGTAAAGTGCATTAATTACAACAATAAAATAGACCGTTTTGGCCTTAATCTAATCAGTCTTTTAGTATGCTTTCGTTTAGGTTAGCGTTATTCAATGCTGACAACAACGGTCCAAGTCAGTAGTCTCTGTCTAATAATTATTAGACGCACTGTATTTTTTTTAGTAATTTTATGTTTCTTAAGAGTTTTTATGCAATAATGGTATATTTAAACTACAATATTATTGATTTTTATTTAAAAGAATTGTTGTAGACTACTTAATCAATTTAAAATAATAAAACAGTAAAATATCACCCGGTAATTAATAGTTTACATGAAATCTTGCAGTGCGTCTAATAATTTGTCCAGGGACTGTAATACTGCAGACCTGGCCACGGAAAAATGATGCATAGGCCTTCAGACATCTTATCCTGGGATCTAATAAGGTTTTAGACACAGCCATCCTATAAAATAACTGAACTACTAAAAAAAAATTTCATGCTCAGGTGGAGAGTTATTGTTAAATCTTTCATGATTCAATGTACAATATCGATCTGGTTGGATAGCATCGGACGTGCCTGCTCAGGTGCCTACCTCATCACTTGACCGTGGCTCAAAATTTTAATGTTGATTACCAAAGGCCATTATGTATCTCCAGTACCACGTTCTTTCAACCTACTCAAACTAATTAGAGACATGAAACTTAATTTACAAAGGTAAAAGCAAATTATATGAAAATCAAAACGTAATTGTATTTATTTTTTTCTAACTTACCCCAGTTTCTGATCCCCCATGACTACTTCCCCTTTCGGATCCTGACCTCGATATAATTTTTGAAGCGGCCTTTTCTTTAAAGTTCAGTTTCTCGCTTTTAATGGCGACATTCCCTCCACCAGGCTTGTGCTTAGCATTCTCCATAGAGCCCACCTTGGAAGCAGCTTTGGCTTTGAAATCGAGCTTCTCTGTAGCAACCTGGGAAAGAATGGCCAGAAGAAATTTGTAATGAGGTTATTTAAGTTGTACTTGTATTCTAATATAAAAAACTACAAAATCATTTGAGTTATTAATAAGAATTTAAAAAAAGTAGCGTATAAAAAGCAAATGAATAATTAAAAAAAGCGAACTGCCGTTTAGTGCAGTGGATCCCAACCTTTTCTGGACCATCGCCTCGTATTTTAGGTTGATTAACATCCATCGCCCCCTTTTAATTTTCATGTTATGTCTAATCATAATTTGAGTTAAAGTGTAACTATAAAACAGTTTTTTAACACTTACTACCGTTTATAAAAACAACCATAGAAGCTTTATCCGGTCACTTTTAAATAAAATAGAAAAAACATAAAACACATATTTTTAAAGAACAAAAGTGAACTAATTAACAGATATTTTTACTGGTTTCTAGAAAATTTAAGAGAGTTTAAAGTAAAAATTGGCTGGTTTGGTTATGGTTGGAGAATGGTTTTACTGTACAAAGGTACAACATTATTTTAATTTTCCCCCTTTGAATACTCATCGCCCCCTGATCGCCCCTCAAGTATTTTTTGCCCCCTTGATAACCCCTGATCGCCCACAAATCGCCCCCAGGTTGGGAACCGCTGGTTTAGAGCATAAAAATGAATGAAAGAAAAAACAATCGTTTTCATGCACTGAAGACGGAACTTCGTTTTAGTTCCGAAACGGCTGTATGCTTTTTTTTTAAAGGTATTTTAACTTTTCATTTGCGTTTCATGCGTTGCTTTTTAAACTCGTATTGTATTTTAACCCTTAAAATGTAAAATAAAAACTAAAACTGAGAGAAGGCCAAATTTTTTGTTACGCTCGAAAACATAAGCAAAGTTCACAATGTTAAGCAGTGGAAATGTATTGCGGCAAATTTTTGCGCACTTCAAATTCGGATTGTTGGCTTTTCCGAAGAAAAAATTCGTCCAATTTCCCAATATACCTTTCAGCTTCCGAACAAGTTTCGTTCCTCTCTTTCAGAGAAGCCAACATTCCGAAGCCGACGGATAGTGTGAAGACACAAAAAGCTTCTCTGTCCTTATTAGTTGAATTGACCTTTCTAGATCACTAGTGCACTTTATTCATTGGTATGAAAAAATGGTGCAAATTCAATGAATCGCGAAGTGTGCACACCATATCACGTAGGGATTACTTTTCAATGAGTTACGTACATTTGAAGAGTAATAAAATTAATGGACAGAAATTATAATTCAAGCTGACTCTTTTTGCTGGAAGGTTGGTATTGATGAAGTACATATAAAATCAGAAATACTTTTACCACTTTCGCAAAGTTTGTCCACCTAAGAGTGAATTTACCTTAATTGCTCCTCCTCCTGGTTTGTGCTTCAGGTTATCTTTGGATCCCACCTTGGATTGAACATTTTTGAAATCCACCTTCTGGGTCATGATTTTCTTATCACCCCCGCCCGGTTTGTGGGTTGCATAGTCCAACGAACCAACTTTGGACTTCGCATTCCATTCTAATTTCACGTGTTCAACCTGAAATAAAAAGCAATAGTAATTTACAGTTGGCCGTGAGGTATTACGTGCACACGTCATAAGTCCAAGATCAGAGGTTCCAGCCCCGGCTGAGTCGGCAGATTTTTAGGATGAGAAAATCGTAGGCATTCATGCCATATAAAAGATGCCATATAATCATATGAGAGCTCAGATTCATTGTAATCTGAGTGTCAAAATTTGTGAGAGCCGCCTAGATGGTGCCTCGAAAAAATCTCTGTTATGGGGATCCACCAAATGATGATATGATCCACCAATATTACTTACAAGAAAAAATACTTACATTTATAGTTATTTAGTATTCGAAAATACTTACATTTATAGTTATTTAGTATTCAAAAATACTTACATTTATAGTTATTTAGTATTCGAAAATACTTACATTTATAGTTATTTAGTATTCAAAAATACTTACATTTATAGTTATTTAGTATTCGAAAATACTTACATTTATAGTTATTTAGTATTCGAAAATACTTACATTTATAGTTATTTAGTATTCGAAAATACTTACATTTATAGTTATTTAGTATTTGAAAATACTTACATTTATAGTTATTTAGTATTGAAAATACTTACATTTATAGTTATTTAGTATTCGAAAATACTTACATTTATAGTTATTTAGTATTCGAAAATACTTACATTTATAGTTATTTAGTATTCGAAAATACTTACATTTATCATGATTTAGTATTCTATAGAAAAGTGTCAACATAAAAAGAAATTTTTAGCACTTCAACGCGGTTCACGGTATAGAGTGCGCGGTTGAATCTCTCACAAGGGTAATAAGTACACGAAATTGTTCTTAAATATATCTCTTTTAAAATTTAAATTTGATACTTAGCACGTCTTTACAAATTTACTCTCCACCATTTTTTTTACAGTTTTACAATTCTGTAAGATATATCGTATTATAGTCGTTTTGAAAGAAAATGTTCTATATATTACTCAAGACAAAAAAAACTCCAATGGAACAAGTGTTATAACGACCCTTTTACTAAACGAAGCTGTTATACTCATCATCAAAGGTAACTAAAGCGTTTATGAACACCGGTAGTTTGTTAAAAGCAGCATAAAAATTTAAGTTTTCGAGGCATTAGTTCATTAAACAAATATATTAGGTATAATTCATTTTAAATTAAATTTAAAATCTGAAAAACTAAATAAAAACAAAAAGTTTTAAGGGGGAAAAAAATAATACAAACTATCTACTAAACTAAACCGAGTGGCGCGACAGCCTATACTGAACCAAGGTATGCAGTGTCTATTTAAGCTTTCCTGGGTTGCGTTGGGTACCTACTCAGGTGTCGGCTCGTCACTTGACTGTGGTTCTAAAATACGATGCCTGTCGCCAATAGCCCTCGTGTAGCTCTAGTGCGACGATAATAACTAAACTAAACTTAAGCTCTCCTGACCAAGAGCTATGTGTTGCAAAGCATGTGTCCCCATCAGGTAGTCAAATTCACGCGGATCTTCGTTGTTTAGTTCCTAAGATGCTTGGTACTCATTTTATCGACCGACTTCAGGAATGAAACACTGATTGAACCTTGCGCAATCCGGGATCCTCACTTATTTTATTTCTACATTTTAAAAATTTATGCTGCTGGAAGAATCAACATTAACTTGTTTTCTAACAGCATAGCCGTATTGCCATTGATCTACAGTCAGTGGACAAATTATTAGATGCACTGCAAGATTTCATGTATCAATCAATGATGAACAAAATACCTTTAGAAGGACATTTGTGTTCCTAAACTTAAGCTATTGAATAGAAAATACTATCGCCAAACTTAATACATATATCAACATCTTTTTTAATGATATGGCATTCTTTGGTATGTTTTCATAATTACTAAAAAAAATACAGTGCGTCTAATAATTTGCCCAGGGACTGTAAGTGCTTTCTTTTATTCAAGAAAATTCGATTTAATTTTTTTATGCGTCACGACATGAATTTAACCTTTACAAAATGCAAATCAAATTGATTTTTTCACGTATGTCAAAGCCATAATATATTTGTCGACTTTTATAGTATCCACAAAATGCCCTGTACTGATAGTTTCCAGTAAAGTATTGATTGTCAAAACTATGTGTCATCACCTTGCATGCAAGCTAGGTGAATGCACCAACCGACAATTTGTTGAGACCAATTCAGGTAAACTTCCTCATTAAGGACCTAAACCATTTTTATAAGTACTCAATAATTACAGCCTATAAGATTGTATACTAAAAGATTGATTATTTCAAAGCAAAAAAAGGGCCCAAGTTATTATTGTGCAATTTACCTGCACACTACAGAATTTTATAATTGTAAATTTCAGAAATTTTCTCACTTTCTAAAACAAACTCTCGCTATTCGAGCAACTTTCTTTGCCCAAATTCAACACTCGTAAAATTATATTTTCCCGATTCGTCAAATTTTAGTTTTTATACCCTTTTTAAAAGCTTGCAGCAAGAAGTTCATAAAAAAAAAGAAAACCTTAAAAATATTTCTCAGTTACAAAACATTCATTTTTTTTATATTTTAGTTACAAAAAAAGAAGCCAGGTAGGCTCTTACTTGATTATCATCACATATTCAAAATATTGGAATTTATTATTTACTATATGTTGTGGTCAATACTCTACCATTAAAAAACTTACTATAAATGAATGTTTATTGTTTCTACAGAAATTAAAATCAAATATACATTATGGCGAAAACATTTTTATGTTTGAAGTAAAGTATTCTTAAGACACATGTTTGAATGATTAATTAAACTGATGACATAACTAATGATATTGGGTTTGAATAAGAATTATTTAAAATCTACCTTCTTTTCACCTCCTTTTGGTTTATGGGTAACATTATCCAATGATCCAATTTTCGAAGTGACATTCTTTACTTTTGGAGGAGGAGCTTTTCCAACAGGTGCTTTAATTGGTGGAATTTCTGAAATGAACGGTATAATATTATTTACGTATTTACTTTATTAAAATGTTTAATATACCTATTAATATCTAATAGATTTTATATATTTTAATAAAATTAGAGATTTAGAATAAGATTTTATGGAATATAATAACATTGGAAATAATCAAAAATAAAATTAAAAAAATAAAGTAAATAAGTAAAAATAATAAAGTTAATGATAATAAAGTAATAAAGTTAAAAGGAATAAAGTATTTAAATAAGGTTAATTCAAATGTTAATGTAAAAAAAACGTAAAAAATAACTAAAATTTATTAAAAACATTTTTCTATAAAAGTTACTTCCTTCAATTGTGCTTCTTTTCAATTGCAACGAGTGCTATAGTCAGAATTTTACTAATAACCAATAAAATTTATTATTTATAGAAAAAATAGTGTTCCAGTGTCCAGTCCTAATGGTTAGATGCATATTGGTACTAAAATATCGGTAGCACAAATTATCTGGTTGCAAATTGGCATTAACTGGTCGAAAATTAATACCAACTGTAAAGAAAAATGGTATTAGCTGTTCGGTAATATTTAAATGATTAAGATTCGCCGCCTAAAAATTGGTATTCTATTGTAGTAACAAATCTTAACTAGTCTGGAATTAGCAACTTTTCAGTACACTGTAAAAAATCTGTTAATTTTACAGAAAAAACCATATATTTACAGAAAAACTTATTTTCTTAAATAGTTTTTTTCTGTAAAAAAAATGCTGTTTCAAGAAAAAAAAGGTTTTATTTTAATCGTGTAGAGTAATAGACTGCAATTAAACAAGCATCTTAACTGTTTGTTAAAACTTTGTGTTCCGAAATAGCTCAGTTGAGAGAGCGTTGGACTGAAGATCAATGTGCGTGGTTCTAACCCGACTGTGGCAGTTTATTATTTGTCGGTAGATTTGTAGTCGGTATCGCCGCCTGTCACTGGGAAGGTAGATCCGTTTTTTCTTTACAATTTATCTCTTAAAAACAGATTTACGTTAAAATTACAAATTATTCGTATAAAAGAAACAGATTTTCCCCGTAAGTGTTACGGTATTTTTTTCTGGCACACTGGCTGACAGTATTTTTCCTGTAAAAACAACGTTTTTTACGGTGTACTTGGTGTATTTAACCTATTTTGCTGACAAAATAAAAGAAAGCCACCAACTTTTCTCTACTGTAGCTGATGAAGATCTAGTTGTGGAAGAGGATCCAGTTCGAGACACGGCTTTGTCTGACGGGCCTGTCTTTGCTCCTTTTGCGTCCTGTTAATGAAAGAGTTTTTTTTTTTAAAACTTTCTAACACTTACAAACTTCAAACTTCTCAGCAATATATATATAGTTGAAGAGTACAGGGGAAGAAGAACCCCTTGATTGACTAGAAATCTTCCCGTATTCATTCAGGTCTGCTTGGCGGACATTGGCGACAGGCAAGTTTTTCTCTCGAGGTACAAACGTGGGACTCGTATCTCGCCTGAATCAGGGTTGCCGCGAGAGAAGAACCAAATGAGGAATCAGTTTCCTTACACCAGTTTAGGCGATGACTCGCTATAGTCGCCAAAGAGGCCTGATACGGACAGATATCCTGTCGATAAAGGTTTTTTTCCCCTGGACTCTTCAATTAATAAAGTGTTCAAAATAGTTACTTGTGATTAAAAAAATTAAACTGATATCATTACATGAAGAAATATGAAAGAAACAACGTTGATTCTTAGCGCAGATAGTTTTATTGTGTAAAAATTGACATGTTTTGAAGGACGGAGGTCCCGCTTTTTCAGAATAGTACACACATCTGACTGAAAACAAATTCGGTGTAAATATGTGCCAATGGGAAGGTATACGTATCTCTCGTTTACACTAGTATAAAATGTAACTTTTTGAAAGACTACATATTGAAATGTTGCTGCATTAGTTTAACGTTAAAATACATAATTAACCGAAAAAAAAAATTAAAAGAATCTTTCACTTTTACTACCATCAAATAAATTGAGTTACACAATACACACATTAACATTGTACGCCATTCTTTCATATTTTTTTATGAATTCGCCTCAATATGAGCCATAGGAAGTAAAGAACAGGCGACAGAAACTATTTGCAACTTATAAAAATATTTAGTTCATCACGAACTGAATAAAAATAATTGAAATTAATAAGTATTGATCGGTGTCTTAAAAATAATTCTTATTCACTAAACAATAGTAGAAAACAATAGTTTTATCGATAAAAAGCACAAGCATTTTAATGAATGTCTTAAGAATAAGAACTAGATTCTTTTTGAGAACCATATCATAAATTACGTGTAGTTGTGTAATCACACAATATACGATACTAGTTATGTAAATACTAAGTTAAAAAGTAGATATTCCATTACTACACTGCTCAAAGAATTAGGGGAATTCATGGTTTAAACCCTTTCACCCTCAATGATTCCATTTGGAATTATCAGCTTGCGAGTTTTTTCTCATTAAGTTGAGCTTGCACTTATTTATCGTTAGATGGAAGAATCATGTCTTTTGAAGAATTAAATAATATAGTTTTAATTAAATGAAAATATGAAAAACATGGTAAAATAAAATTCACTTCCAAAAAATTTTATGAAATAAATTGACCCTAAATTCGTCACGCTTGCATTTTTAGATGTTTGAAAATTGATTTTAACTTTTTTTACAAATAAAGTTATGAAAAAATTATTGTTATAATTTATTCAAAAGTTACGATTCCAATTCCTTAAATTTTATATTAAAAAAATTAGATTTTTTCCCCTAATTTTTACCATATCATTCTGGATGTATAATGAATCTATTTCACAAATTTTAGATTTTTAGAATAAAAAATAAACCGTTGAATCTGAGAGGGTTAACAAAAGTACGCGAAGTGCTCCCCTAATTGTTTTGAGCAGTGTAGATAAAAGCACAGCTTTTGAAATGCTAAATAAAGTGCAATGCTAAACAAAAACTCGCAAAATATAAATAAGCACACCAAGAGTTATACTCCTACTTTCCACATATTTAAAAATTCTGCTGTTACAAGTTTTTTTACTTATTCATTATGCATTTTTATAGTTACAGTATTTTGTTTTGCCAGCGAGAGGTATTATAACGTTGTTAAAGACTTTTTGTGCTCATTTTTTATGTTTTGTGTCATCAATCCTATGCCTTTCATAAGTATTTATATACATATTTTTTTTTCACTTATTACTCTTGATTTTGCGATACTTTTGCAGTTTTCTTGATGCCTAATATAATCTTCTAAAGTGTGTCTTATGAAAGCAGCACTTTGTTTCTATTCCTAAATATAATATAAATATTATGTATTTTGTTGGATAGATTTTATTATACTATTGAGCTTTTTAAGAAAAATACAGTCCACACTTCCTTATCAGTGAGCTTTAGCGCTTCGTTATTTAAAGCCAACCAAAAACATTTCATCCGGCGCTTTCAACAATCCGAAGGGTGTTTGGCACCGAATGCGCTGCATAAGAAAGCGTGGATATATATACTAAGATAGAGCAAAAAAAATACCTGGGTCTTTTTTGCAGTAGTAGAAAGGGTTCCTGTAAAAAGAAAATCTTGTTAGAAATTTACATAGCTATTTCGGGAATAAGGTTAAATGTAATAATATTTATAACAGATATTTTATATATAACTGACAATTATAAAACCGATATTTTTATATTTTTCAAAAGCTCAAATAAGAGACAAGTAAAGACAGCTATAAGGAGTTAAAAAATATATATATATTATATATAGGGGGAACTAGGGACATTTGACCCGTAAGGATACATGACCCATTCCTTTCAGCCAGCTGATCACATGGTGAAAAAACGAGCTGAATCATTGCGTATGTGTTTAGTTATGCGAAGAAATACGTTTTCATGCACTAAAAGTAAATTTTTGAGGCCGTAAGGTTTTTCGGTCTACATTTTTTGGTTTGAAGGAAAGATTTTTTCAATTTGTTACTTGTTTAGTTCATGCTATTAACTACAGTTACGTGCATAATAGTGCTAATGTAATTATTCGCAAATGACTTTGTTTTGGGGTTAAACAAAAAAAAGTGCAACTAGGGATAATTGACCTAAGCCAATTGGGGATATGTGACCCAAGTAAACAACACAAAAGTAGACCAAGTAAATTTTTTTAAAAAAATCACGAGAGTCCCAAAAGTAAATGACTTGGTTCTTAACGGAATATAAGGTTTGTTGGGAAGGTACAAGGGAATTGTTTTTTAACGAGCTTACAACTCAATATGCAGAAAGAATTGATGGAAAATGTTTTAAATGGCCTGAAATGGATATTACATCCCAAGTTGATATTGATCAAATAGTAGCAATTCTTCAACCACCTGTATTTTCTCTGCAAAATAAAAGAAGCCTCAGTTTTGTATTTCGACCAGAATTTACTTTTAAATTTGATTATTTTGATAGTATAAGCATAATTAATGTAATAAAAATAAAAAGTAATAATTTTGTCTGAAAATACTATAAAATCTATATAAACTTTATAATATGATATTAGTTTTGTTATTAGGTAAAAGTTTTTTGATAATTTTAAGTCTTACTAACAAATTTTTGGGTTGGATCACGTATCCCTAATGGGTGGGTCATGTATCCCTATGCATTGGGATACATGACCCAAAACTAAAGTTTTAAATAATTTATATTTTACTACTATTTCAGTTAATACTACAGAAAAATACTAATATATATTGTGTACTACTTTATGAAGTATAAATTATCTGCATTTACACATTCATAAATAGTGTTTTTAAAAAGTTACAAGCAAAAAAACTTCGAGTTGGGTCATATGTCCCTGGTTCCCCCTATATAGTTTTAACGTGAATAAATATTCTCATATTATTCTTTGGATTCCTTTAGTCTTTTACTTAAGATACAGTATAATATTTTTTAGTTACTTAAGTAGTTCCAAAAAATGTTTATCTTAAATTTTTAAAGTGTTTAATACACGAAAAAGGCATTTTTTAGTTTATTAATTACTGTAGCTAAATTAACTTCCTGAATGGTAACATACATTTAACATACTATTAAATATACCGTAGATACAGCAATCTTTTTATTTTTATTATAACTTATTTAAGAAAATTTAAAACCTTTTCCACGGGTTCTCTGTATTAAGGGTTTACTGGGAGCAAATGGTGGCAGTAAGGTAATTGAATGTATTTAAGGGGGAATGGGCGCGCTGGACCGCGGGTCTCCAAACTCAAGTGCCTCAGTGTTAATCCAATGGCAAAAAAACTATTTTCTCTGCCACATTTCTCCGGCTGTATTGAAGATTTTTACAAACGGTTTTTAATAATAAATGTAGATAACTTACAGGTCTCTATCTTCCCACTTTTTGAAATTGATTCGAATATTTTGTGTAAAATTATTTATTGAAAATTGAAAAAAAATATTCGAACCAATTCCTAAAAGTGGGAAGGTCGGAACCTGTAAGTCAGCTACATTTATCACATAAAAAAAATCAGCTTGTAAAAATATTCAATACAGCCGGAGAAATGTGGCAGAAAAAATGTTTTTCTCCATAGGATTTAACACTGATGCACTTTGCTTTGGAAACCCCCGGTCCAGTGCGCCCATTTCCCCCTTAACGTACAACGCAAAATTAGAATAGAGTGTATTTGCGTTATTTATACGGAAATTCACAATGAATTTTAAAACAACATTTGTGTAATTAAGAAAAATATATAAAAATTACATTTCAGTAAGATAAATGTGCAATTAAGAACATATAAATCGAATTATATGTTCTTAATTAAAACAAAACGTGTTAGATAAGGTAACTTACCTTCTAGTCTAGAAAATGAAGGTTTATAAATTTTAACTAAAACTACGCATGTACATGCACAATAAAATAAATTGAATTGTATTTTAGCAATTATCTGAATCTACTAATAATCAATTATAGGAAAAGTAAGTAAAAAAAATGGAATGAAGAAAGCCGTGCATATTTATATCAAGACACAAGTTCATTTATTTAATATGTAAAAGTTAAATAAATAATTCAATTTCCGATGGGGATTATATTTGTACAATTAGTAACTCAATGAATATTTAATATTTTACAGCTTTCGAAATTGCTTTAGAGATTATACAGTACTGTTGTTTTTTAAATTTTGGATCATTATATAGAGTTGTTTTGAAAGTGTATCTAGTGAAAAATATAGAAATTTTATGCATAAAAAAAATGTAGTAATGCTTTAATTAAAAAAAATTAATGTGCAACTTAAGAAAAAATAGGGGCAGAAATTTATAGCAAATGTTTTAGATAGATATAAGGAATTCAAATTAATATACAAATATATTTAATTGCAATTGTCTTATAAAAAGTTTGTAACTGCAATATTGTTTTGAGTTTTTTTTAAAGCTTTAAAAACACAAAAGAATGTGTAATAACAAAATATAAAATTTAGTGACAAGTTATAATACGTTTTTGTTTTTTTAGAAATAAAGTTGTGATTGGTATGATATGTTTAAATTAAAATAAATATATATAAAAAATGTTTACGCAGAATTTTTGTGAAAGAAATTTATGATTTGCTTTTTCATCCCCTTAAAAGCTTCCATTTGATCTAAAAGTTTTTCCTTAAATAATATATCCCACTGTTAGATATATTTTATATTTACTAAATCTCGAAAACAAATCATTTTTAATAATATAGTAGGTCATATTACAGCCAGTGAAATTATCAAAATGAGAAAAGCATCCCATTTCTAAACTAATACGAGCTATAAAAGAACCATACTATATAATAAAGAGCATAAAATTCTACTTGCATCAAACAAAACTAGACTACAAAAGCAGAGACCAATGATGGAATGCTGAATAGCAACAAAGCTGGGGTCTGCGGCAATGTTTGCACCTTTTTGGGAAGTACTTCGTGACCTGGTAGCCTTTCGTTTCTTTTTTCGCTTCTTCGGGCTAACAGATACCGCCCTAGCTGCTTCAGCTTTGTCTTCAGCCTTCATTTGCTGAGAATCTTTATCTTCAGAAGCTTGAGCCTGGTTTGGATCTTCGAGTTCATTCTCAGAAAGCTTGGTGCTGACATGTTCCACCACTGCTTCCGAATCGCTGTCTTTGATGGTTCGAATAGTTTCTTTTTCGGAGATTATGTCTTCGTTTCCGGACGTTGTTTCGTCACAGAACTGTACACTACTTATCGCAGTCTCGATTTCGTCTTCCTCGACTTTGATGCCCTTGCGGGGAGATATAACTTTAGGGGTGCTCGAAACAGACTGTGCTTCTAAATCATCCGTTTGGAAGTCTTGGGTGTTTAAAGAAAAGGCGGCCAATTCACATGCTTTAGAAGATGACACCGGTAAGTCTACCACTTCTTCAATAGTTTCAGAAGTACTTTCACATACTTTCTCTAAATGATTATCATCTTGTTCTTCAGTGGTGTTGGCACAATCGGCGTTTTCTACAGTAAGCGAATTATTCACTTCTTCTTGAGCATCTTCATCTTTAACTTTTTCTTCTTCAGCTTGGACATCGTC
This sequence comes from Oedothorax gibbosus, assembly GCA_019343175.1. Lineage (NCBI taxonomy): Eukaryota > Metazoa > Arthropoda > Arachnida > Araneae > Linyphiidae > Oedothorax > Oedothorax gibbosus. The sequence continues at coordinate 855,916 of JAFNEN010000005.1, forward strand.
ATCGGTTTGTTCGATTGCATCGTGTTCTTCCTGCACTTTTTCATCCTCTTGTTCCAATTCTTCCGTCTCTATGGCTCCATCGTCAATTTCTTCGATTTTTTGTTCTACTCTTTCTTCCCCATCTTCGGTCTCTTCAACTTTTTGTTCTGCTCCTTCATTCTCATCCTGTACAGCCGCATCTTTTTCTTCCACTAATTCCTCACCTTCTTCTACATTTTCAACCTTTTCATCAATTTTATTTTCATCTTGTAATTCAGAATCCTTTTCTTCCACCAATTCCTCTGCATCTTGAGCTTCTTCATTTTTTAGTTCCACAACTTCATTCTCCTCTAGTTCTTCTGCGTCTTTCTCTTCTTCGTCTTTTTCTTCAATTGCATCATTTTCACCTTGTACTTCCGAAACTTTTTCTTCCAAAGATTCCTCCCCTCCTTGGGCCTCTTCATCTTTTGATTCCTTCTCTTCATTTTCATCTTGTTCTTCTGCATCTTTTTCTTCTTCGTCTTTTTCTTCAATTGCATCATTTTCACCTTGTACTTCCGAAACTTTTTCTTCCAAAGATTCCTCCCCATCTTGGGCCTCTTCATCTTTTGATTCCTTCTCTTCATTTCCAACTTGTTCTTCTGCATCTTTTTGGTTTTCGTCTTTTACTTCAATTGCTTCATTTTCACCTTGTACTTCCGAAACTTTTTCTTCCACCAATTCCTCCCCATCTTGGGCCTCTTCATCTTTTGATTCCTTCTTTTCATTTTCATCTTGTTCTTCTGCATCTTTTTCTTCTTCGTCTTTTTCTTCAATTGCATCATTTTGACCTTGTACTTCCGAAATTTTTTCTTCCAAAGATTCCTCCCCTTCTTTGGCCTCTTCATCTTTTATTTCTTTATCTTCATCTTGCTCTTCCGAGTCTTTTTGTTCTTCGTCTTCTTCAAGTGCTTCATTATCACCTTGTTCTTCTGTATCCTTGTGGTGTTCGTCTTTTTCTTCAATTGCTTCATTTTCACCTTGTACTTCCGAAACTTTTTCTTCCACCAATTCCCCGCCATCTTGGGCCCCTGCATCTTTAAATTCATTGTCTTCGTTTGCAACTACTTCTTCTGCATCTTTTAGTTCTTCGTCTTTTTGTTGGATTGCTTCATCATCTTGAACTTCGTTATCTCCATGTTCATCAGCGTAACCATCTTTATTTCCTTCCTTAGTTTGTTCAGTTACTTCATTATCATCTTTTTCTTCTGCACCTTGTTCTACAATTTCCGCTTCAATGCTTTCAACTTCTTGTTGTAGTACTTCATTCTCTTGTATTTCCGTTTCTTTTTGTCCTACTAATTCTTCACCAACTTCAGCTTTGTCATCTTTTTGTTCGATTGCTTCATTGTCATCTTGTACTTCCACCTCTTCATGCTCAGCAGCATCATCTTCAACTTCTTTACTTTGTTCAATTACTTCATTATCATCTTGCATTGCCACATCTTTTTGTTCTACTGTTTCATCACCAACTTCATTAACTTCGTCATTTTGTTCTATTTCTACATTCTTACCATTTACTTCCACATCTTTATTTTCATCAATATCAACATTTTCGGCTAGGGTTTGTTCATTTTCAGTTTCAACTTCCTCGTCATCATCTTGCTTTGCTTCGGGACCCCCATCTTTTTCTTCAGTTTCTTCATTATCAGTTTGGGTTTTGTCATCCTTTTCTTCATTTTCTTCTTCATCCAGTTGATCATTTTTCGTTGTTTTATTGTCATTCTCATCCTCAGTTGGCTCAACACTTTTTAGAATTGTTTCGTTGCTTTCGTTACCATTCTGATCTTGTTGAATAGCTTCATTTTCATCTTGAACATCATCTTTTAATTTCTTTACTTCATTATTAACTTGAATATCGTCATCATCAATTTCATTTTTATTATCGTGTGAAGTGTCATTATCTTCATTTGAAACATTATTATTGTCTAGTTTCGTCTCTATCTCACTTTGCTGATTTTCATCTACAACTATTTCATCGGAAGCAACCTTTTCACTTTCTTGTGGGATTTCCCCATCGTCATTTATTACATTGTTATCTTCATTTGATAACTCGTCATTGTCTTCTTGGCCCTTGCATTCATGTTTTTCTCCATTTTCTTGCTGAACTTCATCTTCCAGTTCATCCGCATCTTTGGTCTCTTGATCTTCATTTTCTTTATCTTTAGCAGCTTGTTTTTCAACTTCAGGCCCTTCGTTAGCTTCTTCTACAACTTGCTTTGCATTTTCAACCTTTTCACCTTCGTTTTCTTCTTGATTTTTGCTTTCATGTTCTTCTCCATTTTTTTCTTGAACCTCATCTTCTGGTCGTTCTGTCCCTTCTACCTCTTGATTTCCATTTTCTTCTTTAGCAGCTTCTGAATCATCTTGAAGTTTTTCGCTTTCTTCCTCCATCACTTGCTCTCCATTTTCCACCTTTTCTTCTGGTTCATCGTCATTTCTTTCTTTTCTATCAATATCCCTCTTCTCAGCTTCCAAATGCTTTTCTGGTTCAGAGTCTTCAGCAGTGTTTTTTACGTCATGTTCAGTCTCTGGTGCTTCCGATTCAACCCCTGTTTGTTCAGTTTCTGTTTCATTACTTTTAAGTATATCCTCTTCGCCATTTACTTCATCACCAACATCTACACCTTCATCGATTTCTTCTTCCTTACTAACACCATCTTGATTCGACGGCAGAAGATTTTCAGGGTCTTGAGTACAAGTCGAACTTGATTTTTCTTGTGCTTCAGCACTGCTGTCACATTCTTTCGCATCTTTAAGATTTTTCTTTTCGTCCGATTCCGTAGTACCTAAGTCTTTTTCTTCCACTAAACCTGCACTTGGTTGACTTTCCTCGACGACTTGTGCGTCTTCGCTTTCCACATTCCCATCTAAATTATGAGCACCTTCTTCAGCTGGTTCTTCTGGATCATTAGGATCACTATCACCTCCTACTTCTATCTCCATTGATTCATCTATATGTGTGACAGAATCTTCACCTAAGGTAGCTGCTACTCTAGTTTTTACAGGACTCATTTGTATTTCGATGTGTTTCATATTACCTAGATTATTATTCTGAATGGATAAGTCATCCAGTTGAGTGATATTTTTTCTAAAACTTACTTCACTTTGACTATCCCGAATGTCACTGCTATATTTGGAGGCACGTAAATTCATCACATTATCCACGGTTCTACTGTTGAAAGCGACATCAGTAGCATCATTTAAGAATGTTGATTCCTTTGCCACTTCTAACCGCGATTTATCACTAAACTGCCCTCCATTCAAGTTAGAAGGTTGATTGTCCAAAGCTGTTTCATAACTTTCGGTGGTTTCTACAGTATTACCGCACTCATCTTTCGGTAAAATTAGCTCTTTTTCAGAATAAGGTAAATTTCTATCCACAGAAGAAAGCTCGCGAAAATTCCCAAATGAACGATTGCAAAACGTTTGGTTTTCCATCTGAGTGCTTGAGGGATTATCAGGAACGTTTTGAAAAGAGGTATTTGAATGTAATAGGTTGTCTACAGTGGTTTCTAATACGGATTCTACATTTTCGTTGGTTTGGATAAGTGCGCTTTTCTCTAATAAATGCAATGTTTCCATTGAAACATCGTCACTTTGAGATATGCTGAGCTTTTCAACGTTGCGCGCATTCTGCTGTAGGTTGGACGGAGAGTCAGCATCCATGTCGATTGTCTGAATTTAGGACAAATCATTGTTACGAAAAAGCAAGTTTAGCACAGAATATAAAATTGTAACATGCTAAATTTATATTTGAAAAATATGTAACATCTGTTCTAATCAGTTATAAGAGATTGAACCAGCTCCCAACAAAGAAAGTCAGTTGGATCACATAGCTTTACAAAGAATTGGTTGATTTTGTTAAAGTTAATTTCAAACAATTATATATGTCATGTGTTCAATGTCTTTTAACTACATTTCAAGTTAACTGTTGGTGTATACTGGTATATGTAATTAAAATACGAGGGTCACTCGGAGAGTGAGAAATGTTTTTTATTAAAAAAATCAGACAATATTTAAGCATACCCTCTTCCATAAAACTTAAAATACTATAAACACATTTTCGTAATCTTCAATCGTATTTCAACATTTGTTGAATATATTTTTTAATAGGTTTGTTTAATATTTCCTTGTATCATTTTTGCGATGTAGAAAAGAAGCTTTAAGATATTTTAAGCTCATATAAAAAATTCCATATATGTATATGAAATATGCCCACATAAAATACTCTTCACTTTCCGAATAAACCTCGTAATTACTAGGAAAAAATATATATTAAAAAAATATATCATAGCACATCTTGTAATAAATTTAAACCTCTATGATTAAAGTTTTTAAATATGCGATTGAGCAACTTATTGTTTACAAAAAATGTTTAGTAAAGAAAATGTGGCTTGCTCTTAAAACCAAAGAAGTTGATATTCGAGATACATATGCTTACGGCAAAAAATGAAGTCAGGGATCCTATACAATGCCTAAACAATTACTGAAAGTATATAATACTAACAATTAAGTACTGTAAACTTTTAAATAATAATGCACAATAATATTTACTAGTTATCTGTATCATCAACATTAAAAACAATGATTTTTAAAATAAAATTTTATATAAACTGTACTAGGTACTTGAAAACTATTTTGTGTCAGTGAAGTAGCGCTCTTTTTTCTTTCTATATTTGAAGATTTAGAAGTATTTATTTTACACAGATTTAGTAAATGGTAAAGTTTTTTTTGAAGCAGTAGTTTAAAAAAAAAGGAGTTTGTGTCTCGAAATTTTCCGCCCCTAGTCAGCTGCCGCCTGATGCAACCGCCTCTCTGCATCATAGTACCACACGGCCCTGCTTTCATCCCTTAAGTGGGACGATAAAATGGGGACCAAGCATCCTTGGGAACTAAACACTGGGGGTTCCGCTTGAGGCTGACCACCTTACTGGGACATATGCCTAGCACCCCAGTGCCCTAGGTCACGAAAGCTGAAATGGGCACGGCAGGCCTTGTCCCACTAATGGGCTGTTGCGCCGAGGAGTTTAGTAGAAGTAGCGCAAAACAATTAAATTCATAATAATTTTAAATATGCTTTACTCTTTTAGTATAGATCGATTAACTAAAAGCAACATCACATATGCAATATCCCAGAAAAGTGTTCTCTTCTGTGTAAAGTATAAAAAACTTTCTCAAATTTAAAGTGTTGAATTGCCCTTTTTATAACTACCTATACAATCAAATCCACAGTTATAAAGTAATTTTTACTCGTAATTATGTTAGGGAGAAAGTGATTTCAAATTTTAGTTCCCAGGACCCATAGTTTTGATTTATGTCGAAAGAATAACTCATTTGGAACCGAAAGAAAATCTGAAAATCCTTATATTTATGAGTTTTATAGTTGCAAAAGGTAGATAATCGTAATTCTGATAAACGTACTATAAATAGAAGTGTGTAAATCCTGAAATTTGTGAATCAAAACTTATCTTGCGTTAATAAATAAATAAATATTAAGGTATTTTCAGAAAACAAACTTTTCCACTGGATATCATTCTTTTCAATTTTTAACTTATATATATTTTCTATATTATAATATATAATAATTATAATAATTGACAGCAAATTATAATTTGGTTAGGTAGACGAAAGAATAACTATATCACACACTGATTAAGGGTCGTGAGGAAGAGAAAGAAATTAGTAGCAAAGAGATCGGCAAAAGCTATTAGAAAAAAATGGATAATAAATAATTGGATAATAGTTTAAAAAAATATTTATGTTAACTTCCATCTCTGACAGATAAGTGCTCTTTAAAAGCCGATCGAATTATACATTTAAAATTCAAGATAAGAATTTCTCTGATAAGGGTTAGTTTGAATTATCGTCATACTAGAGCTACACGAGGGCTATTGGCGACGGTCATAATTTTGAGCCACAGTCAAGTGACGAGCCGACACCTGAAGAAGGGCGACATCGCACGCAGCGTTGAGCATATTTAACGGGCACTCTACACTCTTAAAACAAACGAGCGGTTTTAACTCAGTCTGAGTTAATTTCCACTCCTTTCCGTGCCGAAAATGCACTTCTCCTATAGGAGTGAATTTCACTCTTTTTCGGAGTGGGTAAAAGAAATAAAAGAAAACAATCTGCGTCCTACACTCTTAAAACGAGCGGTTTTAACTCAGTCTGAGTTAATTTTCACTCCTTTCCGGTGCCGGAAATGCACTTCTCCTATAGGAGTGAATTTCACTCTTTTGTTTTAAGAGTGTATCTTCACGGGGTATTATTCGTCGGACATTTTTGGCTGAACGGGCCCCTTTATATAGGTCGGCAGTTACTTTGGCGATGCCCGTACCCGAACCTGGGACCTTTCGCATGCAAGGCGAACGCCTTAATCGACTGGGTTCCCCAGCCCTCGAAGAATTTGTCTGTGCCGTAGCAGACGCGAATGCGGTCAATGCTCTAGAAAGTGCTTTTATGGGGGTAAATTCCTGGAGGGTGTTTCAGAAAATCAATAAAAGGCAACCGACACAGTAAGCACGATGCATCGCAATGCTTCTCTGCGTTCGTGAGAGACGGAGTTAATTCGAGATTGCTTCCTGATTTAGGGGAGTGGGGCTTCTGTCACCCAGTGGAATAGTATTGTGTATGGGATTTGGGGTAAGGGAGAGAGAAAGTTAAATACTTCATGTGTGCTTATTAAATATTATGGCTGTTTTAGTTTTAGTTTGAATTATCGTCGCACTAGAGCTACACAAGGGCTATTGGCGACGGGCGTCGTATTTTAGAACCACAGTCAAGTGACGAGCCGACACCTGAGTTGGCACCCAACACAACCGTTAAGGGCGACATCGTACGCAGCGTTGGGACTTTAGAAGCGTATTTTAACGTGCACTCCCTCTACACGGGGTATTATTCGTCGGACATTTTTGACTGCACGGGCCGTTTATAGGTCGGCAGTTATTTTGGCGATGCCCGGACCCGAACCTGGGACCTTTCGCATGCTAGGCGAGCGCCTAACCGACTGGGCTCCCCAGCCCCCTGGCTATTTTAGTTGGTTGGTAGACATTTTCAGGCTTGTGTGTTTGGTCACAGAGACACGCTTATAAACCTTCGTCAAGAATGTCGGACACGACATACACATACAAGACAGATGCTGCCATCTATCGCCACCTCCACAATTTAGACATGTCCGAAGAGGAGGGAAATAGTCTCCAGGTATCTGTACCCGTGGTAAACTGCGCAATGACCGACCACAGGACGTTCGGACCCAACAGATTTAACGAGCACGTACTCCGCATATACTCGGTGGGTCTTCAGTGGTACCGGGACTCGATCGCGGGACCTTCCGATCTGGAGACCGAGACGATGGCTATTTCTTTTAAATATACGCAGATAGCCGTTGCCATTTAGGTAAACAGCCAATTCAAAAGTTAACTTACTTTTTAAAATGCAATGCAATTGAAATGACATCAATTGGGTGTAATGTATCATTAGATTGCAAATGGTTTCAAAAGAATTCGCCATACTTTAATTTTTAAAAGACAATAAAAGAATACAAATTATTTTTGAATTATATGTTTTGCTGGAAAAATAAGTCTACTCTAACGGGATTATACCTCTGTATTATACCGTAAATGGACATTAATGCATTAAAATACTTTGTTTTTCAATTAATTATTGTCGTTGGCAACTAGACTATTAATTATCATGGTATACCTCAAGATATAAATATTAAAGATCCTCGTATTTATAGACCATGGTCAGGTGACGAGGGCAGCTCCTGACTTCGCACCCAAACCAACATTCATAAACGCCAGTATACTTTAACTTTCCTCAAAACTCGTTGTCTTTTATCTATTTAATTTGTTTGTATGATCGTTTATAAAATCACATATTACAGAAAACAGTTTTTACCTAGGGGTGAGTTTAAGTTTTGAATTATCGTCGCACTAGAGCCACACGAGAGCTATTGGCCACGGGCGTCGTATTTTAGAACCACAGTCAAGTGACGAGCCGACATCTGAGTAGGCATCCAACGCAACCCTTTTAAGGGCGACATCGTACGCAGCGTTGGGACTTTGGAGCATATTTAAAGTGCACTTTCTATACACGAGGCATTATTAGTCGGACATTTTGGCTGCACGGGCCGTTTATAGGTCGGCAGTTATTTTGGCGATGCCCGGACCCGAACCTGGGACCTTTCGCATGCTAGGCGAGCGCCTAACCGACTGGGCTCCCCAGCCCCTACCTAGGAGTGAGAATTGCTCTCGGAAAAAATTCAACGAGTCAGCTCCTATAAACAGTTCGAGAAGTCTTAAAAGTTTTTAGAATTAAATTTTTGTTGAAACATATTAAAAAATGCGGAATATACATTCAGTGTCGAAATGTTTTGTTTCTAAAAATGTGATCTTTCAAAAAATAAATGATCCGGTTAGTAATCGAATTGTAAATTTAAAACATTTGAATATAATTCAAATATTTTTACGATGAAAACTATCTTAATTTTGGGTGAGGAAAACCATCATAGAAATATCCAAAAAATATTATTGCCTTTAAAAGCCAGCCACATTAAATTTGCTAGTACCTTGTGAATATATTATCAATTTTATTATGTGATTTAGATATCCTTGAAATCAATTAATGTTCATTACTTATTTGCTAAATCTTAATAAGTTTCTTATAATAAACAAATTTACAGAAAAGTTCATATTTGTTGCTATAATGCAGTTTTTATTACGAAATATATTATTGACTAAAAAAAAATTCAGCGAAAACTTATAAGAACACTTAGCTTAGCTTTAAAAATTAAAAAAAAATCTCATTTAAAGTTCATCAAAGATCACAAATATATAATTTTTGAATTTTGTTTACCAATGTTAAAAAAGATTCTCCATTAGTTAATAAACTCCTATAGTTAAATATACGAGTAAAAATACGCACTTTTAAAAACTTTCCTAAACAATCTTTTAAAAGTAAACAAAAAAATCTTAATACATTTGTTAATCTAATTATGCACATTAATAAATTAAAATACTTCCCCGATTAATTAATAAACGTCAACTGAAAGTTAAAACTTAAAAACTAAAAAAAGAAAATATACAATCTTTAAAAGAACTACAGTTTAATTCTTTTAAACCTTATTACTCCTAACCTCTATAATTCCATATTCCATTTTATGATATCAAATCTTTTTTAATCATTTCAATTGATAAACTAAATGAAAAGTTAAACTTAAAAGTAAAATGACATAATTACAAAAATTAAAGTTTCTTAACCTTGCTACTAACAATATCTACTCAAAAATCCAATTTGCAAATATTTTTTTTTTAATTCTTAAATTAATAATAAACCACATGAACTAGTCCTTAATAGTGCATGTAAGAAGCTTACCTTACCTGCCTGTTTAGGTTTCAGCGAGCTTTAAGGACCGAATTGAATTCGGCTGCAAGACGCTAGAACCACTGCAGTAAGAGGCGAGCTACTAGCCAACCAATCAGAGCCCTGCTTTCCGCGCACCGGCTTTGGGGTAGGAAGTTCTAGTTCGCGTAAGGGGGAGGGGGCGAAGTTTAGTCACTTTTTCTTTAGTGGCCCACCTTTAGGATGGCCTATTTTAATAAAGGTTTTTATGTGATTTGGAAAATTAAGTTGGTTTTAATTGCTACAGTCCCTGGACAAATTATTAGACGCACTTTATTTTTTTTAGTAATTTTATGTTTCTTAAGAGGTTTTTATGGAATAATTGTATATTTAAACTACAATATTATTGATTTTTATTTAAAAGAATTGTTGTAGACTACATATTTGTATATAGTTTAAGATAATTATGATTAATTATGATTAACATTAATTTATATTAACTATTTGTTATAAGATTATTTATGTGTGGAATCATCATCCTCAAATGCAGGAGACAGTACAGTCTTGCATTGATAGCATGCCGCCTAGAATTAAAGCTTTGATAGCGGCTAAAGGTGGCTCAACTAAATATTGACTTTTACTACCATTAATTTCACTTTTCTTTAAAACTTAATAAACTTATGCTTTTCTAAATTAATGCTGTTTTATGTCAAATAAATCGGTAATTGATTGAATATAAAAACAAACAAACAACTCAATTTAAAATAATAAAACGGTACAATATCAACCGGTAATTAAAATTTTACATGAAATCTTGCAGTGCGTCTAATAATTTTTCCAGGGGTTGTATTATGAAGCCATCGCGGCCACGTCACTTAACCACAGTTTTAAATCACAAGGTCCAATATCCCTCGTGTAGCTCTATGTGACGTCAATACCAGCAAACCCAAACATTATCAGATTTAAAACTTTATGCATGATATTTTTTATGCTTTTAAATTTATTTATTTTTCCCCTTTAAAGCCTCTATAATGAACAGTTTTAAATTCCTTATTTTTAACACGCACAAATAAAACTTCTTACTCTTATAAATAAGTAAATGATTAATATAGTGGATTTAATAAAAGATGAGGGTGTAGGCCTTTTCACTTGACCGCGGTTCTAAATCCCGACGCCCATCACCCATAAAATCGTGTAGCTCTATTATAACGTTAATTCAACTAAAACCAAAGGTTTTCGATTCAAAATTTAATGCAAAACATGTTTAATGGCTTTATAATTCTTAAATCCCCCCCTCCCCTTTAAAGCATTTCTAATTTCGGGTTTAAATTCCGCGTTATTTAATGTACAAACAAAGCTATTTACTCTATAAATAAGTCAACAATATAAACTAGAAGCACGCAGTAAACAATATAATTTAGAAGCACGCAGTAAACAATATAAACTAGAAGCACGCAGTAGGCCGTTTAAGTGGTTAGCAACTTGTGGTGGTGTGTAAAAAAGTAAGGTCGGGTAGTTCATTTATTAAGAATTACGATCTCTCTAAAATGTCATGAATTCGTAACTCAAAGGAAACATAATTTCAAATTAAGTTGAATAAACCATCAGAAAGCTCTTGAACTGATGTATTTAAATTTATAAAATATACTTAGTAGTACTTACTAATAAGCAATACTTCTGCAAATTACAAAAACATAAAGATAAGAACTTCGCTTGGTTAAAACGATATTGGTTCATTCTAAACTCAATTTTTTTCTTATTTTACCACGTTTTAGTTGCCATAATTCAAAAGGTATTATTGAAAGGACAGGTATTTCACCTATCGTTGTAGCTCTAAGATGGTGATTATATATTGCACCTTAGGATTATAAAACGAAAAGCGTTTCATAAACAATACCTCAAAAGAGTTATACATTGTGTGATTAAAACTGCCTAATTACTTGTCTCATGTATTTTTTTTTATGTTTTCATTTTATATCAACCTATTTTCATACCTAGTTTAGTATTTCGGAAAATAGTTTCTAATTTATGGAACACAATTTATTTTTTTTATTTTATCAGTGTATGACTTTGTGTAGAATACTCATTTTTAAACACCATTTTTTTCTATTTTGTCACGTTTTCGTTACCATTACCTAACGCAATCTAGGTTAGTTCCTCACCTGCAACTCCCATTTTTCGTTTAATTCTTGTCAGAAGTTATTAATTTGCACTAATTCGTCAAGGGCCAAATCACGGAATTACTTTTCTCGAACAAAAACCAAAGCCTCTCCAGTTGCTCCAGAAACCCAGAAAATCCCGGGCGTGAGGACATTGATTATTCCTCAGACGAAAATTTTCCTGGCGCGAAACCAAACCCAGAAGCGCGGAACATGGCAGGAGGAACCGAATCAGCACGAAAAATAACATAGGAAATCTGTTATAGCATAAATCTATGTAATTGTATAATTGGGGGATGTTTTGTTTGAGGGAAGGTTTCCAGAATCAATGCTGCTTGGCGACAAGGAGCTATATAAAGAAAGGTTAGACCCCAAAACAGTGCTTCATAGTTTTGAGTCGTATAGTTAATTGAAGGTATTTAACGACACAAATGGAATCTAAAAGGTTTGGGGAAGGGTTTAGGATGAATCACTGATTTCGCGAGAAAGATTTGCTAACATTTGGCATCTTATCTTTGTCATTTGAGTAAGTGCCAAAAAAATTCAGCACATTTCCGTTTATGTTTGATGCATGAATTATATTATTGAAAAATGTAGAAAGTGAGTAAATGTTGTGAGTAAATGTAGAAAATGAAAAGTGAATTCTTTGTTTCGAATTTTGCAAATTCTATCTGGTCTGAAACACCCACGTGACTTTTGCTAAACTCACGTGACTGCCAATGCGCAGTCTCTGAGGCATATACAGACGTATGAACCCGTCACTTGACTGTCAAGTTTTTAAGCAACACATAATTTTTTAAATTTATAAATGTTATAATTTTACTAAATTTTAAGTATGGACGGTTATTTATAATCATCTGCTACAGAAATAAAATTTAAAAAATATAAAGGAATTAAATTTCAAGTTAAAGTTTTATACTCAATAGATTGAAAACACAAGATTAAACTTCAAACAAATTGCGTATCCCTTGGAGGATAAAAGTTTGTGGGGGAATCATAGTACATAGACCGTTTGTTGGTTTAAACCAAGGTTTGAACAAATAGTTTTACCGGAGAAAAAACAACAACTTGGGTTTTGTCCAAAATTTTGGGAGAGGATTTCTCTACTTTTTATCTAATTCTGTCCAAGTTGAGAAACAAACTGGTGATTTAAAAAGAGTAAATTTTTATTTCCATATTTTGAAAAGAAAAATGCAAAAATTTAAAAGCTCGTTATCATCAGTTCTATAAAAGATGCATAACTGAATTTTGTATTATTTAACTTGATAATTTATTTGATATTCTCATATAGAGTGCTTTTGGACAATCAAAGCTTTGTGGGGCAAGTTAAAGTAATTCTGACTAGTGATATTTAATTTAATAACTATTCAAAAAACTTTCCGATACAAAACATTCCATAAAAAAACTTGTTAAGGTAAAAAAAATTGCATGTAACAAGTTAAAAATGACTTTTTACACATTATGGTTATAATTGCCCCAATAGCCCATAAGCTTCTCACATCTTAATTTTGTTGAATAAAAAAATTATACAGAAAAATATCGGTTTAAAACGAAAAAATCCGAATTGAACTGTAAAAACTCTGGTTTAAACTGGTTTAACCAAAAAAACTAAGTGGTTCTTTTCTTGAGAAAAATTGTATAAATGGTATCGATAAAAAAATTCAAACAAACTTATAATCTTATTCTGAACCCTTACCATTAAATATTTCAGTGAAAACTTAAGTACGGTCTTACATTAGAAAAATTAAGCGATAAACTCGTTAAAAATTTAAATGGTGAATTTTATGCCAAAAGAAATAATCATCCTCAACCATCTGAAAGTTCAGTAAAATACAGGGTGGCCCAAAAGTAGCCTAACAGTTAATTTTGTACCATTGGTAAGAACTTTGGGTTATTTAGAACAGGTATTTGACATATACGTGCTTAGTTTTGTTGGTTGGCTAAAATAAAGTCGTACTACAGCGTAACTTATCCAAAGAGTAGCAATTCATGTTCTTCGATTGGTTTAGTTTCGAGATATCTTCGGTTTATTAGATCTTACCGACCAGGCTGTCCCGGGCCCGTTTATTTGTTTGATGCTCTAGAAATATGCAAATGTCACCAGAGGACGGGACCAGGTGGTTGCAGGAATGCATCAATGTCGAAGGTAGACAATTTGAGCACCTTCGGGATTAAGAATGTAAATATATGTATTAAATAAAGCTGTCACTTTTGACTATGGCTCTTAATTACGATGCCTGTCGCGAATAACTCTTGTAGCTCTAGTACTACGATAATTCAACCAAAGTAAACTTAACCTGTTTTAAAATATTAAAATAACTGTTTCTGTATAAATAACTGTATACCTAACTAACTGTTAGGCTACTTTTGGGCCACCCTGTACTTTACATTCAAATTTTTACACGTATTTACAAAGTAGTCTTTCATTTACTATATTACCATATCAGTCGAATTTAACATCATTTTAAATTGGTTAACAATTTTTTAAAAAAAAATTCCGCAAAAAATTAAATGACTTCAAAAGAATCCTGGTGCAGATACAAGTAGACTATTAGATTTACTTTTTTTACGATTATTTAAATCGAACAAAGCCATCCAAATCTTAGCGCCATTCAAAATCGGTGAAAGATTAATTATTCGCAAAAAAAATGGCTACATTAAACTATCCTGGTGCTAATTCAGGTAGTTTGAACTGCAAGTTTTATTTAAAGTTTCTTTAGGAATATTAAAATTACAACTTAAAAAAGTACTAGCTATTAATGGATATTTTTAGTAACTAACAGACGGCCTAATCATTCTGAAACATCACATTTTCTAGTAATGGAAATTTGCCAGAAAACATTTTCTGATGTATTTTTCAGTCCCTCGTTTATCATGTTAATCATGTGTATTGCCCTAATGAACTGTTATCTGAAGTTCTTTATAAAATTATATTGATTTTGTAATCTGGAACCACTAAATCATAAATTATTTCAAAGTTCATACGTTACTTTAATTTATAGTTCAAAGTTTATAGAGTGCAAATTCTAAAAGTTCTATCATACCTTTCATAATTTTTTAAAACACTAATGTATTTGGAATGATTGAGTCTTATCATTGATATATAAATATTCATATTGACGATGATAACACAAAAAGTTAATATTTTTTTTTAATCTAAAAAAACATATGAAGAATGATTACGAAAATTGTATTTCGTTTGTGTAAAAGAAATTTTAATAGATTTTAATCGTAATAACAAAAGATTTTAATATGTAATAATTTAACTGTTAAAAAGAATTTAAAATAGGTAATTCACATGAAGGTCTTAGTTGAATATTGTATTGTGATGTATTGACGCGAAGGTTAATTCTTTTTTATTCAGAAAGTTCTAAATACTGTGAACGTTTGTTAAAAGTGAAAATGAAATAAAGAAAATATAACCAAAATAAATTTTTACTAATGGAAACATGTTATAACCCTTTTAAAAATGGTTTTCAACAGATAAATATGTCAAACTAGTTTACCGAGTCGAAATGAGTACATGCAACAGATATTATAAAAATTTAATAATAAACTACAGAGTTGCTTATACAGTCCCTGGACAAATTATTCGACGCACTGTATTTTTTTAGTAATGATGAAAACATACCAAAGAATGCCATATCATTATAAAAGATGTCGATATATATATTAAGTATAGCAGATACACTGCGATGCAAAAGTTTAGGCAATGACGTTTTTTAGCTGTAAAATTTAGAATTGTGATAGTAGAATTACAAAACACCCCTAAACATATTAAATAAATATTTTTAAATGCTATAATTGAAACATAATTGTTTGATTTGCTATAACAATTTTTTTTCATAAAATAAAAATTTGTACGATGCAAAAGTTTAGACACAAATGCGAGAATATGCAAATTTAAAGTAGATATTCGCCTAATTTCGCATATTTATAAACACGATATCCGGTGAACTAAACAGATTTAATAACGATATTGGTTCAATTTTACACCAAAAAGACAATATAGCCACTTTAAATATTATTCAAATCATATTTGCTTCAAATGTACAATTAACATCTCTAAATACGAACAGAATACCTACAGTCCATCATCTTGAAGTTTTGGCACGAATTCGTGGATTTAGAGACATACATTGACCGATTTTCATGATGAAAAGTGCAGTCTTTCCGTATAAAATCACAAAATAGCGGCATATTATTCTTTTCTTGCACTTTAGTACAATGCAGAGATAGTCACCTCTTCAAAAACGACAAAAAAAGTCGTTCATTTTAACGTAAATTCACTCCACACCATTACGAAAGTTCCTTCTTTATGCTAGGGTTCTTTCGTAATGAATTTCGTATAAAGGAACTTTCGTAATGGTGTGGAGTGAATTTACGTTAAAATGAACGACTTTTTTTGTCGTTTTTGAAGAGGTGACTATCTCTGCATTGTACTAAAGTGCAAAAAAGAATAATATGTCGCTATTTTGTGATTTTATACGGGAAAGACTGTGCTTTTCATCATGAAAATCGGTCAATGTATGTCTCTAAATCCACGAATTCGTGCCAAAACTTTAAGGTGATGGACTGGTAGGTATTCTGTTCGTATTTAGAGATGTTAATTGTACATTTGAAGCAAATATGATTTGAATAAATATTTAAAGTGGTTATACTGTCTTTTTGGTGTAAAATTGAACCAATATCGTTATTAAATCTGTTTAGTTCACCGGATATCGTGTTTTTTCAAATTATCAAATTCAATTCATCAATAAATATGCGAAATTAGGCGATTATCTACTTTAAATTTGCATATTCCCGCATTTGTGTCTAAACTTTTGCATCGTACAAATTTTTATTTTATGAAAAAAAAATTGTTATAGCAAATCAAACAATTATGTTTCAATTATAGCATTTCAAAATATTTATTTAATATGTTTAGGGGTGTTTTGTAAATCTACTATCACAATTCAAAATTTTACAGCTAAAAAACGTCATTGTCTAAACTTTTGCATCGCAGTGTAGTATTTTCTATTCAATAGCTTAAGTTTAGGAACACAAATGTCCTTCTAAATGTATT
Organism: Oedothorax gibbosus; assembly: GCA_019343175.1. Classification (NCBI taxonomy): domain Eukaryota; kingdom Metazoa; phylum Arthropoda; class Arachnida; order Araneae; family Linyphiidae; genus Oedothorax; species Oedothorax gibbosus. Next base: position 872,503 of record JAFNEN010000005.1, read on the forward strand.
TTCTATTCATCATTGATTGATACTTGAAATCTTGCAGTGCGTCTAATAATTTGTTCAGGGACTGTAGTTTAACCAATTAAAACCTGTTTTTTACTCCCTCTCTCTCTCTAAACCCAAACATTAAAACTACATTTAACTATAAAAATCAAGCCTCACCTCATCAAAATTTAAAAAGATATTAGTTTGGATATGATGAAGTTGAAAAAATTGTGTGTCAATCGCAAGAATTTGGATTGAAAAATGCAATAATGTTAAAACGCAATAGCATTCGCCTAAAAGTTGGTTTTTGGCAATTGAAGTATCCTCGTAGGAAAGCAAGTTTGACAGGTAACAGACGTAGAAACCTAAGATATTCTTGATAAATATATCGGTATGTATTGTCTATGAGTCATGTATAAAAATTCCACAAATGTATAACAAATGAATAGTTTTTCCAGAACGCCACTACCTTGTGATTGGTTCACCAAAATTGAGGCCTTCTATCTAAAATCACTTGTTAAATAGAAGTTCGGTGTATGTTTACAATCAATTAAGGGATATTCTAGCTTAAACTGAGTCCAATGCAAAAAAATACGACCAAATGTGGCACCAAAAAGTAAAATTACATGTTTACCACTGCTCAGAGATTTTATTATCCATTTACTAAATGCATGCGATTTGTCGCTTTATCTAAATATTGAAATATGTCTTTCTTATTATGGCAAAACAAATTTTTGTCAAAACTCAAGCTCCTGCAATATGCAGGTTTTAGTTTTCTTTCAAGTGATTGGTTTTTTTTATGGATATTCTTTTCTTTACAAAATACGATACAATTATTTTATAAAATGCAGATGGGTCATTCTTCACAAAAACGTTCGAAACCACGTCTCCTCAAGATGTCATTCGTATTTAGAAAAATTGTTCTTCTATTTGAATTAATTTACCTAAGATACGGATTATTTTATCTATCTACTGAAGTTGACCAAATAAAAAAAATCACACATTGTTAAAATTCCTGTGAACCGACAATGACACATCACGTCCGTGTGCTGTCTCAACTTGCCTTTTTTTCTTGTTCTTTAGTCAGTAAATCACAACTAAATATTTTTTTCTAAAAGCGGTAGTTTTAATTGAATTTGTATTAATAGAATAGATAAAATACCAAATTTAAATATTATAGTTGATATCAATGTATAAATTATATGAAAATATAGTGTCCCACAGATTTTTATCATGTCCGTGTACAAAATTTTAATATTGTTTTAAAAGAAACAATAAATCGCACTGTACGCGGAAAAGAGACCTATCGCAAAAATACTAGTTTTTCAGAAAAATCGTCTGAAGTTTATTTTTTTCCATTGCGTTGTATGATAGAAAAAATAACGATTCGCTTACTGCATTCCAACTATTCTATCAATTGATTTAATTTTTGCTTTAATCGCTAGATATTTAAATTTTGAATATTATAGCAAATTATTTGTGTCTATAGCATTTACAACTCGAAAAATCATATTTGTGCGATAGGCCACTTTTCCGCGTACAGTGCAAAATGTTAACCGAGTTTTGTTTTGTCAGTATTTAGTCATGTATAATTAATGCTATGTTAAAGCGTATGTGATTGTTCTCCAGAATATAAAAAGTATTTGCAGATAGGTTGAAAATTTCTTAATCGACCTGATCATGTCATCATATCTGTAGCCGAGAAATTGAAGTGGTAAATAAAGATTTATTATTTATTTTACGTTATTAGAAAGAAACGAAGAGTACCCAAGCTCAGTTTGAATGGTTAATTGATTTTAACTATTAAACTTTTGTTTCTGTTAGTCGTTATTTGATGTTTCGTAATTTGTGTCCATGGTTTTACACACCCTACAACATGGCAAATTAATTTATTGAGCATACATTTAAAAAAAATACGATTAAAAAGTGCATAGATAGGCAATAATACGATTAGAAAGTGTTTACTGTTAACATATTAATACTCTTTATAAATGTAACCAATTATTTAAAATAAATTTAAACTATTTAAAAGGGAAAGGTATATTGCGTTTATTTATTTCCATATTCCCCTTTTGATTAATTTTGATTTTATTTATAACTTGTTTTTATCTTGTTATAACTAAGATAATAAAAAAAATCGTTTGTACGTTTTCTGAGAAACGACTCGGATCCGCACTTTTTTTAGTAAATAAAAATTGTTCGTAGATCGTTTTTATATTTTCCGCAATCGTACAACGCGATAACATTCTCTTAGTAAAAGTTGGCTTTATGCAATAAAAGAATCATCGTGGGAAAGCAACTTTGACAGAAACTATATGGGAAAGATTTGTGATAGTCGATACACTTTAAATGCATTCTAAACTGAATTTTGAGAAAGGACGGTATTTTTACTAACCCATTAAAAACGATTGGCAAGAAAAGTAACCACGAGAAAATGAGCTTTCTGGTTAATGTTATCTAAATAAACAGAATATAAGACAAATGTAAACAACAGTCATGAATAGTTGGTGTATGTTCAATTGTTTTATTTATTAAACATAGTTTACTTGTCTTACATATAGGATAAATAGTAAAAAACTACATACCAAGACGTGGCAGACTATAGACGGCCAAGGACAGCTGGATCGATTTACGTAATAAAAAAGTTACGTTACGTAAAAAGTTATTGGCGCTGCTTACATATAATAAAAATCCGAAGCTAATAATATAATGCATTCTAAAGTCGTTCTATTAAATATTTAGATTTAAACACACGCAATTTGTAATTTTAAAAAACCAAGAAAGTTTTCCTTTAAAATATAATAAATTAAATTAGTCCAAATAGTAAAATAAAAACTCAAAATTCTAACAAGTTCGAAAATTATCGTTCTATGTTGGTAATTATATTATTGTGTGTTGGAAACCCGCTTATAAACTTTAATAAGACAGACACAACAAAACAATAAGTGGATTTAATTTTTAGAGACATACAATAAGAATCCAAATTGTTGTACCCCCGAGATATTGATTTGGTAGGGAACTAATCGACCAACAGATTTAACGAGCACGTATAATATACTCGAAAACAACATCCATGCCTTCCTGGATTCAGAGGTCAAAGCTAGCGCCCTAACTCGCGAGTTCCATGAGGGCTGTTGGCGACGGGCGTCATAATTTATTCGTTTACGGCTGTCAAATTCTAGCCTCCTTTAAGATATTTAATTCAGCCAATTACGCTTCGTAATTTAGAACCACAGTCGCCTGATTTTCTTCTGATAAGACTCCCTTTTCAGTTTGGTAAATGTGTAGCTGTAGTTCCACTTTCACCAAAAATCAGACTAGTAAATAGGCTGCACCAGTTCTTGTGCGACACTACAAACAACCAAAATTGGAAAAATACATTTCTATGATATGTAGGTACATGTATTTTCCGGTTTGCTGTGGTACTTGTCGAGACATCCAGCTCTAAAAACAACCTTTCGTCAAGTAAGACACACAGACAGAGTTTTTACTAACACAAAGAGAGAAAGTACACCCAGGGCGAAGTCGGGAATCGAGCCCTCGCCCGCTACAGCACGCAGATGTTAGCGTAATGGGCTGCGTTAAAACCCACTAGGCCACCGGGCCTCAATGCTTCAGTTGCTTCACAGTGTCTGAGTTATGCAAATTTTGCCTTACGTACTGCGCCACCGTTTCTGAGATAGCCAATGATTGATAAAGGGAGGGATGGGCAAATATTTATAAAAGTAAGCTGAGCTTTCAGAAATGTCATTCGGGATTTCATATCTCATTAAGTTTCGATGAGTTATGGAATAGAAACGTTTGATTCTCCGCTTATTATGGTAAAGGATCCATTTTTATTTTTCCGAGTGCGTTGCAAGGTTAACTATTCATTAACAGTCTTGTGCATCGCAGGCAGATTTTAGCCTCTTCCAATTGTGATTAGTATTAAAGGGGAAAAAAACTAGTTATTGTGCGTTTATAGTCAAATGCGTTTCTAGTCAAATGTTAACTAGTTTCCTGTAATAAAGAAGCCCAGTATATACCTACCGGGAGAACTGTTGTTGGTTCAGCGTATAATTAAACGTTATAGAATTTAAAATGGATTATGAAATATTTACTACTTGCATTCCGATTCTCTAACCTAAATCTGAAATAAAGGTAGATATTTAAGAGTTCATAACTCGTCGCGCTGAGATATCTTTGCTGTATAGTTATTATTATACAATTAGTAAGTTTAATTAATAAGTTTAATGTTGGTTTTCTTGTTTTTTCAGATTTCCCTGACTGCTTCGTGTAAATCTCAACACCGAGCATGTTGCGGGGCTCGAGCTGTTCTTCGAAGTTGACGTTGCTCTTGGTAAGTTTAAAATAAACAAAGTTTCTTTCTGTAATGATCCCAATTCTGAGATATTTTAAGTCTTCTAAATGTAATAAATTTTAACTTGTTAGAAATTTGAGTCTTCAAATTGAGCTAGTTGGCGCAAAGCTTAGTCTTAAATGGTTTGCTTATGGCTCGCTAACTATCATGGTTGGTTCATAAGTTAGTGTCTTCCAAACTACTTGATAAGTATGGATTCTTGTGTTAGGGTTTGACACGTTTAACATATTCTAACCATTTTTAATATTTTCATTACGTGGTATATTGCAAGTAGATTAAGTATGAATTGAATAAAGTTTAGTTTGCTAATGAATTCACCTATTAAACAGGCATGCTACTGGTCTAGTCTCGCCAAGCCTTCGTGTTGTGGAAGTGGGACGTTTAATCAACCCACCCGTGTTCGACATGGCTCTATTCAACTGGACATACCGGCTAGATTTCTACTTTATCTATTACGGTGAGTAGTGAACTTCATACTTCAAATTTAGAAGTAATATAATACAAATTTTTCCATGAAGCTAATTCCTGGATGCTACAATGTTTTTTTTGTTCCTGTTGCAGGTTCTTGGCCAAATGTTCGCCGGTGCTATCGGGCGTTATTTCTTTCGACTGACCTCGCCAATAGTCTTCGTACAAGTTCTAGTACCGCGGGTCGTCTGGTCAAATTGGATGCTTTCTGCTCTACTAGTTTCGGTAAGTAGGAAAATTTTAATTTAAACCTTAGGGGAGTATCTTTTGTAGCGTTTACAAATTCGTAAATCATACGATGCTAATTTTCTTGTTTTTTGTCGCAGGTATAGCAAAACTAAATATTCGCAGTTATCAAAATCTGCATACTTCACTAGACACCGGATAGCTTTCGTGTAGCTCTATTGCGATGTTACCTCGACTCACCTGGCACCGGTTTCGGAATACGTTGGTCGTTGTCTGGTGATACTTTCTGCTGTTCATATTGTGGTAAGTAGATCACATTTATTTCATTCGAGTGTTTAGGTTAATATCAACATTAGAACTTTTATAAATCTAACTTCCTGAATCTTTATCTTGTTAATAGTGCAAGAGTTCAACACGGCTATGGAAATTCACTTTTATTGCTGTTGTGTCCTTATGACATCGTCACTTCACAATTTTCGGGTTGAATCCTGTCGGAAGTGAAGTTCCATTATGAAGTCAATTCAGTGATCCCATCGGAGCTGCCAACAACATGAATAGAAGGTATACACAACTTCTAATATTTTTAGCGTATAGATGAAATATCTACTCGGTAATTTCCCTTCCCGACTTGGTCTATTAACGTTTATTAGTATCAGAATTTGATAATTTAAATTCTAGAATATAAATTTTTACGGTCTTAGTTTAGTAATTAAATTCGAAGCAGTTAGCTTTACAACTAATTCTTTTCGATAGTTCTTAATATTAAAGTTTTTGTACTCCAAACCCAACTATTGCTGGATTTAGTAACCAAATGTCTCCAATAAAATCTTATTTCTTTAAAGATAGACTTCAAGTTGTCGGAAAAAGTCATCGAAAACTAATCAATCGACATCCGTGCCACCGTCCGTCGTTGGATCGACATCCGTGCCACCGTCCGTCGTTGGATCGACATCCGTGCCACCGTCCGTCGTTGGATCGACATCCGTGCCACCGTCCGTCGTTGGACCTACGTCTGCAGTTAAAGAGTCCGTCACTACTGCTATGTGTAAAAGGTAGTCTTATACTAAAACTTATTTTTCGAAACACTAAGGCAGCAAATTTCTAAATCTATAATTTGGAAAGAAGTTTCCAGCCCTCCAACGCAGTCGGCTCTCTGAAAGTCGGTGCATCACATTTATAGTGGGTTAAAAGACTCCTGTATATTTAGCCACTTGACTGGTTCTAAATTACGACGCCCGTCACAATAGCCCTAGTGTAGCTAATAGCGACTAATATTCCGACAACCTAACCTGTAGGGGATTTCTGGAACTCGTACGCTTAGTGTTCAGGGCTAGGTAAAAATATTGAGTCGCGTTATTCAACCAAGCCTGTAGTACCTAGTTAAGTATAAAAAAGCAAGTTGGAGATGGGAAAATGTTGGATAGAATGGCTTAATCTAGTTTTCTTGAATATTTGTAAAATGAGATCAAACTTCCGAATGTCTTGAAGGGTTAATTACTTTAATTTACCATGCTTTCAAGTATGTTCCAAAACTAGTTTAAAAAGGGTGGTATTACTTCAGGCAATTAAATATTTAAGCCTACTGCATCATTAACTTTCCATGTTGCTTAAATTCAATTAAATCCCCATTTCAACTAAATTAAGACTTCTCTAGCGAGTTTTCCCTTGATGTCTACTTGCTAGCTCTGAAGAAAAGTGCGGAAAGTATCATTACATTCACCTGCATTCTCTACGCCGATAGTAATCTTGTAGCTTTATTGCGACGATTCACCCCCAACTGTATTCTCTATAGAAGTTGACATGCATAAAAACTTAAAATACTTGTTAGTCACTTAAGCACAATTCAAAAATTGAGCCCCGTTGACAGTTTGTAAACTCTAATGCAACTTTTGCGCAATCGAGGTTTTAACTTTCAAAGCAACAAGTAATTCACTTAAGCAATTCAAAATTCAGGCAAAATAGATTATAAATATGAAGGTGATTAATTCGTATACAAATTAAACCAAACCGTAATGGGGAAGTTCTAAAATAAGAGCGAACTGTATAGTATTTCGTACAATAGGGGAATATTAAGCACCCTAGTCAAACAACCCAGTAATAAAAATTCTATATAGAGTTCATGTCTATTTTTCGAAGGCTTTGCTGACAGTTTTTAAAGGTCAAACGTGGAAGTTACTAGGCATCGTTAAGTGAGAGGGCGATATAGTAACTCGCTAAAATACAAGATTTTGGGTACTTGTGCATTTGTTACTAAATCTAGTCTCGCATTTTATTTAAATTGAAAAGGTTTAAAGCTAAGTGCATCACTAGGTATTGAACGAAAAACTTAGAGTTCAGATAAATTCGTTGGCTAATCATTCATCCTTGTTATGGGATATTTTGCATGCTGTATGTCGATAGTTACCCACTCTAAATGAGACTGAACTTGGTTTAGGGTTTAATTTCTTCTAGAGTATATGTAAATTAGTAACTTTCGCATTAGTCCACACCCCTTATAAAGTTCATTTTTTTTATCCCACCTAATCACGTACGCTCTGAATATATCGCTATGTGTAGGGCAATGCCAGTTTAGTGACTACACTACAGAGCTGAGTATCGTTATTTGCATAAACTTTCGAGTCCAAAGTCGGCGATCGTACTGTAACATTCAACCATTCTCTGAGCCGTCGGATTTAAACTAAATTTTCGCTAACAATTCGGGTGGACCTAAAGTGTAGCTCGAACGTGGCCTAAATCTAGCAAAAACTATTCGATGTTTTAGGTAATTGGCTTGAATACCACAGTCTATGGGTTTGGTCAATGGGTTCGTAATCTGCATTAAGTACAGATTTAATTAGAACTCTGGCAGCAATAACCGTGCAATAGCACTCCAACCTAAATGGTACTTACAATTTCTGACTCTTAAAATCGGTAACAATTTCGTTGCTAGCATGTTTTAAATGAAATGATTGAATCGTTAATTCTTGATGTCGTAAGACATCCGCACCACAGCAAAAGCGGAACTTGAATTATCAACTAAAATCGCAATATTCCATTTAGAAGTCTCGCCTCTTCGTCCCAAAGTATATTCAGTAATAAGATCGCATTCGTAAAATATCGAAGTCCATAGAGTTTGGTGTTATCGAAGTTTATTCCTAACTTGACCAGTTAATTTACCAATAAATCTAAAATGCATGCAAGGTTAAATAGTACCAAACCTCGGTTGAATTAGTTAAGATATTTAACTTTGAGATTTGAGAACCAAAATAGATATCAAAACTGAAACTGAAAGGATTGTTTGAATAATAAAATTAAATTAGGTTAAATATCTCCAGAGTTAAACACTTCATAACTTCCAAGATATGATAGAGAAAATATCCTACCTCGGCCGAATATTCATTGGTGCTTATCTATTCCAAAGTCCAAAAATGTTAAATACCAGTCAAAGATTCTTGGATACTCGTGTAACTAGTTAACAAAATTTTAAATTCGTTGTTTGGCAAAATCAAATGATTTAACAGCTTAAAACGGTCTCTTTAAATAGTACTTTTCCTAAATATAATAAATAACACGCTAATAAACACACTTCAAAATTCTCTTATCAAGCAAAAGCAGATTTTCGAAATTGTGTAGCAGTATTTTGTGAGCAAACATTCAGAATTTATCTTGAATGGATTTTTCGTAACTAATCGCACTTGAGCAATTAGGGTAGAATGTACAGACTGAACTGTATTTGAAGATGCAACTACGATTTTGGTTAGTAGCGAATTCGAGTGTTCTAGGTTTTATTTTTTTCTCTGGCGCCAGTAGCTTTCGCGTTCAAAGGCAATTCCTAGCCTTTGCGAACGCTCGAGGACGTTGCTATCGAAATCTTCCTGCTAAAGCAAATTCAAGTAGCTATGACTTTAGCAAAGAAATTGATTTATCTGCTCAAAATCTAATGTTAAACCCATACAAAACTCGCTATTTAAAAACACTTATGGCTGGAGTTTTTGAATTAAAGAAAATCAGACTTCATGTATGCAGCCAAACTACCTTAAAATAATAACGCTAATTGTAACTTGCGACGATAAGTATCAATGAAGATGCACAGAATTTACAAATAGTTTTGTAGTTAAATTTTATTTGCGCTATTGCGACTTCAAATGTTGGTCTAAACTGACTTGTAAGGTAATAACCAAGTTTCAACGATTTTTTTTATCCCACAACATAATTTTTAAGTACTGTTTACACTTAGAGCGACAGCGCATTAAAATCTAAACGGTGGATTTCATGTTAAGGTGACAAACTTCATTGTACACGAAAATTATTCAAGTTGTGCACTTGCATTTAGCCTAAACTAGTCGGCCGTTATTTAAAGGTTCAATTGCACTAAATGATTATATAAACTTAACCCCCATTTAATTTTACACTTAAATAACTTGGAACTGGATACGATATTTGATATTTTACGAATGCGTGTAGTGATATTGCATTGTTTATTAAAGAGTAAATTCACAGCATGAGGAGTTAACATTCTGTAACATTTCAATATATAAAGCGACGTTGGTTCAAAATTGCGTGGTCAGTGGTCAATAATTGTGCATTATTTAAACCAACCCCAATTTTGAAAGTGACTTACGATGTAAAGTTTCTTTTTCCTGCAGATAACTGTAAATCGACTGTTAGTTAATAGTTTAGCACTGAATGAATTCCTTTTAAAAGCAATTGTTACAAGCAATATAGTACTCGCTAAATACTAGTTTTTTAAATCTATTAAATATAGTGCAGAAAGTAGCAACTTGAACGCTGGGGTAATGAGTATTCACTTAAAATAGAAACTTTATCTTAAGATTTGTAGAAAGTAATTTCAACAATGTCCCAGGAATACCCAAGTTCTTACGAATAATTAACTTTTGTATTTAAGAAGTGTAGTTCTGTGTCGTCATTATGCTGTAAATGTTTTTAAATAGACAATTGAAAATTAGTTAATGTATTTTTAACATCTTAAATGTGAGCCAGCAAATGTGCTGGTGTAATCTAAAATTCAGTTGCGTTCAGTCTCATTTAGCGTTGGGTACCTACTCGGGTGTCGGCTCATCACTTGACTGTGGTTCTAAGATGACGCCCGTCGCCAATGGCCCTCGTGTAGCTGTAGTGTGACGATAATTCAAACTAAACTAAACTTTCATTTAGCATGGTGTTTACACTTCAGTACAATTTGTAATAGGAAAACATTAAAAATATATATTTAAAGATTATTGCTTATTTTTGATAGCCCAGACTAAAACGTGTTGCAGAAAGTTGAAGAAAACTTGTCAAAGGCTGAACACCCTTAGTTTTATTAAAGCGTTAGTATTTGTGGTCGACAACCTTTTTTAAAAGTTTTTTAATATATTCACCCATCCAATTAGACTAGCGCCATTTACTATATTCTGAATGAACCTTTTCGAAATTGATTGACTATCCGAAACTGCGAAATTTGTCCTAAAATCACGGCCAGTGATATTTAGCAGGTAAAACGTGGTTTTAAATGTCTTCAATAGTTATGCAACAAAATTATCCAACCTTTTGCCTTGTTAAATGAGATTTACTTAACAGGCAAACTTTAATGGAAATTTACATATTCAGCAAACTGCAAAAAAGTCCTTTGCAGACTGGTCCTTTTTTGAGAACCATTCTAATTCCCCGTATTGTAGAGATACTAATCAGACCGGTTGCGTAAGTTGGGAAATTATTTGACTATAATGTGTAGACAAGTGTTAATTAACTTTAAGCAATTTAAGTCTGGGTACAAAGTTGTTTGGGGAAATGGTCCATTAGGTAAAGTCAGTCGCGTTTTCAAAATTATCGTAGGACATTGTCCATCTTTTGACTTGCCTTAAGCGCCGTTGATACAATATGCCATTTCAAACTTCTAAGAGCAATCAAACTTAATTTTTAGGGGGTTTAAGAACAAACTAGTCTGTATTTTTAGCAAACTAAAATATTGAGCTATTAATAATTGCAATGAGATTGATGTGGTCACGCTAAGTAATTGTTCTAAATCGAATTTGGACCCATATTAAGTCGTCTTAAGTTATTACGCACTGTATCTTCCAGAAGTATAACCCAGGTCTTTTACGAAATTCTAAACTGTGTCGATCTTTAATGAATTGAACTGTAACTTAATATTAAGAGGGTTCTAGTTAAATGTTATCCGAATAATACCCCTTGTGTGTAGCTCTACTTAATCTCTTTTCGCTTTACTGGCACGTTAGCTTTTAGTAGGCTGGATGCCTTATATTGGGCTTTGGCATCTTCCATACCGGTACATCGCATGTTTTTGTAGCTCTATCCAGGCATGATTCAACCAACCTTCGATTACTATTACTTTACTCCACCACTCAAAGCAATTCCCGCAACATTTCTTCCTTTGACAGTTAAAATTAAATTATGAGTTGCTAGGGTGGGGAAAACAAAACTATTCTATGCTTCTCGGTACAGATATTTTAAGGGTATCGCAAATATTCCTCCCTCTAGGCATAGCGTTGCTATGAAAATGGATCCCTTTTTAATATTGGTGTGAATATAGCTAATCCTGAGATTAAAATTAATGGATATCGAAGAGAAATAGTAACTTAGTTAAATAGTTAACTCGTTATTTTGTAGATGCCTTTCCATACGTTTTCAAAGACAGTCTTCATAGTTGTGTGTAAATGCTATTAAACGTAAACTTTACAGAATCTGGTCCAGAAATCTTAAAGTAACAAGTTAAAAATTGAAGTACGGTACAGTCATCTTGGTTATTGCAGTTTTAGATTCCCTTTGAATAGCAGTTGCTTACAGTCATTGGTGCTTATCTATCTTCAAAATTTCTAATGACCAAACATTAAGTTCTAGCTGAAGTTTCAGTTGGATATACTAAGTTTATTTACATTCGTTCACGAATAATTTCTGTAATTTTAAACTATAAAATGTCATGGTAAAATTAAGAAAGTTCTCTGGTTTGATTACTCCTAAAAGAAGTTGGTGGAATTCTATTCGTATGTGCGAGAAAATATTTAGATAAATGTCAAAGTATCTAGAAATGACTACTAAACGACTTAATTTTCACTTTTCGAATTCGAGCAATTCAGGTTGATTGTATGCACCCAATAGGTTAATGTCCTTTTCACTGTACAAACAGTCTAGCCTCAAGTTTGCACTAGGTTTTAGTTTGCGGCGTAAACGAGTGTTGTAGGTCGTATTTTTTTCTTTGCCGCGGCAAGTAGCTTTCGCGTTCAAAGGCAAATTCATAGTCTTTGCGAACACTCGAGAACGTTGCATTCGAAAATGCCCTTGCACTTGATATATCAAGTCTACAAGATCAAAGTAGTTGCCGGAAACTTAAAATTTTATTAGATTTAAAGCTGCAGGGAAACTAATACTAATGTTGCACGGATGCGAGATGGGCTGTCGAGCGGTATATATCGCTAGATTACTTCAACTGGAAATGAATCGCTAATTGCAAAATTCCGTTGTAAATGTATGCTACAAAAACTACAGCGACCAATACTTGCGTTTGTTTAAATATCAATAGATAAGTGCCAATGACTGCATATTTCAATTAATTTTTAAACTATTCCACTTAAGGTGTAAGGAAATTGTAACTAAATATAATCTAATTTTAAGTGTTAACTAGTGATCGTTTGAGGATGATATGGTAGAAATGTGACTACAGTTAAATCGAAGACTGTATAAAAAAACCTAGATTTAATATTCTACGTCTAATTCTCGAGCAATTAAACGTCAAGAGTAAGTGCTGATATTGAGTTAATGGTGGAGTAAAGGTTGACGGATATTTTACACTTATTAGTTTCATTTGGATAAATTGAAATTGTTTAAGCTGTTATACTATTTGGGGGTTTAGAGTGACTAAAAATTGCTCCTATGTAGCTCTATAGTACAACTTCAATCCAACCTAGAAATTGAAAATTGCACATTAAGCAAAATACGGTAAAATTGGATTGAGAGCCAAATTTGGTTAACAAAGATTAAGCGTATAATCTACTTTTTACAAATTGTTGTAATGAAATTGTTCGGTGACCAGATATTGGACAAACTAAACGAATTTACCGCAAACTAAGAACCAAATTTTGGATTAATGGTATTAAATTTGGCAATTTTGATTTAAATTTTATAAATTACAAAATCATTAAAAACAGTTGTTCTAAAAATGGCGTTGCTAAAGAATGAGAGGAATCTGTAACACAAGCTTGGAGATGTGTATATTCCTTCGGAACTTAGTGTGACCAAATCAATCTAACATGGTATTAAATTGCCTAATCAAGTAGAAACGGGTTAAAATTGAACTAGCGAAGTAGATTCACAAGCAAGGCTAATAATTCGTGAACTAGCTGTGTTTCCACAGCCTTGGTTTTTAAAATGTAAATGGAAAGCTCGGGGAAAACCCCACGCCTTACAATTATAATGTAAACTGATTTCCCGTGATTTACTTTTCATTACTTCCCTTCCCAATAGCTCTAGTGCGACGATAATTCAAACTTGACCCTCCCCCCCCCCCTCCTCCTAGCAGTCAACATCGGCATCAACCGCTCAACCTGACTCGCAACCTAAACAATGGCGGAATGGGCATTCAGTTACTGTTTTCATTGGCGCTTCTCAAATACAAGAACTGCTTAAGGTAACAGGTTAACGCATTCTATTGCACAGGTTAAAAACTAAGGAGTTATTAATTATTTCAGCTAGGTAACAACTCTAATATACCGTGTGGCCCGAAGGAAAAAATCGGATTAAAACTTGTGCACAGGCATGATAATTCTTTTTTTTTAATTTCTGTATATAAAGAAAGCCGAATAAATTCATTTTTAATTGACAGCTTCTAACCTTAATCGATGGTTGGAAGAATTTCAAAGAATGTTTAACTGTTTAGTTAATCCAATGTTTGGCAACTTATGCTTCTCAAATTCCAAGCTCTTCACGTATCAACTGGCCGTTATTCGAATTGAAAGTTCGAAATTGAATGTCCCTTTCTCGACACTAGTTTCATTTAGTTTCGCAAATAATCTTCAACAGCTGGTTAAAATTTAAGTTACAGTGGTGTACTGTACCCGAGGTCTTTTCGAAAATATCCAAGCCTATTTTATGATCAACTTATAGAGGAAAAATCAAGAAATTGAGTGAAGCGTCTTTTGGATTAACTTTTGATAACGATAGAAATTAGCACGAGATCAACGCCATACTTCTCTGAAACTAAAGTTTTTGCATTTCAGAAATTGTTTAGTCTGTAAACCGGAACTTAAAGCCTTAACGATATTTCGTCTAGCCAAGTTTTTTTAAAGACTATATTAGAGTTAAACTTGAATATACACGAACACATGGGTTTTGATTAGGGTGTACGAATAAAACTTTGAAAAAGAATTTTTGAAATTGTAGTGGTCTATTGAATAGGTAATATTTCAACTACAATTGAAATCTAAGCTAATTGATCGGTTTGAGGTGTAAAATTTTTATTGGGATTAATTAACCTTCATTTGTGGTTTTCAATGCAGTATCTTCAGGTTTTCAATAATACACCGGAAAGAGGAACTACCACATCAGTGAGCCGAATAACTTGTGCATACTCGTCAAAAAATTTGAATACAAGGCTTTATTAAAACTAGTCTTGTATATTATCGTCACTTGGTTCAAAAATATAAAGTATATTGTAGGTCTTTTCTCTAGTACGAAAATTAGCAAAACCTGTAAAATGATTAGGCAGTTCTAACTGTAACAGCTTTTTATCTTTTCAGTGTTTTGTTCATTCGAACACCTAAACTAATAAATCATAGTTAAAACTAATTTTGGTTTTTAACTTCATAAATGCTTAAGCTTCTTGCAGTCAGTCATTGCTACTTCACAACTAGAGGCTGTTTAGGTTAATTTAAAACTTTTCGTAATACAGAATTCTAAATGCTATAATTCTAAATTTTTGATGTAGTAGGTTTAAATAGTTAATAATTCAGTGAGGGAATCCTGAATGTTCCTTTAGTCTAATAACCTAGATGCTTGCACCTAATGGGCCCCAAAGCTTCTAAGACTTGTTAGGAGACCGAGTTACAACTGCAAATCTTATTTGGGTATGTTATAAGTGCAATAGAATCTAATTTGTGAAGTTCATTTATGGGGAAACTGGAATATTAAAGCATTACTATCTACGATTTTGTGTTTACTTAACTTAGTAAGACATTAAACCTTAAACAGTTTAAAAACATCCCTTCAATATAAACTCCCAAAAATCAACCTAGGAAAAGTTAATTTTATCCACTTCACACACAATGCAATAACCCTCGTATAGCTTTAAATCATGCAACTTAAATCTTAATCTCTGAAAATTTTATTTCTTCAAAAGCTCCACGTAGTTCTAGTGCTACTTTAGTTCAATCCTACAACAGGAGTTTTGGGTATAATATTATGGAGCAAATAACTTGGGTGCCACAGAAGTAATCGTAAGTTCGTTCACTTGGTTTCACTAAATGGGTCCCTGTGAATATTAAATTTGAATGTTTCCTCAGCAAATCGTTACATTATAGGCTTCATTTGGGAAATCTTATCCTCTTCATCGGAAGAATTAAACTGTGGTCTAGTTTAAAGTGTTTCGAAAATTAGTTGTAGAATAAGAAGTACCTTTTAGGTGTTGGATGTAAATGCTTATAATTGTTGGGCATGGTTAGAGTGATTGTTTGATGTCTAGCTATTCTCAAGTGGTATTGGCCGTTGTATTTTTGATTGTAAAATTACATTTTAAGGGTGGAAATTAAGGGGTCATGACATTTCAATAGAGAATACTACCTATTGAAATGTTGTGCTTCGGAGTATTTCAGTTGTAAGTAAAAAAAAACGTGCACGTTTTTCGCCGAGGGAAACTTATGGTTTCGTTTTTGAGAGTTCGAACTCTGGGTTTTATATAATTAACTTGTCTTTGAGTCCTTTACAGATATTCACATCGTGGGTTTTGGAGATAAAAGTTATTGGAGTTATAGGTAAGGGTAAGTTTATACTTTTTTTCTAAATTAATCAGTCGTCACAGGATTTTAGTGGTGTTTGTCGTGACTGGATGGTTAGCCTCTGAAAGATCATTTCAGAGGTAAACATCTCGATTGGGAGAGTTGGATAATGTTTTCTGTTGTGTATTAACGAACTTTTATTACAGGTGCTGCATGTCAAATCGTAAAACTTAAGCTTTTGTTACTGCATGTGTTAAAATCAAACTTGTTCTTACTTCAATGTATGTGAAATATAAGCAAACATGTTTGCCATGTAGTTATGTTCATTATTGTAATTGTGATAAATATTGTGATGGGTCTGATTCCTTGCTGTAATAAATGTGATTCCTTGCTGTAATAAATGTGATTCCTTGCTGTAATAAATGTGATTCCTTGCTGTAATAAATGTGATTCCTTGCTGTAATAAATGTGTTTTTTTATGTTAAATAAAATTGCATTAATCTAATCCCTCTCGTTACTGAGTCTCAACGTTTAACTGTAATTACTTTTTTAGTTTAAATCAAATTGTTCCAACTTGAAGCTTTGCATTGTTTTCACATTAAGCTTTTAAACTGTACTGGTACTGAAAGTAAGTTTTTGATACAAAGTTTGAGAAATACTATAATACTAATTAGCTAAGTCTGAAGTGCTTACTGTTTATCTTAAATTCTCTGTTGGTACAATTCTAAAATTGCAGTAACTGATATATTCATTTAACTCAAAATTTCAGTTTGCAATTGAAACACATTTTCATTAGTCGCGAGATGCAGCCTTTTTAGCGTAAAATTATCAGCCCAAAAAAATTCCTTTTAGTTAGTTTTAATGGCTAGCAAGACTCTTGTTTGGCCAGTATTAATAATAAACTATTTTGAGTTATAAGGGGAATAAATCTTTAGCAAGTCAGTCCGAGGTTTACATATTTTTCCAACTTTCTTACAATTGCCTTTGTTTTTTTTAAATTGCTTTCCTTCCCAGAAACTTGCTTTTAAATTGCAACTTCGACTTGCAGTCAACAAACCAGAATTTTTTTTAGAGAAATTAGTTTTTCGTAAGATGGTAAGAATTTATTTCTGCTTTTTAAAATCTTAGGCATGGACAAACTATTTATGTATAATATAATTTCAATATTTCGGTACGTTGAAGAATTTTAACTATTAAACTGAAATAAATGTTTAGGAATATAAGTATTGCTAATATTTCAATCGACTTTCATAAGTTAATTTTATAACAAGTACAGTTCTTCTCCAAATCTGACATTTCCATTTTGTTGCAATATTTTTACACCATTTAATGACTTTTCCTAGCCACCAAAAATTACCAATTTCGCCCCTAAAGTATTACTCCAATAAAACTTAATGTAGGCTCTTAATGTTATCCAATTTTTGACTATCAAACTTAAATATGGAAGTTCTGCAATATCTGTACTTGTATTTTAAAGATTATTTTCTTTTTGAGTCTTGATTATTGATGTTAGTCTTGTCTTTCTCGTTTCCCAGTATGTGATGACTTGAGAATCTTTCCCCTGGCATCCAACTTTAGCTAAAGTGTCACAAACTGCCATAATGTATGTTTATATTTTGTAATGAACGTGTTACTCTTGACGTTCAATTGCTCGAGAATTAGACTAAGTGCTGATATTGAGTTAATGGTGGAGTAAAGGTTTACGGATATTTTACACTTATTAGTTTCATTTGGGTAAATTGAAATTGTTTAAGCTGTTATACTATTTGGGGTTTAGAGTGACTAAAAATTTCTCCTATGTAGCTCTAGTACGACTTCAATCCAACTTAGAAATTGAAAATCGCACATTAAGCAAAATACGATAAAATTGGATTAAGAGCCAAATTTGGTTAACAAAGATTGAGTGTATAATTTTTTACGAAATGGTGAAATGAAATTTTTGGGTGACCAGATATTGGACAAACTAAACTAATTTACTGCCCACTAAGAACCAAATTTTGGATTAATGGGATTAAATTTGGCAATTTTGATCTTTCAATAATTTTGTAATTTATAAAATTTAAAACAAAGTTCTAAAATGGTGTTGCTAAAGAATGAAAGGAATCTGCAACACAAGCTTGTAAATGTGTATATTCCTTCGGAACTTAGTGCGACTAAATCAATCTATAATAACTAAATCTATAATAACATAATATTAAATTGCCTAATCGAGTAGAAATGGGTTAAAACACGGCCAACTCAACTACTAAGGCCAAAGAATCTCTCCTAAACGCTCTCGGGGACGGAAAGTTTGACGTCAGAGTTCCGAGTGACGTTGTTCCGAAGATGAAGACAACCAATCTCGAAACCTGTTCGGAACCACTATCGTTCACGGCTGATCACATTTTTAGTGTTTCGAGTACGTCCGAACTAGTTCCTTCATCTTCGGCACACGGTACAGTGACGTCGAAATTTCCGTCCACTCCCTGTTTGGGAGAGCTTCTCTGGCCTTGCCATTTACGTTGGCCGTGGTTAAAATTGAACTAGCGAAGTAGATTTACAAGCAAGGCTAATAATTCGTGAACTAGCTGTGTTTCCACAGCCTTAGTTTTTGAAATGTAAATGGAAAGCTCGGAAAACCTGACGCCTTACAATTGTAAACTCTGATTTATATTTCATCACTTCCCCTCTCAATAGCTCTAGTGCGACGATAATTCAAACTTTACCCTCCCCCGTCAACATCAGCAGTCGACATAAAATGACTCGCAACCTAAACAATGGCGGAATGGGCATTCAGTTACTATTTTTATTATCGCTTCTCAAATAGAACAAGAACTGCTTAAGGTAACGGGTTAACACATTCTATTGCGCAGGTTAAAGAACTATAAAGGACTTATTAACTGATTTACAGAGTCTGAAGTGCTCACTTGCCTTGCAACTACAGGGTGGCCCAGCGGGTAGTGTTTGAAACAAATGAAAAAATAAAAACAAATAATAGACATGAGAAGAATTTAATGACGTTTATTGAATGGACATATTGGGCAATTTATGATAAAGAGGTTCGAAGTGCCCGCCAACTTTAACAAGGACAGCAGTTAGGCGGTTCTCGAATCCAGCCATACTCCGTACTCCTTACCCATACCTTCCTCCATACTCCTGCCATACTCCTTTTGTTTGGCCAATTCTTTTTCTGGAACTTCTCACAAAAGCTAAAATAAGCTTCCCACAAAAAGAATTGGTCAAACAAAAGGAGTATGGAGGAAAGAGGCGGTTTAAGGCGGTTTTCGAATACAAAAATACTCCAAACTGCTGTCCTTGTTAAAGATGGCGGGCACTTCGAACCTCTTTATCATAAATTGCCCAATATGTCCATTCAATAAACGTCATTAAATTCTTCTCGTGTCTCTTATTTGTTTTTATTTTTTCATTTGTTTCAAACACTACCCGCTGGGCCACCCTGTAAATTTAGGATAAACGCGAGTTGTAACTAAAACTAATTCTATAAGTTGGGGTACAATCCTAAAATTGCATTATCTGATTCAATTAACTCGAATATTCAATCGTTTGCAATTGGAACACTACATTGTCACTAGGCTAAAAAGGTATCTCGCGACTAATTGTTATCCCAAAAATCCTTTAGCTAATTTTAGAAATTTTTATCGTTAATACTGACCAATCTAGTGTCTTGCTAAACAATTGAGCTATACTGGGAATAAATCTTTAGGTAAAACTTCGAATGTGACTATTTAGCCAACTTTCTTACAATTGCCTTGTTTTCAATTTCTTTCCTTCCCAGAAACTTGCTTTTAAATGTGTTGCAGTCTTTTATTTGATCGAGGTCTAGGATTTTCCAGTATTACTTTACAAAAAATCTATATATTGAAATCTATTTGACTTAACTACAAGACAATTTTTCAGCAATATTAACATTTTGTTGTATTGTTTAATTATTGAGAAGTTGAGGAAATTTCCGTATATTTTAAGAGTTTTCACGAAATTTAAATTTAAGTTTTTCTGTATAATGTTTGTTTCAGGGAAAAAACGCACTCGCTAAGCATAATTTACTGAAAAACAATAGATGATATAGCTTCACTTTTATCTTTGGATGGTACAATCAAAGTATAAATTTTACTTTAAAAACGGCTGATACAACTATAGCTGAAAACAAAAGAAACTTGAAAAATATTTACTCGTAGATATTTTTTTAATTTAAGGTTTGAAAAATCCAATCGGTTCTATAAAATTGATAAATGACCCTTTTCAGAAGATTAGATCGGTTAGTCGAAAAAGTAGTATCAAAGATAATAAATAACATCTTATAACTTGCGCTATTAATCTTTGTAAAGCGAAAAAATTTCAACAGAAAGCGAACCAATATTAGAAAAATAATAGTATAAAAAAATAAACCAACAACTTAAACTGTTTCAATTGAAGTTTTTTTAATTCATAGGTTTATTTTTCAAGTTTGAAATTTCGTTAACAAGGCAGAGATAATAAATTAGTTTTTTTTTTAATTTTAGGTAATTATGTAAGTAATAAATCTTAATATTTTGAGTTAATAATAGTATTTAGAATATTTAAACTACGACTTCTTGAATATTTTCATCGAGGTACACCTGAAACCACTAGTTTACAACACTGTTAAAAATTTTGTGCTTGGTTTCACCATGATATTGGTTCCTAGTAGCTGCAACGACTGTGTGGTGAAACGTTAAACCATATTTTTGGTATTTGATTGAACCATTTCTCAGGTTTTTGTTTCCAAATCCAGAAAAATGGTTCAACCAAACACCGACAAGAAGGTGAAACATTTCACCACACAGCCGCTGCAGCTACTAGGAACCAATATCATGGTGATACTAAGCACAAATTTTTTAACGGTGAAATGTGACGTTTATATTCATAGCTGGTTTGTTTGTCGCGAAATTTAAGCCAAAATGATTTCAATCAATGTAAAACAGCAACTTTTCAACCAAGAAACTAAAAACTCAAAAACAAGCTACCTACATATCTGTGAACACCATTGGTTATAAAGTAGGAAATGGGTTATTGTAGTAATTAACCATTAATAGTTATGGGACGTTAATTTGATTAAACCAGTAATCTATTAATTCAATCTACCAGACAAGCGTATTTATTTCGCGAACTCTTTTCAATCAATGGTGAATGAGATAAATTCCCGTTGGCATGTCTCCAACACAGGAGGATTCGTGTTCCAAAGAAGACATTAGCCAATTGGAAGGTGCTAAAAGACGGGTTCTTTCAACTGAGCTGAACTGAACAACAGTTCAACAGTCTCAACCCTTTGTATCTGAAGTCTTGAAATTTCTTTTAATTTATAACTTTTGTTCGTCTGTTTTTATTATTTGAAATGTATATATTCGTTAAATTATATTGTAGTTTGAGTCAAGATAGAAACTAATAAGTGAATTGAACAATTTACTACGTACTTTTCTCGGTTTCGTACTTTTTCTTCTGAAAAGCTGGCAATTCGAACCGGACGGTAGCGTAACGTCACGAATAACTTATAATATGTGGCCTTAAAGTTGAATAGGCCATGGACACGCCGGATTTAAGAGCAAGCCGACAAAAGGCTAAAATTCACATCCGAAATCACATAAAAATCACATTCCCCTTTATAGTTCTCTTTTCTTAATACATTTATTTTATGCAACAAAAGGATAGAGTTCACACGGGTTATTTAATAATATGGTTAATCGAACATAAGGTTTATATAGTTTGGATAAAAGTAATATTTTAATAGTTGGGGGCGTCTATAAATCATGCCATACAGTTTTGGCGATTTTTGACCCCCTCTCTCCCCTGGAGATATTTTTTTGTGATATTTGGATCAATCCCTCTCCACCCCTAATATCAAGTGAGTTTTCAAAATTCGTATTTTTTATTTGAAACTTTTTATTTCGATACATTTGATTGGAAATTTGATACCCGGAAAACTTCAAAACTCATATTAATAAACGTCCCACCCCAAATTCGGATAGTGCAAACAACAGCTGCATCATCTTATGTTGGTGGGAAGTATGTAAAATTACATACGCTTATATATATCATTACATTTAAACTTTTTCTTTGTAAAGTGAGAAAATACTTTAAACACGTGTCCTTTGGTCCACGTAAATCTTTGGTCTGAAATGAAAATAATAGAGAATACAAAAAGAAAGAACGCCACATACACACAATCGAATCTACAGTCCCTGGACAAATTATTAGACGCAATGTATTTTTTTTAGTAATGATGAAAACATACCAAAGAGTGCCATATCATTAAAAAAGATGTCGATAGATGTATTAAGTATAGCAGATAGTATTTTCTATTCAATAGCTTAAGTTTAGGAACACAAATGTCTTTCTAAAGGTATTTTGTTCATCATTGATTGATACATGAAATCGTGCGTCGAATAACTTGTCCAGGGACATATATAAAAGAATGGACCGTTCTTTTCCCCGATACTTTTAAGCATGGTTTGGAAAGCCACGATAAACATTATCACGCAAGATTTTTCCTAATTTGATCCAGAAATAAATTTTAATAGAATTTAACTCCATTTTCTTGCAATGTTACGTTGATTTTTTGTGGGAACAAATTACGTGATAATTGAAGATACTCTCCACGTGAGTTTTCGTGATATTCAGCTCGACCCACACCCCCTACAAAAATCACGTAATTTATGGGCGCCCCCTTTAAAAATTAAATTTTAGTGGCAATTTTGGAAAAATTGCCACCTCCTAAAAGTGTGCCGCTCTTGGCAGCAACCTACTTTGTCGATTTAGAAATACGCTATCTGGTAAACGTACACATAAATTGTTAATGAGAATCATTAGATGTAGCTCGAGCGACAAATTAGCGATAATTAAACAGCAAAAATACTTAATTATAATTATCTTTCAGTTTTATGTAGGCGCAATATTTATAATGTTGTTTGATGAACGCTTTATAGGCGTTATGTTATGAAAATTATTTGTTAATGTCTTCTCATTTTAATGGTTTAAACCATTTCTGGTAATGAGCTTATATAACACATTTGTTAAAAACTTTCTTTGTAAATTTGATAAAAGTATAGTGAAGAAATTTTAAATTACTAACAATCTTACGAAGAAGTAAATTTTTATTCTCAAACTGTTAATTTGCCCTAATATTAATTATATAAAATATATATTAATTATATTATATTAATTATATTATATTAATTATATTATATTAATTATATTATATTAATTATATTAAATTTATATATTCTTGTAATAAAGACATAAACAAAAAATTTACTAAAACTTAGTTTGCAGTTTAATTAAATATATATTTACTGAAACAATTTCTTTATATAATAATGATATTCTAATAGCTTAAGCAATTAAAAACGTTAGGCAAGAAAATTTGCCACGCGAAAATAATCTTTCTTTAATTTCTGCTTAAGTTTATCTAAATAAGCAAAATATAAGACAAATAAAGATCATAGTCCTGAACAATTTATGTAGGAAAAGTTAAGTTACACGAAAAATGAATATAAAAAAAGAAAACTTATAATTGACGTTTTAATTCGGAAATAAAGGTGTTGAAGGTATCCACAGAGTCACCGTTAACGGGTTAAATAGTTTTAACCTTTTATTAACCTTAAAATCGGTCAAACTATAAAACTGAAGTTTAAATGTTTATACGAACTAGATTGTGAATTTCAAGGTCTAGTCCCTGCACCATAAAATATCCATTATTGGTGAAATAGAACATGGACTGATTTCATCTAAATTATAAAAATGACAAGATTCCTCGTAGTTATTTCACCAAAACGGGACGAAACACACATCACAACTTGTTTAATGTACTCAATAACGGTTGAACAGAACAGTGACTGTTTTCATCAAGTACATACAGCTTACAGGATTTCTCGGACTAAGAACATGATAAAGGAACGAAACACCACATTACAACATATTGCCCTGTTTAACAGATAATAAGTATATCAAACGATTGATGTCATCAAGTACTTAAAACAATAGGATTCTTCTGGCTAAGTACACTAAAACGGGACGAAACACACATTATAACAAATTTGACATCGGTAACATTATCGGTTAAACTGAACAACGATGGATTTCATCAATTCATAAAACTAATAGGATTCCTCCAACTAAGTACACCAAAAACGGGACGAAACACACATTACAACAAACTTAATGTACTCATTATCGGTTAAACGGAACAGAGACTGGTATCATCAAGTATATACAATTATAGGATTCATCAGAATAAGAACACTAAAACGGGACGAAACACACGTTATAACATATTAATGGATGTTCCGTAAATCTGTATGTTTTCTTGAAGACAGAAACCATACAGAAGGGAACGTGATTGGACTTAGTCACGATTTATCCTTTGCGTCATTAGTGTCTTTAAAAGTAAATTGGTGTCTTAAATTCGGAATTTATGTGAAGTGTCTTTATTAGACTTTGAAGTTGTTATTGAGGGGGTGGGGGTAGGGTGTTTTTAGTAGGATTTTAGAACAGTAGATATAAATAAAATCAATAAAGTACGTTGGGAAATTTTGAACAGTTTGATCTAAATTAAAGTACTAGATGAAAATTTTATCTACAAGGGAAAGTAAATTAGTTACTCAAAACTGTTTTAAATATATATTCTTTAAATTTATCTTCTCAAATTTTGGGTACAAATACGCAAGTTAAATTTTAAAAGTTTTTTTTGACAGTTTTGAGGTGTTTTTTTTTTAATTTTTTTTTCTTTAGCATTAAAAACTATCATCGTTCAAAAAATTCATTTGTAATACGTTGTTTCATTTTTATAAATCTCATTAAAAAAAAGTGAAATGTTGAATACACTAACAACAATTTAATGTTAATAAATATTTCAAAAGGACAGTTTCTACTTAAATAGTTCATTAATTTATTTATATAATAATTATAGTGTATTTAACATGGCATTTACGATGTTACTAGCATTATGAATCAAACTCAATTTTAGAATGTAAAAGGAATTTTGATTAGTAATTAAAATAAGAATGCAAATGTTCAATTGTTTTAGTTTCAGGAATTTCAAGTACGCCGAAGAATGTTCTACTCATTGAGCAATAAACAATTTTTGGAATTTATTAGTCTATTGTTTAAAAATATTTTTTATAAACGAATTAAAAATGAGTATTCTAAAGCACAATTATATTTAAAAAAAATGTGTTATGGTTTGATAAATCCATGAATATGTTCTTAAGGGAATATGGTACCCAAAACATTATTTCTAGAAATAATAACAAACTTGTAAATTATAGTGGTTTTATATAATGTTCACTCTAAATAAACATTTTCTAGCAATAAAAACAAATATTTACAAGCAGTTTTTCATTTATTGTAAAAAAAAGTCAAATTTTTAAAACTTTTTTAAAACGCTAATCCTCCTTCAATTTTGAGAATAACTCCACTAAACTTTTATAGTTTATTTTTAGTACTATTTTTTCAAGAACTGTGTATGGATTTTAAAATGTGAGCTACAGTTAAAAAGTAACATGCATTTATACTGAAAATCACAAAAAAGCATGTTATTGAATTCAACATTTAAAAAAAAACTATACATAGTAGACCTTATTCCAAGCTCAAATTTGTGCACCATATATATAAGAACACTGGTCAAAAATTTAAAAATTCTAACTTAATTAGCGAAAAAGCCTTAGGGATTTATTAAACACAAGAATTGAAAAACGCGAAACGGAGAAAACATGTTGCAAGCAGACGAAATACGCATTCAAACTTATAGGAATGACTCCAGAAAATATTTAATAACTTTTTTTCTACAGAAGATATCATTATGAAACTTTCAGTAAATGTTCAGAAAGATATTGTGAATAATAAGAAGTAAAAACTGAAAAATCGATATTTTGACCGATTTTTGGGTACCGTATTCCCTTAAAGATAATGCAATGAATATGAAATTTACTGTAAACGGCCTTTCGTTTGCCTATAAGTTTTACCTTTTCCAGTTTCCCCTTATTAACGAGTTAGAAATAAGATTGTTCTTCATATAGGTATATGCCAGGTAGGGTTATATTTTAAAGGCTTTTTTTCTGGTTTTTTAAGCCAAAATCCATCACTGTAATAAATTTTATAAAAACTTAAGACAATTTCTTTCAATTTAATATTTTTTCCAATTTCTAAAATCTGTATATTATTTCCGACACTTGACCTCGTCCATAGTATAAAGCTTACCGCCACAATAATTTGGAAACCTAATATTGATTTTAAAAAATAGCATTCTCCCAAAATTAAATTAAGTTACTCCTAGCCAATTAATATTTGAACCATTTTAAAAAGGCGTAAAACAACTAATATTTTTCTCTACGTTTGTAAACAAGGTATCCGATGACGCAAACGTTTGAATTTTATTAACTCTATTTGTCGATGACGTTCTACAGAAGCCGAGGTCAAGATGATAGGGCGTGGTTCGAACTGATGCACTGCACCGGGAACAGGTGGGATGTGGGATTCCCTTTCTCTAACATCTAAGTGTAGGCTTTTCAAATAGCAGTTCTATCACGCTTCTGTTATTTTAAAATGTATAGTTATTCATCTTGTTTTTTGGAAACATGTCTTTAAAGTAACAGTTTATATAACATAAACGTCACTTTTTAATTTTTTTTATCAACATAATGTTGAATTATTACAGTAAATATAATTTGTTAAATTTCTTATAAACTTATCTTTTAAATAAATTGTTGATATAATAAAATAAAGAACAAGGCATGATTTTGGTTGCAAAAACGTTTCGAATTTATTTTCAGAATAGCAAGTTATATTTTCTTAAGGTTTTTAAGCAATTAAAACTTCATTTATTTGTATTAAGCATAAAGATTTCCATCTAAACATATTTTTACAATGTCGACAACTTGTTTTCAACGGAAACTTCAGAAACTACTGTTCTTGTCTTTCACGTTCCTTATTTTGAAAAAGAAACAGCAAATAGCCGATCGATATCACATTAGGAAGTTGCTCAGTTGAGTCGCATCGTAGGGGGGAAGATAACAGTCGATACTTACTCGCTCCCCATGTTATCTCTACGGATCATTAGAGAACCCACAATATCTATGCTTTTCTGTTCGATATTGGTTTGATTACATTCTAACTGAAACGTTTCTTTAAAAGGGGTTATAGAGATAAGTTTATCAGAAGTTATGCACACAGGAATAATTATTTATATTACTATTCGTATTTTTAAACCAATGAAAATTAATTGAATAACATAAATGTTAAATAAGCTTAACGTAGTTTGCGGGACCTAGTTCCACGTATCCAATTGTATATTCCACTCATTTGAAGAGCTTAGTGGAAGAACGTGCTAAGTGACATTTCTGAAAAAATTGAGATTTTTGTGTCAATGAACATATTACTAACTTCTTTAACGATAGCAAGTTTCCCCTTTTTCACAAACTTTAAGTTTAGTATATTTTTTACGCTTTACAAGTACCGTTTTCAACATATCTGAGTGCAAGTGAAAAACTTTAAAGCCCATTTTCTCGTTTTCACCTTTTTGTCACTTAGCACGTTCTTCCACTAAGCTCTTCATTTGTTTTACGAGGGGCATCAGCAATTGCATTCTTATTTATTGAAGATTTTGACATTCTATTTTATATAGTAAATATACAGCATATCACAAGTTTTGCACATATGACGGTAAATAGTGTTAACTAATTTATATTCAACCTCTTATAGTTTAGATATATATCCCCATATATTTAAACCAAATTCTACGCTACAAAATACAAGTTTTCATTGAAAGTAATTACCCAAAGTGTGTGAGATTTTTAAACAAGATGCGTTGAGATTCAGCAAATTTACGAAAAATAATACCTCGCATTCTGAACTTGTTGAGGAAATCCAAAACAATTATAAACGCTTTCAAAAAAGCTAGATATCGTGTCATTTTATTAAATGCATTAAAACTGTCCTTATGTGAATTAAAATGACATTAAAATTGTGTGTGGATGTATTTCGCATAACTTTTACAATATTTGGAAGATTTATGAAGAATATTAAAACTTGTACATCTACACAATACCTTGCTCATAAATTGACAATTGTAATTGCAAGAAAGAAGTCTGGACACTTTTTATATAATTCTGCTATCAAGCTTTTTTTAAAACGCACATTTTTAAATGCATAATTATACATTTAAGAAATGTGCGTTTATAAAAAAAAACCTACAAAGACAATTTTTAGCATAATTCCATCGAATAAATTAAACCAACGAAAAAACTTTTGAAGTGAAGATCAATAAACTAACATTTCCCTTTGATTAAAAAATATTTCGCAGTACTTTACTTAATAAAACGTACGTTTCAACAGTAAAATAGCGCAACGATAAAACAAATCCCATTAGCCCTCAACCATTATTAAGCATTTGTGATGCAAATAAAGCCATTTGCGGAACTTTTTTGATAGTCCACCGCAATTTCAGAAATTAAAGTCAACGACCTCTAATCCGCAATACTTTTCTCTGGTATTAATACTATAATCAATAAGCTAGTCCATCAATGAAATGCATTAATTGCTGTAGTTAGGTTAATTTCGGTCACATATAATGGTTCCGGTAATTTTTGCCGCATGATTACAGTGGTGATGTTAAGTCCGTTGAAGCTTTCACACACGGCGGAAAAATATCGCATTTACGGTGTACCAACTATATTCGTGCATGCAGTAAAGTACGGCTAATTTTTTGTCGTACGTATATTGCCACTACAGATAGCCTTTACTTTGCTACTTCTAAAGCTAATCGCGTTGATAAAATCATAAATACGATATTTTTCCGTGTGAAACTCCAATTGACTTAACATTGACACAGTGAACATATGGCACCGTAAGTACGTGAAAATTACCGCAACTGTTGGGTGTGAAATGGAGTGTTATTATATTGGTTGTTTCAATTTTCTAAGTAATAGTATGACGTCATTTATTCATCAAATATTGAGATAAAATTACGCGTCATTCTTTTATGATATAAAGTAGGCGATTTTATATAGAATGACAACTTTATCATGTCCTATGATATCATGCTGCTACTTGAATTGTTTCCCGCTGTTTGATTGTCGTTTTGTTATATTAATAATTAAGCACTGTGTTTTTTTCTTGTTATAACTGACTTAATAAACTTTTTCTTGTATTCTTTTTATTCTAGAACTTTTTTAAGTGCGAATTTTGCTACATATAAAACTTAAAGTTAAGTTTAATTGTTTTTATTTTTCGTTTCTAGATTATTTCTTCTTTGATTGTATTGCTTAAATTCTGAGAAGTGAGCAAATTAAGAAACGTTCTTGAGATACTGTGATTTTCTTTTGACATCAGTAATTATTAATGCGGATGCGACATTGAAAATGACATGCCATTCTTGTCTAAAAGGACAAAATCTAAAACAGAAAGCTTCCTTCATTATTTTTTTTATGCAAAGGACAATGCAATTTCTCTTCTTTTCCCAAACACAATGGAATTTCAACACCAGTCTTATTTGCATCAGGTATTAGTTTCATACTCAGTGAAGATATTTTTTAATTTATATACTATTTGACTTTTGAATACAAAGCAAAGTATTTTCTATCGCAATCGAGGTCAACGAATTGGATACTCGATGGAAGGTTTTATTTCAAAATAGTAGAAAACATAATATTTTTTAAAAGAAAAAAAACATTTTTAAAAAGAAAAAAACATAATATTTTTTAAAAGAAAAAAACATAATATTTTTTAAAAGAAAAAAACATATTTTTTAAAAGAAAAAAAAACAATATTTTTTAAAAGAAAAAAAAAACAATATTTTTTAAAAGAAAAAAACATAATATTTTTAAAAAGAAAAAACATAATATTTTTAAAAAGAAAAAAACATAATATTTTTGAAAAAAAAACACATTTTGCTATTTATAGAAATTATTTAACAATTTTAGATGCGTCTATGAAAAGATCCTTATATCACTTAATATGTATCCAAAACTTGATAATTTATTCTCAATTTCTCAATAATAATAGTTGGAGAGAATTTTAATGCCCCCCTTCCCTATAGAGTTACTATTTTAATAAGTATTTATCATTTATCTTAAAGATAGTGATGTAATTCGTCTAACGATTCTATGCATAAACATCCAACATTTTCATGAGTATGATTCGTATGCGAAATATATCTAAACATTCAAGTATTTTTTTTATAAAAATTAAGTTCTTTGAATAGTAATTTTAATGTATTGTATTGCGTACAATATTAAACATTGATATCTATTTTTTGTCTGAAAATAGCGATCACCAGTTAAAAATTATCTCGAAACCAGAACTTAGATAATATTAACCCTGACATGTTTACTGATAACGTTAATTTCTATCTAAATAAAAACCTGTTATCACTAGTAGCATAAAATATTGCAAATTCTTCTGAAACGCAAATCATTAACTTGATAGAACTACATTGAAAACCTAATCATGCTGTCATCATATGAATCAGCTGAATATTATCAACATCAAATTATAATATTTAAAACATTTTTTTTATATAAATGTGATGTTATGGTCGATATCACAGCGCCACCTTGAATAAACTATCGTTACAAAATAGTAGACATCTATTATGTAAAAAGTTAATCTATTTTCAAAATTAAATTAAAATCTAAAAAGTCATTTTATTTTTATGCGTTTGACAAAACAAATACTATTCGAATGCTTTTATGTTGTAAAACCAAATTTTAACAAAGAAATTCCATTCTGTTATTACTAGTTACATAAAGAAATGGTTTATTTTGCTATTTCCATTCTGCTGTTGACAGTTCCTATTCAAATCCCTTCAGACTATTTTCTGTCTGCTGTATACATTAACTTGATTAAAATAGTTTGGTATTAACAGTACTTCCGGTCGTCTAATTCTAGCCTCTGATTGCAAAAAAAAGCATTCCCTTTATATCTACAACGCTACTGATGAAGACAAAAAAAAAAATCCTTACATATATAGAATATATCGCCCTAAGAAAGGAAAAATATAATAAATATGCATAATAATAATTGGGGGGAATGAACAAAAGCTTGATTGCATTTGTGTACCATCATTCAATGTTGTATTTGTGGAATTGGGTGAATATATTGGCACTATGATTCGGAAATGAAATGTTTTGAATTTTTTTAAACAGTTGTTGCTTTTGTATAAGCAAAGTACTACAGAGCATTATTCATAAATAGTTTGGGTGAATAATTAAACTTTAGTTATATTGAAATCATATAAGTTTTACCATGAAGTTAAAAAAAATGTGAGCTGCAATGTTGAGGGATTGTACTGTAATCATCACTGAAACCTTCCTTCGAGACTGGTTGTGAATAATAGGTTTGAGTTTTGTTTTTGTTTCAAATTTGTAACTCGAGGACATAAAAAATTAAGGGGATACGTACCCAAAAATTGCTCAAAATATCGATTTTTCAGATTTTACTTTTTATTATTCACACTATCTTTTTAAACATTAACTGAAAGTTTCATAATGATATCTTTTGTATAAAAAAAGTTATTAAATATTTTCTGCAGTCGTTCCTATAAGTTTGAATACGTATTTTGTCTGCTTTCAACCTGTTTTCTCTGTTTCGCGTTTTTCAATTCTTGTGTTTAATAAATCCCTAAGGCTTTTTTGCTAATAAAGTTAGAATTTTGAAATTTTTAAATTGTGTTTTTATATAAATGCTGCACAAAATTGTGCATGGAATAATGTCTACTATGTATAGTAGTTTTTTTAAAAAATGTTGAATTCAATAATTTGTAATTTTTTTGTGATTTTCAGTATAAATGCATATTACTTTTTAACTGTAGCTCACATTTTAAAATCCATGTACAGTTCTTGAAACAATAGTTCTAAAAACAAACTATAAAAGTTTGGTGGAGTTATTCTCAAAATTGAAAGAGGAGTAGCGTTTTAAAAAAGTTCAAAATTTTAGCTTTAAAAAAATGAAAAACTACTTGTAAATATTTGTTTTTATTGCTATAAAATTTTATTTGGAGTTAACATTATATAAAACCACTATAATTTACAAGTTTATAATATTATTTCTAGAAATAATCTTTTGGGTACCGTATCCCCTTAAAGTTTAAATAAATGTATCTTTTTAATAAAGGTCAAATAACGACACACGAACACTTAACAGCTAATAGTCCTACACTTAATAGCTAATTAACCTCAAGGTGTCCTAAAACTATGCATACACTAGTAGCCGACTAATAGTCAAACTAATAAAAGTAATTATTAATTTTTTAAGCTAATTTGTTGAATTTATATTTACAAGATTAAAAATTCAACGGAACCTTCATATTATATTTTTTTAGTTCGGCGTTTCGAGGTCAATTTGAAAGAAAGAGCTGCTTAAAAAGGCGTTAGTGGGCGTATAATAATTGTTTGTTGCGTCTATTACACCAATTGAAAAGTTATTACGAAATTACTTTTTTTGGGGAAAACAATTACGTTGTTTTACTTACATTTTGGTTTATGTTTTCATTTTAAACTATTAATATTGTTCTATTATATTCATATTTTTATCTAATGTAGTTATTATTTTGTACTCGAACCTTCTATACAAGTTAAAAATTGAACAAAAAGTAAAATAAGAACGTTACAATTCTTCCGTATGATCAGAATTACCTGCTGCAATTTTTATGTTTGTAAATCAATAAGATACATCTGGAAATAATTTTTTAAAAAACTTGCCTTTGACTTAAAAAAAAACATTTCCGTTAAAAATTCACCTTGGCTTAATCATTGAATATACTACCTCGACAAAGAAGAACATAATTCAATTTCACAAATATTTAGCCATTCTGGCTTGAGAATATATGTAAACCAGGTGCTGTTTTGAGACAACTCAGAGCATGAACAACTGTTCATAACACCGGTTTGTTTCAATTAACCACTCCTCTCTCACTAGCTTTGTCCTCGGATTACCTGAAAAACCACGGTTTTGTCACAATGCGTGGTTTAGTTTAATTACGGGTCAGAAACGTGTTGACCCAACTCTTAAAACACCTGCCTGGTTTAATCCGATTATTTGAAATCATGTGGGTTTTGTTAGATTTGTAATTTAATGGTGATCATAGAGTTTTAAAAATATATTTAGTGCTTGTTTATCTGGTTTATTGTTGTAGAATTTCTTAAGATGTATGAAGTTTGATTTGTTGCTATCAACGTTATTTAAATGGACTGTTATTTAATGTATATTAAGGAAAAACCATTTTATTCAGTTTATTATTTCCATTTCATTAATTATCAAAACAGCTGAAAACTATACGAATAACATTTGTTTTCTGCTAAAGATAAAAATATACTTTACTTGATTTGATTTGATTATTGAGAAATTATTGACTTTTGAAGTTAACATTTTTCAAATTTTAAAAATATAAAATTGTTTATAATGAAACATAATGAGCACAATGTTACTACATGGATACCTAAATATTGTTGTTTGAAAGTTGTTTTGATATGTTATATTGGAAAATATATTGGAATTTCCTTGAACAATGATCAAAACCTTATATAAATAAGAATATTTATAGCAAAATTATTCTTAGTAATATTATTACCTAGCTTTTACAGAATAATACATAATTTTCTCCATTATTAACAAAGGAAAATAAACATCGTATATCAGATAACCCAAGAAAGAAAATTGAATTGTAAAAGTGGCAAAAATAATTTACTGTCAGAGTTTATCTTCAGAAGAAAATACAAATTTACTTGTTGTAAAGAAGCCGTGGCTGATAACTGGGTACCGACTATGTACAGTCCCTGGACAAATTATTAGACGCACTGTATTTTTCTTAGTAATTTTATGTTTCTTAAGAGTTTTTATGCAATAATGGTATATTTAAACTACAATATTATTGATTTTTATTTAAAAGAATTGTTGTAGACTACATATGTGTGTTTATTTTTAACATATGGCAACAATGTGTTGACAAAGTGATACATGAACGTAAACAAGTACAAACCTGTACCAGCTCCTAGAAAAGATTGTTTATGTGTGGAATCATCATCCTCAAATGCAGGAGACAGTACAGTCTTGCATTGATAGCATGCCGCGCAGAATTAAAGCTTTGATAGCGGCTAAAGGTGGCTCAACTATATATTGACTTTTACTAACCTTAATTTCACTTTTCTTTAAAACTTAATAAACTTATGCTTTTCTAAATTAATGCTGTTTTATTTATGTCAAATAAATCGGTAATTGATTGGATAATATAAAAATAAAAAACAAATCAATTTAAAATAATAAAACGGTATAATATCACCCGGTAATTAATATTTTACATGAAATCTTGCAGTGCGTCTAATAATTTGTCTAGGGACGGTAAGTGCATATGTAAGACATTGAACTCTGTGAGGTCCAATGCAAGCAACACCATACTTAGATTTTTGGAAGTTTAGCCCCACCCTGGACTATATTTAAATTTTCTCCCCCAGACCATCTACGACCACGGAAAAACTGCTAAGCCCCAACTCATTTGCTAATATTCAATTTATTTCGCTGAAAATAATCGACCCTCTTGGCAGTATTACATAACATAAGAATGCATTAATTACATAATATAAAATGTAACAAATTTGTACCGAATTTGTTGGCATATTGCCCCGTATGTGCGTGTATTATTAATACATTAAATATTATTGTAGAATAAATTAGAAAAGTTTTTCAAGGTGAAATGTAAACTTTTGCGTTCTTATTTGTAAGCAAATAGTGAACGTTTGTGTGAAATTAGAGCTAAAGCCTAAGATACATTTAAATGTACACATTTTAAGCTTCAATTTCTGATGTAGAAACTAACCATAAAGTATCAGAAATAAATAATATAAAACATTTGATCGAAAACTGACTAGCGGAGTACATTGGATTACTCGATACTTTCAAAAATTCAGAAAAAAATTACATAACATTTTTTTTTTTATGTTAAAGCAAAAAAATTTGAATGATATTTTAAGAAACAAACATCATCAAGGTGAAATGTAAACTTTTGCGTTCTTATTTGTAAGCAAATAGTAAACGTTTGTGTGAAATTAGAGCTAAAGCCTAAGATACATTTAAATGTACACATTTTAAGCTTCAATTTCTGATGTAGAAACTAACCATAAAGTATCAGAAATAAATAATATAAAACATTTGATCGAAAACTGACTAGCGGGGTACATTGGATTACTCGATACTTTCAAAAATTCAGAAAAAAATTACATAACCATTTTTTTTTAATTTTTATGTTAAAGCAAAAAAATTTGAATGATATTTTAAGAAACAAACATCATCATATCTAAAACTGTCAGTTGTATTTTATTTATAAAATAACAGCACAAAATCAACGATGTGCTTCTTCTTTTTCTGTCCCCAAGAATTAGTCTTACTTAGTGTTTTTCTGACCATCTATTATCTTAATGACGGATCTCTGAATATAGCCTACATAGGGTGAAAGAGATAAACAGTCTATGTATATCGAGAGTAGCGGATATGTTCTCAGTTTCCACACATGGAACCCCTTCTTTTAATTAGAAGATTGGGATATGCAGGAGTAAATACACAGCTCAAAACAATTAGGGGAATGCATGGTTTAAACCCTTTCACCCCCAATGATTCCATTTGGTATCATCAGTTTCCGATTTTTTTTCTCACTAAGTTGAGCTCGCACTTATTTATCGTTAGATGGAAGAATCATGTCATTTCAAGAATTAAATAATGTTTGTTTTAATTAAATGAAAATATGAAAAACGTGGTAAAATAAAATCCACCCCCCAAAAATTTTATGAAATAAACTTACCCTAATTTCTTCACGCTCGCATTCTTAGATGTTTAAAATTGATTTTACCTTTTTTTTTACAAATTAAGTTTTGAAAAAAATATTGTCATAATTTATTCAAAAGTTTTGATTCCAATATTTCCCCCCTTAAATTTTAGTTAAAAAATTAAGTTTTTCAACCGGGTTTTTTTACCATTTCATTCTGGATGTATAATGAATCTATTTCACAAATTTTAGATTTTTAGAATAAAAAATAAGAAGTTGGAACTGAAAGGGTAAACAAAAGTACACAAAGTGCTCCCCTAATTGTTTTGAGCAGTGTATAACCTATAGACGGGTGATTGGTAATTTGACTTAGGGTCGCATCATAGTTTTGAGCTATTTGAGAAATCAAAAGGAATTATATACAAAGGAAATAGCAAATGGAAACCCTTCAGAAATTAAAAATTAAATGTTCGATTGGGAGACATTCAAAAGACAATTTGTTGTGAAATGGAAAATAATTCATGTATGTCCTACATAAATTATTTAGTATTATGGTCTTCATTTGTCGTATATTTGTTTAGGTTAGTTGGTTGGTAGACATATATTTTCAGGCTTGTGTGCTTGGTCGCAAAGACCCGCTTATAAACTATCGTCAAGAAGGACGGACAGGACATACACACACATATAAGACAGATGCTGCCATCTATCGCCACCTCCACAATTTAGACATGTCCCTGAAGGGGAGGGAAATAGTCTCCAGGGACCTGTACCCGTGAGAAACTGCGCAATGACCGCCCACAGGACTTTCGGACCCAACAGATTTAACGAGCACGTACTCCGCATATACTCGACAAACACAAACATCAATGCCTTACCGGGATTCGAACCCGAACCCAGAGGCTCCAAGTATATTTGTTTATTATTTATACAAACTAAAGCAGAAAATTTATTTTCGCATGGCCAATTTTATTGCCACAATAGCTTTCAATGGGTAAATGCGTGATTTTTTTCAGTTTTAACTGAGAGTTTTGTTTTAGTGTAAACTGTTGTTAAAGCTACAAAATTTAAGTTTGATTAACTAAAATTTTGAAAATATTTTATTTAAATGAAAAATATTCACATTTTAAGTCGTAAACACTACAGTAAAATCTAATATATTGAAAATTTCTAGACAAAAAATTTTTTCGCTTAAAACCCTACTATTGTATCACAAACAGAACCTAATATCTCCTCCTAAACCCTAATCCATTTCTAACCAAACCCAAGACTAATAAACGAAACAAAATAATAAGCAATATTAATTAATAACGTCGCCAGATTTTCGTGATCCATCACTTCTTGACTCAACGGGCAGCCTAGCGAAAACATTCTGGCTCGCTAGAATAAAAACTATTTGATTGCAATAAAAATTTCAATTATTTAATCGTGAACGCTTAAAATACAAAAAAAAACTTTTATTAAAAAAATGGTTTGACAATTTTTGTCACAAACTAAACCCAACATCTCCAAACAACCCCTCAAGCCCTCATCCCAACTATATTAACGAAAACCATAACGAAACAAAATAATAATCGGCAATATTAATTAATAACGATGCTATCTTCAGATCTCCGTGATCCATAATTTCTTGACCCAACAGGCAACGTAGCGAAAATATTCTGGCTTTCTGAAGAAAAAAATTTAAACTATTTGATTCCAAAAAATTCTATTATGGATACTTTAAATACGAAAAACCAAATAATGTTTTTAAAAAAATTATTGGATTAACAATTTTTGTTTTAAACTAAACTTAAAACCTTCAAACATCCCCTCATCCATAACTAAACAATAATAACGAAAAAACCATA
This sequence comes from Oedothorax gibbosus, assembly GCA_019343175.1. Classification (NCBI taxonomy): domain Eukaryota; kingdom Metazoa; phylum Arthropoda; class Arachnida; order Araneae; family Linyphiidae; genus Oedothorax; species Oedothorax gibbosus. Next base: position 910,027 of record JAFNEN010000005.1, read on the forward strand.
ACGAAACAAATTAATAATAGGTAATATTAATTAATAACGATGCCGTTATCTTCAGATCTCCGTGATCCATCATTTCTTGACTCAACAGGCAACGTAGCGAAAACATTCTGGCTCGATCCCAATTCCAGTGCTCAGTACGAGTGTCAACTTGGATGTCGTCCTCGTTATCTTCAAACAAGAGTCTGCCTCACAAATCCCCTGCTGCATTTATCTGCCTTGCTAGAAGTTGTAATGCCGGGGTTTAATTACTTAATTCGTATAATACATTCTTTTAAAGTCACTGTTGATGTTTTTTGTTTGGAGTATGTTTATATACATTAGCCTCGTGTTTGTTAGGTTAACAGTCGGGATTTGATTGCAACAGTTGTATTTTTTGTAATCAGAGTTACTATTGATTGATATTTCTAATTGTTTAATTAATATACTAAAAGGAGTTTACTAGTATGAAATAATGGTTTGAAAGAAGTAACCTTTTTCATGCGCTTCTTTGAGTGATGTTGTAACGTCAGGGTACAATAGCTTAACTTGTAGATTCTCTAAGTTCAGAACGAGCATTGGTGGCTAGCTTCACTTGCATTGTTGTTATATTCTATCTTAAAACACCTGTTTTAATTCGGTTATTTTGATCGCAATATTTATATTAGTATTTAAAGTTACGTTTTGATCGGTATTTCGAAGGCAAAAAGAGGCATATGAAATAGAATTATAATGTAGCTTAAAATTTTAGAGATAGTACGGACAAATATATATTTTTTTATTTTTCCTTCTAAAATATTTCTTCTAAACTTTCCCCTATGTAATTTATTGTTCTTATCAAAATGCCCCCATCAACAGAAATCTCCTTAAATTTTTATTGATTACAATGATAATCTCTAATTATAAATTACACATGATAATATAAATGAAAAATTAAAAAAAAAAATCATGTTACCATATGAAATAAAAGTTTTAAAAAATCCCATACTGTTAAATGAAGAGCAAATAAAAAGAAGAATAAAACTAATAGAGTATAAAAATGACGCATGCTACTGTACATAAAGTAATAAATAAACAAATTGTAAAAAAATACGAAGTAATTGCTTAATTATACAGTAAAAATTAACCAAACTAACAAATATAGACTTATCGAGTTCAATAACTTCTAAATGCTGTACTTGCATTTGTTGCTCGTTACGTTGAATATGGATTAAACGTTGTCTAATGGATTAAACAAATTTATCATGCATTAATTCTGTTATTGTTTCTAGTATATAATAAATGCACGAAAAAATATGACTTAAAGTTTATAACGTCAATCATGGTATTAAAAACGTGAGTTTAAGAGAAATTGATAAACTGACACTGAAATTTTTTTTTAGATATCGTATACTTTCCATAAACAATGGAACAGTTATAATAGGAAGTCCTTTGGTCGAAATTGATAAATGAAAATTAATCATGTGATACAAAGATTGGTATTTCCTAAAATTAGTTGTTTTAATTAGTTGTTTCTAGAACCAACTATTCGTTTTAAGTAACCTTATCATTTGGATTATTTTAATCGAAAGAGAATTAAGCACATTTTCTTCGAAATTAAGTTATTGATATCATGACATCTTTTAATGATAAAAAAATTGTTTTTATAAAAAGGAACAATCGTCAGATTCCCATTTCATAAAAGGAGAGATTTTCTGTCAATTTATGGCTCCTATGGAGTTCCCCCGTCCCAAGCTCAAATTGAGCAGACAATCTCTTAAAATAGATTTTGGCAATGAGTTCATTTTGGATTACCAAGATAAATTTGCATTTGAAAATTATTTCAGGTGTAAAAAATACTAAAACAAAACTTACCTTGGGAAGTATTTTGGGCTGGCACTGCCTCGGCCATGACTCCAACTAACTGACCGGCACAACCTCTCTTCCTACTAGTTTCGAATGTCCAGTTTGAAGAGTTTTCGGGAATACCGGATGGTCAAGAAACACTTTTCACTGAGAGAATTATTCCCTCGAAATTCCCAGCTGTTGGCAAACCAGAATGAAAATGGAAACAACAAGAAAACGGAGATTTTTTTTTCTTCTCAACCGCTTCCTTCGATTTTGAAGCTGCTCGTAGTAGAAATGGGGTTGCCGCCTTGCTCTGGCGAGATTATTCGTCGCCAAAGCGCCACCTGGCGCTGGTACATCGATCGGTCTTGACAGGAGTGAAAAACCGTGTTTGAGGTAGGGTAATAACGTTAAAAATGGGTGTGGAGCCTCATTTCATATTCCGCAGCTCTTTCTTGAGGTTAAAAGAGGACAAATGGATGAAAATGACGGAAGAACATTTACAAGTAAAGTTATGGTTACTTTGTTATTAGATAACCATTCAATTTACACAATTGTTCTCCTAATCATTCGTATAGAAAGTTGATATTTAAACTTCAAGCAATTTTGGATCGGAAAGAAAAAATTTCTTCCACACAATTTTTACACTATTTGAATACATTTACTTTTGGGGGGACATACCAGCGCAGTAATCGTGTAATCACTAAATGTATTTTTATAAGTAATTTCGAGTTTACAGGAATGCCCAAAACTTTTAGACCTATTTTTACTTTTTACAAATAACAAATTGAGTCAATTGTTTATATTAAATAAAAAAAATGCTTTTGAAAGTCAACTTGTACAAGAGAAATATGTTAGTATACTCTCTCTAGAAAAAGAAACATTCTTAGGAAGAGAAATTTAGAAGCACCTGTCTGCACATAATTACAAACATAAAGATATATAAAAGACAATTAAGTAGTTATTTTCTAAATGACGTTAAACAGCAAAGTCACGTGGATTTAGAGAAAATTTCATGTTCGAAATAAATGTATGTTAAATTTCATCATTTTAATAAATTCAACATTTTAGAGCACTGCATATTTATCACATTAAGCAACTCTATTGGTCCAAACAAATTCCTAATAAAAAAAATCTACTTTGGATGTTTTGAAAGTTTATCGAATTCCTCTGTTGGTTTTGCGCAGTACTAACCGACATGCGACCGATACTTTGTTTTAAATTATTAAAAAATACAAACTACAACATACCGTCATAGAAAAAGTATTGCTAATTCGTGTTTTTTGTTCAAATAACGACTAAAACTTCATTGCGAGAGCATGTGAAATAGAGTCAACACATAAACAAACCTCAAATTTTACCAAAAATATCTGTAAAAGCCCTGTCAATAACCAACCTACCATTACTACATTGATATCACTTTATCAAACTGAAAAGGTTGAAACTTCCAACATCAATCAAACCTCCTCCTAATTGTAATTTAAAAAAAAATCTTACTCAAAAAAGTCTCCCTACCACGCACAACTTATGAGGAATGATCTCTGAACAAGACATGAGGCGCGACCCTGGAACTGAGCCCATGCCATGTCTTGAGATCTCTGCTACGAAGACATAGGCCCCATTCACAAGACAAGAATTACTCAAGTCTGAGTTAGGCACAAAAAATATCTCATGATAGCTTTAGTAACTGTATGATGTTGTCACGTCATAAATGGGGATTGTCTGAGGTAGTCAAAATGTGGTCGTGATTGTTGATGTGTGGTCGATATCGTGAAAAGTACTTTATATCTGTTTGGCGATATCAGTTTTTTAAAATGTGGACGTGAATGTTGATGTATCGTGAAAAGTTTATTGATATACAGTCCCTGGATAAATTATTAGACACACTGTATTTTTTTTAGTAATGATGAAAACATAAAAAAGAATGCCATATCATTAAAAAAGATGTCGATATATGTATTAAGTATAGCAGATAGTATTTTCTATTCAATAGCTTAAGTTTAGGAACACAAATGTAATTCTAAAGGTATTTTGTTCATCATTGATTGATACATGAAATCTTGCAGTGCGTCTAATAATTTGTCCAGGGACTGTATCTGTTTGAAGATATTATTTTTTTAATGTGGTCTTGAATGCTTGTGTGGTCGATATCAGGAAAAGTTTATTGATATATCTGTTTGACGATATTAGTTATTTAAAATGTGATCGTGAATGCTGATGTGTGGTCGATGACGTCGTGGAAAGTTAATAGATAAATCTATTATACAATATTAGTTTGTTAAAATATGGTCAAGAAAGTTATTGTGTGGTCGACATCGTGAAAAGTTTATTGATATATCTGTTTGACGATATAAATATTTTTCAATGTGGTCTTGAATGTCGTTGTGTGGTCGTTGTCGTAATAAAAAGTTTTTTGAAATGTCGTTTGTTAGACTTAATTATTTTGTATTTCCAGTTGTTTAAAAAAAAGAATAACTTTCGATTACGATAATTCACTATAATTATTTTGTATCTGTTTTAGTTTTCTTTTAATTACAAACTTGAAAACAAAAACACATTGACTAAATGCATGCAAGAAAAGATTTCAATAAATCGTAAAGAATCTTAATTATTTTCTGTAGTGATACGATTACTCTAAACCTTGCACATAAATCCTTATATGTACCTAAAAATATTCTTAAATACTGGTAATTTTTTCAGCAGAGGGTCTCATATTAAGATCAGAAATCAGAATTTAAGCTATTTTTTCTATTTTAATTGTTTAATAAAAAAATATTTATTAATTTTTATTTATTAAAAATTATTTATTAATTTGTATTTATTAAAAATTATTTATTAATTTGTATTTATTAAAAATCATTTATTAATTTTTATTTATTAAAAATTATTTATTAATTTTTATTTATTAAAAATTATTTATTAATTTGTATTTATTAAAAATTATTTATTAATTTGTATTTATTAAAAATTATTTATTAATTTGTATTTATTAAAAATTATTTATTAATTTGTATTTATTAAAAATTATTTATTAATTTGTATTTATTAAAAATTATTTATTAATTTGTATTTATTAAAAAAATTTTATTAATTTGTATTTATTAAAAATTATTTATTAATTTGTATTTATTAAAATTACCCATCATATTAAATATTATTTAATTGGGTACTAAATAGGAATAATTATCTATTGCTAAAATGAGCTATAAATTATTAATTTGAAAACCATTCATGAATTATTAATTACCAATAATACCATTAAATAACAATAATTAATTTCCTTAATTTAGTAATTTGTAAAGTATTGTAATTAAACTAATTGCATTCACTTTTTGCCCTCGTTCTTTGAAACGACGGTTTGTCACCAAACAATTACACAAATCCCCAACTCTAACCCAGGCTCAAAATTTACAAATTTATTTTCCTATGCCTCTCCCTGAAATCCAAAAGCGTCGCCAAAAAGTTCGCGCCCTGCTCTGATAATCCCATCAACCAAACCAAACATTCATTGAACCACCGCACAATGATTCCCCGGGGATAATCTCGCCAATATGGCAACCCGGTGTCCCAAGATGCGTGCGCCGCCTGTCATGGAGTTTCGCGCTGCCTGATGCTGAAGAGAGAACGAAGAGGAAACTCTTTCTCTCTCTCTCGATCCTCATCATTTATTCTTCTCTCAGTCATTGGGATGCGACGTCACGTCACGTGGGTTAAGAAGTTAGATGACAGCTTGATTAAGTAATGACCCCGACAATAATGGGTGTTGAACCAGGAAACGCGGTTGACTTTTTGACCATTGATGGTAATTTTGAATTTGAACAATAACAATCAAAAATGAGTTTGTAATGTTAAAGAGGTCTGATATCTTTTTGACAACAGTTTTGTTTCATCTGCTTTATGTGTTCCAGTTTATTTTCTCTTACAGGATGGTACTTACTATTGTTTCGAACTTTAAAACTATATAAAAAAAATTACAAATAAAAAAATTTCATGGATATTTTTGCAACTTTTCAATCAATATTCTTTTTATTTTAAATTTAAATCTTGAAAGCCAAAAACTTCCTTGGAATAATACTTAAACATGTGTATGGAGGGCCTGTTTTTGCTAAATGTAAGCGTTAAATTTAGATTGGGGAAATTAGGCAAATGATAAACAGTTTTTCATATTCATAGTTTTAAAATTTACAAAGAATCATTTTATTTCTAATAATGATATTTAATATCTAATAATGATGCATATTTAAATTAAAAAAATATTTACTTCGAGGATAAACCAATATAAAAAGTAGCACATTTTTAAATGTACTAAAAATGAAATACAGTTTGTGCACACTACTCCCTAAGTTCAAAGTTTCCTTCAAATAAGAATTTATAAAAAAAAATTGGGTATATTAATAAAAAATGCATTTAGGGACAAATGCTACGCACATTTTAAAAGATTTTTTTGTGATATTTGAGATTTTTCCAAACAAAAATTATCAGTATAAAATACCTCATAAAATGTCTCAATCAAACCGAAATCAAATAAACTAAAAGAAGTGGTCACATAATTGAATTGTAGCTTGTTACAAGCTCTCGTTGATCATGGCAAATCACCTTTTATCGCGTGATGTTACAAGTTTCGTTCCCTAATAGCTGCTTGTCATGACTACAACTTACAAGTTTTCTTTTCCGGTGTACAACAAGTGGGATTTGGATTGATTTACAAAAAATGTTTGAAAACTATATGTGTTTCAGATGTAATGTTTTTATTTTTAAAAGATTATTAATATTGATCCACTATCAATGTTCGAGAATATTGTTAGAAGTTCGAGAACCACAAGATAATGATGACGATTTTTTAAAGAATATGTCCACGGGTACAGAATATGTCACGATATCTTTTAAAAGAGTTAGATTTTCACTTTATCCATCTTTTAAATATTCCATGGATATTTTGTAAAATCTACTATTTAAATATTTTTTTTATCTCCAAATTTTTTAATGAAAAATTATGTTCAATGCCGTTTGTGTCAAGTGGATTATAAATAATCAAAAATAAAAATCTGTTTTTTTGTGACAGTTGAGAATTTTCGTGGTAATCAAGTTGCTTTAACTTTCACGGAGCTTGATGTGGAGTGAGGGTTATTTCAATTGAAAAATATGTAAAGCACGGATTTTTTTCTTAAAAGTCCATTTCTAAAAAGTACAATCTACATATACTGCATTTTAAAAACTATTTTAAAATTAAGATGACAAGTAAAGTATTTTCTCCTTTATCGGGTTCAACCAATTTAAGCACATTAAAAACCTAAGCCATAATTTCTGTTGCTTATGTTTAAATAAAATATAATGTTTTAATTTGGTGGGGGGGGGGGGGTCTTTTAAACAGCAATTTACTTAGTTTTGCAACAAAAAAAGAACTCAATATGAGGATTTTCCCTCAGTATAGATCCAAACTATCGCAAATACGCCATTTTTCATAGGCGCCGACTTTTGGTTTTTGATCATGTATCGAAATTACGATGAATCTGAGTTTTGTATATAAAAATAGACACATGGACCCATCGGAAAAGGTGCCTATGGTAAGTGCGACGTTAATTAACAGAAATCAAGCTGATAATAGTTTCAAGCAGGTACAGCCTTCATTCAGTTGCGCATGTGCAGAGGGGATAATGGCCGTTGCTATGGAGACAAGACGCGCCTGTTCGTATTTACAGTGGAGAATGAATTCGGGGGCGGGAGATCCCGGTTGGTAAGGCTTTCTCTTCTTGTCGTCGGATCAAACACGGTCTTTGAATTGAAACTGCACTTCTACAAACGGATTGTGTTGTTCAATAATCAAACGAAATGTCTCTGTTAAATCGAGGTGATGTAAGTGAAATCCTCCGTAGTTGTATACTTGCGTATTTAAATCCGTCGCAATATCCTGCCGTTTCGAATGTTTAACTCGTTGCTTTGAGTGCCCGCTTGGCGTTTGGCCTCGTCACTTGACCGTATTCTGTAAAATATGTTCTGTAAAAATGTTCTGCCAAATAAAATTATCCTACAAGATATACACAAAAATGTCAATGCATATATGCATAACGAAAGAGATTTAATTGAATGTATAATTGATAGATTTTAATTAATTATCATGTACAATTAATAGATGTTAACTTCAATGGATACTCCGTCAATTAAAATGATTCAAATAGATCAAAGCAGTATTTCCACTGATGTCTTTCAAATGATGCACATACTAAATTCCTTCAAATCCGAAACAAATTGTTTTAATTTTATATTCATCTCATAAAAATACGAATGGAAAACATTTTAAAACATAAATTGAATTTACAGAAGAAAATCCACTGATATTGTAAAAGTAAGGTATTAAAAGTCTTAGTTAGATTTCGACGCTGTTTATACGAATTTGTTTTATCTTAATTTTCCGTGGAAGGTATTCTAGTAACAATAGGTGTTCACAAACCTACTTTTTTGACACTCCTAGTTTTTTTTGTTTTTTTTTGGAAATTAAATTTGCATATTTTCTTATTCTACAACTATAATATTAATTTTAAAAAAGTTAAATGTTACTTAAAAAGAATGGCATAGTTATTTTTATCAGAGTGTTTCATAAAACTATTCATCATTTTCTTAGTCTGATCTGAATCTATGTGGCGCAAGTTTTGCTATTTTTAAGTTATTGCAAGTTATAATGTTATTGCAAAAATTCGATGTTGGACTTGGTTTAGCCAAAAGTAACTTAGTTATAATTAATTAAAAATCAAGGGTTAATTAATTAACTTAAAAGGCTAATTAATTATACCCAATCAATTAACTTAAAATTATATTTAATTAGTTTAATTATTATTAATTAACGGTTATATTAAAGATTAAAAATAACAAATAATAATTTATTCATTCATTAGAAATCAAATAATATCATTATAATGATTTTCCATTATTATTTTTTTAATCTTTCAAATTGTTAGAAAGTATTCCACTCCAAAGATTGATGTTAAGAGTCATTTTTTAAAGGGGGACAACTTGTGATATTTGATACCTTCGATTTTCTTGAAACTTTCAGGATATGTTAGTAGTACTAAGATATGAAAAAGTGAATTTCAGTTTTTCTTAAATTCGTCTTGTTTAACCTTGAGAGAAGGTCAAAGTTTGAGGTAATGGATCAATGGTGTACATTATATCATCCTTCTACTTCTAAAGCCATGAGTGCTTCATGATTTTTCTTAGAAATATGGTTACTACTGGATACTAGGTTCGTGTAAGCATAATTAGTTTGGGGGGTCACTCATGTTTTTGAAGGTAAGGGTTCAGGGTCCTTTGAAAAAGGTCATTTTCGACGATTTTGTTCATGTTTTTGCCTAATTATCTGCTTAAACAAGTGACACACAAAAATAATTATTGAATTAAGTGCACACACTATGGTAGTCCTTAGAAAAATATAACACACCATGGGTGACCCCCTTTACTTTGGTAGTTGCAGAGTCTCAAAGTTGATCATTTCCAAAAAAAGGTCACATTCAAAGGTCAATTACTCCAGAAGCGAAGAGTCAATAACTTGAAGACACAGATGTAAATACACTTCAAATGTTGTAGTTTTAAACCCAGGTTACAAATCCATGGCAATTAACTTACTTTTTTTTATTACAGCTCATTTTATATCCAATTCATAACCGTATGCATCTATCTTTACTTCTAAAGTGCTGTGCAAAAGCTTCACATTTTATATCATAGATGGCAGCATTTATACACAATTAATTGCCTTTGGTATTTAATTGCCATGGATTTGTAACCTGGGTCTAAAACTACAACATTTGAAGTGTATTTTAACCTTTGTGTCTCCAAGTTATATGCTCATCGCTTCTGGAGTAATTGACCATTGAATGTGACCTTTTTTAGAAATGATCAACTTTGAGACCCTGTAACTACCGAAGTAAAGGGTCACCCATGGTGTTTTATATTTTCTAAGTACTACCCTAGTGCGTGTAATTTATCCAATATTTTTTTCTGTGGGTCACTTTATGGCTTAAGCATATAATTAGGCAAAAACATGACAAAAATCGACGAAAATTACCTTTTTCTAAGGACCCTGACCTTCAAAGCCATGAGTGACCCACCAAACTAATTATGCTGACATGTACCTAGTATCAAGTATATATCAAGCATATATTTCAAAAAAAAAAATCACAGAACACTCATGGCTTTAGAAGTAGAAGAATGATATAAAGTACACCATTGATCCATTAACTCGAACTTTGAGCTCCTCTCAAGGTCAAACAAGTCGGATTTAAGAAAAACTGAAATTCACTTTTTCTTATCATAGTACCACTAACATATCCTGAAAGTTTCAAGAATATCGAAGACATCAACTATCTCGCCCCTATTCAATTAGGCCCAATTTAAAAAAATGTCTCAAACTTTTTGTTCAGTAATTTCAATGTAAGGTTGCTGTTAAAATGTTTTTTAATTTCTCGAAAACTATGGTCACGGGTTTCTGAAAAAATTGATTCATTTGACAATTCAAAAATAGTATATAACAACAACAAAAAATTATATATTTCAGTTTTATTCTTTTTACATCCGAATTAAAAAAAAAAGAAAATACAAAATTTAGAAACAGTGAGGTTTTGAAGCTCTTAACAAAAGCTCTTGGTAAATCCCAATGAGGGGAGGGGTTTGTGGTCATAAAGTTAGTAAAATCGTGCGCTGCCACACAGTTTCTAGAGGAGTACGGAGTACATGTAATAAACTACGAGGAGATTTTGATCCCGCGCGGCAGCCATGTTGTGGTCTGCTCGAAGAGTTTTGTAGATTAGCTGTTCACCACACACGCAACCTTATTAATATGCCATCAACAACTAGGTGGCGCTGATTTACAGCCACGTTCCTACCACTATTCCAGATTACAACGTTAATAGTAGTATACAAGCCAAGGTATAACTCATATCCACCTTGAGAATCCTTTTGGTAGACTATGGGTTACCGAGGCCACTACAGTGGTGATATGAGGACGTGATCGTCAGTCGTCACCCGCTTCAACGATGCTAATGCTACGATGCGCTCAGCCACGGTTGCTACTCGCTGCTAATGCACTCAACGCTGCACACAACTCAACTCAACGGCTGGCACGCAACTCAATCGCAGGTCAACGCACAGCGAAGCAACCCGCGCACGGTTCCTTACCTCGTTGTTTCTAGGAGGGGAGTGGTGTGGCGGTTCACCACACACGCATACTCAATATGCCATCAACAACTAGGTGGCGTTGATTTACATCCACGTTCCTACCACTATTCCAGATTACAACGTTAATAGTAGTATATAAGCCGAGGTAACTCAAGAGTAGAATTAGGGTTCATTGAGAAAGATTGAGTTTGACATAACTTTCTTTTTCGCTGAAGGGAAATAGAACTATCCAAAAAACATTTATTCTCGTTATTAATCATAAAAGTACTATCAACCTCTTAAAATAAATTCTAAAAGCTACTAGCATTCGACTCTGATATAAAAGCTTCTTTAAAAAAGCGCAATTTTAGTACAGTTTTATTCTACAAAACTCTCCGACAGAACTCAACCTAGCGGGAGAAAGAAGTCAGCTTTTTACCCTCTCATACCAGGTGCGGGTTCGATTCCCGCCCTCTTCCTGGTTATGTCTGTGTCTGTCTTACTTGACGTAGGTTTATAAGCGGGTCTCTTATCAAGCACACAAGCAGGAAATACATGTATTGCTTGTCGACTCTTTTCAACTCAGTTTGTCTCTTTTCAACTCAGCTTTATTTCTGTCCCTAAAAAACCTTCACTTCCCCTTCTTGTGCTCAGGTGACGATCGTAGCGCTACCAGGTGCGTGGGACAAACTGACAAAGTCTAAACTTTACAGGGACCTTTAAAACGTCTGGCAAAAGTTTCGGCCGGCGGAAAGTGTCTGGCAGTATTGACTATTAGCTTTTAACAATATTTTCTACAACATACTTAAAAATCAGCAATGAGAAAATAAGATAAGTTAACTTATATTTTACCCAGTAATGTTTTATGGTACCTTATTTTGCATCCGGTACCTGTAAATCGGCCGTCAGTCCTATATTATTAAATTTCCTTGCTAAAAAATAATATATGTCTGGGGGCCATGGACTCTTGCACTGTCAGTACAAGGGAAGCCGGTCTTTTATCCTCCTCGCAATGTTGGGGACTAAAATATAACTAACGGTGAATTAGTACTCCTTGAATCTGCTAACTCTGTTCAAAGCCGTGATTTAAGGTAGCGCAAAACTAGCTTTTGAACACGGCCAAGAGCTTCGAGGGGGACCTAGCAGCATATCACAAACTCAAAGATATAAAAAGAATAGAATGAGTATTGAAATTAAAACCAGTATTTATAAATTCTGATTTCAAATGTTTTGTAGTTGCATTTTCCCAGAGCCTTATATCTTCTAAGGGTAGCCCTAAGTGGTGGTCAAAACCAAAAGTCTGCGGCATTTATGAATATATTATTTTGTTAGCTAACCCAAAGTGCATTATCTGAAATGGTAACGACACGGTAATTCCAATGCAACTACAACAGCCTAACCAATCAGATTGCACTTCCGTAAAACCGAAAGCCGTATGTTTAAACACTTCTTCTAGAAAAAGCAAAACATAACACCAATAAAAACGCGCAGGGTTTTAAAAAGTTTTTCTTAAGTCGTACAACTGATTATCTGATTTTTTTAAGCTAAAAATTATTTTAAAGAAACTTTGCGACTCGTACTTGTAAAAATTATTAACTTAAACGATGGATGACTATCTTCCAAGCGTTGAAGTTCGAGTTATAGATGAAGAAAAGGTAGAATTGATTATTTAAAATGTAAAAAAATTTCTGCGGTTTTCGTATGCGCAACTAATGTAAATTATTTATTCTGTACTTATACTATAAAAGCATGATGCTAATAAATTAATAAGGATGATACTTAAACATGCCACATCAATTTTATTGATTATTTGTAGCTTTATTTTATAATAATTAGTTTTCTTTGAAGTAGGTAAATTTACCGTTTTGATAACTTTTTATTGCAAGTGTACATTATAGAATTTGAAAAGCGTTTTTTATAACATCATATGATGTTTATTTTTTATAAAAAAACCTATTTTTGTTTCTCTAAGCTTATATTTTCCTGGGAAAATTTCTTGCATGCCAAAAATGTTGACAAATAGTTGACCTTATTTTAATATGTTAAGAAAAAGTTTGTTACGTTAAGAGAATCCTCGGCATGCATACTATATGGTTATGTGACATTTAAGAGATTCCTTGAGTACCCATTTGGCTTAGATTCTCTCGGAAAAATTAAATATCAGCCAGGGCTTGGAAAACCGCCCGTCCTCGACGGTCAAAAATTCCCAGAGGACAACCAATTTCTTGAATCCGACGTCCACGAGGATGGCCATTTCCCAGTTAACGTTCGTTTATTTTTAAAATTTTGTTTTTGTTATCTTAACAAGAGTCTAGCGCCTGCGCCACTTGCTCCACCCAGTCTGTGACGTTACTGTTGACGTCTCCCTGCTGTCTTCAACCCAGAGCCCTCAAATCCTGGCGCGCCGTTCCACGCTCACTCCTCTGAGTCACTTCTCGAAAGTTTTTGTTTTGTTTACCTTCCCCACTAAAAATGGAAAACGAATGCGGCCAGACACTGCTTGTATTACCGTTCTCGGCATATTTACGGCAAAAAGATGAAACGGCAGCAAAGCATCAGCAATTATTTTGGTAGCTTAATCGGAAACAATTCCAATAAAAAGACGAAATTTCAATAACAAAGGTCAAGTTAATTGGAATGTAAATTTATCCGAGTGCGTTTTGAAAATGAATCAAATATGACATATGCTATTAAAAAGAAATACTATACTAGGTTAGTATTAGTTATCTACTAACCTAGTATTTCTTTTATTACTGTATAATATAATTGTAGTAATTACAGTGTGCAATTTATATAAATTTTTGTAATAAATAAGGGAAAATTATGTATATTTATTTAGATGCTATTTATATAGTTGGAGTTTGACGGGTTAGTTTCAAAGGAGGACGGGTACATTCTTGGTCAAGCCGTCCTCGGGGATGGGTAATATTTCTGAGATTTTTCAAGCCCTGTATCAGCATATTTTAACATCCACGGAAAAGTCAGATTCACCTGAGCATCAAAATTGGTAACGAGTGCCGCGTAGATGATGGCACAAAAAAATGGCTCTCAGTTCTGGAGAATATGCTAAGGCTTCAAAAGGTTTTATCCGCCAAAAAAAGCAGCCTCATTTAGAAAAAAAAATGTTTTATCAATAGTAGTAATTGGCTTGTTTCAGGTGACATAATTCCTTCCAGCTCTCATTCCTGCATTTCCATTGATCAGTGCTTTGTTCTCATGTGAAATTGATTCACTACTGTCCATTGAGACTTTTTACATTTTCTCCTTTTTACAGACTCTTTTTTTTTGGCCTACCAAACTCTAAAGTTCTTATTAAGTTGGTAAATAAAACCAACTGCTACCGTTGCTATTAGACATAGTTGGACAAATAACTATTTTATAACTGAAGAGCTTAGTAGAAGAATGTGCTAAGTGAAATTTTTGAAAAAATTAAGATTTTTATGTCAATCAGTATGCTATTCCTTCCTTTAAAGATAATAAGATTCTCCCTTCTCATAAACTTTAAGTTAAGTATATTTTTTGCCTTTTGTTAGTGCCATTTTGACGTATTTAAATGCAAACGAAAAACTTTGTTGCTCATTTCCTCGTTTTCACCTTTTTATCACTTAGCACATTCTTCCACTAAGCTCTTCAACTGTGACTACAGTTTCCTATTATTGAAACAGTGGTAGTAGATAATTGATGTAGAAAATAATAATTCGGTTTTCATGATTTAGCATCTGCAAAACATCTGACTATTTTAAAATATATCCTCATATATTAAACATCTTTTTATAGGGAAAAGGCTTATTTGCACTTCATAAGTTTGATCCCGGCGATGTGATATTTGAAGAGAGGCCGCTGGTGTGTGCCCAGTTCTTATGGAACCAAGCCTATGGTTATTTAGCCTGCGATTACTGCATGAAACCACTTGAAACTGCTGAAGAAAATGTTCGAAGATTAACAGGCATCCAAGATCTTCAACTTCCATATCCAGAATGTTGTTCAACTCGCAAAGATGAATATGTTGAATGTTCTTACTGTGAGGTAAGTATACAACTGTAAACTTTGGATTAAATGTTGCCTGAATATTAATTTTAACTTGTTGATTACACTTGAGACTTAGTTGTTACAGAATGTATGGAATGCTACACAATTCAAAATCTAAATTTCAAACAGTAATTTAAATTGCATTGTTGTTCACCAGGCCTTAAGACATGTTCTACTTTCGTCTGCTTATTGCATCTAACTCATGACTATCAGCTATGCTTTTCGGAAAATACAAAATGGTATACAGTAAAAGCTCGTTTATCCGGCTCCCGATTAACCGGAAAGCTCAAATATCCTGAAAATTTCAAATTCCGATTTGGCGATGGAATTTGGCGTAAAATTGAATATTTTTCGCCAAAATTGCGATTTCTCGCCAAATATAGTAAAAACTTATTTTTTTTCCAAGAAAAATTTTGTTTGGTGACAACATTTGGCGCAAAAAGTGTTTTTTTAAACTGAAAGTCTGATTTAACGTCAGGTATGGCATTATTCTTTTATAGGCATTATTCTTTTTGGCGGTTATTTTTCTTTTAAATCGTCCGATTCACGATGGGAGAAAAATCAAGCACCAATGTTGGTCGTTTCGTGGGAAATTTGTTTGAAACACGTAAAAAAAATACGATTTCACTGAGAACCTTCCGAATTAAAAAGTTTTTATTGCATTAAAAATTTATTGTTTTGTTAGTTCTTGGTTTACGAGCACTTCAGTTTTATTTTAAGTTAAACAGCAACCTCCATATTTTGTGTATGGCAGACGTTGAATAAATTGTCTTTTGTTTCAATTAAAAACACAATAACATTCCCTCAGTAACAAAAAATCCTAAGTAGCGATGAAGTCAGGCCATCGTAATTTTTGAAACTAACAAAGAACCTGAAATTTGGTTAACTGATCTGTCCTGAACTAAAACTAAGAAAGAAATGGAACCCTGATCCTATGCCGATTAAACTGGCAACTAGTAGATAATACGAGGAGTTGTGGTTGGTTGATCGATTTTTTCAGAAAGAAAACTTTTAAAAAAAAATCCTGCTACGATTACGTCTCTAACTAACAAATATTACTAGGTGCTGATGCTGGTTGACAAATCTGATCTGATCATAACTAGAACCACCAGGTAAAAAAAACCACTTTGAACACTAACCTACTGCGATTACGCAGCTACTTAGCAAATGTTACTAGTCGTCATGGGCAGGTTAAGTTTACTTTCCGCAAGAATATTTAAAAAAACCACTTTGATCCGCATTTGAATCTTTTATTTCCGCGAATGAAATATGTTGATACAATATTTGGATTAAAAAAAAAATCTTATTATAACCATGGGCATTGTCTTTCAAGGCCGACGAGAACCGATTTTTTCATTAAGTACTATAAGGTCACTAATACCAAGGCGAAAAAAAAGAAGAGCGAATTTTTTAGAAAATATCGAAGCTTATCCGTAGTTTTGACTGTGTTTCCGTAACTCCGTAGTTTGATACCTTCATCCGTAGAAACTACGGACAATCCGTAGTAGTTGGCAGGTATGGAATCCTACTGGTTTTAGAACATGGGTTGGACGATTTATGTATTTAGATTTTTAGCATTTGAAAGTAACGATCGATTTTTTTCTTAATTAATAAATATTAATATTTTTTAATACAAAATATTGTAGTATCTATTATATATTATTATTATAAATGCAATATCGCCTATTTGCATTTTATAAGATTCAGCCATTATCTCTTGTATTTTCCGGAAAAATCGGTATTTTTTGGTAACCCTATTTGGCGACTTCCGATTAACCGGAAAATTCGATTATCCGGAAGAGTCTATTTCCCGAGCATTCCGGATAAACGGGAGTTTACTGTATTGTCTCCTGTACTAGAAAAGCGATTTGGTGCATTAAATTCTTATTTTAAAGCTGGTAGAGTGAAGTTTATGGTGAATTCGATTAGTTATATCTCTATGGTAAATACTGCTTGTCGAATTTGGTTGTAAATAAATTTTTTAGATCGTCAACGTTTTTGCGCATGTAGCTCAGTGGTTAATGCTGCTATTTTAACAATTAACTGATGTAATCTTGTGGGAAATTTTCCATTCTTTTCAAATATCACTAAATTGCATAGTGTGATTTTTACAAATGCAAAAACAATTTCCAGTATAACTCGAAATGGTTTAATATCAATTAAAGTATGACACCATTTCTTGTCTATCTTAAGCTCTCCCATCATCCCTTTTGTATGGCAGATCAGTTCATACACACTCTGTATAAAGATTGGTCTAAATTTGGCAATTTTAAAGATTTCAAACAAGTTCCACTTTAATACAAACTTGATATTTATAGTAATCCTATTTCATCCTTATCCATTTTCATCCTTAAAAGTGGCTAGAAAATGACCTATCCCACAGCAGTGGAGCTGTGTCAATGTTTTAAGCAATCAGTTATGTTATTTTAACTAATTGCAAAACATTTAGAACTATCACCGGCCAAAAAATGTTTTTTAAATTAATATTCATGCAATTTAGTAATTTTAAATTAAATCCATAAAATCAAGTCAATTTATCATCTATCAGCTCTAGTAAATTGCCAGAATATCCACTTCTGGCAAATTCTTGCTATTTTCACAACCAGTGCTACTAAAGCAAATGAAAATTATCAGCCATTTTTTACATTAATTTTTTTTACTATGCGTTTAGGTTTCCTATTGCAGCCCAGATTGTAGAGATCAGGCCTGGGAACAGTATCATCAAGTTCTCTGTACAGCCTCTTTGTTGGGAAATACAAATCATCCACTAGATGAACTTCAGGATGCTTGGAGGTAACTTTCCATTTGAAATGTTAATGCTTGCAAATAACAGTAAAATAATTTAATATTTTCAAATCGTGTAGAATGATTTATGTATCAAGTTTGATGTACTCTTTGTGTGTTAAGGCCATATCACATGAGCAGTTTTTCCCCAACCCAACCGCTTTTCCAACCATGATTGGTGGAAATTTGCAGTGTGCTATGACGTTGCGTTGGTGAAATTTTCCCCAACTCCTCGCCACAAAGTTGTCCCAACTTGTCCCCAACAACCAATCAGGTGGATCGGTGACTGTTCGCTACACTGACGTCACGGTTCTGTTTTGATTGAAGCCAAATCTTCAGGTGATATTGCGCCAAGTTGCCAAGCTGTTGTTTATTTATTTTACAAGCACAATATTTTGATTTTCAATCTGAAGTATAATAAGCTATTTGACACAAAGAGGAAATAGTACTCTTTGATTTGACATTTCTTCTTATTTTTTCGATTAAAAAAAATGTTGAAAAGTCGTTTTTTTTAACAAAAATTGTTACTTAGAGACAATTCCACACAAGATTTATTTATATATAAAAAAAATCATTTAGCACAGCTTTTAGTTCAATTTTAAGTGTAAGAAATAAGCTATTTTTATGGATTTTCTTTCGTAAATTCAATAATTTTATATATCATTTGCTATATAAAAAATTATATTGTAAAGTAGATGGGTAAACTTGCCCCTTTTGTTGATAAACTTTATATCAGCTTTAATTTTAAATTTGTAAAAAAAATATTTGCAATTTTAATCAAAATTCCAACAATTTATAGCCTTCAAAATATCTCAACGCAAGTGTGTTAATTTAACAATCTAGATGGGAAAATTAAAGTTTTCAACTTATCTCTCAGTGTTTATTTGTTTTATTACAGAATAAGGATTTTAATAGTATGTAATCATCAATGATAATTCAGATATATATTAGTGATAATTTCAGTTTGACTTGTAAAATTCTTTTTAAAAGTGAGCAATCTTTATCAAATTGTAACATTGTTTTTACATACTCTTCACAACTTTTTTCTTTTTAATGTCACCACTGAAGGATTATATGTAAAAGAAAAGAAATAGCCTCCATAACCAAACCCCAAGACTAAAAATATTTTTTTATAACATATACATCAATGGATCATTTCCATCACTAAACATTAGTGTGAAAGAAAAAAAATAATAATTATAAGAAAAATCCTATGCATGCGATAAAATAAAACTCAAATCAATCCAAAGGTCCAATTTATAATAAATTGTCGCCTACTGTAGAGATACCGTTTTAGTTATGACAGCCGGAAGAGAGAAATCTTCTCCTACTCCTGCAACCCTTTAACAACTTTTTTGGTGCCGAAATTGGGGGAAGAGAAAGTTGGGTTGGGGAAAAACCGCTTGTGTGATACAGCCTTTAGTGTTTCACTTCACAAAATGTGAAGTTTAATTTTGATATGCATGGTTTTGTTGACTAGTTCTTCAAATTTTTCTTGTGTATACTATTTTTAAAGTTTCCGTCTTTAAGTTCATTTTTATGTCATTGGCAACTATTAGTTTTTATACATATTTTTTACTTAAGTTTATACATATTTATTTTTTTATGTATCCCTATCATGTAACTAAAACTTTATGAAAATAATATGAAGTATTTTTAGGGAGATGCATTATCCACCAGAAACTGCCAGTATAATGCTTATAGCCAGAATGATAGCTACTGTAAAGCAGGTAAATTAGCTTCCATAAAATTTGTTGCAAACTATTGTTTTTCAGGTATTTTAAGCAGTAATATGTAAATAATTTATAAAACCAGCTAATTTAGTTAAAGAATCTATGAGTAACTAAATTAGAAATAGTTATGGTTCAACCTTATCACTACGAAAAGCGGCCCAGACAGCCCTGCAAGCAGAATAATGTGCTGCTGCTCAAGACATTGTGAATTTAAAGATGCATTTGAATGATTTTTAGGGAAGAAGCTACTTGGTCCTCCTCAACAAAACTAACTTGCAGATTTGCAAAGAAAAAGAGGAGGGCGGATATATATTCACCATGAGTTTTTGTGGTGAGTTAGGCTAAGATTTCATGCCACAGAGTATACCTTCCAGGGTTCTTTCTTGTCAACAAAAACAGTTTTAATAATTTGTTAAATTTATTTAAATGGTTTTATTACTATTTTATGTAACTATCATGGGATTTTTTGTGGTGTGTAACATCCTCTTGTGGAACTTTTAAAAACCCTTGAGAAGCCTAACCAGATTTGTTTCAGTGATTACTTATTCGACTATGAAATCATCATTAAATTTTCATAATTCATATTTTATTTGTTTGTTTTTATCTGAATAATCTAAAAAAACAATGACTATTTGCACATTTTTTTATAGCTAGATAGTTGAATAACAAACTGCACTGCAAAATGCAGTACGTCCGGTAGCCAAACACTTGAGACAAAAGATTTTGTTACCTTGTAATTTGAAATAAAATGTACTATTTCAAATCTTGCTAATTATTATTCCAAAAACAGTAGGATCGGTTGCAAAAGTGTAAAATCTAATATTCTACGTCATATATCTTCAAATTGATCACCAAATAACTTTAAATTTGCTTGCGTTGTTAATATAATTCAAATATAGGTGTTAACATCCCTACATAATTATGGCTGTATTATATTTGTCCTCAATAGGCGAAAGATATACTTCGCAATAACACAAAAACTGCATAAGCTTTAAAATCTATGTATGGAAATTCATCAGTCACATCTGGGGTTACTAGGTGTCAATTAAATATCATACAAAAGGGTAGATGAAAGAGCTAGATCGCATAGTTTGTGTAACCACTAGACCATCATGTTTATCAAGTTTTCAAACTAACTTGAACTCATAAGAACAGTTAGCGAAATGGTACTATGAATTTCATCAGAATGTGCTGTTATCGGTGAATCAGAACCACGCCACGCGATTGGCAGTCAACATGTTAAGCAATCTAGGTTAAATAGTAAATTTTGCAAACAGGATCAAAGGCTATTTTGGTGATTAATATTTCGTGATAAATAAACAAAAACCCTTTGCACTTTTAAAATTTAACGGCAAAGTTAGTTGAAACTTCTAATGGAAAAATAGAAACTATTAAAAAAACATAAATCTTAATTTGTGATGATAATTACAGTATTATGGTAACAATGGCATTTTCTCAAAAGGCAGTGTTAGGAAAGGGTAAGAATCAATGTCCATTGTTACACTCGGAAACTACTAGAAAAGAAAACATGAAATGCCGATACTGTTGCTGTTGTGTGCCTCCAGGCCATAGCCTGGAAGGCAAGAGTGTGCTGTAGCATCCGAAATTCCGATACTACAAGTATAATTTATCACTATACTCATTCTCTCGTAAACAATGTTAAGCTCTTTGAACGTACTTCAACAATGTTAGTGTCACCAAGCAGATGTTTTTGGCCAATACTAGCAACCGAATGAAAAAAATAGATTTCGTGACTGACTATAGCCATAACATCAGTCTCCTTGTAGATTTCACTGAGTTTGGTCACAAATTCTTATTGCAGTGTCTTGTTTATGCTTTTCAAATAGTTAGATTTCTTTTTAAAAAAATGGATAGGGATTCAGAAACTGAGAGTTTGCTGGACTCTTCTGACAATGAAGTGGCCTCATCATCATCAGATAGTGAATCCGAAAATGATTCCTTGGATGCTGCAAGAGTATGGTGTCCACTGGATACTGCTTTTATGCAGCCTGTACCACCAAGTTTACCTTTCACTGGATGTCTAGGAATAAAAGTATTGCTGATAGATAACAACAATCCATTGGAGTTTTTCCCATTCTTTTCTTCGATGATGAAATGTTTGCATATATATATTCCAGGAAAATAATTGGTATGCAGAAGATTATTTCAGCACAGCAGATCTGACTCCATCATCCAGGTCCTTGAAATAGAAAGATACAACCAGTGAAGAACTAAGAAGATTTACGGCTTGAATAATCCTTCAAGGTATGGTGCAGAAACTTGTTGAGAGGTGGTTCTGGTCTAAACAACCAATTCTAAGCACACCTTTCTTAGACAACATCATGTCTCAAAACAGATGTGGTTTGCTAATAAAGTTTCTTCACTTTGAAGACAGTTCAGCTTTTGATACCCATTACCCTTAGCAAAAATTGTGCAAAATTTATGATATTCAACTTCGATTAGTGGATAATACCAAAGTGTGTGTGTCCCAGAAATGAACATTTCGATTGATGAATCCCTCATGGCCTATAGAGGCTTATTAGGATGGAAACAGTACATCCCTAACAAAAAAGCCAAATTCGGGATTAAGTTTTACCAGCTGTGCTAGGCCAGCAGCGGTTATATATGGATTATGGAACTCCATGATCTACACCGGTAAAGATGCTGTGAACAAAGAGGAATACTCACAGTATGGCACTGTTAATAAAACTGTGATGACCCTAGTTCACGTTTTATTAGGTCCTGGATATTATCCGACCACTGACAATTTTTATTCCTCCCCTGAGCTAGCAGAACTACTCATTGCTGCAAAAACGGACACATATAACACCCTGCGATCAAACAGGAAAAATCTTACGGGCAGTTGAAAGATCTTTGCTTGAAAAGAAGGGGATATAATGGATTTTTATCATGGGAAAATATGTGTCCTCAAATGGAAGGACAAAAAAGAAGTCTGTATGATAAGTACAGTTTGCAATGCTTCTATAGTAAGCACAATATCAACAACAACAAAATCATCAAAGATGAAGCCTTAGGTTATTGTCGACAACGACAACAGCATGGGGATAGACAAAGCAGATCAGTGTCTGGCCTGTTACCCTGTCATGCGAAACCAACAGGGAAAGTATTACAAAAAAAAATCTTTTGCCATTTAGTTAATTAAAGTGTATGGAACAGTTTTGTTTTGTACAAAAAAAAACGGAAAGGCTCCAAAAAGCACATGGAGTTTAGGATGAGTCTAGTGGAAAGACTCATTGAATACAGTAGTCAAAGTGGTCAAATCAACTCTTTAGCTACAAGAGGGGTTGTCGCAAACACTACAGAAAATCTTATTCCTTTGAGTGGCTGACATAATAATTGGCCGTAAAAATATATTTATTTGCAGTACGAGTTAAATTATAAACATGTTTTGATTTTCATTTAACCTATTTTTTTATAAATTTATTTTTGACTATTTTTAATGCAACTATTTCGTGTACTATTGTTCTTAAATATATATTAATATAAAAACGTTCTAAACGTTTAAAAATATACTGATATATATATTCACTTGTTTAAAGAAAGATATGATCTATGTATTTTTTTTTACGATTGTAGTAAGCCTTTTTTTTTTACAATTTACTAGTGTGTTTTAATTATATGCTATTGACTTTTTTGATGGGATTTCTTGAACTGATACGAATTTGATGTAAAATTTCTTCCGACATTTTACTTTCCCACTAAGGCAGCACAATTCTGGCGTTTCTCTGGAAAACTTCAATGCCTCACAATACTCGCAAACAACGTCCATCGGCCCAATGCGAACGCTAGTATGCACGCCGTAATCAGTGCTGCAATCGTATCGAAACGCTGCTCGATTAAAAATCGGAACTTGATATATTTCTTCTTGTGCGTCATAAATTATCTACTTGTTGATCTCTGAGGTTTGCTCGCCGATTTCGCATTGCTATCCTAGCCGTTTCACAGGCTGCCTCGCTTTGCTGGTGTGATTGAGAAGCACGAAGTCGAGCCATACTAACGCGGCGCTCTTCACACGCAATTTCTTGTTCTTCTTCAGTCCTTTCACTCGCAATGTTTCGAATCGTAGTTGCATCTCGGCACAATAAGCTAATAGAAACTCGAAAAAACACATCAACCGGTCAACTTCAATTGTAATGTAATTGTTTCCGGCTGCCTATTTCTAGCCTCCTTTAGGAGCTTTAACGCAGCCAATTACGCCTCATAATTGTCAACTTCAATTAACCACTTGATAAAAAGTATCTTATGTCCTTCTCCTGGTTCTAAGCTACCTCCCACCAATTTTCAGCCAAATCAGTTCAGCCGTTCTTGAGTTATAAATAGTGTAACTAACACGACTTTCTTTTATATATATATATATAGATATATATATATTAAATGATTGTAGTAAGCCTTCTTTTTACAATTTACTAGTGTGCTTTAATTATATGCTTTTTACTTTTTTGATTTGCAATAAGAAAAAAATTTACTAATTATTTTGCAGTCAGCAAACAGTAAATATGGAAAGTGTGTTATCCAGATTTGCATGGATATTTTCAAATTAACATAACAATTTATTAAATATACACTTCTAAGAAATTAAAATTGTAAATATAGTTTTTCAAATATGTTTAATTTAACCTCCGATTGTTTTTATAAAATTTGTGTCGTAGTTATGTACCAATGTTCACATTATGTACTATCTATTTTTAGTTAAAGTAATTTATATTTCAGGCTAAAGATAAAGCTGGTGCTGCTCATCTGTTTTCTCAATTTTGCCACAAAATAAAAAGCAGCAGCGGAGACATGGCCCACAGACTTCTTGGCAGGCAATTTCAGGTAGAATAAAATTAATGCAAGTTACTTCGAGGGAATTGTATGCGATGCAATATAATCAATATTTGATGTTGTGTAATATTTAGATACCATGCTGCAAATAATGGTATCTTTTTTTTATGATGGCTCTATATTTGTGAAATCAAATGTATACAGAGCTTCATAATTTGTAAAACAAATTTATGAAACCATGATTATTTTGTGGGACAATGAACATATTTCAAAATATATTAACTTCTGAACAGTTTCATTCATGTTTCCACCAAACTAAGTAACAAAAACCAAACAAATATTGAAGTTTTTGTTTTATTCAGTTTCGATTATTATTTGGTCCATGGCTTTCTAATATAGTTGGGGGGTTAGAGCAAGAGTATAGAATATAAGAATTATCAGCCATTGGAAGCAGCTCTCTTAAGTTCTGCACTATTAATACAAAATAAATTAATGTGTTCAAATACTTAATTTTTATAGTGTAAAGTTAGCCCACATGAATATTACATTCAAGACTTTTATACACTAATTATCATAAGTATTCTCCCCACTTTGACTTAAGGGAAATTTTAATGTCAGCATGAGATACAACTATGAAAATTGTTTTGTTATGGTTTGCCTTCTTTTCTTCTGTTATAACATCTCTAAAAATTATGCTAACTTTTTGCTGTGTCTGGGTTGCTTGTAAATATGTCTTAGTATTTTTTTACATGACTTACATTTGGTTTTTTACGTTTTTTTTTGCCCAGGCTCAAGTCGAACATCTGCGACAGTTAATTATCAAAGGATTGCAAGATGAAGATCTTTTGCAAGTAATATATACATAAAATTTAAAATTACAGTATACATATTTTGTTCTTAAAAAGTATTCAATTACTTATTTTTTTATGTGATAATTTCAGTAAATACTATACAGCTATTGATGTAACTAAACTCATCTTCAATGCTTTTAAAAGAATTCAGTAGATTAATCCCAAAAATTTAAAAACCTTCAAAAAGGAATGTTCAAAGTTCTTTGTGAAATAAAACTTTTTTAGTAATTTAAAGTTAGTTTTTAAAATTAAGATAACTGCCTTAATTTTGTGTTCTTCTTAAAAATTTATTTAGCTTTTATGTTACAAAGAGTAACATCAATAAGTATAAAAATGTCGATTCGAAATTATTTTTATGTAAATTTTTTTCCAAAGGTGATCTTCAAAAGCATATAATTCCTTTCTTTATATTTTTATGTAATGTTTTCTTTTTATGTAATATGAAAGATAGAAACAATGTAGAACATTTGGAAGATTAATTCATTTTCATTATTTTCCCTCACAATATAGGTAAATTACTTTGTAATTGTTAAATTTACCACATAATTTGATCCACAAGAGCTTAAAAATATGGAAAACCTCCGACAAATATTTTTAAAAAAAAGTTATTTAATTTTTATTATTTCTTAATTTTTGTACATTAAAAAAAAATTCCTCTGTCAATTCAAATATCTGTTGTTAGTTTTTGTAAATTCTACATGTTTATTGTAGGCATTGAATTCTTTAGTTTTCACACAGTTACTGAAGTCTCACCTCCGTTACTAGGTTTTTTTAAAATAATTTTTAATTAAAAAATTAAAAGGAATCGAACAGAGCTACATCTTTATTCATGTTCTTTAGTTGTTTATCATATTCAAAAATGAGAAAATTAACTCAATTTTAATTTTCAAAAAATAAAAGTGAAATCTGCCCTTTTTGATAGAATGACCCATATATCAATAATGCAATTTTCTTTTGGAAAAGCTTGTGCTTTTAATTAAATATATCTTTACTGATGCTTGATTCTTTCTGATTGCTTTTATTTAGTGGTTTACTGCTGATGGTTTTAAGTCATTAATTGCTTTAGTTGGTACAAATGGACAAGGTATTGGAACAAGGTGATTTTGTTAAACTATTTCTTACTAGTATTATCTGTTTATTTGTATTTGTTTGACACAACACCAAACTGTTAAGTTTACATAAATCACAATAATTGAGATTGGTACAATTTACAAAAAAGTCTTACCAGACAAGAACCCAGACTCCCAGCTCTTCAGTCTAGATCTATTAATGTTTCACTGTGGAGACACTTTTATAAATACAGTGAACTTTGTTAACATGAACTCGAGGTTAAATTGTTGAAGTTTTCTGAATTTTTCATCTCAACAATTAGGAAAAATTTTGCATTTAATTGTGATAAAAGAAAATTAAAAGAAATCAAATGTTTTTTTACTAACAAATGATGTTTCAGTGCATTTGGGGTTTGGATCAAGAATTGTGACTCATTGGAAATATCAGAAGAAGAGCAAGAGAAATTAAATGCTTTTATACACAATTTGTATGAAAAGATTGAAAAGGGTAATTTCTATACCAAATTAAATGTCTGATTTATTATGCATAGTAAAATTTTATTCTTGCACATTTTTTTTGTATATCATTAAACTTGAACTCACTGAACATGTTGTGTGACTATTTGGGGCCAGTTACTTTTTTTAATTATCCTTTTCTTATGATTTATAATAGTTTCTTAGGATGACATATAAGGGCTGTTTTGCCTCATGTTTGTAAATCTTATTTTTTAAAAATTATCTTTCTTTATATTGTAAAGTTATTTTTGTGTTTCATTAATGTTATTTTGTTCTGTTCAGCACTTTTCTCATATTTATTTTTTTTCTTTAGTTTCATTCTTGTCACATTATATGCAGTTTTCATCCAATAAGTCTGCATGATTTTGTTGCAAGTTTATATTTTTATGCATTGAGAATTATTTACTCGATATATAAGGTAAGAACCACAGTAGTTTGTTAGTAATTGTTGAGTAAGTGAAAAAAAAGACTACAATGTAAAAATTCATTTTTCTTGCTTTGAAAACTTAACAGTAAGCAAATTATTTTTTTAAAAAATTCAAATTTTTTTTTCAAAATTCATTTTTTTTTAAATTATTTTTATTGTATTATTTTTGTAGAAACAGGACCATATTTAAACAATGAAGGTTCTGGACTCTTTCCTCTGCAAAGTGCATGTAAGTAAAAAAGAAATACGATCAAAAACAAGTTGAAACAGTATAAGTGTTAACATTAAGGAAAGTGCCAATTTGAAAACAATTTACACATTTTTACATTTAAAAAAAAATCAAATCTAAATATCAATTCTCTATTAAAACTTTAAAATATGGTGAAAAACTGCTATAATTGTCATTTTGGTAATAAATCAATTTTTCTAAACATTACTGATCTGACTAAATTTATAAGAATATTTTATCATTTATTGTATTGTCAAACTACAAATCATGCTGGCTTCTTCACATCAACAAAAACTATCATTTAATATTAAAAATGAATTGCAGTAGACACTCTTTTAACTTGCTTAAAGGGGACCAAGGACAAGCCGTTTAAGCCAAAAACCCGGTTAAACTGGAGAAGTGAAATTAAGGTTTGAATGTGTGGGTTATATATATGTTGATGGCTCATTTATACTTTTGTGAAAAAGACTTTTTCACTGAAACTTGTTTCGGATGTTGATGTTACCGATCTGATATGTACTTGTTACATGCATATTTTGCGTCTTATTGTGTATTTCAGGTAATTTTTATAAAAATGAAGCTTAATATTGATAAAAAGACATTAAATAAAGTAGTTTTTATTCTAAAGTATGTTTGTTATGAAAATATAAAATGAATAAGATATTTTTACAAAATAAGCATCGTAGTTGGGACACATTACCGAATCAACTTTTGAAAACTTCAAAAGCCTTTTCCAAAAAGAAAGAAAAAAACAAAATATGATGATTTTATTCTTATTTAAAGCAAAAAAGTTGTTACTAAGTAAGAAATATAGTTTAAGAGACATGTTTTAAAACATTGGGCCGGGACACTAATTGACTTTTTTCTTAATATTGACTTATAAAGTAGTACTATTTAATAAAACATGCATACAGCAATGTTTTGTTGCTGAATGTAAAATTGTTTTAGATAAATAAGAAAACTTTTCAGCTGTATTTAATGATATTTCTAAAACAATGCAGTCATTGGATGTGTGTGCTATTGAATAGCGTTATACATACATTATTTTTACATATATAGCTTGTTTAAAAATCATGGAATAATTAAACTGAATAAATGTACCAAATTTTAGTTATCTCAGATTTTAAAAAAAAAATTAGAAAATTGCAATGATCCTGAATTAAATGAAGTTATGAAAATTAATTTTTGTCATTGATCAAATTCTAACAGCATTATACATTAACAGCATATCATTATTATAGCGAGTAATAAATCATCATATTTATATATGGTTATTTTTTTTAATTAAAGAAATATAATTTTGTTAACCAGAATTGAAATAGAGTATACTACATTGTTTTGAAAACACAAATTTCCAAGTGTTTATTTATTAAATTTCTACATCTCTTTAAAGGTAATCATAGCTGTGTGCCCAATGCTGAAGCAACATTTCCCTACAATAATTTTACCCTTGTAATGGAAGCAATAAAAGAAATATTGCCTGGTGAAGTAAGCTGTATGAATTTTAACCCAAATCATTTTTTATAATGTTTTAAAGCACTTGCAATTTCTTTCATTCAATTTGAACTAATTTATGTACAAAGTAATTTTCATTCTTACAAATTTTTAGTTTTTCACTAATCTCATAAGTGCAAAAGTTGCTTCATTTTAAATTCAAAGATTCCTTATTTTAACAGCCATTATATATTTACTTATTTGAAAGCCACAAATACATAAGAAGAATAGAGGAGTTAATACCTTTATTTAAAAATAATACCCCATAATTTAATTTTTAGACTTATGCAAATTTTATAAAGTTAGTCATTTTTTAATTTTTAATCCATTAAAAATCATTTAAACCTTTAACTACTTAAACAAACTTTAAAAAAATCTAAAAACATAATCTTTGGAAAATGTTATTCAAAATCTTTTGCATCGAAAAGTTTCCTTAATCCCATATTGGTTAAAAAGTTCTTTTAAATATGTGTTCTCAGTAAGGATTTTATTCTCTCTCCAACTTATATTACACTTTCATTAAATAGTTAAAATTAAATATTTATATCTAAACTTTTTTTATTATAGGAAATTATTGTTTGCTACTTAGATGAAAGCAATAGGAATCGAAGCCGTCATAGCAGAATAAAACTTTTGAGGTTTGATGCCTATATCTATATTTAGTTTCTTTTTTTGGTTTGGAATGTTTTACACCATCTACAGTATTGGCCATAAAATGGATGACTTTCATAACAAAAATATGCTATTTTTATGTTTTTTTAAAAATTGCAAGTCAAGCTATTTTGACGAGTAAAAGGATGTTTTTCTTATAGTTTGTTTTACCATTTGGCATTTATGTTACCTTATCAATGAGATCATTCATTCTTTTTTTACATAGAATAAAACATCAAAAATTCATAAGACATTGAAAATCTTTAATTGCAAATATAAAATATGTTTCTTTTTTCAAAAAGTATTTGCTTAATTAATTAAAAAGTGCTTAAATTTTAACAACAAAACATGTGACTTAAAACACCTAGTAATGTTGCAGCTTTTCACTTTTCTACTGCTCAATTAGAATGGAAATTGATCTTGTGTTCCTTCTTATGCACATGAAATTATCCAAAAAAGATCAATTTCAACCGACCACCTCGGATTTCTAAAAAACATTAGAAAATCTTACCTTTTTAACCGAGATTAGTTTTTTTTAAATAAAATTATTGTTCTTTTAAGTAGATATGAATTTTCGAAAAGTGTTGTATTTGCTTTTTTTATCTAGAGTAGATTGGATCATAAATCTGCAACCAAACTTGGGACCATCTTGAATATTTCAATTAGAATTAGTATAAATTTTCTAAAACTTATGTTGCTTAAAAGTACGCTGGTGGCTGCATAGTATTATCACTGCATAGTATTATAAGTGTCAAAACAAGAAAAAGGGTTGTTTTGGTTTTGATGCCAAATGTAGGAATCGCCAAACATGCCTTAATTGAGAACTGCGTATTTTGTTTTTCAGCCTGCTTCTTGTTTCGAAATATATTTACCTTCTGGTGTTTTTTAAGTATAAATACAATAAAATTTAAAAAGTAGTAAGCGATTTTAATAGTACAGTGATATACTTATTATTGTTTTAAAGATTTTTTAAACCCTTTCACTCCCAATGATTCCATTTGGAATCATCAAATTTTTTCTAAGTTAAACTCACTTATTTCAAATAAATTCTGCATACATTTTTCTATAATAATATATTTTCGTTTTGTGTCGTCGGATTGAAGAATCATGTCTTTTGAAGAATTAAATGTTTGTTGTAGTTAAATAAATTGGTCCTAAATTCTTCATGCTTGCATTTGTACCTGTTTAAAAATTTAATTTTAACTATTTTTAACAAATAAAGTTTCGAAAAATATTGTTATAATTTATTAAAAAAAGTTATGATTTCAAAAAAAAACTTTTTTCCTTAATTTTTAGTTTAAAAATTAAGATATTTTTCCCTGCTTTTTTCACCATTTCATTATGGATGGATAATAAGTCTATTTCACAAGTTTTAGATTTTTAGAATAAAAAATAAATAGTTGGGATTGAAAGGTTGATGATAATAACTATTTGATAGTTACCTTCTTGGTTCTTTCAGTATACTACTAAACAATGCAGACATTGCAACAGATTTATAGAGGTTTATAAAAATGGAAAGTTGTATCCTTGTGAGAGAATTGCAGCGGCAAAGGAAATGGGAATAAATTATTTAAAAAGTTTTTTTTTTTAATATTGTCTAGTGACATTTTTGTGCAATCATGGAGAAAAATGCAGCAGAGTATCTGAAAGCAAGACTGGATCAAATTTTTTTTAAAAAAAGATCAAAATTAGTCCAGGGGGCGCAGAGCTCCTATTTTTTTAATGCTCTTCCTGTTTTTCCTATTTAATTCCTATTTTTTGCATATTTTTTTTTAAAATTCCGGAGTGTTCGTAATGCAGTGCACAGTCAATTTTCTAATCGGGATTGTTCTCATCGGCAGCTGGTGGGGCCCGGACAATAATGGCTGAAGGAGTGTCGGCTCTCAAGGTCCAATTCCACGGCATTGGGACATCGTGCTTTCACCGGAGGGGGGGGGGAGGAGGAAATACTTTACTCTTCATGAAAAAAATCGGCAAAAAGTTGTTTTCTCTATTCTCGGTCTATATCAATGAAAACTAAACTTAAATTTTAAGAAATAACAAGTTTAAACAACTGATTTTGCTAATAAAGTTTTTAAAAAATAATTATAATTTAAGGATGAATTAAGATTAGATTACACTAAGCTGTCTTCAAATATCGACCAACGATCAGTGTAATCCCCCTTTATATAAGGATCATTTTCATTTGTACAACAATTTGCAGTCCAATAATATTTCCTGATTAGTTTATATTGCTGCTTAGTAATTTTTACGACATCCGCTTGCTAAGGGTGCTATCGTTAAGGGTGACATCGTACGTAGCGTTAGGACTTTGATGGATATTTAACGTGCACTTCCTCCACACAGGGTATTATTCGTCGGACACTTTTGGCTGCACAGGCCATTTATAGATCGGCAGTTATCTAGGTGATCGCCGGATCCGAACCTGGGACCTTCCCTATACAAAGCAAACACCTTAATCATCTGGGCTCCCCATTCCCTTAAATTTTTCTGGAAACAGTAAATGCTACAAAATAAAGGCAACCAATTGTTTAGACTGTGGTAGGCGTGACATCATGACTTACGTATTGTCTATTGTACATATGTTGTGCCACATTTAGAAAAAGTTTGTTATAACAAAAAAAAAGTCTCAAGTCATTCCTATTTTTTAGTAGGTTTATGTTACTATGTTTTCCTATTTTTTAAAATAACTCCTATTTTTCAAAAAATTTGGCTGCTCCCCCTGTTAGTCATATTTAAAATTCAAACTACTAACGATGAATCGCCAATACCTGCCACTTTGCTATCTGGGAAAATTTCCTGGATGGGTTCTGGGCAGTAAAATATCCTCAGCGTTAAAAATATGCTATTTCTTTCCTAAATGTTGTTTTTGTCCTAAACTATTACTTTGCAACAAAACGCGAAGTAATAATCAAGCGCATGTGGGTCACTCCTCACAAAACCTACACATCCCTGCAAGATCTTTCACATGAAGAAAAGTTTTGAGTGGTAGTTTCGAAAAATAGCTTAATTTAGATGCTTAAAAGTTTAATTTATATCACTAAATGCTGTGTTTGGTGTTTTTTCTTTCGACACATGAATTTTATGTGGAAGGCAGCAGTTTGTTACCAACCTGTTATTTTTCAGGGAGAATTATTTATTTACTTGCACCTGTGCAAAATGTGAAAGTCAACGATGTGATGGTGATTTTACCAGTGATAGTGAAGCTGATGTAAAATAAGTCATCTTTATATTATCCATAAATGTACAATTAAGATAAATATCATGTAGTTTTAAGCTCAATAAAAGTTTTTCTCCTTACTTGAATTCTTTATTAAATAAAGATTTTCATCTTTTATATTAATAAGGTTTTTTTATTCATCAAAAATGACATTTTGAAAAAACTATTTTTAAAAAATGTCCCCTATTTCGATCTTGAATAATAACCCACCCATCAATTAATATTGACCATTTATATAAAATACATATTTTGACAGTTTTAATAAAATCTTTTTATTTTCCCATTTTTGAAACACAGGCAGGAATACATTAAAATGCACAAACATGTGCGTTGAAAAGCTGTTTTAAAACAATGACAGGCTTAGTCAGTAGCAACACAGGTGAAACTTTCCAGTGGGGTGAAAAAGCAATTTTAAAAGGTATAAATTTATCAAAAATACATTTTCTTATAGATATAATATACTTTTTGTTTTAAATATGTCTATTTTATTACACATTTAGGAACATTTAAAATTTCATACCAATTAAGAACAATTTCAATTTATCAGTCAACGATTGCACATGGCAAAATTTCTAAAATTTTACTCTTTAAATTCTAATAGTATTTGCCTTCATTTTAACTTTGTGTCCTGTGCTGCATTTTATGCCTAGACACAAATATATTTAAGAAAATAATGCAGTCATTAAATCATTGATTATGTAATTTTTTTTAAAATTACATAGGCTTAATTTTTGATTAACAATCAAAGCACAAATTAACAATACTCAAAATATAATCACTAAATAGTAAACATTCATCATAGAAATGATGCTAGTAGCATTTTCTTTAAAACTTATATTGCCTCTTAATGTTTAGCATTTAAATAATAAAAAGTGAAAAGTTTAATCTATATAAATAATTTAAATTTGATGTGTTTTTTTTAAATTATGTTTAACTTTTCAAATCAAATTTGAAACAGCACCATATGTTTCAATGAACTAAGAATATATTTCTGAAAAGCATTATAAAAACAGTTAACATTTACATTATAAATTATTATATTGAAAATTATCTCAGTAGGGAAGTAAATGTGGTTCATATCCTTTGCAAACTTTGTATGTGGGAAATAAGATAACTAAAGATTATTAAGATACATAGTATTAGTTGAATTGCATTTTGTAAATAAGCTAAGTATGTTATATAGAATTAAAGAAGTATAGCTTTTTGTGGCACATATGCATGAGTTGAAACTTAAATATCGAATTTAATAATAAAATGCAACTAAAAAAAATATTAAGTACATACAATAGTAATGTTTAGAAATCTGCTTATAATTTAAAATGTTTCACACCAACTATAATTCACAAAGGGATAAAACTAAATTTATATATGCCAAAATATTTTCTTCAATAAATAAAAAACCATGTGCGAAGGCATGCTTCAGATATTCTTTCTTTTAATAAGAGTATTTAAAATTTTTAACTAATAATATGGTACACCACGAAAACAATCGCCTTTCGTTTTAAAAACAATTTAAAGGGAATCTACATGTTTAGAATAAGCTAAAAATCCTAACAATTTTAACTAGTATTTACTATTGGGATTTTTTTTAAACAAAAGTTTATATGATACATTAAACAGTGAGCAGTTCAATAAACTAAAAATTCAAAAACTGTGCTCTAAAATAATTTTTTTCAATGTATTTATACAGTCCAACCTGTTAAACCTCAGCCACCTTCTACAACATTAGTTTTTACAGAAATATTTGGTACTTCATGGTTCTGAGCTAGACTGAACAGTCCAAAAACGCTTAAGCCACTAGTTAAGAAACTATTCAAATTATAAATATTGCTTTTTTAAACTCAGTAGTTTATCTCAGTCTCATTTATTCAAATTAAGTAGTAATGAGATCAAAATATGATTGTTTTTCAGGATCTTCTGATTTTCCAAGTTGCCCATTATTGTCGAAACTATATATGGGTGCTGGGTCTCTTTAGGATAGTCAAAAAAAATTTTACATTTGGCAATTCAATGAACTATATTAGTCTCAAACAAAGAAATACCATTTAAGTATTTAGCAATATACTAAAATTGTGAATATTGAGCTATTGATAGAGAAGGTTTGAGTTTACAAGGTTCGATTGTAGTTCCAAATAAACGTTAACCTATGAAAAATTAATATATAAGATAGTATTCAAAAATAGGCATTTGTAATTAAAACACTCCGATTTTATTGACTGCTTAAAAAAGTTTTTATAATTGTGAAATCGAAAAGAAAAAAAGGAAAATAATAAGTCCAAAGTTCCTAACCTATTTTGTTACAGATCATTTATAAGTTCTTTAAGTGACTAGATAAATTAGATATTTAAAACAAGCATAATGTATTGGTTAATTTACATTAATACATTTTATACTGCTTGAAGTTTTCTAGAAAATAGATTCTTACATTAACAAAAATTAAAAAGTTTAAATTTATTTCAATGTGTATTTGATATTAAGACCAAAAGCCATTTAAGTGAAGGTTTTTTTAATGACTATGAAAAAGTTGTCTTTTTATTTGCATGGTTAAATATTATTGTAGGTCGGCAACTTTTTTTATGAAATAGAATTTACTCTTAGAGGTATCTGTACGAATGACCATGCCTTAGAAAATAAAAATGTTTATTGAATTCAAACTAAATAAATTTAATTAAAAATGGTATGCCCGATTTATTCTTAATAATTTTTTTAAATGACATAATTATTGAAACTTTTAAAAAAGCTTATATAATAATTCGCTTATAGTAGTTATTAAACCCACTAATTTTTTTAGACAAAGCCAATTAAAAAATAACGTAAAATGTTGCTACAAAAGCTTAAAATATATATATAAGTTCAACAATACATTGATGGTAAGAAGGGCCACTGAAAAATGAACGATGAGCAGCAAGTTGCCAATTGCTGGTTTAAACAAACCAAGTATGTGTACATACATGATTTTACAATTTGTAATTTACCACTTAAAAAACATGACATTTCTTTGGCAATGTTAACCCTTAAAAGTATTACAACTTACAAAACAGGATAGATATGAAGATTAAAAAAAGTTAAAATTACTTTAAAAACTGCATTTCTAAACTTAGTTGTTAGGTAATCTATTTTCTTCTCTTTAAATAAAATTTTGGGAAAGAAAATGGTGTTGAAATATATATAAATACAAGTATAAATATTTCACATAAAAAAAATCAGAAGTTTAATTTTGAATTTAATAAATATAAATATTTTTCGTCACAATGTTAAATTAAAAGCCGAGAACTGCAAAATTTCAATTATAATTTTCTATTCCTAAAATGCATAATATTTAAACGTAGCTTTTGTAGGTAGTACACAACACCAGAATAATAAAAATGTTGTAGCCATATCACAATTGCTTGAATATGTGTGTGCGTGATTGAATTTTCAATCATAATGAAATAGTTTAAGTTAATAGTTATTTCCTTCATAATAATAATGCATTTTTAAAATAATAAGCACTAAAGTGTAATATACTTTAATTTTTTATATACATTTTCAAACAAAGCACAATTGAAAGTTTTCAGTATCTCAGCAAAAAATTTAGTTCAGGCCTTGGGGTAATGGGAGAAAAAAAATGTACACAAGAAGAGAACATTTCAAAGTGTTGCTTTTAAACCACACTACTGGGTTTTAAAAAAACATATTAGGTACATATTTCAAATAAATCATGTGTGGGCATAGAAATAAAATAAAAACATTGTAAATTAGACTAATGAACCTTTTTATAAATATATATTTTTATTTTGTTCATTTGTAAAATAGAAGCAAATCTAGTTAAGTGAATAAATAAATAGTTGATCAATGGAAGAAAAATCAAATAAAAATTAAATCATAACAATTAATCTTATAACAAACCACACAAATTCATAACCTTTTTTAAAGGATAAGTAGCTGCAAGATCTATATATAATTTAATTACTATAGACTTGGTTGTAAAATACATTTTATAGTTCATTTTTCATTAGATTGCAATTAATTTAATTAATTTGCAATTTTAAATAAATACATTTTTATGCTTATTGTTGAAAATGAAAACAAGTAAATAATAAATAAGCACCTTTAAGCCAGTTTTTAGAAACACTTTGGAAAGGATATAGGTTATATAGTTTGTTATTCGTAAATAAACAATTTTTCTTAATTAAAAATATTCAAATTGAGGACGGCAAAAATACTATAGCATGAGGGAACAATTGTAGAATAGATATCAAGGAAAACTATTATATTTGAAGAATCTATTTTAAAAGATAAGCAGTATACTGTTCCAAAGTTCTGTGTTAAAAAAAAATAATCTTGTAATTTCATTACACATACCCTGCCATATTATGACAATAGGTCAAAAAGAGAGTCTGCTAAAAAAGTTTAAATTTGAATCATATTAAGAGACAGCTCATTCAATTTGATTGTTGCTTTTTAAATGGATTGTTAGGAGAGTAAATTACGTTTCAAGTCCTAAACTGGCAAAAATATATTGTAATACGCAATACAAATCAAACCTTTTTAACTTCTGTATGTTACTAAATTTATGATTGCAATAATATTAGAATGATTAATAATGTTAAAAATGATTAGGGTTAGTTTAATGAATGGACTACCTAATCTAGCCCAAAATAGATCCTTAACACAGTTAACATTTCCTCATATTTGATATTGTAATGAGTTGCAATTTTATTGACCGTCGTTTGTAAAGACTTTGAATATCAATACATTACATTAAAGTTCATCTACACTATTTTAATCTAATGAGTTGTGAATTTAACTGGATAAATCATTCAGGCAGAAATATCTTTAAAAAATACTTATTTTTTATGATTTTTCAAAACTCTTGAACTGTCTCTTAATCTGAACAAAATTTCAAATAATTTTCAGCATATCTTTAATTCATAAATTTTTACCTTATTAGCTGGTATGTGTCGAGAAATTCAGAATTTTTGTAACAGTCTAAATTTGTAGTTCGATATTTTTAGCAAAGCGTAAGAACTTACCTACTATTTTTTAAACATCAGCTTTACTTAATCTTGTTAAAGACATATCCCAAGTTAATAAAATACATTAGTTAAAAAAATTAACATAAGTATGATGGTGTGAAATGGTATACAGCATGCACATGTTTGTTTGGCTATGAGGTAGTAAATAAATAGAAAATCAATTAAAACTTTAGAACAATTTTCAAGTAAAATTAACTGCCTTAAAAAAAGATGTATTTACAAAATACAGCTTCATAATCACAGAACAGGTTAACAAATATTATATACATGATAAAAATATAATAAAATTTGACAAATGTCACAATGGCACAAATCTGATAAGTAACTTAAATTCTGTAGACAGAATGCGAAAAAAAAAACATAAAACAACAAGGGCAAGATCCAATGTAACATTCAATCAGGAACTTATTTGTGGCTCCAATAATTTAAAACATGTTTTAATATGCAACTGAAAAATGCCATAGAAATTCATTAAGAACAACTTCATATTAACTTCATAAAACATTTATCGTAAAGCAGTTCATAGTTCCTTTTAAACATTGAGCAATTGATATTCCCACAGTGATCAACAAAACATGTTTAGAACAACAATAAAATAACACATGAGCATATACACAGATGGCAAACTAATTTATATACAAACAATAAGAATCTGTACATGGTTTATTCTATACAAGGTCACTGTGAACTTATTTACACATCAAACTAGTGAAAATGTTTCCTATGGTACGGAGAAAAAATGGCAGGAACGCAAAAAAGATGCCTATTTATACACAAGCACCTCTTTAAACTCATCGAGTTAAGTTTTCTAAAAAAAAAAATCCATACATGGCACCACAAAATATCAGGGCAATAAATTTACTTTGCTCCAAAGAATCCTTGTCCAGCCATATTGTTCTGCGAATTCATTTGACTTCCTCTTGTATTAGTGGCATACAACTGCTGCTGGAAATTGTGAAACTGAACAGCATAATTTGGATCAGCAGTAGTGGGGCCATAAAACGGCGACTGTTTATAGTTAAATGACTGACCCATTGATGGAGGTAATGGCTGAGTAGCATCTGGAGCCATACCACCCATTGGCAATGGCATTTGTTTATTTGGGAACATACCAACATTTTGCCCGCCACCCATAGGATTCATAGCCATCATTTGGTTGCCAGGGCATGGCGGACGACCATACATTGCAGATTCCGGATTAGGATGACCAGCACCAACTGGAAACATTTGTCCACCTGGA
Source organism: Oedothorax gibbosus (assembly GCA_019343175.1). NCBI lineage: Eukaryota > Metazoa > Arthropoda > Arachnida > Araneae > Linyphiidae > Oedothorax > Oedothorax gibbosus. The sequence goes on from JAFNEN010000005.1 coordinate 949,000, forward strand.
TGAGGCACATTTGGACTAGTTCCCCTCATCATAGGTCCCATCATCATATTTACAGGCCTCTGGTTATTCATCATACCTGGGGCCATATTGGCTGGATTAGAATTCATACCTACAGGTGGATGATTGCCCCCACTATTGGGGAAGTACTGAAGATTGTGCGTTGGTACTTTGTTATCAAGGTTTGTGAGTGGTGGGGCAAATCTCTGAAGGAATTCCAAAGTAGAACCACGACCAGGAGCAGCATTAGGATTTTGCTGCCGAGCTGGTAAGTATTGAATTGTGTTTGGAGCACCGACTTTGACTTGTACGTTTGATGAATTGAATGGAGCTCCTCTTCCCATCACAGTTGGACTGCCAGCACCAACAGGGGAAATAGTTCTCGGTTGTCCAGGGAAATTAGGAGGACCATGCCTAGGACCTGACAAGTGCATATTAGAATTTGTTCTAGTTGTAGCAGATGTATGCATGATTGGATGATTAGTGGTAACAGAACAGCTAATTGTATTTGTGCCATTACTTGGACCACCTACATGCATAGCATGAGGATTCAGATTTGGATCCTGGGTGCAATTATTGTATGCAGTAGTTGGTGCATTTTGCATATTCATATGTGACATAGACATTGAAGCATTTGCAAAAGAATTATTTACATTTGGAGGACCACATCCAGAATTCTGAGCCATTTGATTAAAATGTGGCCGTTGATTTGGCAAAGAACAAGCAGATGAACTTTGCATTGGCGACATATTATTGTGGAAATTCATCATATTATTCTGATTATTACCTGCAGCATTCGGAGGCATATGCATATTTGTCATATTCATATTTGAATTATTCATGTTTTGAGGAGTTTGAGCATTTCCGACATTAGCCAAAGGAACAGTTGTTTCACTCATTGCAGCCATAGATGCTATTGGATCAAAATGGGAAAGCCGTTGTGTTGGACCCATTTGTGATGTTGATGGTAAGGAATTGCTGCCTTCAAATGACTGCATACTCATATTAGAACCATTTGCAGATGAATTTGAGCATTGCCCTAAAGGCGAGATAACATCAGAAGGTATTTTATTACTTTCAAATGGAGGCGCCATTTTCTGCAAATTTTGCAAGTGAGAATGAGGCATATTACTTTCTCCCATAAAATTATTCCCAACACAAGCCCCACTATTAGGCGGCATTGCTGGACCTGAATTAGGGAAAGATTGATTTGGCATATGAGTCAATGGATCTGATCCCATGCTGTTTAACTGTGAAGGCTGTGACATATTATCCACACATGACATATGAGGGCTTGAACCCATGAAACGTGATTGCATCATATCCATACCCATATGAGGACTTGGACCTCGGAACCTCTGCATGGTTTCAGCAGCACTCATAGGAAACCTTGTCATATTATTAGGACCTGGACCAAACATTTGACTTTGAGGTCCAGGAAAACGGTTACCACATTCCTCCATTGAATTGTGATTCATTGATGCAGGTCCAGGCATTCGAATCATATCCATATTTTGTGGTCCAGGAAATCGAGACATTGCCGTATCATTTGATTGTATCTGCATCATATGTCTTGGTCCAGATTCGAATCCTGGCATTTGAGGGCTTGGAGCAGCAAAGCGTTGCATGCTGCTATCCATGCTAGCTGGTGCTGATACAGGATAACGCCCAGATAAGCTATCTTGACTGTTTTCAAGTACAGATGGACAACTTCCTGGGGTATTAGGGAAAGATGCAGCTTCTGGGCTTTGATATTGTGAATGAGAGCCAGCACTCATGACCATGGATTGAGAAATACTGCAAAACAAAAACAGACAAAAAATCACTCAAAAGGTAATAAGGACACAAGATTAAAAATAGTATGGTATCCAATCAGATAAAAAAGCAAAAAAAACATTAGTAGTGTAAAACTAAATACTATATAAACATAAGGAGAAAGGATCAAATATACTTTTTCACATGCAATGTGGGGGCGGAATTCCTACTAAAAAAAACTTTATGTAAATTTAGTTTGGAGTTTTTAGGTTTCGAGAGTTGTTTTTTTTACCGTGGAGAAATTCTTTAAAAAAAAGTTTACATTAAAGAATTGTCTTTAGCTCATTGCTAAATAATGGGATAACGTAAAGGCCACTAAATGGACAAATGTGTGGCACAAATAATGGCCAGGATCCTTGTTGAGCACCCTGAAGAAGGTTTAGGATCAGATAATCCAAAGACCATGCAGATGAACTCATGAACTACGTTAAAGCCAGGAAGGGGGGGAGGGGTTTACAGACTTTTTAGAATAACAAATGTTGCTGCAGTTTGATGTATAATAGTTATGGGTGTAACTTCTATGTGACTGATGAGGAAATTGTTGCTGGTGTTTGGAATCAAGATTCTGATACAGATTTAGATATTAAAACTACCAACACATGAACTAACCCAACTTTAACTGAGAGATAAGAACTTGGGGAAAGATAAGTAGAATTTATAGAGTAACAAAATTTTGCAACCGTAATAAAATTATGAACCTATTTAAACCCATTATAATTATGCCCAACCAATTGAAAGTAAGTTTATCCAAAGAATACAGGACAAAATATCAGAGGAAGGGGAGGAATTCAAAATTGCAGTGTTTGGCATTGTTTGTTTACAAACATTCATTAATGTACACAACTATAATCCCCAAGTAGTGCAGATTTCCAGTATTCTACTGTGCAAAGTTAAATATCTTACCTAGCAGGTGACATGATATCCATATCTCTGATACTGGTATTGGGTTGTTTTTGGATTGTAAGTTCTTGACCATCAAATGCATTTAAATACTGAATTTGTTGTGGAGATGGAACTGGCATCAGACTTGGTTCTTTCGAGCAAATCCCACCAGAACTAGTGCAGTTATCTGGCTTTGCAGAATTACATGAATTCATGCTTTGGCCAAATAAATCTCCTAGGGGAAAATAAAATATAAAAATGCCATGTTAAATTAATAAAGTATAAAACGGACAAAAAAGTGACACTGACAAAAGAAAAGCATATAGCAAATAAAATACAAATATTATAAAGTGTTAATTTTATTAAGTAAATTACTTTTTAAGTATTATTCAGAAACTTTTAGATTTATCCAAACACAAATGAAAAAGATAGGTAAATATTTCAATAGTACCTATTATAATAACTAGTTGTGTTATATAAAGTACTGTCGAGAACTGTAGAAAAATTAGTGACAACAAATAACAGTATTAATCTCCCAAAATATATTTTCACAATGCTACACTTAAAAGTTTAAAACTTTAATTATAAAGTTAAAAACTTTAATGTATAATTTTATTAGTAAAAGGAACTTTTCTACCAACAATACTCTTTATATTAATTTATAATGCATATAAGATAACTTAATGTAGGGGAAAGCGGGGAGGCTAATGAGACCAGTGGCCAATAGTGGAAAATAGTATATTTTTTACAAATGTTTTGTCACTAAAGCATGATAACAGTTAGTCATCATATTTTAAGAACCAAAGTTCAGCTATTAAAAGCATGTGCTGAAGTGGAGAGAAGAATGTTGTTTTGGGGAATCGAAAGCAAGGTAAAATTTTATATTTTATTAAACATATTAAAACTGTGTGGTCTAATGGGACAGAAACTGTAGGGTCAAATGATACATGAATAAACCTAGATTTATATGCTTTTCTTGAAGAATCTATAAAAATCTCCAATATTATATTCAGTCAAGTTGTCAAAAACTTTAGTTTTAAACTTTTTTGTCAAACAATAAGTGAAAGTTCAAGTAGCTTTATTGATAATATTTTTCCACCTGTAAATTCATTAATTTTAGCAGAACAAAGCTTGGTGACTAACAACATGAAAATAAATGATTTTGTGTGGGTAAAATTTGCTGGAAAGAAAACTATTATGTTGGATTGATTTAGAAAATGAAGAACTCTGTGTAAGCTATTTGAAGAAAAAAGAGGGTCTTTTTAAATTTACATACCCTGAAAAAAAAGGACAAGGTTATGATGAATTTAGAATACTTAGTCAATAAACTACTCTCCAGTGATCGATAAAAAAAACTATGCATGCGTGAGCATCTTCGAATTTGAGTTTAAACTTTTATTTTTTATCTTTCAATATGAAATAATTGTTTTTAAAATAACATTTTATTCTGTGTGCATAAATGTAAATAGTGTTTGCTTTAAAATTTTATTTTTAGGACCTTTAGTTTCCTGATTAATTTTTATTTTTTTTTAAATTTTATTTAAGGCAACATTTACCATGTTTGCTTGAAAGTTCAAAAACAAAAATATCACAATGTTTTAACATCTGTCTAATGACGTTTTAAATGAATTTTCAATTTATGAGCTTGTAAAAAAAATGAATTGAAATTCTTGTATTTTTGCTGAAATACAGATGTTAATAACACCCTCCCCCCCCCCCCCCCCCGCTCACCCCTAAATAATATAACTTACCTTGCACATTATTTGAAGCTGACGCTGACATAGGGCACGATGATCCAAATTCAGTGTTTACAGTTGCAGTTGAGCCAACTGAATTAGAGTCATGGATATCACTATTGCAAGGCTGGCTTTGTTTTCGACTTGAGGTGCTTGAACTAGCTGGAGTAGCAGGACCCGAACTCGACAAAACTGGTGCACATGAACTTGTTGGTGTGCTTGCAGGTGTAGATGCAGTATTAGAAGGTGTGGTTGGCGTTCTAGTGAGGGCTCCACTATTGGAGCCTGGACCAGAAGTACTCATAGGTTTAGGTGAGTTTAAAGGAGTTGTATGTAGGCTGCTGCTTCCAGCTGGGGTAGTAGGGCCACCAGGACTAGGATGGGACAATCTTGGGCCAGGAGGGGTGGGAACAGGGAATTGTCTGGAGGAATCTGCAGGAGAGGGCAATCCTGATGCCATGTGTGGAGATGGCAATGAGAGTGAACTAGTGTTGGGAGAAGCAGGGTGGGGACTGGGCATTGTTCGTCGATTGGTTTGGTGATATGGAGGGGGTGGGCCTTGCATTCGGGTTCCAGGACTAAGGCCCATTCCAGGGCTTGGGCTATTTAGGTTTGTTTGTTGTGGCGTTTGAGGCTGGGACATTGGCGTTTGGGGAGTTGGGGGCTGCGGTGGTTGTGAAGGAACATTCATCTGCATGTCTGTCTCCATGGGCATTGGTGTACCACTACAAACACTCTTTTTACGCCTTTCTTCGTAAAATTGATGCTGAAGTTTTTGCCATTCCATTTGGGCTGTAGCTGAACCAGCAGGAAAGTTTGGCTGAGGAAAGCCAGGCCCCATCATTGGATTTTGCATGTACATGTCTGATGGGGGATGAGAATGTTCATGGTCACCCATGCAAGGCTGGTGAGGACTGAAACATGGATCCATTCCAGGATGGGAACACATATCACCAGGGCCAAACCTTGCTTGAGGACCATGTTGAGGAGGCATTCCACCAGGAACTGGTCCCATATTCGGGCCCATAGCACCTTGTGCAGCTTCCATATGCTGTTGTTGTTGCTGCTGCTGCTCAGGAAATAGAAGCTTTTGCATTTGTCGAATCATAGCCAACTGTTCTTCTCTATGTTGTCGTTGCTGTGGAGTTAAATTTTCATCTGGAACTTTAACTCCTTAAATAAAGAAAATTCAGAATTAATCCATGATAACAAATACAAAGTAAAAATCATATTTATATTGAAGATACAATTATATATATGCATATATTTTAAAAAGTTACAGTGGGTACATATTTTGTAAATTGCTTATTTAACCCTCTCCGCACAGGGATTTCAGTTGTTTTCAAACACCACAATTCTCTGAGGACGGGGGATTTTCTATGGCGAAAATATAGAATGAATTCGGCCACCAAGCCTCTACTTCGTAGGGGTTTTGGGGATATTCTTCAAAATTCTTTACAAGTTTTAAATGAGCTATAACAAACCTCTTTCACAAGAAAAATTAACATTAAAGAGAAGCCAACACGGACACACCTACATCTTGTGTTGTAAAAGTACGAAGGTCAATTACAACGAAAACCTGAGCAGATTTTGCAAGTGGGGAATGTTTTGTAATAGTGTATTCCTTTCATAAAGAAGATAAAGGATCAATTCACAGCCTACAGCAGTGGTTCCCAACCGGTGGTACGCGTACCACTGGTGGTACGCAGTAAAATTTCCGGTGGTACGCATGAAAGTTTTATCGATCTTCATACACGAGATAGTTCTATGAAAGATTATTTTAAATAGAAATCTTTTATCCTTCTGGATTGAATGTAAAACCGAGTACCCTTTGATTTTCTGGAAAGCTCTGCTATTTTTGATGCCATTTGTTTCGAGTTACTTGTGTAAGAGTGGATTTTCTGACCTTTTGTACATAAAAAATAAACATAGAAGCACAAGTGTTGAAGAGAACTTAAGAGTGCAGAATCTTTTTATTTCTCCTTTATTATAAGCATGTTATAAATAAACAAATATCTAACCATTAAACATGAAGTTTTCTCAGGAATTTAATTCAAAAAGCCTTTGAACACTTTTAGAAGAGTAAATATTTTACGTTTATTAAAATATTAAGGTTTGGTGGTACGCCAAAATTTCTCAAAAAGTCAAGTGGTACGCAAATGCAAAAAGGTTGGGAACCCCTGGCCTACAGAATAGGGCTATTGCCAACGATTTCAGGTGATGGGTATAATCTATAGTCAGGTTACTTTGAATTCATACTTTGAAGGGACAGTGTTGATAGACATCCAATCGTCAATTATTCCTTTCATCTATGAATTTTAATTATGGGAAGACTTAAAAATGATTTGAATGCTTTTAGGTAAAAATAACCTTCTAAAAAAATACTATTTTCGTTTACTAAATGCAAGGATATAGCCTAAAAGCCAAATGATTAAATTTGCAGACTTTAGGAAAATAGTGCAGGTAATTGTTCTGTTATTAAGGTTATAATCTTCTCAATAAAAAAACATAAATGAAAGAAAAATTGTAAAGCCACAAAATGGAAACAAATAAATAAAAAATTTATTTTGCATTTGGCTCAAAGTAATAATTGCCCACTAGGGGCTTTTTGCCATCAGGGAATGTTCAATAAAATATATTGAAAAAAATCACAAAGAACATAATACTGAAAAAGGTGGGTAACACAAAAGAGGTGTTTTCATGTTGGTTTAATTCAAACCAAAAAAAATCATTATCAAAATAAAAGGAGAATTACCAAGTCAGAAAAATGGGAAGTACAAATGGGCAAATACAAAAAGTCGTTGTGTATAAGCAAAAGTATCAGATAAAGTTTTAGAATGTATAGCAAATAATTTAGTGTTGTGACAGTGTGACCAAAGCCAGATATCGAGTTAGGGGCCTCTAGACTGAATATGTGTAAGTGAACAAACAGAACTGCCCCGTGGTGAATTGAGGAGTCCTGTCCAGAGAAGGTTAATTTTATTGGGATATTTATTGGGAAAACTTATAGCAAATATGTAATTTCATATAAACTATAAATATCAATAACAGTATCAATAACAATATCAATAACAGTACAAATATCATAACTGCACATGTACAGAGATGCTTGAAAATGCACAACTCCCTGGTTCAACAAGAAATTGTTGTCCATAGATTAGATATTTTGTCGGGATAACTGTGAAATTTCATTAAAGCAAAAAAACATGGCTTTAGAGATTATAATTGCACTGTTCATAGAAATGGAGGGTTGCCAGAGCTTCGAAAGGTTGGACTTCTACCTGTTGGCCCACAGAAGATATTTTATTTCCGAGTGGCCAGCCCTTACCCCACATATTTTACGACTCGGTATGGTGGATGGACACATGAGGCCATTTAATTGTCCATGGGCACAATAATGATAAAAATAGCAAACATAGCTTTAAAAATTAGTTTGTCAAATCTACCATTTTTAAGAAATAACAGCACAATTTAACTATAGATAGGGATATATTATAGATTATGAATTTAAGCTTTTAATGTAATCCTGTTGAAAATGATTGTAAATATTAATAAAGATTCAAAAACACAGAGTATACAGATTTACTACTTGTCTAGAAATAAGTATTACCTGTTAATGTTGAAGGACCACCCAAGCCTTGATTCATTTGCATTGAATTAAGACCTGGGTTTTGAAATGGTGGTCCACCAGCATTAGCATTATTCATGCAACCTAACATAGGATTACCAGCAGGACCCATTTGTCTTGGCCCCATCCCTTGCTGTGGAATTGGAAATCTGTGATTCATTGGACCTGAAGATGGACCTGGAGGAAATTGTTGTCCAGGCCATTGCTGGGAACACATATCACTGCCCAGAGGAGGCCCCATATTAGGTCCTCCACAATTATTAGGCCATGGTGAGGGACCACGTGGTGCAGAACACATGCCAGGATTGTGCATATTGCAAGATCCTGCACAAGGACTCATTATGGAGGCATTGGATGGACCAGCAAATCTGTTATTTATGTTGTGAGGTGCTGGAAACTGATTCATTGGAGCTTTCATTTGCCGTCCTGTCTGTTTTCCTTGAGCAAGTTGATTTAACCATACAGCAGGATTTTGTCGGTTGAATTGTTGGACTTTTAAAGGATATTTCTGAAAATAAAAACATAAGAATTAAAATGGTTCAATTAATCCTGTTCAAGCACACTTGCCTATAGAGCCTTTGAAAATATGATAGTACATTAGTTCTCAGAATTATAAGGGCACCCAGTATTTTATATCTTTAAAGAGATTGGAATCTATTATTGAAATAAAACACTTATAATTATTTGAATATGATATAAAGATATTAATTGTAAACCTTAAATATTTTTTGAATTTGATGCATTACCAAAAACTAAGCCAAAATAAAAATTATCAAAATATACAGGTCCCAATTTATAAGGACAGTAAACATTTCGATCATTTTCCCCTAAGATGCATCTTTTTTATGCTACAACTATCCCCCATTCTATGTGACATACTTTTCAATCATGTATGATTCCATTATGCGTAGATATATGCCTTAATCTTTCAAAAGACGCAAGCTGTTGCTCATTTCTTATATTTTCCTACCCAGGCAAAAGCAAACTTTTTTTATATATGTCTTAGGAATTAGCTGGCCTTGTCACAACATTGATCTTCCTTTCTTAAAACCATTGTTTTCCTGCTCTAGTGGAAGAGAAGCAATTTCCACGTTATTGAAACATTAATTCATTACATTTTAAGGTGATATGGCATCTGTTGGTTGTATTGGTTGTCGGGGTTGATATTCAAGTGAACAAATACCAAATCTATTATGCCTTTAGCTGTACCTAACCTTTTTTGTCCCGAAATCATATCAATAACAATTGAAAAATATGAGTTTCAACTGTTAATCTCTTAAAGATAGGCACATTTACCATCTCAAAATGCTAAATTATTCCAGTTCATGTTGTTATTGACACAATTTTAAAAATAAACTGATTTGAGGAAGAAGGGGTATTAAAGATAAAGATTTGTCTTCTAGGGAGCAACTACAGCTAAAGGCACAATGGATTCGGTGATTGTTCATACTAATACACAGGGACACCTTATGCAAATAACTTGATGGTATATTTATCACCTTTAAGGTATAAGAAATTCATCTTTCAATAAGGGAGATTGCTTCTCTCCTGGAAGAGGGGGAGGCAAAGTGAAAGAGCAGGGAAAGTTTTTAAGAAAGAAACATTAATGCAAACAAGGCCAGCTAATTTCTAAGCAGCAAACATTATAGAAAAGTTTGGGTCAGCCTTTTTGAACAAGTACATTTAAGGAGCCAAGTTTCTCATAATTACATAACCTCATCATAATTAAAAAAGATTTTGAAGGAAACTTGTTAAGTATACCGGATAGAGCAGCTGACACCCTTACCACTAAAAACGTAGCCACAAAAAATTTACTAGATAAAATGAACTTATTTTAAACCTGTGAATTTCAATGCTAATTTTTTTTAGTGCTGAAGTTGTTAATTTACAGAATTGGAAATTGTTTGAGTTTTATAAATGGTGTCGATTTTTAAAATATTTTAATAACCAAAAGTTTTATTGCAATGGTAGCTTTTATTGCTTTTAAAACATAAAAAAGCAGATATCCTTATAATTATAAGAACCAGCGTATAACAGTAAGTTGAATCTAGTAAAATACATCATTATTTTTATGAAAACATACTTTTTTTTAAAACAAGTTTTAAATTTTTACTTTTTTTATCTTTATCCTAAACTTTAAAAAAAAACATGCAATGCATTTTAAATTATGCACTAATACAACTTTTATATACAAAAACATGAAAGACAGAATTATAATTACTTCTAAAAAGGATTTTGTCCCTGGTTGTGCACAATGATAAGCAATAAGAGAAGGAAAATGACCAGATAAATAAGATTCAGCAGCTTTATTGGCAAGAGCAGTAGAGAATACGAATATTTGACTTTGTTGTTGCATATATTGGGTTTCCATTTGGAATGAAGTCTTGTTAACCATATTACTAGGTAATGGTTGGACGGATGCTGTAGTAGCAGGAGTAGAAGTTGCAGATCCCAACATGTTGGACATGGCTGACATAGGAGGAATCTCTAAAAGGTAATAAAAAACCCTTTAAATTACAAGAGCATGATACAATAAAAAAACTATTATGATTCACTTGACATTTTTACAACTAACCATAAATCCAGCTCTTACTATAATCATAGCTGGAAAACTGATTTAGCAGCTACTGAAAAAAGTTAAACACCGGCAAAAAAGTTAACTCTTCTCTTACAGCTGACAATTACTCACATTTTCAATTTATAAAAAGCCAAAATATACAAAGTTTTGAATGCTTCTACCAAAATATGTATTTGATTATTATTTTAGAAATATATACATATGAGATTGGTTGCAAAAGGAAAAAGCCAAGAATTTTTTTTATTGAGAAGTTGATATTGATTACTTTTTTACTTAAGAGTTACAGATCAAATTTGTTATTGGGTGAAACACATGCATGCTGTAGGTAACATACATATTACAACAGCAAAGCATAGTAGTCATCATACTATATTAAGGGTGTGCGTAACAAGTATAGGTAAAGATTTAAAGCAAGTAAAACATGTTTAACATGAAAATTGATTTTTAAAAAAGACAAGGAGAGGAAACTTGTAAATAATTTTCACTCTTACTTTAACAGATTTAAAATTAAATTTTAAATATAAAAAACCTTTTGACAATGTCATACATTAAGAATTATGAAGACAAAATAATTTTAAGAAATTAGTAATTAAAGAAACAGGGAATTTTATAAAACATCTAGAGGTCAGCTTATTATGTCAGCAAATAGTAATGCTATTAGTAACAAACCTTCTGGAGCATTTTCAAGAGACATCGGCATAGCCACTGTAGTTGCGATTGCACTGGGAGAAGTAGTACAACTTGGTCCTTTAACAGAAGATACGTTTGTATTTGAAGAGACTGTAGCAGTAACATCTTGACTGTTGTTACAACTTTTAGAACTGGAACATGAATTAGCACACATACTTGCTTCAGTATTAGGTTTAATGTCCATTGTAGATCCACCTAAACTACTACTAATGGAACAAACACTTTCTTCAATTTTTAAGTGATCATCACAATTGTCCATAGCAGGAGATTTTTCACCATCTATACTAGAATCTATTAAATCTGAAAAGTCAGGAAGACAAATTTCTAAAGCTTTAACAGCTCCATTTTGCTTTTCTTGACAAATAGAGTCAGTGCCATTCACTTCAGGTTTGTTAGTAACATTATTACATTCTAGAAATGTCTTTTTTTCAAGCATGACATCCAAATCTTCACGCTCTCGTTTTATTAAAAATTTGTTAATATCCTCTTTGCTTAGCCGGGGCTTCTTTTGCTGAAATAAGAAAAACATAAAATGAAAATGACAAAAAGACACAAAACACATACATTACTCTCAAAAAGATTTCTGTTATTACTTATAAAATCTTGCGAACAAATGCTTTTTTTAAAACAAATATTTCTTTGGAAAATTAGTTGTGTGTGGATAACTAAGAATTGCCCATAAAAAAATTAACTTAATTTAATTGCTTGTTGAGTTTATTTGCTAAATGTACTTAAAAACAGGCCCATAAGAGTATCGTAAAAGAACAAAAGATTTTTAGAGATAAATTTCCTTCTGTAGAAAAAAATTGACTTTAATGCATTTCAACTTCAATGTAATATAACAAATAATGCAATATAACAAAAATATTAAATAAAAATTATCAATTTTCAAAAAGTTTGCAATAAGACTAACTATTACCTATTATGTAAAAAAATCTAATTATGGTACAAATCTAATTATACTTTTCAATTGAACTACTTCATTAAAACAGAAATCATAGTAGTGAAATTTTTAGCATAAATTAGTAATTTATATGATAAATTAATACTTTATTTTTAAAATATTGGATATGTGTCATGTTAATATAATACAAGCATAAGCACTGCTCAATGTGCAAAAGTTTGTAGTATGTCCATAGGATATTTCTAAATCTATATTGTATGAAGAATGTGATATTACTATTACACACTTTCAATATAATCTATTTTAACATTTTAAAAGAAATTAATCATAACTACTGAAACTTACAAGCAATTGAATCTCAACAATTGGAAACAATTGAGAACTTAAATAGGAATATAATTCTTTTTCCTGCAGATTAGTCGTTTTACGAAACTGCTTGATGAAAGCCCTCCAGTCACCGAGTGTTAAACACACACATTCCCAATCTCTTTTGCTTTGCTTCTTATGAGGAAATTCTCGATATAATCTCAAGTCTGTAAATAAAAGAAAACTTTCTTAGTAAAAAGTTTGTGTTCAAAGCATAAAATAACTAAAAAATCAGTTAGAAACATGCATGCACATCATAGATCGTACTTTTGGACTATAACAGGGGTGAAACTGCCCACCACTGAAAAACCCTGAAACCAAAAAGGAGTGTTATGGGGGGGGGGGGGGGGGGGTAAGTGACAAAATAAAAAAAATGAAGATAACTAGAGCAGGGGTAAAGTGAGAAATTAAGATGTCGCAATATTTTACGGCATAGTTTTTTTTTAGTTTCACATGGTTCATAAAATTATTAAGAAAGAAAATATATTCAAGTACTTTTCCAGAAAAATTCAAGGAATAGAAATTGCTGAAATCGTAAAATCGGAATAGATAAAGCGTTATAGCCGAACCTCAATTCTTTTAGTTGAAACTAAAACCTGTATAAAATCCGAAACCCCAGCACAGTAAAAAAAAATGTCTAATAAAAGCTTGACACAGATTTTTTTCATTCAAGCTTTTCTTGCCATCACAAGGTCACGACTCACGGACCCTTGATTAGAACCAATCGAACAAATATTCTGGTTGATCCAACTTAACCTGAACCGGAGCTACAAAAGTAATAAGACACTCTTCCGATAATGCAGAACTGGCAATCATTATGAGGCGTGTGACGTCAACGGTGGATTTCGTGAAAATTACTAGGCTGCAAAATAAGGTAATCGGAATAGTTGGATTGCACTGGGAGTTGGGTTAGCCGATATGTGAAGAGATCAAGGTGTAATCGAATCTTAATTAATCTTCAAATTTTAATTAAATTTTTCATCTTTATTACATAAATTCATTATTTAAGCTTGTTTTTCATTGAAATTTAAGTTTAGTTTTCATTGATATAGACCGTGAAAGGTGGAGTTGAATCCTCGTCGCACTAGAGCTACACGAAAGCTATTGGCGATGTACTTAAAGCAATCAATTGAATTTTTGTCTTTGATTATAAGGATCATTAAGAAATGTTGAGAAAAAATGCCTTTGTTATCTATAATCAATAGAAGTTAAGGATATTCCATAAATCACCACGTGCTTCATTTAGTGCGGTGTCGGCAAGGCAGCGAAAACGAAAGAGGATTAAAAAGTAGCAACTCAAATACTCAACGGTTGCTATGGTGATTATTGTCTTCGGATTAGAGTAGTAATAGTGAGATATTGACGATTAAGCTTATGTTTGGCGCGAAATGGCACCTTTGGAAATTTTCACCGATTTTTCAAAAAAATCACGACTTTTCCCTGATATCATGGTTCTGCCACCACCCTGTATCGTCACAAAGTAGACGTAGAAAGACGTAGACGTCACAAAGTCTCGAGATCTTGTCCGAACTCCGTGAAAAGTGCGGCGCTGATCCTAAAGTGACTTAAAAGATAGAAACTTAATTTTTTTTTTCATTTAAACAATTTTTTAGTCAAAAATAAAACCCGGAATTCCGCGTGAAGAATATTAAAAAACCCCGGAATTCCGGGGTACCCCCGGAAAAGTTTCACCCCTGCTATAAATATTGATTTTGGCTTAGTTTTATAAATGTTTTGCCACAATGTGTGTAGAAAACAGTATTTGCAAGATATCTAATCCTAAAGTCATAAAAACCATATCTATTTTCAGAAAATGATTTTTCCATATGTTAATATTGCTCCAGCACATAAATAGTTATAAAGTAGGTTTAAAATGCAATTCACACCAAATTTCTTAAAGATCAAATTCTTAAATAAATCAAAAATTGATTTCCAAAAACAAAATTTTTAATTAATCAAACAAATTTAAAATAAACGTTGCTGGCATCAAAGCACATACACCCTGTCATTCAAATTTTTTTACAAATTTCTATACAATATTTTCCCCATTTATCTCTAAATTAAATTTTAGAATATTATTTGTACAACATAGGAATTATATATATTTTTAAAGTTATGTTTTACAGTGCAATATTTTACATCATTAAAAAATTTGAAAGTTATTTCACTAATTGCCGAGTATCTCTAAAACTATTATGGGTTATTTAAAGGGTACTTAATGTTGGTAATAATTTGCCAGAAAATGGATGCAAATGACTACTATTTATGTTACTTTCATTAAATACATATTAGAATAACTCAACAGCAATTTGTTACAGAAATATGTTTTGGATGTGCCAGACCATAAATAAAAGTAAGAGTAGTCTGCTTTTGCTATCTTTAATTCTATGCATATGAGCCATCTGTGATTAAAGGCACCTGGAATAGTTTTGAAATTGTCCCTTAATTAAGCTAATGCTATGATATGATTGATTTATTTAATGATTTGTATAAATGTCATGCTAAAAATTTATTATATATTTGAAATATATTTACCATCAAGGTACCAATAAACATTATTAAAAGCGTCCTGTCCAGCACATATGCCTCTCTAAAAATACATAAATGGATGTAAAAATACTAGACAATAATGATCATAAAAAATGCAACCTCTAATAAGTTTAAGGAAATTTATCAAAGACACATATATATAATAGAAATGTTTCTACATTTCATTTTGATTAATACAAGTATGCTAATATTTAAATGAATGTAAACTAAATTTGATATGCGATTCATTTAACTCAACTCATGTTTCCATTTGGTAAAACAGTCAACCGCTTATTGAACAGCCTAATTTTTAAAAAAAATAAAGTCCATATTCCTAAATTTAAAAAAGAAAAATTGTATTTAATACAGTACAGCAAATTTGTTTAAAATTACTGTAATTGCAGATATGTTTACTTACCAAATCATCAGCGCTATAATTTTCATCCAGAAAATCAGAAATATCTTCCTCTTTTTCTTGATAAACATGATCAATAAGCCACTTCAGGATTCCCAACTAGAAATAAATTTCCAATTATATTGCAATCTGAAAATTCAATAGTAAAAAAAAAAAATCGAGCTAGAACATATCAAATTAAATGCTATTCAGGTAAGAAAAAAAGATGGATTTTATGTTAAAAAAATATTGAAGTACGAGAAAAAAAGTTAAACAAGAAATATATGTTAATCTTGCAAGACTGTAATTCCAGTTCACTGTGGAATTTTTTTATTGAAAATATATAATGCAAATATGTACTAAATGGACTGTCATTGAAAACAATAGCATTTTTGGGGGATTCTGCCACTAATTTAAGAAACAAATTATAAACAGTCAAATTACGATAAATGATTACGTAGAACCAAGCGGACAAAAGAAAATGTACCTTTTCTTCAGGAGCTAAATCTTGCCATGATGTTCCATTATCAAGAAAGCGAGGAATATCAGCTTCTTTTTGTGTTAACAAGACTCTTAAATTCAAAGCAAAATTTTCGATTCTAAAAATAAAATATACCACTTCATCAGAAATTGAAACAAAAACACATCAAATAATGCAGTGAAGTAAATTCATTTAAAAACTTTATGCAAAAATTAATAATTAAAAAAACTATGGATGATATAAAGTTTTAAAAATAAGGTAAAGATTAAGTTATATCCCAGCACTATGTTTTTTTTGCTACACAAGACCATATTAGACCCGGACCTACT
This sequence comes from Oedothorax gibbosus, assembly GCA_019343175.1. Classification (NCBI taxonomy): domain Eukaryota; kingdom Metazoa; phylum Arthropoda; class Arachnida; order Araneae; family Linyphiidae; genus Oedothorax; species Oedothorax gibbosus. The sequence continues at coordinate 965,329 of JAFNEN010000005.1, forward strand.
GCTAAAGCCGATTTCGAATGGCTACAAACAATTGTACCAGACCGGAAAAGGGAATAAAACCCTTTAATTTTGGTGGAAGGTAGCTTTGAAGGAAACTATGAAGAAGTAATATAAATATTATTGCAATTCGATTTCAAAGTTAAATTGAGCTTTAGAGCAGTGACTGCATATTTTCAATTTAAGTATGTTAAGTAAGGTGTCTCAACAAAATTTTGCACACATACTAACAATAACATACAGCAACTTTTTAGCACTATTTGTTTTCAATACACCCCAATTCTAAGTATGCACAAACAATGCTTTCAATAGCTAATGCGAGGTCCTGGCCAAATTTTTTTACAAGAATCGAAAGCTAATGATGACACCTTTCTAAAAATGTAAAAAAAGAGTTGAGATTGAATCATTTTATGAAAAGAAATTAAGAAACAAATCTTTTTCCGACACTTAGGCCAAAGTTACCTTTTCAACGATACTTTATTATCGATTATCCCTTGCCGAATGTCTAACATGTTTAAGAGGGACTGTCAGTCCCATAGAGCCAATGCATTAGTTTTGAAATCACAACTTTTGCAAAAGAATTGATTTGCCATGTTATCCTATTTTTACCAGGTTTAGGAATCATCATAACATCAATTTAAAACAAAATTGAAAAGAAAATAACATCCGGTTATTTAATTATTAATTAATAAAGTTTTAAACTAGTGTCGCCATCTGCTGTATATTTTTTGCATTTTAAAACTTCTAAAATATGTAATTAAATAACTAGATAACATTTTCGTTTCAAATTTGTTTCATTTCGATGTTACGTTGATTCCCATACCTGGGGGGAAAGGGCTAACATGGCAAAGCAATACTTCTGCGGAAATTGTGATTCCAAAACTGATGCATTAGCTCTATGGGACTGACAATCCCTCTTAACGTTAACTATATTTCCCTAATAAACCTTAAAGGTCTTAATATTAGGCAAAAAGAGAATACTTATAATTATAAAGCTGAATGGGAAAAATGAAATTATATTTTTTTAATTAATAAACAAATAGGAGTCTGATTAATAGAAGGTTCTTTATGTTTTATGTCAGCAATATTAATTTACGAAACAAAATCTATAATTTTTTTTCTCCGAGGAGAGTTTCCCCAATAAATACACCCAAAACTGAGGTAGGTTATTTTGTTTCGGGACGTGGTACCCAAAAAATTAAATCCTGTATTTTTATCGCTAGCATTCAAATTAAACTATTTTTACAAAGAACTAACATTAAATAAACATATACTAAAAAATAATAAAAATTGAAAATAAGGGTTTTTTTTAAATTAAAAAAATTGAAAAATTTAACGTTTTACAAAATGCTACTCCTCCTACAATTTTAAGAATTTTTCTTTTCAATAAACCTCCACCATTATTAAGTATTCCTTCGTTTTTTGCAATATCCTTACATCACAGCATTCGAGCATATTTAATTATTTTCTGAGTAGCCCTAAATTTTGGGTAATGCGTCCCCTTAGCCCGATTTGAAAGGAATATTTAGTAGTTTTGTTGTTCGGTGTTTAGCTCGTAACTTGATTTTGATTAGTTTGGTTGATGATCGAAATAACATCGCACTAGAACTACACAAGGACTATTGGTATTAACTTTGCTTTGATACCCCTTTTACTGTTGCTGCTTTACAACAGTAAATTTTAAAAAACACCTACACATTAGAAAGATCATTAAGGTGTTGAAAACATCTTTAATTTCAGTATTCAGGTTGGTTTCAAATTTCAATATAATACATCATGATTTAGATTATATGAGTGGGGTAATAATTTTAAATTAAAAATACTTAATTTTCTGAAACATTGTGGCTAAATAAATAACCATTAAGCAGTTTACAACTAGGCTTTACTTACAAAATCAAACAGACTGGCAAACATGGTATTTTTCATAGGAATTCAATATATGGAGTGCCAGCGTGACGCTGTGGGTAGAGGGGTCATGTCATGGAGGGTTCATAAAATCAGGGATTGGAGTAACATGTTACTTGTAATACCACTACTTACTTGTAACAGTTACTTTTTTAGGTAACAAACATACTTTTCAGAAAATAAGTAACTTAGTGACTTTTAGCAGTAACGATAAATGTTACTTTTCAATTACTTCATACACCGCTCTTCACGAATATTTTCAGCACAATTCTGTGTCTGGCTTAAATTTAATTATTCAAAATTTAACTTTTAACGACGCTGAATGTTCGTTCTTAGCTTTGTCCAATTGTTCCTATTCCTTCTTTGAAAAACGGTAAAATGGCTAAATTAAAAATTCTTATAAACTTGAAATTTCTAAAAGTAACTGTGATAAGTCACATTTTATATTAAGGAAATGTAACTGTAACAGATTTACTTTTTTAAAGTAACTTTCAAATCCCTGAATAAAATGTTAGTGTTGAAAAAAAATCTAGTTAACAAATGGTGCGATGTGCATAGGATTGGTGCATATTAAATATGTTGTCGTCCAAAGTCCTATCGCCACATACGATGTTGGCCAGCTTAGGTATGGGCCTCATCACTTGACCATGGCTCAAAGTTACGAGGCCTGTCCCCAATTGCCCTCGTGGATCTCTATTGTGAGGTTAATTCAATCAAACCTACATACAGAACCATCGACGCAAATTTATTTAGTCTATTGTGAGAGCTCATATTGGATATTTGTACTGACTATAACAGAGGTGAATGGGCTGATTCCTAATAATTTTAAACCTTGGTCAAGTTACCTCTAGATGGACACTTAGTAATGCAATAACTAATAGCGAACAAGCAGGGAGCTTTTGGGCCATTTCTATTTTATTGGCTGATTTCCAATTTAAATGAAGTAATTTTTTTCCTTAAAAGAAATATCACTCCTACTGGAGATTAAGCATGGCTTTCAATAGGATTTAAAACCACATTTACCAAAATTTTGCCACACTTGTCAGGGTAACTAATTGAAAAGTGGAATTTCAATAGATTTTTTGGGCTTCTTGAAAAAGGACTTAAAAAGTTGTAAAGGATAAATTCTGCTTTTCTCATTATAGAGGATAAATTCTGTTTTTCTCATTATAGAGGATAAATTCTGTTTTTAGATTGCCACAGATCAAGACAAACTGAATCAGCCCAGTTACCATAGAAAACAATCAAAAGGCTGCACTGTTTTCGGTGATACACGAGAAATATGGTGCAGCACATGATTCTACTATGTGCTCATGCCGAGTACTGAAGTGTATATAGAAATTGTCTTAGCATAGACATACTATAGCTTAACAATTATAATTATAGCTCAAATAAAGAAGATTAAGCTTGCCTTTTTATTACTTGCTTTATTTTTATCCTTAATAAATTTTAAGCAGCTACACTATGCCATTAATATGGCTATAAATTAAACATATTTTATTTCACCTTTTACAGTGGAAATAGGCTGTTAAAACTGAAATAACTAACACTACATATTTAAACCTGCCAACTTTTCTAGTAACACATTTTCAAATATATTTTATTTAATTTTTTAAAAAGAATGTAAAGCTTAGATTGTAAGAGCTTAGTTGTTTTTTTAAACACATTAATAATGATTGGCAAAAAAATTTACGACACGAAAATGTAAGTCTATGTAATTCTACTTAAGTTTATGTGAATAAAATATAAGGCAAATGAAGATCAGTCTTAAACAAATTTTGTAGGATAAACTAAGTTACATGAAAAATAAAATTAAAAATTCAAGTGTTAATATTATTCACAAAGTCGTTGAAAAGAGGGTTAAAACATTTAAATAATTTTAATTTTAAAATTCTTTAATTAATGAGTTTTTACTGCATGAGAAAAAATTGGGTCTACAATTTTGCGGAGTTGGTTTGATTTTGTTTGAATTACTGTCACACTAGAGTTACACCAGGGCTATTCTTTTGTCAAGTTGCTTATACCTCAGAGGGTTATTAGTCATTTGGCCAATGTAGGGACTCTAAACTACACAAGGATCTTTTTTTAAACAATCTTTTTGTAACAATACTGAATTGTATGTACATTATATTGCTCACCTCAACTGTTGCAGTACCGTCGAATGGGGCAACTTTGACCCAAGTATTTCAAGCTAATAACTTATTTTTTGTGCATGTGGGAAAAAAATAGTTTCTTTGGCTGACTGTGCTGTCAATATCTTTACTTAACACGTTGACTGCGACGATAGCGATGGAAAATTTTCATCGACATAGGCTGATGTGAAGTAGAAGAACATCCTGTTTTTTAAACCAGTTCATTACAATGGAAATGAACCAACTCTTCTTCATTTTCGAAAAAGTAAAAATCTTAGTTCGAGGTTGTAAAATTACAAGGTTAGGTTGAATTAACGTCGCTAACTAAAGCTACACGACGTCGTAAAAATACTGTTGTACGTTCCTGTTTAAATGTTCCTGGCCTTTTCCAACCGGATAACTCATCATCTGTCACTAATTATTGAATTGAAAGCCAATAACCAAATTTGTTTCAGTGATTAACTTTTCGACTATGAAATCATCATTAAATTTTCATAATTCATATTTTTTTGGGTTGTTTTAGTTTGAAAAAACTACAAAAAAAAAACAGACTTTTTGCAATTTTTTTTATTGCTAGATAGTTGAATAACAAACTAAACCGCACTGCGAAATGCAGTATGTCTGGTCGTCCTACACTTGAGACGAAAGATTTAATTTCCTCGTAATTTGAAATAGAATATACTCTTTCAAATCATCAAGTATTATTCCAAGCACAGCAGGATCGGTTTCAAAAGTGTAAAATCTAATATAGGTGTTAACATAATTCAAATATAGGTGTTAACATCCCTACATAATTATGTCTGTATTATATTTGTCGTCAATAGGCGAAAGATACACTTCGCAATAACACAAAAGCTTTAAAATCTATGTATGGAAATTCATCAGTCAAATATGGGATTACTAGGTGTCAATTAAATATCATACAAAAGGGTAGATGAAAGAGCTAGATCGTGCAGTTTGTGTAACCACTAGACCATCATGTTTATCAAGTTTAAAAAAGAACTTGAACTCATAAGAACGGTTGTCGAAATGGTACTATGAATTTCATCAGAATGTGCTGTTATCGGTGAATCGGAACCACGCCACGCGCTGGTGCGTCGTTAGCAGTCAAAGTGTCAAACAACATTAAATTTAATTGGAAGTTTTACTAATATAAAATAATTCTCTTAAAAAGCAGCCAGAACATACAGCTTTACAAGAGGTATAATATAAGAGAAAAAATAATTACAATATTTTTGGATCATCAGAAACATATCTCAAGAGCCTAGCGAAAATGTCTGCAAGTGTGACATTTTCCTCTTCTATGAGTGCTTCTTCCAAATCCTACAATAGGAAAAAAAAATTATACTTAATCTATATGAACTCCATACACAAATTTAATGTCACAATATTAGACTATTTCAATTATACTATCCTCTTTAATCCTGAACATACACGTTTGCTTAATATAAACATATTTTTCAAACAATTATATATTTATAAGTATGTTTTGTAAGTAATTTTGAAAGAATCAACAATTAATATTTGCTGAGAGGTACATCAATTTAATGGAATTTGAAGTTTTAAGCCCTAAAAACAAAAATTGTGCTATAAATGATAAAAAAAAGCTCTGTCAGTTTTCTTTGTAATGAATAGTACATTCTTGCATTTTTTTTATTAAATACCAAATGCCTTTAAAATTTACTGTTAAAATCGTGCTTGACTTTTGTGCTACGTCATCTTTAATACAAATAAAGAACTGGTACTTGTTAGCTGATTCAGTATGGCTATTTTTGATAAGCTTGACATTCTTGTTTATAATGTGAAAGTTAGTATCAGCATTAATATATATTCTTCTTACGTGGTCAAATTTAAAGGGAAATTTCTATGGTCGGAATGGCAACGGCATTACGGATTTGGCAGCACGGCAGCCAAGTTAGGCTTAACCAAAATTATCAGCATCTAAAATACGAATTTAATCGGTTACTCACTTATAATTTTGCATATAACATCTGTTTTTATTCAATAAAACTGATTTCCTAAAATATTTCTATGAGAAATAGCTAGAAAAGCAGAATTATGATTTCCATAACATTTAGAAAGTGGGTAACTAAACTAAGAAAGTGGAATACGACATCAAATATTAACGAACTAACGGTAATAAAAGAACCATTTTTATATTTTATGAACTTTTGTGTCTTACATTTCGAAATAAAAAAATAAACTAAACTTTTCTAAAGACATTTTAACCCAGATACTGCAGATTGTACATATTCAATTACGTTTGGCAACACTATATTTTCATTTGATTTGTTTGGATTTGAGATTCAAATCACGAAAAATTGACATCTTTGCGTTGACCACTTGGTATCAAATTTACTTTCTTAGCTTATGATAATGAATTTAAATAGGGTAGTTCAATGTGTACGAAATGCTCGGCGAAGGTTGGATAGACAAAACGAAACTGCAGTTCAAGCATCTGTACGTAGGTCTAACCGTAATGAATCCGATCGTCAACGATCATCAAAACGCATTTGCGTTACAGATTACTACATGTGCATTTATGTAGTGCTCCATATTTGTTTTTTAATTGCTAGCACATAATCGTATTTTATGTTCACCAGCGAGCGCAGCGAGGCGGGCGCGAAGCGGCCAATGAGAATTGCGCAGCAATGCCCGGGGGTTGGCGAGCGATAGCGAGCGAGGGGCGTAGCCCCTTAGTAAACTATAAAATGAAGCGAATACTACAAAACGTCCATGTATCTGGAGTGAATAGGTTAAAAATTTCAAAGTAGTGTTTGTGTGACATCTTTTTATATTCTGGTTGCTTAATTCTATCTTGTATTCCTATAGGATGACCAAATATTAAATGAACATATGCAAACTGGTTGGTTAAATATCATTAATCCAATTTTAACCTTTTGATTATCCCCTTTAGTTTTAAATAAAACAGGTTCTAACCCAGCACAAATAGATTCAAATCAACAGAGTACAAATTTTGAAGTCTTTACTAAGCAAATAAAAGTTAGATGCATTGACTGTTTACTTACATCGACAATCAATAATTTTTTCCATTAAAATCAGCGTACCATTTTGACTCCAAATTAGGTGGATATGATTTTTTCAATGGAATTATTATTTTATATCTTTTCTTTAAAAAAATGTGCGAAGAACAGGTACAGATTTTTCAAGTAAAAGCTAAAGATTGGTTTTTTTTTTGAAAAAAGTTTTAAATTAAGAAATACAACTTGTGTTCCAGTATAAGTATATATATCATAGAATTGAAGCCCAAAGAGAAATATTTAGCTAAGTATTGATATCAAAATACTTAAATCCCAGATTATTTCCTATCATCCTCAAATATCATCCCAAATTAATTCCGGATAATCAGATTATTTAACTGCCCTTAAGAGAATATTTATGAAACTATGTTATTTCTCTCTCCATAACAAGAATTTTATTAACTATTTCTATAGAATGTTTCTATATTATAATAACGAATTTTTAAAAAATATTAAATATATTTTACAATGCTATGTAGAGTAAAAAAACTCAACCCTTATTATACTTAGCTCATTACAAACACAACAAAAAATTTACATTTGCCAGCTTTTAAACTTCGCTTTAATACAGCCAATCTACACATCATAACTATGAAACCCCTGTCAACTGAAGAGGTGACACCACTGCAAGCACCCAGCAACGTATCTAAAGCATTCGGTTTGCCTGGAAACACCTCACCAGAGCTACACGTAAAATAAATACGATACGACCCTTTAAAACTGAAATCCAAGTTGTTTTATTACGACGAAATATGTTTACAAACAAATAAGGGTTGCAGCAAACCGAAGTTGTTTGTGTTTTCACAGTATAGGTATGGTTGAACTAACATCCCACTATAACTCAAAGTATACGGTAAAATATGTAGCAAGGTTGCTCGAAGTTTATCCATTGCGGGTCCTTAAGCAGTAATATAAAAATACCTTCCACTTAATTATTAGTGTGTTAATCAAGTTCTTGTTGCTTCAACAAAACAGGCTAAGGTCCAAAACTCACCGGTTTTGAAGTCGTTTCTCTCTTTATCTGCATGCAATAGACTTCGTTGTCTACTATAATCCTTTTATTTAAATGCGCGGCCTCAAGGTCGAACTTTTTTTATTTCCTTCTTCGATGATTTTCCCGGAAACAGAGCTGACACCTTGAAGATGGTCTATTGATGGCAGCATGGTAAATAGACTTGTAGGCATGGGATTGCATTTTTTTTTCTCTTGCACATTTTCACTAGAACTCTCGACATCTCAAATTCTTGTTAGGTCAGTTAATACCAACCAAATGTTATCACTTATCAGTGAAACTTCCTTAATTCGACTTATCCGAAAACACGGCTAACTCGAATTAATTCGGAGATTCAGCGTTCTGATTAAAGCTGCTCAAATGTATTGGGAATAATTCTTTGTCAAAGAAACATTAAATTTGATACCGAGCGCAGGAAGGCTTCGAACAAATGATTTCTATCGGTTGTAGAAAACCTAGTCGTCTTTAGAACTTTGTCCATCCGCAGTCGCATAACAAAAACAATTGTACGAAAATATCCCTGGAGTCACAGAGCATATGTAGAGTGGACGACTGTTCTGGTACTGAAGAGGTTAAGAAGACAGTATTGGCCTCGGAACGCAAAAATAGGGGGACCAAATATTTTTTTTTAAAAAATTGAACCATTTATTAACTTTTTTTTATTATGTATTGATATCGATTGCATATTTCTATAGCAAGAAACTTTCGGATCTACAACCGGAATCTTTCTGATAGTTACTTCTAGTTTCAAGTGGAGGGTTCAGAATACAATCGAACCAAGTCCACTATGGACTTGGTTCACTTGTATTCTGAGCTCTCCGTTTACTTATGTAGCAAAATAAGTGGAGATCTCAGAATACAAGTGAACCAAGTCCATAGTGGACTTGGTTCGATTGTATTTTGAACCCTCCGAGTCACTCTAGTGGAACTGGCAAGCTGTACTTAATGTTTTGATTAATAATCATATAATATTTAAAAAATATATATATAGTGTAATCAAATAATATCTTATTTTTACAAACAAAAAAAAAAACAGCAGCAACGATTAGTGTCATCGCCGATGCGTTACCTACACCAACCGATACTCACTGACTCCCATACAACAATAGCAAGAATCGCATTCTTCATTCGCGATCGCATTTCGCAATCGGCGACAATAAGCTAAAGCAAAGTGCCCCTAACAGGTAGGATGAACAACATACCTGGGAGGATACCTGCCTCCCCTTAGGCGAGTCGATCTGCACATGATTCCCAGTCGACCCCTGACCTAAGTGGCCTTGGGATGACTAGGAAAGTGAACTCCCCTTCAGGAGACAGCGCGTTGGTGACATAAGCTTCGATTAACCAGCACTGGATAGACCGAAAACATTTTTTTTAAAAGTGCGAAAGATATATTTTTTAAACTTAATTGAATTGATTTTTGAGGTGTCGCTATTTTACCGCTCAGTTCGACTTGCGAGACAGCGAGGTGAAAGCTTCGATTAACAAGCACTGTATTAATCGGACATTTTGTTTTTAAATGATCAGGCTATGATTTTTTTTTAATCCAATAGAATACTTTGCTGATCAGGTGCTACGATTATAAACAAAATAACGCGATAATGTCCAACAGTTTGTCTGCATTTAAATGCTTGTAAGTCGAAATAAGCAATATAACGTCTGGTCAGAAATCAAAAATTTATAATCCTTGTTACAACCTTTTAATAGATTACCCTATGGATATCCTTTATTAAAATTTATCAACATATTTCACACGGTTGAATAGATTACAACAAAAGTTGTTTGTTTAGAAAGACCGGCAAACCGAGTTTGTGTGTGTGGGGGGGGGGGGATATCTTAATGTAATCTATGCACAAATCTGCACTAAAAACGAAAAATATTTCCCGCATCCACTACCATGCAAAAAAAAATCCCAAAATGGATATCCTATGTCTGAATTATCCCGTTAATAATAAATTCGGTGTTGTTTTATGCCGAATAAAGATGACCGTTCACATACAATACAGAGATCTTTAGACCACAGAACAAAGTATTGGTAACCAACTACAAAAGACCAATTTCAGACTTCAAGTACGATATTCAGGGGTGGTGCAGAAGCGAACGTTCACAGCATATTTTAACCATCTCCTCAGCCGATAGATCAACAGGATCAACAGTGAAATAGTTTTCACTGTTGATAGCACTCGTGCGATGTAATTCTAAACAACCGACTGAGAGGACGAATTGTATTCCTCCTTCGATTCTTCTCGTATAGTGAAAAGGTTAAGCCCCGGGCATATTTCAGAATATCTACTTGTAGCTTGTATTCGAGAAACTCGTTCTTAGAGTCCAGAGAGAAGAAAACACGGTTTGAAATGAAAAATTCACATAAAATACGGCGAAATTGCACGAAGTAATTGCGAATACCAATCTCCAATAGGTAAATGCCTTCGCCAAGGTTGATTTTAAAAAAAAAAATACGAGGCAAGTTATTTTGTTTCTTTTTGATTTCATTGTGTCTTGAGCATTAATAGAGATGGCCGGCGGGAAATTAGCCAAAAGGTTGAAGGGTTGTTGAAGAAAAATTTATTTGTCCAATACTTTATACTTTTCAATGGGATCAACCAAAACTACTGAGCGTAGTTAACTAGAAAATTATTTTTTCTCGTTAATTTTCCATTTAATTTATTACGGAGTTGCAATGTTTGCATTGCCCTGTTTCTTACGTTTGTAAGCAATGCAACACGTTACGTTGGTCGTGGTGTGACGATGTTCAAACGAAAATGGCCCGACCGCCCATTTATAGCACTCTGGATCGGGTCGAACACATCGGAAACGGGCAGAAAAGGGAAGATTTAAAACATTTTAATAGCATGAATTATCAGCAATTATTTTAATAGAATTTTTTATTCCTTTTTTGTTCGTTTTCCGATGTTTTAGACCCGACACAGAGTGTCGAATATGTAGTCGGACAAAAAAAACATAAATGAAAAATACATCCAGCTTGAAACTACTATATTATTGCCTTATCGGCAAGTAAACTTTTCATTAAAAAAAAGACTATAAAAATTATTTATTGGTGTTTTATTATCATAAAATGGAGAGAAAAAAAAGCATGAACCAACAGATCAAAAGACATGATAAAAAGCAATACGTCGGGTGATGGGGTCAACACCGAAATTAGCCCCCACCCTTTTAGATATAAAAAAAATTAAACTATAAACATATTTAATATAGAAATGGGTATTAGAAATGATAAATAGTTCATTCGATATTGTACCGATAACTCCTTACAACATACTAACACATTAAAGTGGCTTAAGAACTTGCAATTTTGAATTACGGTCCACTGACTATTATCCCCAGTCCTAGCCAATGAATAGTTCGAGTATCCGTGACAAAATAAGGCTAAACTGACCATATAAAAAAAAAATTTCCCTCAGTGAATCCTGACCCACTTTTTTTCTCCGAAATAAAAACTTAACAGTCCGGTTTATTTTCTTCCTGTGAAAAGGGGTAAAGTAAGAGCAATTTCCGCACCAATCTTCTTTAACTAAAATGTTAACACTACCGACCGGCTATCGATTAATCGACGTATTGTTTTCAGCGCATACCGACCGGCCGTCGATTATTCGACGTTTGCTCCCCAGCGCTTACCGACCGGTCGTCGATTAATCGACTATTGATCTTTCTGTTAGATTTGGTTAGGTTCGGCCGTGTTCAGTCTACGCCTCGATCCACGACCGGTGAAAGGGTATAGTACGACCGGTGACGGCGGTGAAAGGGCATAGTATGTTCGAACCGCTACCGGTCGGTTAAGTGTTACAGTGAAAAAGCGTAGTGGAAAATTCTCCAGTGGACTAAAAATCTTTTTTACATTAGGCGAATCAAATTGGGACGTAACATGCAAAGAAAGAAATCTACCTAACCTTGCGCGACATTTACGTTTTATGAACACCTATTCTACACAAAAAAATAAGTGAAAAAAATTATCATCCGGTTCTAGTTTTGGAGTTTTCAGAAGCTTCAGGTAGTTTTTTACGAATGCACATAATTAGCACTTTCCGGACAGCAAATTTGATGCTACGCTCTAGCGCAAGATTCAGCTTAACCATCCATTCCAACATTAGGATTGGAAACATTGTGATTTTGAATAAAAAACCATGTTGGATGGATTGGCGCAACACTACAGCACAACGCGAGACTTTTTTAAAACATAGTGACTCAAAGAATTGAGGATACACCTTAGTTTTACTTGGCAAATCCAACTTCGAATAGAAATTACACATTATCTAGAATCCCAAGTGTGTTTTTATTTTAGCACAAAAGAAAAGGGTTAAATTATATATGTACAAATAACGAAAAATCACAAAGAAATATCTAAAACAAAAAAAAATTTCACAAGTATTTAAAATAAACACATACAGATTTTTACCTCAAAGAATTGAGGATACACTAATAGAATTTTTGTTTAACTAGCTCTTATTTTTTTTTTCTGCGGGCTTCCTTTCTGCGTGCCTACAGTTTAACTTTCCTTCCTGACTGTTAGTTCTGTGTTTTGAGGTTTGTTGCATTAATTTAAAGACATTTTAAAACTGATAAGGGCTCCTCAAAGAGAGACTAGTATTGACGTCAGAAAATTTATAATAAGGTTATTTAACAATGGGAAATCTTTTCGTAAAATAGCTGAAATTGTTGGTAGAAGCCACTCGTATATCCAGAAAGTCATTGAAAGATTTAAAAGCGGTGGATTAATTGAAAATAAAACCGGAAGAGGAAGAAAAGCTATTTTGAGTGATGTAGCCAAAAGGAAAATCCTGAAAGATATCAAGATTGATCCTAAAGTAAGTTCAGTTAAACTTGCTGCAGAAACTTTTCGAATCATTGGCAGAAGTGTATGTTCTGAAACTGTGAGAAATGTGATTAGGCAAGCTGGTTATAAAAGTCGAGTAGCTAGAAAGAAACCGTTTATAAGCTTGCAAAATCAAAAGAAGCGTTTAGAGTTTGCAAAAACTTATCAATTGAAAGACAGAAATACTTTATGGAAGAAATTTACATTTAGTGATGAACAGAGCCAAATGTTGATCAAAATTTCGCAACTGTTAAACATGGTGGCGGCTCCGTCATGGTTTGGGGTTGTATGGCTTCAAATGGTGTAGGAAATTTAGTTTTTATTGATGGAATAATGGATCATAAAATCTATATAGATATACTTCAGAAAATTCTGAAAGAAATTGCAAAAAAATTGGGATTAGATGGAAACTTTATATTCCAGCAAGACAATGACCCCAAACACACGGCGCGTAATGTTAAATTGTGGTGTCTTTTTCATTGCAAGCAGCAATTGCACACACCTCCACAATCACCTGATATCAATGTTATCGAAAATTTGTGGGCACGCTCGAAACAGCGGTCCAAAGACATAACATTGGAACAAAAGCCATTTAAAGCAAGTGTTACAAGAAGAATGGGGTAAAATATCTCCAGATACCACCAAAAAATTGGTTGATTCAGTCCCAAGACGTTTGGAGGACATTATAAAAGCTAAAGGACATGCAACCAAATATTGACTCGTTATTTATTTGCTATATTTTGCAAAACTTTATGTGGTGTATCCATAATTTTTTGAGGTAAAAATATGCCTGTGCTTATTTCAAATACTTGTAAAAATTTTAATTTTAGATATTTCTTTGTAGATTTTCCTTATTTGTATTGTAATTGAACCTTTCTATTATGTGTTAAAATATAAACACGTTTTGTCTTCTAGATAACATATAATATCTGTTAGAAGTTGGATTTATCAGGCAAAACTAAGGTGTATCCTCAATTCATTGAGTCACTGTATATGTTTGTTTGAAGTGAAGGCGATCAGCTTCTCTTGGAAGGTTCGGAGTCAACTACAGTAAATGATTCCTCAATTTTTAAAGAGAGGGTCAGATAAAGAAAAAATAACACAAAACTGAAACCAACAAAACCTCAAACGTACGTCAGGATAACTGATTACGGTTATGTTTAACATGCAACCGCCCATTCATGTACTTGATACTCATACAAATGAAAAAAAATCAATAAAATGTTCTATGCCTAGGATTCGGTTACGCAAAATTTGCTCGCCCCATGTTCTGATGTTAATAGCAGCGAGTACTTTCGAGTGCCATGACAAGTATTGACCGCGACATCTGCCCATCGTCGAAAATTAAAAGGCGCTGTTTCCGCGTCTTTCCTTAGTTTTGGAAGTTGAATTAACGTCGCCCAAGAGCTACACGCGGAGAGTTGAGTTATCGTCGCACTAGAGGTACGCGATGGCTATTGGTGACGAGCGTCATAATTTAGAGCCACCATCAAGTGATAAGCCGACATCGTACGCAGCGTCGGAACTTTGAAGCATATTTAACGAGCACTTCCTTTACTCGGGGTAATATTCGTCGGACGTTTTGGCTGCGGTCGGCAGTTATTTTGGCGATGACCGGGCCCGAACCTGGGACCTTTCGCATGCAAGGTAAGCGCCTTACTGACTGGGCACCCCAGTCCTCGGGCTACCGGCGAAGGCTCGTAATTCAGAACCCGAAACCCCATTACAACCTCGCGGGAAAAGGGGTAAAAAAATTAATCATGTGACAAAGGACGAAAATGGGAAAAAAAGTGTCATGCAAATGATTTTACTGAAAATCCCAAGGATATGTTGATAAAAATTCACTCTTGAGACTGACACGAGTCCCCAAGGACTGAATTAGAGTAAATATTATATTAATTTTAATCGTTTCAATTTCAATACGTTATTGTTCAACTTTTTTTTCTGGGATTCTAGAATACAATCGATTAAAAAACTAGTCTTCACTAAAAATAAAAAAAAGCACAATTTGCTTTATTAAATAAATCCAATGCATTTATAGTAAGCGTAAGAATTTTGAAAAAATCTCACGTGAGACCAAGGAAGGGGGAGGGGGGTCGAGCCAATTCTTACGAAACCTCACCGAAAGGGGGGGGGGAGAGAAGGACAAAAAAAACGTCAAAACTACCTCACGTAAATTTGTGAATGCCCCCCCCCTCTCAGCCAGCGTGAACCAGTGACTGTGTTTCTATAGCGTAATGTAAAAGTAAAACACAAAAAATTGTAAGCCGAACACCAAAAAGACCTACAGACTTAGTATTAATCATAATTTTACTTATCCAAAGACACTATTTATAAATACTGCAGGACGGAAAACGCAATGTAGTTCGAATTTCCAAAAATTCGTATTCGCATTGGGAATAAAGCGGTTAAAAAGTATCTTATAGAGAAACACCCAGCTGTTTTGAACAAGTATTTCAACCATAAAAATTTTTAGCTAAACAAAAAAAAATGAAATCTAATTTTAAATTCCGTTACTCGTTAAACATGAGTTCCTAACAAAACAAGTATCAGCCTCTCCTCGTAGTTGATGAGTGAGCTTGGAGGAAAAGGCTTCTAATCTTACGTCACCTAATTGACATATTTAAAAATTCCCATTGTATAAGGAATTAAGAATTGTATTTTACTTTAATTAATGACCTACTTGCCCAGTAAACATGCTTTTAGATGATAAAAATGCATGATTTTATATTTATTATGACTTCTCAAATGTAATTTTTTTTAAAAAAATTTTAATGCATTTGAGAAGTCATAATACAAAATATGCATTTTTATAATACAAAAATTTGTTTACCGAGCAAGTTTTTTTAGAACTAATATTCTTATGTTACTTTTTTTCAAAGTTTTCCAAACGTTTAGAATTAGTTA
The DNA here is from genome assembly GCA_019343175.1 of Oedothorax gibbosus. Classification (NCBI taxonomy): domain Eukaryota; kingdom Metazoa; phylum Arthropoda; class Arachnida; order Araneae; family Linyphiidae; genus Oedothorax; species Oedothorax gibbosus. The sequence goes on from JAFNEN010000005.1 coordinate 981,154, forward strand.
GAAAGTCACTCCATCAACTTATGTCCTAAATTTATCTACCTGCAGAGATACCTCTAAAAAAATAATCACCATCAAAATGTGTCGTCGATATAGCCCGCGCCTGCTCCCGGGTTAAATATTTAAAGACAAATAATTAAAACTCAATTCAGTGCATAAAAGGTTTAAACCCGAATTCAAGAATTACACTAACGCGCGCCTTAGTGCAACGACATCCAACCCAACCACGACAGCCCCCATTGCGCAACCGGCAAGGCAGAAGCTACCGGTGTTGGCGGGCCGGCACAAACGGTGGAATCCTGTCAGAGAGGCCAGCTCAGGTGGAGGAATTCGGAACCTGATTGGGGGTCTCCACTTTAGGGGCAAACTGGGGAGGTATCAAAGACCAAACACGTGATTCTGGTCTGTCACAACAAGCTCGATTTGATTCCTTTATTTTAACTTTTATAAGTGATAAGACATTTTAGTGCATTTAAAAAATACACCAAAATGTCTTATCATTTATAAAAGTAGGCTACTGTTTAATTATTCTGGAAATATTAGCAAGGTAAGGTCAAAATGAAAAAAAAAATCGACAACGTTATGAAATCTGGGGAATTTGAGGTGAAACAAATTAGTTAAATTTTACTTGTGGAATTTTTCTAATTGTTCTAATTAATTTTCAATAGGCTTAAAAATCCGGATGGGGATGATAAAAAAATTAAACCAGTAATAATATTATGTTTTTCAATCTATTGCATACAAGTTTAATTAATCCTTTAGATCAAGTTTAGCCAACTCTTAACTACAAAAACAATGAGATCACCAGAAAACTAATCATGTTTTGGTAGTAGAACAAGGTATTTCAGGTCATTTCAAAATTAAAATGCGTAACTATAATAATTATCGAATGAGATCACATACCTACCGTGGGCAAATAAACGGCAATATCCCCCAAAACATAGTCTTTGGAGATAAATTTGAACAAACGAGTTACCTTCATTTAGAAATGTTTTATGGGTAGTTGGTTTTATGTTTTTATTTGCGCGTACACATGTAAAAGCATAACATTGGAATTTGACTTCATCTTTGTTAGCAGAATAGTAGCTGTAGTAGCGATCAGTAGAACAAATCAATTGTATTATTTATTTTTTAAGTCACCGTCATGTTTAGTTTTTTTTATGTGGGGCAAAAGCAGAATAATATTTACTTTTAACTTGATATTTACTTTAAGCTTAGATCCAACCAACCGAATGAAACGAAATTGACTAAACACTCCATTTAAACTCCTGCTGTGAAAATACAACTTCAAATAGCTCCAACTCAAAAAAAGCTAAACGGGTTATAACGAACGTATCAAAAAGTATCCGCTAAACAAATGTAGACTTAATGATATACCCCATTACACCACCCCTAATTGATGGTAGTGCACGGTTAACAATTGGGAAAAGTTTAAAGGAAAGAGTGAAGAAGCATGCCGTTTATTTTTTTTACTTGTTATTTCAACCGTTTATATGCTACTAAGAACTCAGTTTTTTTTTCTTGTGAAATTTTATTCAGTTGCAATGTGTGAACAGTCATCATTGAAATAATTTTTTCCACTTTTTGCAAAATTTTTAGGTCTTCGAAACACGTAACAAGAAAATTGAAGCTCGTTTAGTAAAGACTATTAAATGCTGTATTTTTTATTAATATTTATCATGATCAAGCATCTTTTTCTCCACAAGCATCAGTCAAAATGCCGCGTGGGAAAGAACTTACGACTTCTGAAGTGAGAAAAGTGTGGTTTCTTCGCGGAAAAGGTATGTCTTTGCGGCGTATTGCCACTAAAATTAAAAGGTATAAAACTGCTGTTGAAAATGTTATCAATCGTGGATTAAATGATTCAGTATTAAAAAGATCTGGTCCAAAACCAAAACTGACTGAGCGAGATTGAAGAATCATCGTACGCCGTGCTGTCATTCAAAAGATGTCTGCTTCTGAAATTGCGCGTACTTTTGAAAAAGACATTTCAAAGTCAACAATTGTAAGAGTTTTGAAGAACTGCGATTTCACAAAGTACGTTAAAATGAATAGAAAACCGGCGTTGAAGGATGAACATAAAAAGAAGCGAATACAAGCTGTGCAGAAGTGGATTGTTGACGGTGTGAACTGGAGAAATGTTATATTTTCTGATGAAAAGCGTTTCAATCTTGATGGCCCCGATGGTTGGAATAGTTACTGGCATGATTTGAGAAAGGAAAAAGCAGTCATATGGAGCAGGCGTTTTAAAGGTGGATCGCGTATGTTTTGGGGAGCGGTTTCAGCCAACGGAAAAACGGATTTGGTACTTGTGCCTAGCAATATGAACACAGAGTTGTATTTGCAAATCTTAGAAGTACAACTACTTGTTTATTGTTCACCTTTAGGAGGTGACAATTTCGTTTTTCAACAAAACGGAGCTTCTTGTCACACCTCTAAAGCGACAAAAGAGTGGTTTGATGAACGAAAGATCGATCTTTTGACATGGCCACCTAATTCTGAAGACCTGAACATTATGGAAAATGTTTGGTCTTACATGCTGAGTCATGTTTATGAGCAAGGTCAGCAGTACAATTCATTTGAAGAGCTAGAAGACAAAAATTATGCAGTATGGGACAGTATCGATGCTGGATTTTTGAAGAAACTTGCTGAAAGTATGCCAAATAGAATGTCTGATTGTTTAAGTAAAAAAGGAGCAGCAACAAAGTATTAATTGTATAAATAATGACAATAACTTGCACTGTCCTTATATTTCTGAACCTCCATTTATTCTCCGTTACTTCTGTTTTTCACCTGTACTTTTAAATTATCGAGTTTAAAGCTTATAAATAGTGTTTATACATGATATAAAAATAAACAAATATATACTTTTTGTAGTAAATAGCTTTCAATGTTGCTGAAGCCAGAAAAACCTGCTGTCCTTATAATTATGATTCGGACTGTAGTATTGGTGCAGTGGGTTGCCCGTCCTTTGACTGGAAATTGGAAAACCCTATACTGCTCCATTACCGAAGAAAATTCCATAGCCTAAGATCCACCATGGAGTTTTCAAAAAGTTTAATTTGCGGTGAATATAATTACAGGCTTTTATTTTTTATTAATTTTTTACGTCGCCAATAGCCCTCGTGTGGCTCTAGTGCGACGATAATTGAAACTAAATTAATTTCTTACAACTTTTCTAAAACCGCGATTGTTTACACCTTTGCTTAAGGTAATTTATTGTAGCAAAAATAAACAAAATGGGCACTCTGTGAAGAAGTTGAAAAAGCACACAATATTTTTAATCCATATATCTAATATTTTGGTTTAAAACTAGAAAACAACCATTTACTTTAAGCCTAATTTTTTTTTTCAGAAGGCACAGTTAATTTCCATGACCTGAGAGGTCAATAAAATAAATTTCCAGCATCACAGAATCCAGGAAGTTTTTCCAGGATCTCCAGAATGAATAAAAACTTTGAGACTGCTGTATGTTTCTTAATGGTTAATAAACCACTTATAAGCTGGTTATTAATGTAGGTTTGGTTTGTTTGAGTGACGCCGGACTAGAGCTACGCACGGGCTATTAATGTTGGAAACAATACAATTTTATATAATTCTAAATCTATTACAAGAAACACAAAACAATTTTAAGAAAATAAGCAAATGTCCATTAAATTCAAAGAAATTTCTTAACGTTTAAATCCATGGATTTCCCAACATTTAAAATCATGACAAAGGCATCTTTTTACTATTCTTACGTACAAACCGCAAATGTGGTGTGTGCGCTTTGCACTTCGTGGAAAAATTTAGAATACCAACAGGTTCCCTGAAGACTGTTCAAAGCAAGTAAACAAGTTCTGTAAAAGGACAAGGATCAACAACAAGATAATCGGAAGTTATAGTTAGTTCCTTCACGTTTACCCAACTGCACAACTTTAAGTGCGACACGATTTAGTATCATTTCAAGGTACTATAAAATAAAAATGTCCACGTGTTTCTGTATTTCATAGTTTGTCAAAATAACAGAAACAATGACAAACTGTCGTCAAAAGGGATCTGAAATGCCACTCGATTGCCCAACCAACGGACTTCTATTTTGAAATGGAGCGTCTCAGTGCTATTTCTAACTTGGCGCCACAGGAGCCCAAGGAAAATTGGCTACACGTACTAAGTTATTTTAGCATCTGTTTTTAGTTACAATTACAGACATAGGCGCGGAAAAGTGTTCAACCATACTTTTTTCGACTTAGGTGAGTTGTGTTGTTTAAGGTGATTCAACCCGAAACTAAGTTTGGAATACAAGATATTGAAACTAATTGAGAGGTTGCATTAGAGCTACGCGAGCTAATTGGAAGCTCTAAAAGATTCTGATTAAAGATTAATTAGTGTCGACGAAGTGTAAATTTGATGAACATGGATTGATTGAAAACATGGCGATTGCTAGAATCGAGCAATTTTTATTTAGTTATCTAAGCGAAGATATTACAACGTGTAGTTAAGAATAACCAGCTTACCATTCAGGGAATCAACCTATAAATATTTCATTTCTGTTTACCAAATGAATAAAAATTTTAACAACAGATGCTGGTCCAAATGATAATAAAAAAAGGTGCAATATCAGTATGAAAGAAGCCTTAAAACTGCACCGCAAAGTTAAATACTTGTAATAAACATAGGAGTAAACTTCATATGGTTCACAAGCCAAAACCGCATTTGGAAAAACCATAACCATTACTTTAATATGGAATCCATGCCCCCCCCCAAAAAAAAATAATAATAATAATAATCTTGAATTGTAACAAAATAGTTGAAATTGAATTGTAAAACACACCAGTATCAATTCACGACTATTCGTATTTACAAAAAGTAAACAAAATACTACCCGACTATCTCTTAGACAGTCCCTAGCCACACGCTTACGGCTCCAAACCAAAATAAATATAAAAAAAACTCCGAGGGGAAAAAACGTCCTTTAAAATTCCCGCGCTCTCAAAATTCGAAGAGACGATTCCTAACTGGCCCAATTAAAAACCGATTTCGTTCGAGATCTTGTAGAAATGCCACAGCCTCCGACACAATACCGATGAAAAAACCCGCCAAACCAGAGGTTTTGGAGATTGATGGATCGAGCTGCCACGGCTTGGCATGGTATCGGAGTTTTGGCGATTTAGTGTTGTGTTTAGTTTTTAGCGAGCTCAAAACGTGTTTCTGTTTTATTTTCGTTGAGGGACAAAACAGCGTGGCTTCCATTCGTGTTTAAAAAAATCGACGTCTTATTTTCGCTAGCGGGGTAAGATGTATTGGCGTAGTATAATCTTCACAGAACTGAACTGTTATTATTTTAAGTTGTTGAACAGACTCGGTATCTTAAAATTTTATCGCTGGAAGGCCAAACAGTTTAAATTTACAACTAGAAATTTATATTTGAATAGTAATGAATTCTATGGTCATCATGCCAAAATTGTTAATTTTTCTTACCGGTTGTGTGAGACTTGTTGGACACGACGGCTTTGAGCAGACAATATCTTTCCTAGTTGCGAAAATAATTATGTTTTTAAAAATCCAATGTACTAAACTGCTCGATTTATTTGATGGGCGCTTAATTTCAAACGTTTGGCAAGCGACTTACTGTTACAGAACACGCAGACAGGAATATCTTATGCGTATTTTAGTAGATTTTACCCGCCGTAAAACCAGCTTTTTTAATCAAACTTTTTTCCGGCCCTTTAACTTTTCTACGATTTCAAATACATCTTTTTTTCAATCGGTTCCTTCTAACTTTCTACTATTAAACTGTTTTACTGAAAGTAAGCTTGTAAAGATTCAACCGATAATCGTCGGATTTCCTGCGTTCTTAAATTAAATTCAATAAAAAAAACAGTACACAAAATAAGAGAAATTCAGTTTCCGCAAGTAGTATCACCTATACATAAAATAATATCTTTCAAACAATACAGGAAATGGGAGGATCTCCATTTATCATAGTTTTGCTGCTGGCTATACTTACATGGTATCGAAGTGTTAAACATCACACTACGGTTTACCATAAATAAACTAAAACAGTTTCTCTATCATTATTAAAAAAGTAACATGTCTCGACTCGATGCCTTAACCCTTTAATGCCGTGATTCTTTCATTTAAAGTTGAATAATGGCCGTCCCCGAGGTCAAAGGGTTAAATATGTGATTTTATGCGGCCGCCATTGATCTACCTAGAGCGAATAGTAAACATTCATGAACGTAACCAACCAATGAGTCGCCCAAGGGCCAAAAAGCGGTCGGCAATCAGTCATTTACCGGTCACACACAAAAAAATTTAATGATTTAGCGACTGAGAAGGTATTGAGATAGAGTAGCGACTTGGTTTTTTTAATTCTCAAACTTTAATTCATCTCGTTATCTCTCATTTAACAATATAAAGTTTATAATAGATGGCACTGCAAACGTTAGTGTAAAATACACAAAGAACTGCGAGTGTTGATTTAACACAATATTTAAATAGATGTTAAAATCGAAGCATTTGGGTCCACATTTAGCTACGTTTCTGACTAAGCAGTATTGGAACTAATAAAAACACTGAAATTCGTGGCGAAATGGATTAAGTACAAGCAGTTTCGTAAACTTAAGTGATTTTAAACAAAGCTGTTGGTAAAATTGCCCATTTTTTAAAGCAACTTTACAAAAGGTTTTTTTTCAACAACCAAAACCGATTGTGGTAACATGATAACATGTGATATATGGTCCCTTTTCTGTGAATATTTAAAATGTTAAAAATGAACATTATCCAAGTTTTACCAAAAATGAAGTCAAACGATATATGGGATTTTTTTATATAAGTGTTAAAGGTCATTTCTGCACAGATAGAAGTTTGGGAAGTGTCCTCAAAGGGACCCAATCTTAATAAAAACAACTACATTGACACAATACAGCTATCGTTTAAAAACGAATTCCATATAATTTTGACAGAACCCAAGAATATCACACACAAAATACGGTAAAATTTGGCGAGTTAATAGCGATTGTTTAACAAGACTAAAAGAAAAGGTGAAATAACAAAAAAAATGTCGGCCGTAGCGATCACGACACGGGTTATGATACCCGGCGACCTTCCTTTCCCCACCTACTCAAATTGTGGCAACTTTCTCGGATCCCCTGGGGGGAGAATCGGGGCTACAGATGTCAAAAAAAAGAAAAGAAAAAGAATCTTCAGCGGCTTAAACCGGGTCTCAAACCTAGACCCCCCCTCACAAAAAAGGGTGGGCGCCTCAGCATACAACGTCGCGTATCTAAAATAGTCCTCCAGCAAAGAGGCACATCGTGGTGCCATTGGCGATGTAGAAAGGACGATAAGTTATGGTTTGGCGAAAATGTAGGGATTATTCCGATTAACCAAGTTATTATAAAGGGTTATTGTTTAGTAGAGATGCTAAAATTCTATTATTGATTTTGGCGTCGTTAATTAGTTTTTAAAGCACTCAACACTGTCCAAAAGATTTGAATTATAATTCATATATACTTTTTGAACTTGTATACATCGTATTAGATATATTTGCTGAAAATTTTGAACCGAGATATTTACGGTCAAACAGGTAAGTGATAACAGACGTATTTTGCTGATTTCGTAAAAATAAAACTACACGTTTAGGGATTCATCTTTATAACCCTGAATTCATCTTTATTGTTGTTGTTGACGTGTGCCTCCAGGGCATAGCTTGGAAGGCAGAAGTAGTGCAATAACTTTCATTGGCACAAAGCTTATTCATCTTTATTAAAAAGTTAATTTTCTTAAACAAACCCTGTTACATTTGCAGTTACTTATTAACGAAAAATTAGGAAAGGGCGAAGTCCTGCTTTTTAGTACTATTTCATTAGGGGCAAACCGAACCAACCCACTTTTGTAAGTCCTCAAGGAATTTCAATTTCAGTTCGACGTTCTGCAAAACCAACTAAATGAAATAAAGAAACCAAAAGAACACATCAAAAATCACGCAAAAAAAGCCGCAAACGCAAAAATACCAAAGTATAAACAAAAAAAACTAAAACGCTAATTTTGAGCGAAATAATAGAATGTTGCCATTAAAGTTCTTTCTTAAACAAAAATTCCGTCGACTGTATAATAGTTTTCCCCTATCCTATCATTTTGAGATATCCAAATCATCAAAACACATCTTCGCACAAACCGGGTGTTCGAAAATAGCTGACCAAGAAATAAAAAGCGATGCCTTTAATTTCGATTTTTCGGAGAATTCGAAAAACATTCTGAACTCATTCGACCATGAAGTCGAGACACACCTGAAGATCGACATGGAACAATGTCTGGAACTTTTTTTATTTAAAAAAAAAAGAAATAACATACGAATGATGTGAATAACAATACCTTATTTGATAAATAATCTATATCGGTTCTGTTAAAATAAACAGGATGTTTTCGAAGTGAAGAAAATACTGTTTGGTGATTTAATTTTCACATTCTTTAATTATTAAAATGTGTGTATCTTTATTTCCAGATTCAATTTATTTTAAAATAACTAATATGTGTTATCCAGATTTCCATTAAATAAAGCAAAACTTCAAAATTTAATTCCAGACAGAATTCCATTAAAATGTGTGTATTTTTCTTTTGGATTCAATTTATTATAAAATAACTAATAGTATGTGGTATCCAGATTTCCATTAAATAATAAAACAAACTTGTATATTATGTTATATTCCCCGTTATTAAGTTCGAATTTTTTTTATAAAAAAAATTCAGCTTCTTATACTTAAATCGGGGAAGTTTCCATATACAGTAAAACTTTTCTACGTGGATAGATTTCAACTTACAAACAACTTAAAACTGTAAATGACTGCTCTCAAAAAAGAACCTCAATCAAATGCTCTTGGCATTGAAAAGCCATTGTTCAAATTAAATGCGCTTACTTAGAATGAAAGAATTATCTTTTATTGATACTTTTTGTTGCAAATAACGCGTTTGAACCAGAGATGGGTATTTTATTCGTTTGCAATTAGTTGAATATATTAGTTTTTGCTTTAGCAGAATTCATACAAAGGTTAAGGACACAAAGTTTTTTGAAAATTGAAAAGCAATTAGCGTTGGAAGACCATCTATTGTTCGCTTTGACTTCCTTTTCCCTTGAACTCTAATGCAGAAATGACAAAGGGAAGTAAAAGATTTTACATGAAGTATTTTTTATAGTTCGAACTACAAAATTGTGATTACATGCCAGGAAAGCTTTATTTTCTTCGAAATCTAAGTCATTCCCCATCCATTGTAGAAGCAGGGGTGCAGAAAATGTTTTTACTCCCAACATTTCCCCCAATCCGTTTGAAAATTCCCCCAAAATTTTACTATATGTTATAGACTTAACATAAATTCTGTATTACCTTAGGTATAGAAAATTTTACAATATACAGTGGATGTTAGTCCTTGTTGAACAAAAAAGCTGAAATCCAAACTAAATGCTTCGTTTGAAAAACCAAAAAATCTGAAATCGCGTGACCTATAAAATTTAAATTTTAACAATTATCACGACAAGATAAATTTTAAATAATTATATAATACTATACTACTAAATGTACTTTTAATATCTTTTTAAATACTTTAAAATAAGTACATTTTCTTTTATTTATGGTGTTTGGGGAGGGATCATCAGATTTATCAATGAACATGTTTTGCTGTTCACTCATTTGGTATATTACTTTCAAGTTTTAGCCGTTTGGCAGTTTCATAAGGCTGGAAATTTAGGAACAAGGTTTTAAGTTTAGTTTCACCTAATTACGGGCACCGGGATGCGATCAACGCCCGATGACATGCTGAATTTAGGAGACAAAATCGGTACGCTATTTTGGTTTGTTAGAACAAAAAAGTAAATCAACGGTAGGTTTTAAAACAGAAAACGAACGGCTGGTCAGGGAATTTTGTAATACATTGTTAAAATCGAAAACAATTGAATATTTTCCACCAAATTTCCCCAGGTGGCTAAAATTTCCCCCGATCTAGGATCGCCGGATCGGACATATTCTGCATCCCTGTGTAGAAGTGGTGTCAAAAAACTAGTGGTGTGTGACAGTCACTACACGACTTTCAATTACCAATCAATAAATCAATACACACATTTAAAAGTTATTGTATACCTTAAAAAGTAATTTCAATAACTTTAAAATCTAAAAAAAACCTTTTAAACCTCACATTCATAAACCTCATAATCAAATTCAAGCTAAAAACAAAGGAAGTCCTCAAATTTTCTGAAATGGTGAACCACAAAATTTTTCTTAAAGAAATTGAAATTTAGGGGCCCTAGGCCCGAAACTTATGGAGGATCAGGCCCTGGTCATAAGCCAAAATGGTATTGCCCGTCTTATTTAGAGTGCCATAATGTAACATAATAACAATACAAATATCATAATTAACCAGTAATAAAAAGTGACCGAAATTTAATGTAATTTAACAAACTTCTACTCGGCCAATTCAAAATGACTTATACCAAATTATCAAAACAAGCACTTCAAATCATGCCGTCTAAACCAAATATCCGAATTATGTCTATTACATGACCATCTTTCAACTAAAGCCTTCATGTACAATCTTAAAATAACAAGTTAACACGATGTTTCTTACTAAGAGTGTATATATATTATTTTAAAAAGATTGTTTCAGGTCAAGCAAGCAGCGGCACGCTTCCTCCACTGGATTACAATCATTAAGTCCATTGATAAGTCTCCATAAACTCCTTAGTCGCCGCTCATCCGTTAGATAAGTCGCCATAAAGACTTCTTTTGTTTTAAAGACCTAAGATAAGTTTGTCGTTTCTTTTTTCATATTTACACGAAAGGGAAATCTCTTGATCAAATAAACAGGAGTTAATTGTACAAATTTAGCCGGCTTGTGGTAAGGGCGATAGTGACAGAGGTTTGATCAACGGACCTGGGATTTAGTGTGGCTTGCAGTGATAAACACGACATTTTTTCTGTCATTTTGTCAACCTGGATGTCTAATATTCTATTTAATTTTAAAAAAAAAAACTTTCTTCACGGCGTTTAAGTGATAAAAAAAGTTTCCATGAACGTGTGGAAGTGCATCATAATTAAAAACAGTAAATTCAAGTTTTATCTTGGACGAGACAATTTTCAACCTGAACCAAATAAAACATTTCGAAAGCTACGTTCGAACTATCTTTTTTATATAAAAGTAATTATTTCCCGCATCTATTTCAGGTAATTTATCAAAAGATATTTATTTTATAAATAAAAAAATACTAAGGAATGGATAGATAAGTTTGGTTTAATTATTTACAATTGAATGATGAATACTATGATAATAAAACAAAATTTCTCTGCAGTTTGACATGAAAGTTGTTAAATTTGAATGTTATTTTTAACGATAATTAGCGAAATCGTAGAGGAATTACATCAGGTTTTCCAAATTATATTCGAAAAAAAAAAAATTGATATTCGATGGCATTGAATTTGCCCCTTAGAAACCAAAGAAAGCGTCCTCAATGGCGGAAGGAACTTGAACATTGCCTCTTAGATGAAATTAGAAACCGTTATTTTTCAAAACAGCTTATTTTAGCCACGTTGTTCGGACAGCACTCGGCGTGTGGCATTTGACCGATTTTATTTATCATCCGAGGGTTGAAGGACCCACAACACTCCACACGGCTACTGGGCTAAGAACGAGATAACCTCGGCTCAACTTCGATAAGATGTCTGTATTCAGATGCCGACAACACGTCCTAGACAAACTTTGTATCTATCAGTCTGGTGAAATGAAATGCATAGTGATTCGGCACCAAACTTTCTGGGAAGACGACTCACCAGAAGAGGGGCATTTTCGAATATTATGCTTATTGAATTTATCCCAAGCTAAATGTCTCCGCAATTCGCTATAAAAGACATCCATAAAAGACATCCATAAAAAGACATATATAATTTTCCATAACGTCGGGCCACAATATGGAAACATTGTTCAAATTAGACCGATATTAATTTCTTCTCTTACTGATACACTCTGAACAACACAGCATGCCTAAAAATGTGAAAATGGCTGGATCCTCCTTTTACGCAAGTCAGTGTAAAAAAAAATTATCAATTAGATAGGGTAACGAGTACAGTGATTGGCACCCTCATTCATTATTGAAAATAATAAGATGTTAAAGCCCAAAATGTTGTTGTCAACATGACAAAGGTTTTTAAAATTCCCGCCATTAACGTTTGTCATGTTGGCAACAACATTTTGGGCTTTAACATCTTATTATTTTCAATAATGAATGAGGGGGTCAATCACTGTGAGGGTGCCAATCACTGTACTCGTTACCCTATAGTGAATAAGTTTTGTACTGGTAAAAATATTACTACTGGGGAACAAAATCAAAAGAAGTTTGAGAGCATGGACAACACAGATGAACGAAAATACCAACTCCTAACCCGAAGTGGAATCGAAGGTTATTTCGGGCACCCACTGCTTTCAACTCAAGTGAAACTTAAATTGGCAACATTTTTTTCCCAAACACGAAGTGAAACTTCTCGCTTTCGAAGCTGATAAACAGGAAAGAAATGCCTTTGCAGCCGAGATTTAACCCTTCTCACATCGCAATGACATTTGACTTGCGGGAAAAAAAAACGAAATTGTATTCTCGTCTAGGTATATTTTTACATGCGGTGTTGTATTTCGCGATAATTGGACTAATTTTCAATGTTGTTATAAAATGCATAGTGTTTTTAAAATGCAATGAGTTTCTTAAAAAAATATACTTTTCCTTAAACTTTAATGCAAGCATTGATATCAAATACAAAATAAAGTGAGTGCCAAAGTATCTTTTTCCATTTCAAAACCTTAAATGCAATTACTGAATATAAATGAATTATATTTTCGGAAAATCGTGATGATATACTAATTTGGGTAACTTAAAATATTTATCAATCAAACAAAATTTGAAAAAAAATTCGAACTTAGCATTCCTTGCAAGCGTTGTAAGTTGAATTGTCACATTTTCCTTATTTTGGAACAGATAATTTTATCTTGGGCTATCTGTCAACAAATTGCAGGTGTTCCCTCGAAATGTTAAACAAGAATATCTGTACTAAGGTGGCAAGATGCCACTTCTAATTTTTACGTGACAGCCTGTCACTCATGATGATTACTTTTTAAATTTCGTGTTTTCTCATACTTGAATAAACTTGAGATAAACGTCAAGAGTTCACTTTTGTAAAACAAGATGTGCTAAAAACATATCCTCATAACTGCCTCCGTTACAAGATTTTTCAGTTTAAACTAGGCAACAAATTTTCACATTTCTACAAATAATATTAAATAATTAACAAAACAAACCCTACCCGTTATTCACAATATATGAACGAGTAACTATTAACAACACTAATTTACCTTGTAATCAGTGTAAACGTATCCACAATTAAGTATACAAGGTTTGCTTTTTCTCGCGAACTGAGTAACTATGAAGGCGAAACCAAATACGTACTAAGAAGACTTGATTTCGGATTCTAACCTGACTTCTAAGCTTCATAAGCTAAAACGACTTGTATTACTTGAATATTTCTTACCTGATTTCAAATAGTAATCCATTTTTACATATTTCAAGTGTACTAAAACACTATTACTTAGCTGAGATAGGAGCTATATACTATAGAGGTTCTGAAAGACCAAATTAGGCACCCGACTTTTTGTAAAACATTTTTAAAACTAGCCATTGCTACATAAAACGAGGAAGTATTTAGGCTTTGAATATTTTAAGCAGATATTTGTTACGTTATTTCTCTGGTAGTTCTATTTACTTGAAACTTACCTTCTACAAAATTATTTTATAAATACAAGAGCATATAATTTTAACTTCGGCATGCCTTTAAAGTTTTTTTTTTCTCCGAAAGTCAAGCACGTTAAGTATTAGAAATATAATGTTACATTTATAAGTATTAAAAATGGGAAGAGCTTTGCAATCGTATGACAAAACATTAACTTGTATGTTGCGAAAAACATGAATTGATTATTTTTAGTAAAACGTTTCACATAGGTGTTAGGCTGGACTTATTTTTGTTTACAATTTGTAAGTTTTTTATTACTTATACTATTCGTGCATTTGACTAAAAAAAGTGTCTTACCTGTGTCGTTAGGCAAGTGAAACCAAATTTCTTTTCGAAGAGTCGAATAAAGTGAGACACGTAAGCACATTCCCACATGCCCCGTATGATCTCATACGGATTCCCATCTGAAAAATAAAAACATTATTAAAACAATGAAAATTAAAACATTTTAGATCAATTTGCTAAATGGAATGTAACATTTGGTAAATTTGACCACATCGGAGAATTGGTGACCAGATTGCCAATTTTTTATAAAAAAAAACTTCATCCTACAACTATTTAAATGCATTGGTTACATTTACTCCATAGCCATAATTTTCACAACTTACAATAAATAAGTTAGCATCAAGGCTGGAAATTAACCAATGCATACTTCGAAAGGAATTTATTGGTAAATTGCAAAGATTTAAAACGATAATTACAACATAAAACTATGAATAAAATTTTTTAGCTTGTAACATTTTAGCAGTTAAATTACATAACAAGGGAAAATAGGAGGTTGCGCGCAGAATTATTTACATAAGAAACTATCCTTTATCTTTCCTATCGATGGCACACCTTGTTTTAAAGGCCTATTAAAAGAAATAAGTTGTTGTTTACATAAGGTTCAACGATAAGTATATTTATGATAGTCAGGTTAAGGATGCACATTTAGAAGCGGTAAATACAACACTTGTAGCAGCACAAATATGTTTAGTTTGAGAGTGTTTCTTACGTCTCATCTGTGCACTACTTTAAGATTTGAATTAAGGCATATTTTTTTATACAAAAAAAGTGTTAGTGGCCAAAGAAAAACATGTTATACATCAAACAATACCCCGATGAAATGACGAGAACGACGCCTGATCGGGCATATTAACACAAACTTGTAACGACAACGTACGTAGTGTCAGAAACCACGACGAATTTAACGTATATAGACAGCCTCTACACTGGGCATAACTCTGCTCTTTAACTCTTTACATATGCTCAAAGTATATTTGAGCCGAACGTCGCGAAAGTTGAAAAATCATGCCCAAAATATTAAACACCAATCTCACAACTTACAACCAGCAATCACACCACATTTGCAAGGTAAACTCGCCACATTTGAAGAGTAATCTCATCACATTAGAACAGCCATTTCACCATATTCCAACAGCAATCCACCGAACATGTAAAGCAATCTTATTTGATACAACGACGTCCTAAGGACGTTACACCAACTTCAGGACTGACCAACTATCTCACGGTATTGCTCTCACAAATATTTTCAGGTCCTCCTCCCTGTTTCAGGTAGAACATAGGATTAAACTAGACACCAAACATAACCCCTGGGATTTTGACCAAGGGGCTTTTGTTCAAATAGTGGACGGACTCACCTGCCCACTTTTTTCCCACACCTGGTCGGTTTAACCTGAGGGCTGGTATATATGCAATACAACAGCACATTTTGGTTCACAGGACTGGCAGCAAGAATATATTAGAAATTAGCAGCCAGTGCTTACACCGTCAAAACGGTTAACAGACCTTGTCTCGTGTTTTGAGAGTATTTACCCATCAACGCTTTCTTAAATTATTGTCATTTGGGTCACGTCGGTTAAGCTTTGGACTGAATAGGTTTATGTGGTCGCTTCACGTAATATTCCTATGGTTATGAATAGCAATAAGTGATAAGAAACATCATTTAGGGATAGGAAGTAAGAAAACATCCGATTAGTTTTCTCTTGCTATTTAACATATAAAACAGCCTGTTTTATTAACAAAGGAAAGGTTTTTCGCGATTCATTTTTTTACTTATGTATCCAAATAATTATGCACTGTAAAAAATTTGGAATGAATTTACAAAAGATTACTTGATATTTAGCAATTTTTCAGGTACCACACCTTTTTTTTTTACTAGAACTTTACTTGACCTCTGTAACCAATCTTTGAGAGCAGATGTACTAAGAAAACTGCTGTAATTATATGCTACGTAAATTGTTGTAATCCCCTGGCCATCTTTTTTTGGGGTGCGTAGTTAAGAATAGAAATAAAGCCGGAATTTGAAACAAAAATTAAAGTTATAATTTCATAGATAGAAGATTTAAATGCTTCTTTCTATTCCAGTTTTTTTAAATTAAGCTTTAGTTTTCCCTCTTCCATTCTGGATTTGCTACAAAATATTACGATTTATATTTAGTGAGCTCCGGTTTTTCAAGATCAATATATTATAAGATTTCCATTATATAAATTAAAACAAGTAGGTTTGTAACAGAATCTGTCACTTAACCTGCTTCCACACAACATTTGTGTTTAACAGGAAAAAACGCGCCAAACACAGCATTAATTCTATATTAAACATTTACCCGCTGAATTTGGCTAGTTTAATTTATTTTCTTTCGAAAATTCAATAATTATTACTTATCGTTTGCAAAAATTAATTTATATTTCAAAGAATAAATATGTAATATCCTCGCTTTTAAATAGAAGGGAAACCTTTCATATTAACATACAATCAAAGAATATCTTTGTGAAATATATTTGACGTCTTTTTAAACTGATTTATATCGCAAAAATAAATTTATTTTAATTTATTGTTTAAAAGAATTTAAGTTTCTCAGGCGATTGTTGCGAATGGCAATGGTGATTTAATTCTAATAAAAATGGCTTCGTATGCTTTTTAAATGAGCATTAAATTTTGCAATTTTTTTAAATAATTGAAGTACTTCGAATTCGAGTTCTTTTCTGAAATTTTCAATGTATTTCTAATTTCGAATGCGCTGAATTTTTTTATCACACTTGTCCGTAGCATTTGTAGTTTGGGATATGGAAAGTGGGTGACGTACAGACGGACTGAACGATTATATTACCTTCCACTTTTTACGTTATAAACGTAGTGTGGAAGCTAAAATAGGGACTAAGCTCTAGGCTTAAAGTTGTGTTTTTTTTCCAAAACTTGAAAACAGAAAAAATTTTTTTTTACAAAATAACCAGTTACTCAACAAGTTCAAATGAACACGATCGAATAACTGTTCTTTGGAAACACCAGCTCAACATTGCCAGTGCGTTAAATGCAAAAGTTGAATTGCGACGTGGTGACAGAAATTTAGGATTTGGTTTATCTTCTACGACATGAAATTCGTGCTCAATTTTGCTATGTTAGTATGATAGTGGAGCAGATTTGAAAAAGTTCAGATAAAAATTCATGTGTTAACGATTTCTTATGAGTTATTCGACTGATATGAGGAGCTAATTTCAATAAGAAACTCAGTGTATCTATAAGACGATTTATATTCTTACTCATTTGGTGAGAGGAGGCAGGATAAAAAAAAATATTTTTTTTGAAGCGAAAGAAAAGTAATGCGTTTAAACTTCTCGTTACACATAGCGCGTTTCTCCCGTTCATGGTTCCATTCAGGCTTTTGCGTATTTTTATTAGTATAATTTAGATATTACGTTAGAAAACGTAATATAACCAAGACTAAAATTCAAAAATTTTGTTTTCTTTATTAATCTTCAATTTTAAGATTACGACTACCTTATTTTAAATGGTCTAATTTTATATTGAATAAAACACTTTAAAAATTTTTTCATGTTTTAAGTAATACAAATAAAGCTTGAAAACATGTAAAAATACGCAATTTTTGAACCTATTTTGATTTTTTAAAGAAACAGAAAATGCAAGTTTATTTTTCTAAACTACACTCAATAATCTATAGAGACGGAAAGACCAAAGAATAGTAAATCGTTTTTTTTTATAACCCCGGTCAAAGAACAAGCCTATACGAAATTTTTTTTAAAAAAAAAACTACTCGGCAGATAACAATATACTATCCGAATTTTCCAGCAACAACCGTTTGCTAGTTTACGAAACTCGTACATTTCTTGTTATCAACAGTTATTTATTTATTCAGCGATAAATGCAGTTATAAACTGAATGAAGAACCTATTTAGAGTACTTATGGGTGCCAAATATGGTAACACTGCGCCGTAAACTGTTACAATAACCCGGAATATAAAGGACTGGTGCACGTTAAATCTGTCGGCATCAAATTTAATAAGTTTTGGAGCTATCACTAAATGGCTTGTTTTAAGTGACGTATTTTTTCTAGCTTTTCCACGATCGTTGATCCAATTGGTTCTCTGTTTCCACGTGATATTGATTCATCAATATGGAGGTTCGAGAAAGATTAATTTCATTCCGCATTTCTGTTACCACTCAAGACCTCAAACATGCCCATTTAAAGTGTGAAACACTTAAATATTAAAAATCTCACTATCAATCATGAATTCTTAAAAAGTTGGACTCAATTTTTAAACTAATTTAGCATTGGAGAAAGTTATTTGAAATTCCGAATTTGAAAACAGTTTTGGAATAGAAAAGCTACCTCTGAGAAATCAATTGTTACTTGTAAAATGAAAAAAAAAATTAACTTTAGTTCCCCTGCTTTAGAAAAGTTACAGCATAAGGAAAGGATTGATTTATTTGCAGTTGAGAAAATTAAATGTAGCTTTCATATTTTGACGGATGAGGTATACGTAATGTGGAACCCTGGTCAAGTGACGTCCACAACAAGGTCCACACCTGCTAAAATGAGAAGTTTCGTTTTGAAATGGGTTAGAATCGCCAGTGGTGAAACGTAAAAATCATCCAAATTCTTAACACTTGATGGTGAGATTTTCAAATAACCAGTCAGTATTTTATTTAAAAACAACTTTGAATAGCAATACATTACCCTACTAGAATTCACATGAAAATTGATTTTTTGCAATTTCAAAAATTAGCGAAAACAAACCATACAAGATCGAAAAAGAATCCTTATTAGCGCGACTTTTCCAAACTTGCCACTCTTCGCTGGAAACGAGTTTATAATGATATGTTATGTTACAGCCACGTAGACTTATTAATTGCAAACAGTCTGAGGATTGAAGGCCACTAGATTGTTTGTAAACAAACATTTGCTGCCGTAATATTAAATATTCTATTTTAGGCAAAAAAAACATCTTAGTAGTAAAATGATCGCATAATAACGGTATCTTAGCAATATTATCCAATGTTGATGCAATTTTTAGCATTGTTTACATTTAATTTAAATATATTTTTTGAATATATACAATACATAAGTAATAGCAATTGAAGTAATATAAAAGCGGATATTTTAATTTACCTCACTTTAATATATTAAAAAAACATTGTACATTTCTTCAAAATTATTTTTAAAAAAAGAACTATTCCGGTATGGTCAGACCATAGCAGATCATACAATAAAAAAAAATTCTTAATTCACTTGGAAAACTCAAACTTCAGGGTAAATACTCTATTTTTAACAGTGAAATTCAGGAGTTTTAAGGAGTTATTTTTGGAGTACAGTACCACAATTCAGGTCATAACAAACACAAATACCAAACAGGGATGCAGAATATGTCCGATCCGGCGATCCTAGATCGGGGGAAATTTTAGCCATCTGGGGAAATTTTGTGGAAAAAATTCAATTGTTTTCGATTTTAACAATATATTACAAAATTCCCTGACCAGCCGTTCGTTTTCTGTTTTAAAACCTACCGTTAATTTACTTTTTTGTTTTAACAAACCAAAATAGCGTACCGCTTTTGTCTCCTAAATTCAGCATGTCATCGGACATATTTATGTTTTTTGTCATCGGACAGTGTCATATTTGACACCCCCCCCCCCCCCCTTGTGTCAAATAGCGTAGCCATCGCCAGCTACTGTACGGATGGTCCAAACCAGGGTTCGATTTAAGTGGTATCGCATCGCAATTTGCAATGCAAATTCACCGAAACAGCGATAAAAATAATCAACCGATTCGCTACAACTGCAATGCACTTTTTTTTTTTAAACGATTTTTACTTTTTCTTCGCACTGTACCATTTTTACGGTGCCCGTAATTAGGTGAAACTTAACTTAAATTTCAATAAACTATAGGTTAAAATAACAGATTTTAATAATGAAGATAAAAATTTCAATCAAAATGGGAAGATGAATTAAGATTAGGTTACACTAAAGATGTCTTCAAATCTCGTCCAGCCAGTGCAATCTCCCATTAGAAGAGGAGTCCAATAATGCTTTCCTGATTTTCTTCTTTTGCGGCCTAGTAATTTTCACGAAATCTACCGATGACGTCACATTGCATCAGAATGATTGACAGTTCTCTGGCTCCGCGTGATCGGAAGAGTATCTCGTCACTTTTGTAGCTCCGGTTCAGGCCAAGTCGGACGACCAGGATATTTTTTCTGATCAAGTGTCCTACTCGCGGCGTCTTTGAGTAGTGATCACAAGAACAGCATGGATGTTAAAATACTTTTTGTTTTACATTTGAACCTTCTTTCTACTTCGGCATATACTGGGATTTCTGATTTTAGATAATTTTTAGTTTTTGTTTTCTTTTTTAAATGGAGTGTCGGTGTATACACGCTTTATATATTTAGGTTTTATGTTGCTAGTAAATTTCTAGTCCTTGAATTTTTCTGGAAAAGTGCTTGAAATTTTCTTAACAAATAAGACCAAAAGTTGAGGATTTCAATCCCAAAAAGGCACTCAAGATTATTATTATTATTATTTTTGCAAAACCTGGTGCCTAAATTGCCAGCCTTATGAAACTGCCAAACGGCCAAAACTTGAAAGTAATATACCAAATGAATGAACAGCAAAACATGTTTATAGAGAAATCTAATGAATATGACCCCCTCCCCAAACACCATAAATAAAAGAAAATGTACTTATTTTAAAGTATTTAAAAAGATATTAAAAGTACATTTAGTAGTATAGTATTATATAATTATTTAAAATTTATCTTGTCGTGATAATTGTTGAATTTTAAATTTTATCGGTCACGCTTAGTTCAGCTTTTTTGGTTTTTCAAACCAAGCATTTGGTTTGGATTTCAGCTTTTTTGTTCAACAAGCACTAACATCCCTGTATATCGTAAAATTTTCTATACCTAAGGAAATACAGAATTTATGTTAAGTCTATAACGTATAATAAAATTCTGGGAAATTTTTAAACGGATTGGGGGAAATATTGGGAGTAAAAACATTTTCTGCACCCCTGATACCAAACACAAATAATAAAACAACCCATTTTCAAAACCATGATATCAATATATTGCGTTAAAATTGAGCAATTGGCGAATAGTAGTAACGTTTTGAGATAATCTCAAAACTTACCTACCAATTTTTAAAATCTAGATCAGTGGTTCCCAACCTTTTCTGGACCATCGCCTCGTATTTTAGGTTGATCAACATCCATCGCCCCCTTTTAATTTTCATGCTATGTCTAATCATAATTTGAGTTAAAGTGTAACCATAAAACAGTTTTATAACACTTACTAACCGTTTATAAAAGCAACCAAAGAAGCTTTTTCCGATCAATTTTAAATAAAATAGAAAAAACATAAAACACATTTTTAAAGAACAAAAGTGAAATAATTAACTAAGATATTTTTACTGGTTTCTAGAAAATTTAAGATAGTTGAATGTAAAAATTGGCTGGTTTGGTTTTGGTTGGAGAATGGTTTTACTGTACAAAAGGTGTAATATTATTTTAATTCCCCCCCCTTTGAATACTCATCGCCCCCTGATCACCACTCAAGTATTTTTTGCCCCCTTGATAACACAAATCGCCCACTTGGGGGCGATCGCCCCCAGGTTGGGAACCGCTGATCTAGATCATTGACTGGCAATTAGATAAACCTTATGAATAAATTAAAATAAAAACTAGCAAAATTACGACAATCGCAAATTTCAAAACGATCAAAAATCCCAAAATTTGTTAAACAAAAATAAGCTAATGCAAAATTTCAAAAAAGTTGTATCCTACAAATCCACAGAACTCTTTTCTATTATAACATTATAAGTAGATATGTTTCAGGAGGCAAAACTTTAGATCAGGATTACTAATAAAGTTTCAGGAAATACAAGGGCCATTAGACAAAAAAAAATGAAATTCAGGAGTTTTTCGGAATTTTCAGGAGTACGAACTCTTACTACTTATTGTAAGTGTTGGCTCGTCACTTGACTGTGGTTATAAATTATGACGCCCGTCGCCAATAGCTCTCGTGTAGCTTTAGTGCGACGATAATTCAAAACTAACCAGAAACTTATTGTGCCCACTTACAGGAACATGACCAAAGAACACCATGTTCTCTCCTTCCGGGCACGCATTTAAATTTGAGACGCGATCAATACTCGGACCCA
Source organism: Oedothorax gibbosus (assembly GCA_019343175.1). Lineage (NCBI taxonomy): Eukaryota > Metazoa > Arthropoda > Arachnida > Araneae > Linyphiidae > Oedothorax > Oedothorax gibbosus. The sequence continues at coordinate 1,003,404 of JAFNEN010000005.1, forward strand.
GACGCGTCTCACTTTCAAACAAAGGCTTTTATTATTCGCACGGGGCGATTTCGGATGCAAGAGGATAATCTAACACAATCGATAATATTTCTGCACTGGCCCGGTGGGCTGAGGCATCATGCCACCAGGGTCGGCATGGTTTTTACTACCCCCGGTAAATACCATGGTAAAAACCGGTAAGCACTGTCCTGGGAAAAACGTAATTATTGAAACAATTACTAAATATTAGTTAATGAGATTTATTAAAATTCAAATTATTTTAATTAAAGTTTATCATACATCTAAGATATTGAAAAATTGAAAAATCTTTCTCAATTATTTTACAAATATAGTAATATATAAGAATCATATACTTTTGTTTGTTATTTAAGTGTTCATGTTTGCATAAACATAAATAATTATTAAAATATTGTATGTGGTAAATATTCATTAAAATATTGTATAGGGCAAATAGTTATTGATTGATGACTACTAAATCGAGAGAAAAAATCAAACAACTTTACTAGGTTTTAGCAAACTATAAAGATTATAGTTGTGATAAAGGGTATTAAAAGCGTTAGCTTTACAAGGGATCCCCCACACAGATAGTGGCACATTAGCAATGATAGCCAGAAAACGAGGATTAGGATGTAAACAAAAAAGAAAAACCGATGTTTACCTTTATAAAACTTTTTCATTAATTAAAAAGAATATCCCAGGTGAGGTATATCTCAGAAATAACTATTTTCTCAGAGAAGAAGAGGTATTTCCCAGTTTTTCCCGGTATTTACCAGTTTTTCCCGCTGGTATGGGAAATATTAGTTTTGGACGGGAAAACCCCAACCCTGCATGCCACGGAGGATACCTCAAAGGCACTGTTCTTGTCTTGGCTATCTTACAAACGAATCGTGCTGGACAAAAAAAATATTCGCGCCAAGCCAATAAATAACTCCGTGTATGTGGGGCTGATGCACGCTAAAATATACCGTGGTCCAAAGCCCTGACGCCGCGTACAATGTCGCTGTAAAATTGCGTTAGGTGTCAACAAGTCATTTGAAAGCGGTTCAAAATATTAGGAAGTATTTCAACCGAATTGATTTTCTCTCTTTTATTAAATCTCACCGAACCTCTATTTTAGTCCCCCCCCCCCCACCAGAGATGTCTACAAAATAAAATCAGTGTTTTTCCAGAGAAAAAAAAAATTCTTAAATTTTATTGTAAAAAAACATTTTTAAATGAAATGTCTAAAAAAGTCAGTGAACAAATATTCTCTATAAAAATATAAAAGGTCTGGAGAACATAACCTGCTGGAGGGGGGATCATAAATAACATTTTTAGGAAGGAACAAGAAACAACTATTATCGGTAAAGAACGTCGATACAATAATTGTAAGCTCTAGTATTACTTATTTTTGGAGCCCTAGGGTCTAATATATATTTTCTCGGTTTGTCTAAGAATTCTGAGAATTGCCAGCCTCACCACCACCTTTGTACTAGATAATTTGTGTCTGAACTCAGAACATCAGCAATTAGTAGTTATTATGTAGGAAATGAAAAGACTGGATTTGGAATCAACCAAAAGCCATTTACCCAACAATATGGTATTCACATATTTTGAAAAACAAAAACACACTACACACAATATGGGTTTTTTTAAAAATAAGTAGCTGCATTTCCAAATCTCTAATGTATCCAAATTTTCTAGAGTATTGGTTTAAAAAAATCCTCTTTATAAGACTTTTGAAATTAAAAAAAAATGATAACTAAACAAAAATATTAGGTTATTATATTTAAAGCTCAAATCATTAAACATAAATGGTCTGATGAAAATTAAATTCTCCAATAATTATTATTCCCAGGCAAAATTTTAATTATGATGAGTTTGAAATAAACAGGCTATTCAACTTTAATGAATAGAAGGGAAGAAAATATCTCGAGAGAAATTCTTGCTCTAAATTTTTTAAATGCGTATGATTCAAACACGTCAAGGCCTAATTCCTAGAACTAGCCTCAAAAATATACAAAACTTATTACGCAGAAAAATTTTGTAATCATCAAAATTCTTTGCGTTAGCGTTCCAGTTATTAACAAAGCACATTTCCGTATTTTAATCTTATTCGTAAAAAAAGGACGTTTTTACAGAGTAGTAAAAGAGTTCTTAAAAAATATTTTTTAAAAACCGTTATTGCTGGACCTTACGGTATGTCTGACCGTACCGTTATAATAGATGGATTCATGTTTCGTAATAAATTATCATTTCGGCAACGATGAATGAGGAAAATATGTAAATCTTTAATTAATAGATTTTCGGTGTCAGATCAACTCTAGTTTCCATAACTCCAAAAACAAATACTCAAAAATAGCAAATAAAACGAACAATAAAAAGTAAAAAATTATAGGAGGGGGAAATTAAATAAAAACACTAACATAATCAGTGTCAAAAAATAGTCTTCGAGTAATAAATAACCACAAGCTTAAAATATAATTGATTCCATTCTTTTTTAAATCTGAAACGCCGATTAAAAGGTTTCAAAGATAAACTAATTCAATCGCACTAATTTTACTGCAGTCAATTGAATTAAACTTAATGTGTAAATAAAGGTTTTATCTTTCATTTAACGTGGCATCAGTGCTTTTCAATTAATTTAGAACAAATTATACGCAAAGAATTAGTTCTATTTGTTTGCTGCAAATACTTTGATTTACTTTCATTACAAATCTAAAAACAGAAAACTTTAAAAATTTGGAATAAATTTATATCTAACGTCTGTTGCTGGTATCGTAAAAGATTTTTTTTATGTGTGAAGACTAAAATATCTTAACATTAAACATTAAATAAATTATTAAAAAAATAAAAGCTTTTTTTCTTAAAGGATAAAAAAAAACATTCTTTAAATAATTTATTCTTATGCTGTAAACGGGTTTAAGGTTATCATCAAGGTTTTTAAATGCTACTGTACATAGCCAATAACTACATTATAAGATTCTTTTTGTGGTGTGGTCTACAAACTGTTAACTAGAATATTTTAACAATATTTAATGAACTTATTAATATTTAAAATTAGTTCAATGATTGAAAAAAATCAATAGCTCAAACAAATAAAAAAAAATACAAGTCTAAAAAATTTATTTTATTTAGCAGTTGTGTTCTTCTGCCTCTGAGGAAAGCAATTTACAGACCCTGTGTTCTCTTAATATTTTTAAACAATTTGAATTCAGAAGAGTTAAAAAAAACATGTCAAGATCAACTACACGTGCTCTATTACATATAAAGAAGCATTTCAAAGTTCCTTTATTGAATTAAAAAGAGGATAAAGAAACTTGACACTATCCTAATCAGCAAAACGTGAACTCAGCAAATGTTTGATTCCTATGAAAGTTTGCCGAAAAGTAAACACTTGCTATCACTGTTTTGGTGAAAGGCAAATAAAATGTAGTCGATGGTATTTAAGAGATGTAGAAAAACCATTTCGAATTGGGGTGATGACAGAATCGAACTATCAAACGGTAAAGTAACTTGAGTTTCTACAAATATATAGAAAAGTCAAGTTTGTGTCAGGGGTTATCGGTTATCTTTATTAAATAAGCTAAGATATGTAATTGAACTTTGATAAAAACAAAAACTATAATTAAATTATGTATGAAAAGACAGAGAAAAAAAGTCAAGGCTGTCTGGATATCTCATACAGACGGAATTTCCGATTAGATTTTTCGATGGTCATTGAATTTTTGCCTGCCAAGGCCACTAACTATCGGAAAAACCGTTGAATGTATTGTAATTCACACATTAAATGTTAAATAGTAACAAAAAAGCTTGTTTTCAGACTAAAAAAAGCAAATGAAAACCTTTTGCACAATAACTTACATTAACTTGATGTCAATTAAATAGATAACGAGATTAACAATAACTAGAATTTTGAAAATTAATAGGCGCTAATCCGAACCACAATGTTTATTTTTACACTGCACCAGACACTACTCAATATCAAATATTACTATTCAATCGCGACAAGATGTCCTTCAATTAAAACTACATTCCAAATACAAAAACCGATTTAGCTTATTTCTTATATTAAATAAATGAGGTATTGACGTATAAAAAATTATTTTGTTGTGCCACACTGCTAAAAAAAAGTAATTTAGGTAAAATAGAAATTTAATAACAAAAAAATAGAGTATTAAATATAAGCTCATCTTAAGCAACAAATTGTAATTCTTGAAAAGCCTGGATAAAATTGAATATTATGTAAATCCTAAATAGAAAATTGTGCAGGGGAACCAAAACAAAACACATTTTTAATTTAGTTTTTTTTAAACAATGTGTACAGTGTACATAATTCTATTAGAATATTTTCACATATTAAGTGCAAATTAACTATCACTTTGCAAAAACATGACTTAGTACCATATACAACATCTTATGTCATTTATTGAAGTTCTAAGGAATTTTTCCGTCATATTTGTTTATAGACTTACAATTTAGCGAATTATAATAAATTGAGTATTTATTGAAAACTCAATCTGTTGCCTTTGGGAGGAGGGGGGGGGGGCATGACCCCTAATATTTTTTTTTAATTGAAACAAATCTTTAAAAAAAACTTATACATAATGTGTTTAATGTTTATTAGCTAACTATGTTTATTAAAAAAATTTACATAATATTCGCTTTGTCCCTCTTCAATAAACTCAGTTCAGTTGACAATACAGGTAATTATGGTTAATAACCATTTACTCTTCTATCATTTTCAGAGGGTCAAAAGTATCATTTAGCATTTGAATGACTTAAAAAAACTGACAGTTTAAATTTACAAAAACTATCAAGAATGTGCATTCAATTTTACAGAGAAAAGAAAGAAACAATTACAAAATTATTTCTATTTCGAAGAAACATTTTTAAAAATCATTGTCCACAAGACCATTTAGCATCAAATGATGCAACCTAGGAAAACATATTAATTTGAAATTTTAGTTTTAAATTTTAGCAGATTGGTTTTGGAATGCTACAGTCTACTTTTTTGATACATAAGACTAATTACAAATTTTGGCAAAATGCAACATTTTTTTAACCAAAAAAGTATAATTATAAATCAATAAAAGCAAGGAAATTTTTTTAATATACAAAAAACTAACTTTTTAAAGATGTTAATGCTACTAAACACTGTCATGTCTATAAAACATTTTATTTTAGGACATTTAAGTCAAATTCCAGAAAGTTGCAACTTCATCCTCTTAAATTACTATAGAAATCAGTAATTGTTTTTTTTTTATCTTATGGTTATTTTGAGTATTTACTAAAGAAATCCTACATTCCGTCAGTTATTAACGATTCGTACCCACAGATTTTGGTAATAAGGGTAATTAACTCTGCCATATTTTGAGGATCTCCACTTTTTAAAGAGACTTACTTCATATTTAATTTAGGTCCCAAGCAAAGGTAAAAAAGCATACCAAGACATCACTCTTCAGATACTGTTATTTTAAGTAAACCAGATTCATATGAGCACAGGACTGCCTTTAGGGGTTTTGCAAAATGTGCTTTTGCAGACTCAAAACTATTAAAGGAGAAAAAGATAAATCAAAATGCAACGCATTTCGCACAGAGCCTCACATTGGCGGCATTGTATGTAGATGATTAGTTTTGCAAGGTCAAGGCAGAACAGTGATACCGGCACTTTTGTGCTGACAGGCTTACTGCCAACTTTTACTTGCACACTTTAAACACTTGGCTTGAAGACTGTATACTTTTTTATGTGAATGAGTGTTATAGTGATGAAAAATACCTGGAAAATTATAAATAAGGGTATAAATAAATACCTAGAGTAAATACTCAATACTCTCAGAGGGATATGGATGTTAATATTTTAAATACATATATTTGAAATATTAATGCTATAAATAGCTATATTTACTCAATATATTAATTATTGCAATAATTTTTTATATGCTGATAAATATATTATTATATTACATTAAAAAAAGCACAAATGCTAAAAAAATTTAGATACAGACATTTAAACCTGGCACTTGAATGTCAGGTTGTCCAGAAACATACAAAATTTATAAAAAATTATTTAAAATTTGAAGTGTGGAGAAGTCATTTATAATCATATGCAACAAAAAAATATAACTAAAAAAAATCAAATTTTTCCATCAAAATATTTAATATTGTTCTCATGCAGTTATAACAAATTTACACTTTAGCCAACTTGCTTATCCCTTAGAGATATATAACCGGATATTTATATAGACTTCTTGAAAACAATTATCAGGTTAATTATTTATGACGCTATAAAAAAAAATCGGGTAATTATAAGAGAAAATATATTTTCTTTTTTAAAAAAAGTATTAACAAAACAAAATAAAAAGTGTGTTGTCTCACTTCATTTGTTTTGAGAAACTTCAAAAAACAAACTGTAACATAAAATGAGCTCCCCTGAGGGGATGTCATGTGACCAGAAGCAGCCAATAGATGGAAATCCATGATCCATATATGCATCAGATTAAAAAAATCTATAGATCAGTGGACCTATTATTTTTATACTAGCATTAAATGTTTGAATCAGGGTTTTAAAAAAAACTGTTTTTTTTTCATGAAAAACCCAACCCACTTGGGTTTTTGGGGGGTTTTCAGGGTTTTAGGGATTTTTTCATGGTGTTAGGTTTTTTTTTCAGTATTTTGGATGCTTCTTTCAGGATCTTGTGGTTTATTTAGGGAAGTTTCAATTATTTATTAAAACTTCTTAAAACTAACAGAACATATAGCGAATGTTATAGAGATAATCAGGAATGTGGTAATTTAAATTAAAAACTAATAAAAGTGTATTTAATTGTTATATAAATATATACATTTAAATTTTAAAATGCATTGTTTAGGACCAAGTCTTGTTTGTGTATGTGTAAAGAAATTATATAACCCAGAATATTGTATCTATTGAAATTTAAATTAGAATTTTAAAAAATGCATTAATTATATTTAATTGTTATATAATTAGTATAAATTTAAATTTGTAAATGTACTTTAAAAAGGTACTAAAAATTAACAGTATATTAATAATAATCATAAAATATTAATTGAAAATTATATGAAATAAAATAATTATTTCTTTGTTTGTATAAGAAGTTTCAACTGTTATTAATTTCCAGTAAAGGCAATTTTAAGTTCAATTGCCCACTTGGGTTTTTTCAAGTGGGTTTTTTTGAGAAAAAAAAAGACCCAGGTTTTTTCGGGTCGGGTAAAATCATAACCAACCCTGGTTTGAATATCTCAAATTGTGTTAAATTATCAATATTTGATTGATTATAAATATTTGATACATACAGTCTAACTTTTTTAAAATGACCTTGTTTACAACGACAACTCGTTCGGTCCCCAGAATTGCCCATAGACCATAATGTTATAGTATCTTGCCTATAACAACAATTTTTAATTAGCTCCTCAGTTATAACAATAAAAATATATGTTTTATGATATCCCAAATGCCTTCTTAAAGAAAACCATTTCAAAACATTTCTTAAAGATTTTTTAAAAACTTTTTTTCACTATTTAATTCTTATTTTAATGGCCAAAAAAAGTGAAAAGTCGCCCAATTTGAAGTTTATTTCCCACTTAAAAATTAGACTGTGGAGAAGGAGAAATATTAAAAACTACTACTAATACCACGTGACGCGTCAAAAATTATTCAAAGATGTTATTTAATAACTTTAATTAATAATATGATAATACTCAATACAATAATATATCATACCCTTTAAATAATTTTAAAAAATATTTAACAAACATTTGAAAAATTCTTTTAGTTATTTTTATATGTACTAATATATTTATCAACATATAAGAAATTATTGCAATAAATTCTTATATGTGTAAATAAAGCTGTTTATAATATTAATATTTCAAATATATATGTATTTTGCAATACTAATTTTTCAGAAAATGAATTTAGCTTGTCCCATGCTGGTAAAACCTGGGTAAAATTTTAATTTAGCCTGTTTGAATTATAATGTGTTGAAACTGGTGATGCCAATATTCAAGGGATCGCAATATTCATGATATTATAAGCCTGTATCCTAGAGAGGATTGATATTGCATGCTAAGAATACAAATTGGAGAATGTTGGTGGAGCATGGACTCAAGCTGATCACTACCTATATTTCCTATAAACCAATCAAGGAATTAAATATAAACTCTTCGCCAAAATGAATGATTTCCAATTAATCGTAATTGTTTGAAGAACACGTTTATTTTGCAAAATCAAAACAACAAAAATTTAATCCTGTGGTTTTACAAGTTGAAAATAAATTTTATAAAACTAAGATTTACGATTCATAGCTTCCAAGGCAATTCACATGCAACTAAAACAAATATTAAATATTTTCCCTATCGAAACCAAACTTTTTGTGTAAATATCTATTCAATGTTACAGCCATAATTTTAGTTCAAAAAATGTTGTTATAACTAAGCAAATTATTACCTAAAACATAAAAGGTCTATGGACAATTCAAGAAACCAAACAACAATATAAACAAGTTGTTGTTGATGTAATCAATATCCATGTAACAATGATGGGTTAATTTTATAGTTGTAAAGTCGATTTCTAGAGTGTTGCATCAGAGGGACGTAATGTTAAAATCAGTTAATGTTCAGCTATTAAACATAAATGTCAGAAGATTTGAAATGTAGTCTTAGTACCAGGTTTAATTGTAATTTGAATTTCTTACTTTACCTGAGAGAACATATGAAGGATGTAGTTGCAGATTTCCCATTCTCCTCAGTAGAACTAATATATAGGTTCCGGTCTGTTCATTGGCAGCTTTTGATAAACGTAAATTCAATCGGAATAAGTCACCAGACCCTGTATCGTAGTTCTACTAGGAGATTGTGAAATGTACAACTACATCTCATATGTAAAATCACTAATGTTTCTCTCAAAAAGAATAGCAGCATTAAAACACACTATTCAGCAACATTTGCATATTTTTTTGTCTTTGCATCAATGCATGCGAGGAAAAAAAGTATATTTTGCACGCTATGCATTAAAACACCAACCAAGGCGCCTATGCATTAAAACACCGAAAATAAGCAAATTAAATTTTTAAATACATTATATAAAAAACAAAGTAATAGTTAAAAACTTTAAACAAATTCAGTCAGCATTGGTAGACAACCAGTGAAACAAAAAAAAAATCCACAGAACAAAGTAACCAAAATTCTTTTTGAAAATGCATAGAAAAAGGAAATTGACAGCAAAACCTCAAATACTGCATCAGAGAGAAAGTATAGTGTTAGAAACAAAACAATGTACACAAAACAGGACAGTTCCACGATAGATTCAAGACCAAAATGAAACTAAATAAATTCAATTTTAATCCCACATAGTCAAGAAACACCAAAGCCAGCAAACAATGTAACCAAAACATTGTACACAATTCATCAAGATAGTGACAGATTCAATATATGTCTACTCTACAAGCAATGTTAGAAATTGGAACAAGAAATTTAGGAACAATGTATACTACTAACTAAAAAAAAACTAGGAGCAAATGCACATTATCTAAGAGCGTTATTGATAAAAAATTATTTACTTTTTAGAAAAATGCCTTTTTTTTTTAATATACCCACAAATTCTGGTGCCTAATGGAAGATTTTAAGATTGCTTGAGTTTCGTTATTATAGAATCACCAGAGTTTTGCGATTTTAGGAATTACAATTTACGACAGGAAGAGTTTCTGGATATTACGGTCACCTGAGTTTCTGAAGTTTAAGATTGGCAGAATTTTGGCATTTTACAATTGTAGGAGTTTCACAATTTATAGATAGCTGAAGTTGTGTGATTTTAACAATGCCGTACTTTTCCACTTTTTACAGCAGAGCATTTGATAAATTTAGGATAGGTGCAAATTTGTGATTTTAAGATTATTTTTGGTGAAATTGTTGGATACCATAACAAAAAAAATGACATTGGCGATTTTGAAAAACTAGTCCTAAAAACGTGACAACTTATTTTGCTGTCAGTCTGCTGAAGGATTTGGTCGTATTTTGCAAACTAGCATCCTTTAATTTCGAAGTCTGTGCATATTAGCATGGACTATTTGTATTTATTAAAAAAGCTTAACTGTGGGCCACCCCTGTTTATAATTGGTGCATAAAAATAGATTTTCAAAACAACTTAAATTCTGAGTGACAAGCCAAAAACATGTTAAAACATTGTTTTTTAGGATATTTCAGTTTAGCAACAGACAAAAGTTAAGTATTTATTCTATTGATCCGTTTAAACAAAATGAAAGAGCTCGAATGGTTGGTTTTGAGTTCATCTGATTATGATAATTTTGGATCAAACCTAAAAAGACCATAAAATAAGAGCTCTTTGAAAATACAATAAGTTAACAAGAAAAATTACAAGGAACAGCTGAAGCAAAACAATTGAAAGTAAAATTTTTGATAAATATGTAGTCCAGGCAACGAAGCTCCCTCTTATGTACACTTATTCTATACTGAACGTCTTACTCATTTTGTAGGCACGGTGTTACTTTAATATTTTACCTATTTTCATATTCTATTTTATCTATTTCATTTAATTCGTCGGACCCCAGTGGGAAAACGGTCAAATAATCCTACTGTTCTTCATCTTCGGAGTCAACTTCAGAGACCCCATTGAAGCAAGTCCCCTGGCAATTTAGGCATGCTGAGGAACATTCGAGACTTGCTTTTTTGCAGCTACACTTTACAGGAGGTTAGGTTAGGTTTGAATTATCGTCGCACTAGAGCTACACGAGGGCTATTGGCGACGGGCGTCGTATTTTAGAACCACAGTCAAGTGACGAGCCGACACCTGAATAGGCACCCAACGCAACCGTTAAGGGCGACATCTTACGCAGCGTTAGGACTTTGAAGGATATTTAACGTGCACTCCCTTACACGGGGTATTATTCGTCGGACATTTTGGCTGCACGGGCCGTTGATAGGTCGGCAGTTATTTTGGCGATGCCCGGACCCGAACCTGGGACCTTTCGCATGCTAGACGAGTGCCTAACCGACTGTGCTCCCCAGCCCCCTTTACAGGAGGATTATCTGACCGCTTTCCCACTGGGGTCCAGCGAATTAAATTAAATAGATAATATAGAATATGACAATAGATAAAACATTAAACTAACAGCGTGCCTACAAAATGAGTATCTGTGTTATTTAGACGTTCAGTATAGAATAAGTGTACATAAGAGGGATTGTCAGTCCCATAAAGTTAATGCATTACTCTTGGAATCACAACTTCCACAGATGTATTGCTTTGCCATGTTAGCGCTTTTTCCCCCACGCACGGGAATCAACATAACATCGAAATGAAACAAATTTGAAATGAAAATGTTATCTAGTTATTTAATTATATATTTTTGAAATTTTAAAATGCTAAAAATATACAGCAGATGGTGACACTATTTTAAAACTTTCAATTTATAATTAAATAACAGGATGTTATATTTTCTTTTCAATTTTGTTTTAAATTGACGTTATGATGATTCCCATACCTAGTTGAAATGGGATAACATGACAAAGCAATTCTTTTGCAAAAGTTGTGATTTCAAAACTAATGCATTAGCTTTATACTAACAGTCCCTTTTCACTCAAAACTGAAACTGTTTTAAAATTTGAAGAAAAATTGATAAAATAGTAAAGTAAGATATATTATTGAAAAGAATTAAATTCTTTACCACTCTAGGGCCAACATTTAGTTGTTTGGTGTATTATTGAAGAGATCCTGTCAAAAAAGAGGAAAAATGTGGAAAAAAATGTTTTCTCCAAAATTACAGACTTTCGAGAGCGGATCTCGAAAACTATACAAGATAGATATTAAAACACTTGAGGGATGAAACTTGTAGCAAATTTTAATCAGCTTTCAATTTGTGTATTACAATTATATCGGTAGTTTTTAAGATATAAGCAAAAAAAAAGAAAAATGGGACATTCAACCCCACCCCCTCCCAACTTCGGATCAGGGGCTAGGGGCGGGGACTTTTGATATGTTTACCTCCTAACTAGTCCAAACAAAGTTATGAAGTCAAAAATTGTATTCCAAAACTTCCCCTCTATAACTCTTCGTTGCCTGGACTAATGGCTAAATTGTTCAAGTTACGTAAGGTAAATGAAGGAATGGGACTCTGTTCACCTGAACTGAGAGATGTGTCACAGAAATCAATGCGGAACCGTACTAGGTACTATGCACCGGTTGAAAAACAGCAATTTGTGATTGCGAAGTTCCTAGTTGTTCAAAGTACTAAAAATATTTATGACAAAGTACATCTTTTGTATAGGCTCATGTATAATTTTATTGAAAAACTTTGGCAAATTAAAGCTTGTTTTATTTTATATTTAACCTCTCTTTAAAATATATGTAATCAACGAGTTTCCTATGTGGCAACAAAGTAAAGTAACTTTAAGTTGTGTTTAAAGAAGCATTTCATACACAAGAAACATGTGTTATTAAGAACATACCAAGTATTAATATATATTTGTAACCAATCATTTATATAAGTAAAAAGTTAGGATTTTACGTTTTCAAGCAATTTTAACCGGAATTATGCAATATTAAAATTTTACTTGAATAAGCAATTTGGAAAATGTCGAGAAGAACTAAAATTGACTCGCGAATGTGTACGATTAAGAATTGACAGCAGATGCAATGAATGGGTTTTGCTCGCGCTTGACGCTAGGGCGAATGCCGATGTAAACAACATCACCAAAACAATTTGACAATAGGAATCCCGGCGCCTTGTTTGGAATTTCATTGTGCTCTTCGGCAGAGAAACGATTGTCTCATAATATCCACACTAAACGCTTGAGCGCTTTCTTAGAAACCTGTGACACTTCGCGAGCGAAGGGCGACCGCTGATCAAACGAGTCGTAATTAAATAAGTCAAAAGATATAATCACACTGTGGGATATCAGTTACCAAAAAAAGTGAGCAACTTACAGGGTTAGCACAATTCCTTTTTTAGCCCCCCCGCCCCCTCTTTTAGGCAATGATAAAAATAAAAAGCGCGCTTTATCTACAAATAAATACAGGGTATAGGAAGCGACAAGTCACTTATAAGGGGAATCGTCCTACCTTGCGATTTAAGCTTTCTTGGCATCTTCTAAAGATTTCACCTCCAAACTTTGGACATTCTTGCCTGCATTTTTGTTGAGGCTTCCATGATGAATATATCATGTTGAGGCCATGTGATCCCGAATCTTGGCTGGATTGCTTGGCTCTGAAAATAGCAGGCAGCGCGATCACTAACTACAGCACCGATCGAAGTAGTGCGAAAACTGTCATTCTGAAGACGCGCGAATACACAATAACGGTAAGCGCTGAGGAGGAATGGAGAAGAGAACAACTTTTTTTTAAGAAGTTTTGCGTCTTTCACTGGTTAGAACCTGAGGCTACGACTGTGCTCATTTTTGAGCATGGGGGAGAGAGCAGGGAGAAACGACCTTAGCGCCAGGGTTGCCGCAAAGCGCGCATCGGCGCCAAGCGCGGCGACATCCAGACCACATGGCGAAAGAAAAACAATGAGGGGCTGTGTTGACACAACACCGCGATATCGCGCGCTCGAGGTGACAACTCGCTGATAAAGACGCCGTCGTTTCGGGAAATATTGCTCCAAATGGGTGTCATAGTGCACCCAAATCGGCATTTTTGAAACGGTGTATTCCCTAAAAAAACGAAATATTGAAATTGATACGTCTCGCTGAAATACCCTATTTATATATCTAAAAGCGTTTTTTACAACATGTAGAGGGAGGGAACGTTAAATATGCTCCGAAATCCCGACGCTGCGTACGATGTCGCCCTAAACGGTTGCGTTGGGTGCCTACTCGGGTGTCGGCTCATCGTCTGACTGTGTTCTAAATTACGACTCCTGTCGCCAATAGCCCTCGTGTAGCTCTAGTGCGACGATATTTCAAATAAAACTACACTAAAAGCGTTTTTTTATTGTGATGCTGTCTAAAACCTGTCTTTTTTAATTGGTATATCGTCTAAAAAACCACGATAATGGTACGATTATGTATGGCTGAAATACTCAATTTCTACTTCTAAAACCGTCTTTTGTAATTAAGATGTCGTCTAAAGACGAAGTATTGACACAAATACTACCTATTTATACTCCATAGTATCGTCTAAATTACAAATTATTTAATATGTCAAACAACAAGAATAATCCAATCTTTATTTGATCGAAATAAGTATTATAAACGTTACCACACAAATAAAATTTATACCGCCTGAAGGACGTGAATTGGTTATGATATTGGTATGACGCTATTTGTCAATATAAAATATGAAAAAAGTTTAAAACTTAATAATTAAGTAACAATATCAGGGATTGGAAAGTTACTTTTAAAAAGTAACTGTTACAATTACAGTAACTTAATTAAAAAGGTAACTGTTACAGTTTCAGTTAATTAAAAAAGTAACTGTTGCAGTTACTTAATTAAAAAAGTAACTGTTACAGTTACTTAATTAAAAAAGTAACTGTTACAGTAACTAAAAATGAAAAGTAACTTGGTACAAAAACTTACGATTAATCCTTATTTGAAGGACTCGCTTTAGTAATGGTACAAATATAGAGACCGTAAGAGTAGATGCTTGCGCCACCTGCAGGTCAAATGGGTAAATACTTGTGTGGAAACATTGCACTGACTTCTGTTTGTTTACTGTTAGAGCCATTTCTACAATTATTTTTTATATCTTTATATGGTATTCTTCAATAAAATATTCGGAAATGAGTAAATCCAACTGCTGTGTAGTAGGATACACAAAGACAAAATCTTTCCAAAATCAGCATTCAAATTTAATATTTTATAGCTTCCCTTCTGAACATCGATTTGCTGGACGCAAAAATAAATGAATCGCTGCTGTGAATCTTTTATTTAAAAATATATATATATAAAAAATAGCTACCGAAATTCCATAGATTAGAATAACAACCTGCCATGTTTGTTGTTATTGCTATTTGCTCACTTAATTCTTTCTTCAGGGTTGCCCTCTTTTTGACGCCGTTTAAACATAGCCTAAACTATTACGTCAAAAACTCAATAAAAAACAGTATATATATTTTTTACTTTTCAATTAAATGCTAGAAGTAGTACGATACAGAAACTTAATTATTCAAATAATCCCCAGGATCAAAAATCAACGTATATGAATGCCAGGAATTGCTTACGATTGTCTTTTTTTAAAACTAATCATTAATGAGTTTGCAGGGTAAGAAAAAGTTTACTTTTCGTTAAAATACTTTTTCGTTAAAAAACATACGTTTCAGAATACTATGAAATAATTGTTTCATTAAAATTTATACTGTAATGGAGTTTGTCTTAGGAAACCATAATTCTGGTTAGATATACGTAGTACAAAATTTATTAATTTGAAAATTTTAATTTTTGAAATTAATAAATTAAAGATTAAAAAATAGAATTTGCATTTCAATTTTCTTTTTAGAAGTAAGTTTCTTAATATTTATTCTTATTATTCAGATTGAATACATGTTTGTTTTCGTATAGGATGTGACCTTTTTTTCCAAGCGGATTCATGGATTTCACTGTCAGAAATATCAATTTTAACAAACCCACAACGTAAAATACATTCCATCCTGATAAAATAAGCTAAAAACTAAACAACTTTAGAACTATGAATAAATATTCAGCGTACCAAACATTTGAACAAACATTTTTTTAAAGGAAACACAATATGTTAACGAAACCTTCGCGGCGATTGTTTCCACACAAGTGTTGCGGTATTCGGCCACTACGAGCGCATTGTCGTTTTTCTCGCTTACTTTACGGTCTCTATACCAAGTTCATTTTGTTTTGCAATGACATGAAGATTCTAATTTCTATAGGTTTCATGAAAGCTCATTTTTTATTGTAGGACTTGTATTTAGAGTTCTCCGAAATATACTTTTGTGTAAGTTTGAAAATACGAAAATAAGTCTTGTTACGTATTAAACGTAATTGCATTTACTGGAAAATCGAACCGCTGTTTTTCCGCCAATGAAGCGATATCTAATTTTCGACTAAAGGTATTATATCGCACTTATAATGAGCTTGTACCTAATTCAGTAACCATGGCAGAAGGGTCATTGCAATTTGACGTCATTGAGTGGCATCGCATTTATGGTCGAAAATAGACTTAGATGAAGTTAATTACGTTAAAAATATGTAGATATCAAATTAAAGTTCTGTATTTATAGCAGAATTCAATCGGTACCATGGTTAAAATAGTCTTTCATGCGTACTTAAAACCGAAACTTTAGATAAGAAATTTGTGCTCCTTATGTTATTGAGGGTATAAGGCCTTATTAGTGTCCAAATATATCATTTATATAGCATTTATGAGCCTTAAGTGGAACACGGAAGTTTTTTCAAGGAGAAATCTGAAAATAATCTGAAGCTCTCGAATTGATCATATTGCCCCAAGTGATCTCACCCCGCAATAATTGTTTTAAAAAAAAAGGTACAATTACTTTCACAGATGTTGTGATTTCAAAATGCACTAGATCTATGTTATTGACCATCCCTCTCAAAACTGTAATTAAGTTAAAGTTCTACTATGCAAAAAAATATAAGGGGTCAAAGGAACGCACATGTATAAAGATTCAAATTTTTTAGGGGTTAGGGGTGTAGTGAAGTGACTTTCATAAAATTAACTTGTATTTGAACTTAAGTGATTTAACGAATGTATCGAAAATTCGTGGTTGCCTTGGTGATGGAATTGTCAGAACTTGTTTAGAACTAAAATGTGTCGTCCTAAAGGGAGAGCAATTTATTCAACACAAAATAGTACAGACAGAAGTTTGGTTTCAACTAAATGTTATTACAGATTACTTTATATCTGCAACCAGGATTACCTTTGAAAAATATACAGGAATAAATCTTCAACTGACAATTGACATCGCTTTCAATGAACGACTGTGTCAAATCGGTAAATACAACCGCCAGACAGTACACGCCTCAAATTCAGCTATTATCTTAATAAAAATACAATAATAAGATAACGAACTTCAACCTCAGTTATATATAAAGATTTAAATCGTACAGTTAAACATTTGTCTTAGCTTTCAATGTATCATTCTAACACACAAACTGCAATTCCTAGACACAACTTAACACAGACTTCTACAACCAATAAAGCTTAACTTTTGTTAACTTTAAATATGATAATTTCAACTATCAAAAATTTAATTTTACTTATTTTAAGAATATCAGCCACTAAACTCAAGTTAGGTACTTACAAACTTTAAATCTCACTGATCGAAACCATTTTTGCCGTTCTTCTCATTTTGGCGGGAAAAAAATTCTAATCCCAATGCGCTGCCACTAAACTTCTGTCTGTACTATTTTGTGTTGAATAAATTGCTCTCCCTTTAGGACGACACATTTAGTTTACAAAACTACACAAAACATGCAGGACAATAAAACATGGAAGCCTTCTGGCCTAGTCAAAAACGACGTTGCAGTTTCAATTTCTAAAGAAGTTCTGACAATTTCATCACAAAGGCAGCCACGAATTTTCGATACATTCGTTAAATCACTTCAGTTCAAATATGAAAGTCAGTATTATGAAAAGTATTAATTTTATGAAAGTCACTTCACTACAGGGGCAGGCCCTGTTCTAGAGAAACTGAGACTATAGACACACAAAATAGGGTACTTGACTGTATCGCTAAAATACCTTCCAATATGAAATTAATTGTAGTTTGAGCCCAAAAATAACAAACGTATATATTTTTTTTGCAAAATAAGTCTTTAAATAATTCACAAAAATCATTTTAAAATGGCTTTTTTTTCATCGGTACGTCACGTGATCACAAACACGTTGATTTGGCTGACGTCACTAGTACATATAAACAAACAGGTGTGATGTTTTTTTTGCTTGCATTTAATCTAATTTACTATTAAAATAAGAATTATATAGATAATGGAAGGAGGTTTTACAGAAGTGGATAATTCAAATTTGCTTAAAGTAGATTCCAAAATGGTGTTTCAAAGTTTGTTTATAGTTACTAATGACATCATAGATACCACGTGACAGACACAAAGCGTTTTCGAGCGTAATTTTTCGTCCCAATTTTAAAATTCATTTTTCTCCCTTTTTATAGGGTATTTGAAAAAAGAAAAAATACGGGTCTAATATTTTTGGCATAAGAATATTTTAAGCCAATAATTTTTTTTAGTCAAATACCCTATTTTGGGGGCACCTTTACGGTTGTGTACACGGATTGCCCGTAATGATGGTTCTAGTTGGCCGATGTGTCATATTTTGCTACCGTTTAATCGGATTCTTTATAACATCGATCAAATCCATCACGTTAGGTCTAATATATAAGTCAGTCAAGATAAAAATAAAGTAGGGTCTCAAAAGGTTTTTTTTTAATTGATTGAAATTTTGGTAGATCTACAGTATTTAGCATAATAAAAACTAAAATTCAGGGGTCCTAAAATGCGGGGGCCCTAGGCCCGGGCCTAATGGGTCCTATGGTAGATCAGACCCTGGCTGGGAGTGAGGGCTGGCCAAATATTTGGCACAAAAGTTATCCAAATTAAAGACATTTTGTCGAAAGAATGACTGAGAAAGCTGAAATCATTCTTTTACAGTTTGATGTCATTTGAAAAATATGAGAACTCGTTTTGAAACCATATTATGAGTTGTGTGACGCTGATGGTCTGGTATTTCTTGTAATTGTGATTAATTCACTTAATGAGGCCAATTTCAAAATTTACTTTTGAAAAAGTTCAATTAAATAGATCATTAAGTGCCTTTACTTAAATTTTAAAACCAGCTCAACATTAGATTGTGTCATAGCTATTATAATTATAATTACAATAAAGGAGTTCATTTATTTTGCAAAGCTCAAATTTATTTCAATCATTTTTAAATTACAATATTTTTTTAACAGTAGCGTAAGTTTTAACGAGTTAGCCACTATCATGTGATATACCTTTGCTGGTTATTAACTTAGCTCGAAAGGAGAACAGTACCTAATATATATTTTAGAAAATTTTAGCTATAGAATTCTATTCAAAAGGTTTTTTGAATCTGATTTACCACAACTAAACGTATTTAGCGATTAAAGAAACTGAAACAGGATTAAAAAAAAACATTAAATATTTCGGCTCTTTTTCAAAACACTACTTCTCCTAACGGTTTTAAGAATTATACAAATTTTTTAAATGTGTTCATAAAAAAAGGTACTCAAAACTGTCAAGGAATATAAAGCTAGAATAAAAAGAAAAATTTCTGTGAAGGTTAATGTGTAAAAGTTTAAAAAATTTAGATTTCATTTTTTCCTTTTGAAAAAGTTAAACACAATTGATTTTAATTATTCCACATATTTGTAAAATATATATGTGTCAATGCAGGAAAAAGATCAGAGCTCCATATTATTATTATTATTTTCAAAAGTCCCCGTAAATAAGCATGCATGTCACAACGTTACTTTTAATCCCACAATGGTGTTTTTTAGCACAAACCACCTTCATAAACATATCTAAGACTGGGCATTACAAAATTCAAGATCATGTCAAAGAAAACAAAATTATACACAATTTGGCATCGATTGAACAAAAGTTTAAACCATTTGTTTCAAGCACTTTTGTTTATTAATATATTTTTTTGAGAAAAAATACTACTCAAGCCAATAATTGGTCAGAGCATTTCTGGATATACAATTAACAAATTTTGGTTTGTTTGACGCAACAAATTAAGATACATTATTGGGCCCTGTCCAATAATTACCCCGTGTCACCCTAAGAGAGGAAAAACATTCTCAAAGTCTTACCTGAAATCTGCCTACTACACCATCGAGTTGATCTTTGTTGGAGCATCATTTTCTTCAATCTAATACTGAATGAACGTTTTGCTGTTTAGAAGTTTTTAAGCCACACTATTCTTACACTTAAGAAACTACATTAATTTGAAGGATTTCTGAAAATCCTCCTAAGGTTCCAGCACTTTACAATGTTAAGATTTTTAGGACTTCACACAGGTTTTAAATCATCATACTCTGGTAGCTAAGATACTCGAATTTATGAATCAGCAAAAACCTGAAATGTTTCTAAACTTCGATTACTAGTTCATTCGAATTGCAGTGTTGTGAACCACACAAATATATACACTTTTCTTACGTAAAACATTCAACTCTTAAGTTCTTCAAAAATTCCGTGAGTCGATTACCAGCAGTCACTCGTGGTAAGTTATCAGTTTGGAGGCATGAAATATTCCCAAGTTAAATAAATACAATTTATGATTGATCAAAATCAAGAGACCCTTTTCTTTAGTTTAAAACTTTCAAAGGCTTAAGTTTTTGAAATCTGAAGAAAGATCTGAAGCTTACTGTTTTCTCACTCTGAAGATGTAGAACTCCCCATTCTTCGAAACCTTGGAGAAACTCTAACCATCACTTTCAAACTCCACGAAACGCACCAATCAATGAATTTTACGCACCATTTTATTTGTCGCACACACACTAAACCAATAGATATAGCATTTGCTCTGATATAACACAGAAACGGCTAAAGACAACAAAAAAATCACCACCAATCCCAATATCTTATCTGAACTGCCTCGCTCTGGTCCATCATCTTTCGATTCTAGAATTTGAATGAGGTACTCACAACACAATCTGGTCTTTCGACTTTTTCAATAGAAAAATAAAATGACTAATTTCCCACGTTACATGGTTTTTTATACAATTAGAATTTTATTTTCCGTTTGTAAACAGTAGTCAAAAGCATAGCCGAGTAAATTCGAAGAAGAAACCTCCCACAAAATTATACCTAGGACTTGGTGTTGAATATATAAATAACAACATGTTCTTTTCACTACAGTACTTAAAATTTTTTTTGTTATTTGAGATTTTTTATGCATTTTTCATTTGCTGCAACAACGTTACAACTGGAAAACTATAGTTTTTGAGTTAATAGTAGAAGGATACCTGAAATTATGTTTACCAGATTCCCCCCGATAAAACGTTTCAAGATTCCTTACTTTTTCAAAAACAATATAGCATTTAAATGTTAAAGGAATTTTTAAGTCCACAAAAAATATGATTCATAGTAGCTGCAAGAGCTGTGTGGTGAAATATTCTGCATATTTTCGGTATTCTGCTGAACCATTTCAAATTTTTTTTCCCAAAACCTGAAAAATAGTTCAACCGAATACCGAAAATATGGTGAAACATTTCCCTACACAGTCGTTGCAGTTACTGGGAACCACTGTTATGGCAAAACCACCCACACAATTTAAAATAGTGTTTACCAGATTCCCCCCGATAAAACGTTTCAAGATTCCTTACTTTTTCAAAAACAATATAGCATTTAAATTTTAAGGGAATTTTTAAGTCCACAAAAAATATGATTCATAGTAGCTGCAAGGGCTTGTGTGGTGAAATATTTCTGCATATTTTCGGTATTCTGCTGAACCATTTCACAATTTTTTTTCCCAAACCTAAAAAATAGTTCAACCGAATGCCGAAAATATGGTGAAACATTTCACCACACAGTCGTTGCAGTTACTGGAAACCATTGTTATGGCAAAACCACCCACAAAATTTAAAATAGTGTAGAATCGGTTTTTTTAAAGTGATGTAGCAAATGAGCGATATATAAGTTCAACAACTGGTAAAATCTCTTGATAGTTTTGTGTCTTAGTCTTGGTGGTGCCAAAGTCCTTAACGTGAATTTTGTGGACAACTAACCTAACTGATTTATTAGCTTTTTAAGTTAAAATTCTTAGCGCATGCAATACAATATTTGAAAAGGTTGTTACTTTCTGATGATTCTGTACTGAAAATTCGTCTTAAGGGCGAATGAGCCCGATCGACCCCGGGTCTCCAAGCCAAAGGGCTTCAGTGTTAATCCAATGGTGAAAAAATATTTTCTAAGCCACATTTTCCCGGCAGTATTGAATATTTTTACAAACGGGTGTTTTTATGTGATAAATGTAGCTGACTAACAAGTCCCGACAATCCTACTTTTTGAAATTGGTTCGAATATATTGTTTAAAAAAAATTTTAATTAATAATTTTACACAAAATATTCGAGCCAATTTCAAAAAGTGGGATTATAGAGACCTGCAAGTCTGCCCCATTTATCATATAAAAAACCGTTTGTAAAAATATTCATTACTGCAGGAGAAATGTGGCTTAGAAAATAATTTTTGCCCATTTGATTAACACTGCGGCACTTTGATTTGGAGACCCGCGGTCGATCGGGCTCATTCGCCCTTAAGCATAACCGCCCATTTTTCGTGCGCTATGCATTATCTCTTTCTAATGTGGTTAAAATTATGAAATTACCCGCACTGTTCCTGGGTATTTCCTTCAAAATAAGCCTCAAATCAGCACCCACACCTAAACCATACACACTCTGTTATTGTAAAGTAACTGAAATATTTATTTCATTTCCGAGAATAAAAATAATGAAAGGGGCTTTGTGGAGGGCGGAACTTCTTGCTAGACCGAAAGAGGTGTTTTCTTTATGGGACTGTAATTTTAAAATACTACAAAAAAAGAATAATTCTGATATATTCGTAGATTTCGTCTATTATTAAAATGATATTACTGGAGCCGAGTATCTGTATCAAACCAGTTGGGTTGTTGGTTTTGGGGCTCAATTGTTATTGCTAGGAACACACAACAACACGGTTTAGCGTGTGTTTATTTAGAATTTGTTGAAATACTGTTTGCCGAAATACTTTTTTTTCTACATTAGCTGTTTTTGCCATTGATAGGGATAGTTTCGTGTCTCAGTGGTTAGGGTTGAGTGAACTAACAATACATTAGAGCTAAACGAAGACTTTTGATTACGGAATTCGTAATTTTTTTTTAACCGTAACCAAGTGACGAGGCCGACACCAAATCTTGCACCAAACGCAACCTGACATTGTACAAGTGGTCAAGACTTTACACCACAACGGTTTTAACCCATTAAAAGCCGATATATGAATTGCGAGCCAAAAAATATTGATTTAAAAAAAATTATTTTGATGGTTAATGATGAAAGTATCAAATCATATTTAGTTTAATTTTCTGATTTTTTTTATTTAGTTAAGAGATATGATAAATTTCCAAAATGTGAGACTTTCCAGTAAAGGGTTTAAATAAAAAGACCATAAAATACCTTTAAGTTATTTTTTTTTAAAACTCATGTTTGTTATTGACTTGAAAAAAACCCTATTTTTTCTATGATCAATTTTCCTTAACGTAGTAACTTGAAATAATAATCTTTTTTATGGCTTGCTTCTTTCTGATGAATTAAAAAAAAGTTATTATTTTGTTTAATTTCAAACAAATTTTTTAAATTTAATTTTGTAACAATTACCAATGAAATCCAGAAACTTTAATACGCGATGAAAAACAAAGAAATTTTTGTAATATGTATTAATTACTTGAGGGAGAAAAAAAATATTTATCAGTGGTTCCCAAAATGACTTGGCAGTTAATGGATTTCAACACTCACCAGTCCCATAACATGGCGTTTTTATTTGAGGTTTTTTTTTCAGATTGTCCATTTTCATTCAGACTTTGTTTTACATTTCCGTTCAACAGAGATGTTTAATACTTTACTATCAATGTAGCATCCGCACTATCCAGTACATTCGAAAATGCAAAATATTTTTTCACAAACATTTAATGTTTTTAATTACTGACGCGTATTAGTTTTTTCTGCAACAAGCTGATTTTTCTAATAAAAAATAGAGGAGAGGAAATATTTTTAAATGTCTTCGATGCTTGAAATAAAATTTTCATTCAATTTTTTTCTATGTGGTAAACAGAAATTCCTGAAATCACGTTTAAAAAATTCTTTTATTTATAAATTCGGTATCGGCATCAACCCTTTCATCTTTAAGATAACAAGCGATGATGAAAGAAAGAAACAGCTGTTCGAACATACCTGAATTATTCTTAGTGTTTGCAAATTCTAAAATTAACTGTAAAACAACCTGCATGTATATAGAGACATGCGTATTTTGTAGCCTTTCTCCGAATCAACTTCCAAAAAATGTTGGTAATCGTAAAATATAGATTATAATTTAAAAAATAATTGTGAATCTTTTAAGATTCACAATGTATAGTTTTGAAACTGCATTTTTAATTCATCATATATGTATAAGATAAAAAAAAATTGAATAGGTATTTCAATTAGAGAAAAGTTATTTGAGTGTAAATATATGAGGGCCATTTTAACTTTGAAACTGCATTTTTAATTCATCATATATGTATAAGATAAAAAAAAATTGAATAGGTATTTCAATTAGAGAAAAGTTATTTGAGTGTAATATATGAGGGCCATTTTAACTTTGAAACTGCATTTTTAATTCATATATATGTATAATATAAAAAAAAATTGAATAGGTATTTCAATTAGAGAAAAGTTATTTGAGTGTAAATATATAGGGCCATTTTAACTTTGAAACTGCATTTTTAATTCATCATATATGTATAAGATAAAAAAAAATTGAAAAGGTATTTCAATTAGAGAAAAGTTATTTGAGTGCAAATATGGGGGCCATTTTAAATTTGCTAAGATTTTATTTTTTTAAGAAAGTAATTATCGAAAGCAACTTCATAGAATGTTATTTTTTTATTAGTTTTAAGTGGAAAATATAAATGATCTCTACTCTTAGATATTTTATTTTCACAAATCTATCTTCCCTCGGGATAAAATTCATCTTGATCTCAATATTGGAGCAGTCTTAAGATGAAGAATTTTTCATATTCCCTACTACGGTCTTTTCATAATAGCCTCTTATTTTTAAACTTGAATTTATTCAAATATACATTCATATAAAAGAGATATCAAGCCAGCAATCTCTTCATTTTTGAGAGCTCAGACTTCAACTATTTTTCTAAAGAAGACCTTAAATTGAAATGTCATCTGGTAATAACTCACTCCTTTTGAATATCATTTAATCATTTCAAACCATCTGACAGCTAATAAAGCCCGGTTCTCTTTTAATAAAT
Source organism: Oedothorax gibbosus (assembly GCA_019343175.1). NCBI lineage: Eukaryota > Metazoa > Arthropoda > Arachnida > Araneae > Linyphiidae > Oedothorax > Oedothorax gibbosus. The sequence continues at coordinate 1,028,378 of JAFNEN010000005.1, forward strand.
CCGGATGTTTATTTCTGAATATTCGTAGGGTTGTGCTTGTAGATCCTGCTTATTGTTAGGAAAATTCAAAAGAGCGGCGGTAGAGATTTCAATCTGGTCAACAAAAAGTAACCCGAAGGCAAAAACGTCCAAGTTTATTATTTTATCATTTTTCATCCACCCCCCCCCCCCACTTTTGCAGAAAGAGTTTGAGACGCTTATAATTAAGGTCCTACCTGTTGCTTAAATAGAAGAAAAGATTTTAATAAATATAGAATTCCACTCCCTTTGAATTCAAGTTATAGCGTTTGCAGATTTCTTTAAGTACGTTATGGGTCATTCTTAAAAAAAGGGCAAGTTTCTGTCCTGGAACCATTTTTAGAAAGAAGAAAAATTTATCTATAACTATTTGCTTGATTATGATTATTTACAGCTTAGGGAATGTACTCATAACATTTAAAATTTTTTAACAATAGTATTTAAGGGTCAAATATTAACTACACCATGTAAATCCTCACCTCCGTGTTGTGTCCCGGCTCACATTTTAGTTAAGTTATAAGCTCTGATAAAATATATTGAATTAAATACTAAATATTTTGTAACTGTAATTTCTATTTAAATGAATATTTGCTAAATAAAAAATAATCTTCAATCAACAAAATTATTTGTACAAGTGTATTTTTAAATTTCAAATGTCTTTGACCAAGATAAAATTATCACCTCCATTACAATTATATTTTAGTTTTAAAAAAAGACTTTAGAGAGGAGTATTTGATATTAATTTGGCTTTAAACAAGAGAAAGACATCTCTTTATGAGTTATGTGGGTAAGAAAAATTCATATGAATTAGTATTGGGTTCATTTTTCTCGAATAAATGCCATTTAATACAATTTTTTTTTGAATTCTCACCTCCTTTGCCGTTGGTGAAGAAAATGTTATATAGGGGAGAGTGGGGACTAATGGGACAAATTTTTATTAACCTCTGTTTTCAGCAAAAATACAAGAATTTTAATTTCTTTTTTTACAAGCTCATAAACTGAACATTCATTTATTTAAAAAGTTATTAGGCTGATGCTAAAACATTACCATATTTTGGTTGTTGAACACTTTAAAATCATTTTAATTTTCGTTTATGTATGAAAATGAAAATGTCCCAGTAGCCCCCATGTGCGGGGTCCAATGGGATAGTGTGTCATTCTAATGGGACATGGTAAATGCTGTCGTAATTAAAATTCTAAAAAGTGGAAAAGGAAGCAGAAAAAGACCCGAAATAATATTTGAAAGCAAACTCTATCAACATATATGCACACACAATGAAATTTTATTTTTAAAAAACAATTACTTCATATTGAAAGGTGAAAATCAAAGTTTAAACTCAAATTCGAAGATGTTAACATACGCATAGTTATTTTTAATCAATCACTGGAGAGGGTAGTTAAAGGACTAAGTATTCTAAATTTATCCAAAACTTGTCCTCTTTTTCAGAGTACGTAAATTTAAAAAGAAGTTTAAAGTGTTAACAACTAAAATATGGTAATGTTTAAGGATCTGTCGAATGACTTTTTAAAAAAAAAGACAGTTTAGTTTAAGAGCGGGAAAAAAAGAAATTAAAATTCTTGTATTTTTCCTGAAATACAGAGATTAATAAAAATTTGCCAATTAGCCCCCACTCTTACCTATTTATATAAGAAAGTATTGATTTTAAAACAGTAGGAGATGAATTAACAAATGTGTATAAATTCAAAATTTTAAATACATAGATTAAGAAGATAGAAAAGTATTTTTGATGCACATTCAATTCAAATTAACCTTAAGTACTTCACGTTTATTCATTTAATAAATATTAATTGCAGCTTATTGTAAATTGATCTTTTTATTCCTGAATCTAATATTTATTTAATATTATTTTTAGTATTCTTAATTTAAATGTCAGTTATTTATTTATATAACAAATTCAAAATTTAATTATATATTATCTTTTTGTTCTTACCTGTCCTCTGCCGTTTGCACCAGGCCTTTGTTCTTTTGGCAGATCTCTTTAAGATGACAATCTTCTCCATTCTTCTGAAGATTTTTTCCAAAAACGCAACAACTATAGACTTTGGCTGCTGAAAAAGTTATTTGTTTCTTGAAATTTTCAGAACTTTCATTTTCTTTATCGAAAATTAATTATTAAGTTTCGAATTAAAAAAAACCGTAACCACTCATTAAAATCAAATGTCTTTACAATTTGCAAGTTGACAACAATGCTAGCTCAAAGTAGGCTCAACAGTAGTTTTTAAAAACGTTCCCAGCAATAATTTTTTAAATGTATTTCAATTTTATGTCATAAACTATGACAGCTCAAAAATTGTTTGACAGCTGGTTGCTTATCTGACCACTTCACGACCAAATTCTAACCGTGAAATGACAAGGTCTCTTCACGAATTCCCGGTCAGACTGACCCGTACATCCTCCCCAAAAATAGGACAATCTAGGCAGAATGCTGCTGAACCAAACCTGGAGCATCATCAACGAAATCTCCACGCGCTCTGGCTCAACCTATCCTTGGACTATATATAAATTCCTTGGAAAACTCCGGGAATATTTTCCGGAAGCGTTTCTATAGCAACAGGCTGTGTACGTCACCTGACTCATTTTAATCACTTTTTAAATTCGCTCGAGTTGGTTTTAAATTCATTTTTGTCCGGTTAGTTAGTCCGGCACAATATAAAAAGAGTTTGGGAATATTTTGATTTGACTTTTTTTTACGGGGATAAAATAAGCATTTGTTTTGTCGTCGTTTGCGACATTGGTGTATTGTTGTTGACTCATTTTTAATCAATTGTTATATTAACTCGAGTTGGTTTTAAATTTGTTTGTGTCTAGTAATAGCGACCGACATAATAGAAAAGAGTTTTTGTATACTTAGATTCGACACTTTTTCAAGTAAAATTGGGAAATTAAGTTAGAAACAAATACTAATCCACCTTTTGGAATGAAATGTAACGGAAATATATATATATATATTACATATATTACGTAGTTCAATTTAATTGGTGAAATTGTGAGGGGGCCCAAAATGATAAATGGTTGGGTTTCTCTTTTGTACTGAAGTCTGGATTGGGCTTGCTTCAAAGACATACCTCCTCTGCCATGAGCAGGTAAACTGTAGTAATCACAACAAAGAACTGGGCCATTTTTTCTGAAATAATCAGTCTTTCTTTATACTTTCTTATATATTAGAGTTATTGAGTGCTTGCAATAATGTTCCAAGTCATTTCTTTAGTTAGTCATTTTCTGCAGTTTTTTTTTCCTTTTGACCACGGCAGTCCTGGCCTGGGACCTTAAAAATGTGATCGTCGGCAAGTTCGTAAACCAGTTACCCATGTTAACGACCAGTTACTAAACGTCTCATCTCGTCCATTAGACTTCAAGTAACTCTGCGTTGTCATCACATAATCCCGAATGTCTCCCCCTAAAACAGTGTGGGATGGTGATAGACGCGCCCCAGAGCTTGGGATTATGGGTAATGTGGACGCGGAATAGGTTGAAATTGAAATGGCAAATTAAATATTGTAATGATTTTTAGAGAACTGTGCATACTGTTAATGTTCTTCTTTCAAAAAAAGTAATTTTCACATAACTTAATGTAAACATTGCCATCATGCGTATAGGAGAATTTTCCACAATGTTTTTATTACTTTTTTTTTTTTTTCAAACTGAAACTTTCGTGAAGGAAGTAGTTGGTAGTATGGAAATATTCTTGTGAATATGACCCATTCATGACATTTACCTATTAGTAAGGATATAATGTTTAAACAGGGCAATCAATCATTCATCACAAGGTAGTAGACGACGCCTAAAATTTTGTATAAATAAATGGAGTTTAATTGATTGCGTGATCTTCAAAAATAAATCTATAAAACAAGCAACATGTATAGTTTTTATTTATTTCTTATAAAGCGTGAAGTCTTTTGTAACAAAAAAAAATGGAAGTGGGGTTATATTATTAGTATTAATTAAACAAGAAGATCTTAAAGAACTAAAATAGCCTACTTTCCTGTTACTTAAATACTTACTGAAATTTTAATCGGGAAACAACTAGGTTCCTAACAGTAAATATCATCAACAACCGTTTCTACACTAGATTTTTACACATTAGAAAAAAAATCGCTAAGCACAGCATGCAGCTATAATTTAAACTTCTAAAAGACAAAATCCACTATTTTCCTTAATTAACTTAATATTATTTATCGTCTGCTCGATTTATTTGTAGTTCGAAAAGTAATTAAAAATTTATTAATAACAAAAGTAATTATATTACTCCAAACATTAAAAAATAAGAAATGTAAATTAAAACTAAGCATAGTTGTTTGCAAAAAATATGCCCTGCCGCTTTCTTGGTAAACATTTAATGAACAATCAAAGAATCACATTGTGCTACATTTTATGACGTAATTCCAAAATGATTCATGAAAAAATTATTTTGCTTCAAACATTTTTAAATAAAGTTTCTCATGCCATTGTTGATTTGGCAACAGTGATTTAAATGACTCAAAATTGAATTTCAATGTTAATTCAATAGGAAATTCGCCGACAGATAGTAGATTTATGTCCTTCCGGATGTACAGACAGCCGAACAAAATTATGAAAGTTGGGTCTCTGAGGTTATAGCTTTCTAACAAAATAAGAATTTTTAAGATCCGAGGGATAGAACCGATTTTGGAAGGGGGGTACGGACAGACAGACGGACATCGACCGCATGTCAATACCTACTTTTTCATTCTTTTAATTCTTTCGAATTAAAAAAAAAGAAAGTAGGCTAAAAATTAATAAACATTTATATTTCTAGAAATAACTACTGGGAACAAAAGAAGTTAATCTCTTTGCCGAATGATCCGTTGACTTCTGGTTTGAAATATATACAAAAAAAAATTCCATTATGTATCTTCAAATAAAATAACTAAAATTAAAAAAGGTGTCGCCTTTCTAACAAAAGGCAGGGAGTTTAATTTTGGTTTAAGAAGCCAAAATAATAATGTGAATTAAAACAACTCAAATATATATATATATACGGATTTGTTTTTAATTTATAAGAACGTTTCTTAGAGAACAATTAAGACCATTCATAAATAAGACAAAAGAAAAGAACGCATACTTCTTCTTTTATCAGTCACAATTAATACGAGGTTTTATAATATAATGTACTTTTCTTTTATATTTAGCGCAGACTCGCAGACAGATCCAAGCTTAAGGGATACGTTATTACGTGTTGAAATCTAAAGTATTTAGTAAGTTGGGAAACAATGATCATATTTAAGCGAAGGTATTTCTTTCATGTTCAAGTTTTTTCCTAATCCATAGCTGTCGACAGGACAAGCGGGGAATCTGGAATGACGAGATTTTTTTGTTGGAAAATTCTTGATAGACCCCCATGCGAGAATTTTTGGTAACAAACCCTAATACAGTTCCCACGAAATTCTAGACATAAGAGCCCAGTGGGGAAGTCCTCCCTTAGGATAGAAAATGCGACATCCTTTGCGAAATTAAACGTAAGAAATATTTACTAGTAATAAAATACTCTTAAAATTATGTAGAAAAATTAGAGTGTCGATTAATGCTCCTAGTCAAAACAAATGTCAAAAATGCAGTCTCTTAGGCATTTTTGATTAGTTCGTAAAAATGATGATTTTTAAGCAGAAAATTTTTGACGACGAATCAAACAACTGAAGGGTTTTATTTGCAATTTTAATTTAAAGTATTTGTTTACGAATGCAAATATGTATAGTCATTTGATATTGATATTATTGCATGATTTAAAAAAAAATACGACCTATTTATTTTAAGAACTATTTGTAAAATTAGATTTAGTTTCTTCCACAAAAGCGATGTCAGTAAACACAGGTTAATGAATTAATTACTTTAATGTATGATTTCAAATTACAATGAAGAATTTAAAAGGTTGTATTTTCTAGAAACGACTTCAATTTTTTTTTAATTTTATATTTTACAGAGCTACATTTTGTTTCGCTGTCATCAGGTTTGGTTTGGTTAATGCTCACCTTTATAATTGTTCCTACTTTCATTATTTTATCGTTACAAGCAAAAACTTCGAAAAATATTATCCGACTGATCTTTTATACCTAAATTTAGATAATATTAATTCGTAAATGTGTTATTTCATTCATTGAGAACTTACATTTTAATAATTTGCAAAAATACATAATTTTTTTATTACGTATTATATGGGATATACGTAATTCTTTTAATTTAATTCATACTTTATTAATTAGCTTGTTTCATCTGACGTAACTTGCCAGTTTTAAATCTTGCTCTTCCGCGATTTCATTAGCTGTTTCGGTTTCACTCTCAATGCGCGGTCTTTTCGTCTGATGTGTTCTATTTAAAAGTGTTTTCAATATGTTTTAATTCTTGCTATTTAATAAACTTTAACAATATTGAAACTATAATTAGCAAGTAGTATTTATCATATTCAAAAATCTAATAAAACGTTAATAAATGAAACATGTACTTACTTTTGTTCATTTTGTTACATTTCATAGATGGTAAATAAACGTAGTAGTATAAATTACATTTCATACGTAGTAAAATAACATTTATGGCAAGAAATTGAGTTCAACTATTGCACAATTTAGTCTGATTGTACATGTCATGACGTATGAAAATCATCAAGCATTCAAAAGTTAAAGCTGAAATAACCCTTAATTTTATTATATTATTCTTACTGGCTATTTGGGCAATCCTAACATAATTTTTACTTTTATGTCCCTGCGGCATAACTTATTAAAAAATTTATATTTTGTTTTCATTTTTTCTTACTATACTAATAGACTGGTCCTTATATAATTATAAAACGGTATTTTAAAACAAATAAACTAAAAAAAAAAAATAGGACACAAAATATTGCAGAAAAAACCTTCCCTGTCCCGGATATCAAATTTTTAGTTCAGTGCTCAAAACTAACACATTTTTCAGTTAAAAAAAATTACATTCATTTGAATTTTAAATTAAACTAATGCCACATCTTAATAAATTTCTTCTATAAAAGTTTGGCCTTTAATACTTATAATATGGATTTCTCTTCTCTTAACTTTTTCTCTGGGTTTTGGTATTGGCCTCATTGCTAAAGTGGCGAAGAAAGACGCTGGATGGAGCTACAGTAATTCTTCAATAATGAAAACTGGATTGCAGAAAACTAACATTTCAGTAAGTTGCCTAATTTTTTTGCAAGACTTGTGGAACAAGACTGAAAGTTAAAAAAACTTAATAAAATGAGCTGCGTGGCTTTATTGCTTTCCTTACAGCCCCCCTGGTTTAAGGTTAATTTTGGCTAGATATATGGATTTTTTTTCTATAAATACTTTTAGGTGAGTAAAATAATTCATTTCCGTTAAACTGGAGTTAGTTCCACCACAAAAAAAAACCGCGGAAAACATAATGAATTTCCTTACCGTCCCCAGGACCTAGGGATAGAAAACCGAAACCGGTTTTAAGACTCACCGGTAATTATTTATTTTTTTTGACTTCGGTTTCATTAAAAGTCATTTTTTTTCGTCTTAAAACACCATCCCCCATTATTATTTATTATATTTTTTCACAAATCAGCCTTGCTGAACATTCTTTTTTTTATAATTCTAGAACCCTTATAAGAATTTTCTCGCAAAGTGACTTTAAAAGAAATAAATTTCACTAGTTTCTTATACCTAAAACTAAAAAAATTATGATAGAACTGCCCATTTATTAACCGAAATAAATGCAATTCTATCAGGACCAAAAAGGAAAACAATGCCGCTAGATTTGTTGCCACTCAAGATGTGAAACATGTCCATTGTCTTACACATAATATAAAATTTTAATTACATTTAGATTAATTAGCTGGAATTTTTAAGCCTTGCACGAGTCCCCCTGATTAATGGGATGATTATGGCAAGGTTTTTTTTGTTTATCTCAAGCGTTAAAGCCGTCAAACAGATATCTAAATCTTTACTATAGTAGATCGCAGATTAAGTATGCAGCATAGAAATGTTCTACGAGAAAAAGGGTAAATAGTTCTCATTTCCGAGTGCGAGAATTGAATAAAAAAAGGTACTTCACATTCAATAAACCACTTTATTCGTTATTTCAAGACATATTTTTATTATTTTTATTAGTTTTTGCTTTAGTTAGAGTGTAATATTAATTATTTTTTCTTTTATTTTTGAAGCAACAAGACGCACGAATATCAGAGTATCGCCAAAGGAGCAGCCAATCAGAGCAGACAAAATTTCGGCGTCTTTGCTTGGCGATATTTTTCTTCGCATTCGTTCTATCGACAACGTGGTTTGGTTTCGAAGATTTGTTTTCATTATTTATTTTTTTAATTATCTCAATATTTGAGCATTTAATAATAATGCTTCTACTTTTCTACTTTCTTCTATGATTTCTAATTTAATAAAATTTTTACAGTTATTTTGTCTCTCCCTTTAAAAAAGAAGCATTTCTAGCACAACAATTATTCACTTAATCTGAATAATTTGTATCTACTTGTACTAATTCATATTTAAAAATTACCATTTTACTATAAATATTAATATTCCTAGTATGAACGGATTTAAGCACTTATTCTAAGGCAAAATCATTTATAATAAAAAAAAAATCTGTAAACCTTTTCTATATAACCGTTAAATAATTTAAATAACAACGAAACAGATAACGCGCCAAATCTGATGCTGTTTCCTCCGCGGCGTTGCAAACTTAACTTGCGTTTTTGTATAATTCAAAATTTTTAATCACAAACTACCCATTCCTAATATAGATGGCGACACCAGAAAAATAAGATTTTTTTACAAGTTATTTCAGTTATATGGATCTCTGCAGTACCGCATTTTTCCTTTCTGAATATCGTTAACCTATTGGAGATTTTGATGAAAAAATAAATATTTCCTATTCGATTTCTTTGGTATGAAAAAGTATGTAACTTGTGTTGCTGTAGTTTTGTGTAAAAACAGCGTTCTTTGTATTTACTATTTACCTTTAAAAAAAAACCGCTTCAATCGAAACAAGTCTTCTAAGCAAACTTTGCTGCATATTATTAATATTATTTTTACTGATTTTCAAAACATAACTGTAAATATTTTGTGACTTACAAATATGAGTAGTCTACTTCAGTGTGCAGTTAAAAGCAACTTTTTCTTTAGCTCTAGGATGTGTATCTCAATTAATGTAAAGGTTATACTAAAACAAACTTTTCCGAATTAAAAAACATTTACAATTAAAATAAAACAAAGCATCACAAGGGTTTTTGACTTCGTCACTTGACCAGGGTTTTAAATTACAACGCGTAATTGACTGTGCTTAAGCTCTTAACGGAAAGCTAGAAACATACAGCCGGAAACGAACACCTACCAACCTATCAAAACGAGTTTCGAGGTTTTCATTGTTATTGTTTGTTGACTGAAAGAGCTATTTGTCATAGCACTTAATTGTTGATTGACATTTGAGAATCACTAATTATCGGACATTTTCAAGCATTTTATGATATTTTATTGACCCTAAATCCTAACTTTCGCATTGACGAACTTTAGAAAACAGTCTTTTGTTACTGATTTCATCACATATTGAATTGCGACGCAATCAGCTGGTTATTGTTGATCAGTAGGATTGCAGATTTACCTAACATGTCTCAATCGTATGAAACTGATACATTTCCAAGACAATCTACCCTCTACAATATGTCAGAAGTGAAGTCTTTTAAAGAAAGAAGAAGCTTTTGTAAGTTTTTATTGTTAATTACTATATTGTCATCATTAGTCATTGATTGGCAAGTGTGAAAGTGAAAGTAGGCAATTTTTTAATTATTCTTTATAAAAATGATAATTGTGGCTAATTTCTTTTTGTAGTTATCGAATTTTTAAAATTATTTATGGTTACACTGTATGCCAATTGTTTTTATTTATACATTTTCTATTGAAACCTAAATATATTTAACTTTTCAAAAGTGAGTTTTTTTTAATCAGAGAACAATTAGACAATTTTTTTATAAAAAAGTAATGCTCTGTAAGTTGTGATGGTTAAATCCTAGTTTCGGTATACGGCGACTTTTTAGGAACATTGGCGGCAAAAAAAGGCGATAAATAATTCCAGGCAACAGTTCTTTGACTTCGCGGTTTCTGAGTAGCATCGTCTAATCACGCGTCGCAACGCGATGTTTTCTCGCCAACAAGTTTGGCGAGAAATAAAAAGTCGCCGTATACCGAAACTAGGAATTAACCTTTGTGATAATTTTGTAAAATAAAAAATATATGCACTTTTATTATGAAAATAGCAATAATAATATTTTTATGACATTTAGGTATATAGTCGATTTTTTCAAGTCAGTACAATCAAACTCTAACTTTGGGGTCCACAGGACAAATTAATTTGGGAGCAGGTGCGGATTCAGGGGGGGCCAAGGGGTAAGGCGATTGACCTCTTGACGCTCTGAGCCTATTGAATGGATGTCTGCTTCTTTGTGTTGAGTTTTCAAATTCCTATAAAGCCTTTAGGATAAGTATAGGTTATGTTCAACACATGAACATATTTCTTCATGATGGCTTCTTATGGAGACATAAACTTCTCATGCAAATCTAGATGGTTTTTAAATTTAAACATGATATTGATTATCAATGACCATTTAATTAAATGTGTTTAATTACTGCCAGTGTATTTAATTAAATAAGTTTTAGTTATATATTAAATACTAATGTTTTGAATCTTAATCAATGAAGTTCAATACTTAATGACAAATTTCACATATTAGAAGTTGGTGAATTTTATTGGTTATTTTTATTATTACCAATTACTTTCTCTATTAACTTTTCTTGACTCCCCCTGACAATTTTTTCTCGATTCGCCCCTGTTTCGGAGAAAAAGGGTTAGCTGTAGTAATTATCGACCTTGGCCATTTTCTATCCTGGATGAAAAAAACTTTCATAAAATTGGTTAACCTAAATGAGAACATCTGGATTTGTAGCCAAGATGAAAATTTTTGTGAAGGCAAACATTGGGTTTGTTGTTATTTAGACAAGTCTGTTGCCATCTATTTTTAGCATTATAACCAAAGTGTTAATTAAAAGTTTTTGTTAGTCACAAAGGCAACAAACAGTAATGCCACAAAGGCAACAAACAGTAATGCCACAAAGGCAACAAATGTAACAAAACTTGGCGACGTGGCAGAGTCAGCCCCCAAGCTATTGCATCGCTTGGCAGTCGCCAAGTTTTGTTGCATTTGTTGCTTTTGTGGCATTTGATGTCATAGTGAGGACATAGCCTTATAGCAAGATAATATAATATTAAGGTCTAAGGGCAATTCAAGGGCCGAGCGTTTATAGCGTTATAAGAGAGTTGGCATTATAAACAATGTTATTGTAACTGAGTTTGACTGTATTTAAAGTCATTTAGTATATAGTTATTAATTTTTCATTAAAAAATACTGAGATATTAATAATTCTATGCTTAATGACTGTTATAATAATATCATTATTATTATAATCTAAGGTTTTTAAAAAAAAATCTTTGGATAATAATAAAAATAAATACATTTAAGATTTAAAATAGATTGAGATTTAGAAATTCGTAATTCAACATGAGAGCGACCCATGGATATAGAAAAACCATGCACTCCTATTTATGAAGCAAGCGCTGTGAAAATAAAGATAACAGAATGAGATCCAAGGTTTCCGGAAGATACTACAGGTGTGTTGGCGAGTAAGGTAATGGAAGGGTTAGGAAATTTGGCTAATTTTGCTTCAAATATGATCTTTGGTGATTTCTCCCAATTTTCATCACCAAGGATTGCCTCAATACCAATTTCAGAGTTGCTAGATGGCAAAACATTGCTGGATGTTCTCTTTTAGGTTCAGGGTTCGAAATTTAGGGTTGCTAGTCGCAAATTTTTTCCAAATCTTTCAATTTTGTGATAACAAATAAACTTAGTTGCAGTTATTGAGTTTTAAAATTGCTAATATTGGTGATTTCATTGTGGCTTTGAACAATTTTGCCAAAAAAACCCCTTGAAATCATAAATCTTCACCTATTCTAAACTTGCAAAACCTTAACTGTGATCATAAATTCTTAAAAATTCGGCAGTCCTAGAATCGAACAACTCTGGTGATCTGTAAATTGCTAAACTCTGTAAAATCCTCAAATAGCTGCAATTGTAAAATTAAAAAATTGCAGAGATTCCAAAATTTACAAACTCCGACTATCCAAAAACTTTAAAAAATGAGAAGACCTTAATTTAAAAAAACTCCGGCTATTATAAATTGTGTTTTTTAAATTTTAAAATTATAGTTATTTTAAAATTGCAAAAATTGAGTGATTCTATAGTCACAAAACTTTGATGATTCTGTGTTGTGTGCACGCAACTCCAACTTTAAAATTGCCCAGTTTGGAGAATTTGTTTAAAGTATTTTTTTAAATATATTCTTTTTGAAAATGCTCCTAGGTAATGTGCATTTGCTTTTAGATTTGAAGTTAGTCACACAGATTGCTCCTAAATTACTTTGTCCAATTTCGAAAATGTTTAGGAATAGGTTAACCAATATTTTATTTCAGGAACTTTAAAATTAGTTAAATCAAATATTTTTTTTTGAATATTTGTCTCAATTACACTGTGTGATCATAATTGCCTATTAATTAAACAACTATTTTGTTCCAGATGAAAATGTCAAGTTATTAAGTTTGACTGGTAGTTTTATTATAAAAAAAAATTGGTAAAGTACATAACGTTTCTGTCACATTGTGATGCCTTACATAAAGTTTAATAATCATCTTTTGTGCTGACAATCCTTTTGTTATTCAGGTACAGTCAACTATTGATACCTTCACTAAAACATCAGTACCTTTCCTTTATATGGACACCTCTGTTTAAAAAGCCCCAATAGGATAAAGCCACAATTATAACAATATATATATATATATATGGCTGCATAAATTACTCATTTTAAGATCGTGCGCTGTAAAATTGTACAAATAGTATTTAGGTAAACAAATAGAAATACAACAAAATCCACATAATAGAATCAACACAACACACTGTGATAAGAGCTAGGGATGTGAGGTTCCATCCTGAACAAATCATCAAAATGAACATATCCACTGAATCACTTATTTCCTTTTCTTTACACCTTCTCCTCCTGGTAGCTCACAACAGGTTTTTTTTCTTTTAAAAATGCAAACCGTTACACATGCCAGCACTCCATGAACCATATAAATTGTTTATGATTTCTTCTTTTATTTGCATGACAGCCCAGTGTGGGCAAGGGCCTTCTCAAGAACTCGCATCCATTCCACTCTGTTCTCAGCGAAGGTTTGCCTATTCCTTATCTTCAAAATTTGAACGTCTTTAGTGATACAGGCTGTCCATCTTAATTTGGGTCCGTCCCTTGCCCTGTTTTCTTTTACCTTGTAGTTAAAGATTCTATAAGTTAAGGAGGAGGGTTGCAGTCTGCAGATATGTCTTGGAAATTTCATTCGTTGAATTTTCAAAAACTTAACAATATCAATTTTCTTATATAACTTATATAGTTCATTGTTGTATCTATGTCTCCATGGACCATCAAGGTTGACTGTACCAAAAATATTTCTAAGTACTTTGTTCTTTACTATTTGTTTATGATTTACTTTTATAATTTTGTTGTAATATTAATTCTTTGATCTTTGATTTATTAGTACTAACATAACGTTATTTTCATTTATCTTTCAAGTAGAATCATTGCTAACTTTTCTAATCTCAATGACTTTACCATTTTGAGAATTTGCCTTTCAGCATAATCTTTCATGCAAAAACAAAATGTTCTATTTTACATCTTTAAAAGACCGGATAAAACAAACATGTTCGTTCAAATACTAGCTTCCTTAAAATGCAATATCATAGTTTTACGAAATTCTAGATCTCATTATTATGTATTGATGTTTTTTTTAATTAAAGAGTTTGCTTCCCCAATATGTAAGAATGTTATATGTAATTTCTTCATTTAAATATATTAAAACATGTTAATTCTGAAATTTTATTGCTTTGTTGCAGCTCAAAGGAAGAAGGATGTAGAACAGATCCGTGAACAGCACCCCAACAAGATTCCTGTAAGATTTTAACTATGGGTTTAAAATGTTTATGCAAAAAGTATTTAATTTTTAAACAAGTTGCTTATAATAATATTTATAGAAATAATGTAATATTGAAGTTTATAAAATGCACGATTATATTAACCCAATTCATACTCGGTTCCATTTCAAGCGTCTCAGATAGCATAGTTTTTATGGCCTTTTATAACTAATTGTTTGTTATTAAAAGATAAAATACTGAATGTAAAGTAGATTTTCACTATTTTGAATAGCTTTTACCAACATTACATTATTTACAAAATAATCACCGCTATTATAAAAATAAAAAAGATGAGTCCCTTACTTGTGTTACTGTGTTTTTCGGTACGTGAACGCCTACTTATATTCAGAAAATTGTAAATGTAAATTAGATTCCCTTTAAACTAACGTGTCATCGTACTTTCGTTTTTCAATTTGTTCCATTTTTAGGAAATTCGATCTAAAAAAAAGACCACTTTCGCTAATCCCGATCTAGCTCTTTCTGTGCAGGGAAAAAAATTATAAAACTTTTAACGTGACGCATTTAAAATTTAAAGTATTATTTTTCTCTTTGCGTTACTTTCTAACTAATCATTATTGAAAAACGTAATTGCATTTCAAAGTGTTTTGTAAATTCCGCTGACTGTCATCCGGATTGTTGTTGGAAATTTCGAGTTTTTTCGAGTGATTTTTGTGTTGATGATGGCTATGCACATATTTTAGCAAAAAAGATAGTTTAACTATTCTGATACGTGGAATTAAGGGCCATAGCACTAGGATTAATTTATTGTTTTTATGTCTTTATTTATTTCGCAAAATTGTTTGCAATCGTCAATTGGTTTAACTAAAAATGGTAAATGGCAAATTCTTTTTTTATAACTGAAATTTAAAAGCTGTGTCGGTTTTTCGAAGGTCAATGTCTGTTCAGAGTACTTTTATAAATGGTTGTTGGTAACAATATTTTAATAGTATTTATCTGACCAAGTTATTTCCAAAATATTCCAATGATATAAAATTTTTGTAGTATTTATAGTATATATGTGATTACATATTATAGTGATTTTATATATTTTTATTTTAATTTTAAAGCTAAGAAAATTATGATTAAATTATAAAAAAAATTATAATTATGCACTATAAAGGGTATTAATGCAAACACAATAATTTGGCATTCTCTTATTTGTATTTTTTTTGTTATGGTTCTCACAAACAGGTTAATAGAATTTGACGTGTAATAATATCCTAGTAAATCAAGATTGCATACACTGTTACTTGCATACAGTTTACTTATTTTTAATTGCTAACGTTGGGTTAAGCTCTCGGTTAACATTTTCAGGGTATTTGAAAAAACGGGAACTTTAGTTAGCTATTTAGGGTTTTTCAAACGATTTAGCTAAATTTCGTTACTTTATAGTTTACCTTTATTTCGAATGCTTGTCTGATATTGCTTATTTTAGAAATTCCACTCCTGAAAAAAAAGTGGATCATCATTTGTGCGCATTAAAGTACGAGCCAGTTGATCTTCTACACTTCAAAAAAGCAAAATATAGTTTTGTCACTTTTGATTTTTTAAACGTACGACAACTTTTACACATGGTTAAAAAAAAAACGCACGTTACTTTTGTGTTTACTTTCTAAGTACAATAATTTATTAAACTAAAGTTACAGTATTATGACAAGAAGGATTTTGAAATAATATGACTGTCAAGCAGATTGTCGTTCGGAAATTTCGAGTTTCGACCAGTGCAAACCCCTTTGTGTTGCATGAATGGGTTCTACAAAAATGACCAACATAGTTTCTCCCCTTGAAAAAAGGGGGGAGAGGGTAGTTTCACACCTATTTCTGTCAGTACCCGCGCCCGAATTTGCTGATGGACGTCGGCGGCTGATTATTAGCGTACAGGATTGAAATGAATTTTTTTTTAAAAATGTCTATTAATTATAATTTCAGCATTTTGTTTGTGTATTTGTATCGTTAATCGTGGTTTTCATTGAAAAATGGTAAGATGGCTAAATTTCAATTTTTCTTATAACTTGAAATTTCAAAAAGTAACTGTGAATCGTTACTTTTCATATTAAGTAACTGTAACTGTAACAGAGTTACTTTTTTAATAAAGTAGTTGTAACTGTAACAGAGTTACTTTTTTAATAAAGTAGTTGTAACTGTAACAGAGTTACTTTTTAAAAGTAACTTCCCAATCCCTGATATATATATATATATATATATATATATATATATATATATATATATATATATATATATATATATATATATATATATATATATATATATATTATATATATATATAAAAGCTTAAGAAGTTTAATTATGATTAAAATTTAATAAAAAAAATTATATTATGCACTATTTAAAATGAGTGCTTATTAAAAAAAATGCAAAAACAACTTATATACAATAATTGAAGCTATTCTTCGTCAACTGGACAGAATTCTAAAAGTATTTTTCTTTTGTTATGGTTTCTTCACAAAACCAATTTTTTAGTTAAAAAAACTAGATATTTGTTACAAGTGGTACATGAGAGTTTTATGCCTGTCAACATACAAACATTGCATCTCTCTTGTTTCCCTGCATCACTAAAAATGCTTGCAATACTTATGTGTCTTAGACTTGCTACACTTGATCGTGGCTCTGTCTAAATAGGCTCTCTGGTCTAACAGATTTCAGGGTATTTTGAAAACAACAGGCACCTCTTTTAGTTTAGCTCAGTATTATGTGGTGTTTAAGTGCAATTCTACAGGCAGTTTTATGCTTAAATTTTTTACCGCTTATATTTACTTTATGAAGTTTACCTTTTTTATATATCTTATAACTTGCTTTATTCTCTAGGTTATTATTGAACGTTATTATGGAGAAAAGTTACTTCCTCTTCTGGACAGAAGTAAATTTTTAGTTCCGGATCACATCACTGTTGGTGAACTTAATGGCATTATAAGGTATGAGTTTCCAAAGTTTTATGATATCTTCTTTACACTTTCACACTTAAAGTATGCTTTCATAAAATATATGTTTTGTATATTTTGATTTATAAAACATAGTTTTACAGAACAACTTTTTACACATGGTTAAAAAAAAAACTTAAGACGCAGATTAACTTTTTAATTTATTTTTCAATGACAATATATTTTTCATTAAAAAAAAATAAATAGTTGAACTTGTATTGTTGATGTCTATAAATAATTTAAAATATATCCACGAAAATGTTTTGCCTACCCATATTTATCAAAATATTTCTTCAAACTTTCATTTGAGTTTTGTGTTTCAAGCCATTACTTGTCAAAAACTGTACAATGTAAGCTTTTTTTCTTTATATTGAACATATAAAATACAGGAGCCATCTGAAATACATGTGTTTGGCAAGAATTTGTTGCGTATGAAGTTTATTTTTAAATAAGAACTTTTAGAACAATCATATTTATTTCCAGCAATTAACTTTCTACAAGAAATAAATTTTCCAAAAGAAAATACTTGTAATTCAAATTTTATCTTAATATTGTTTATTGATTGTATTAATACTATTTTTTTGCCTAAATATCTTCTTTAATATACTACTTTATAAAAGTTTCGAACCAAAGCTTTGAAAACGAAATCAATATTTCATACATTTTCATTTATAAGATTAAAAATGCAATTACTATATACAAGTATATCTATTTACATAAATTTTTGAGTTAACCAATGTTTTATGTGCTTATTTAAAGTAAGGTTCTATAAATATATATATTTTTTTATCGTAAACATATTTGTATATTTGTACTAGATAGATATTTTTTTAAAATTCATTAAGGGAAGTCGGATGGGTGTTTAGGCCAAAAATGTTGATTTTCTGTTTATCTTTTACTTTTAATCTGCTTATCTATAGCTTTAATTTAAGACCAAGATTATCGATTTCTATTTAGTAGTTTTCTATTTATTAGCATTTTTCAGAAACTCTGTGTATCAGTTCTTACCTATACCTTAATTTTCCTTTGCGTTTCCTGAAATATAAGGTTTTTCAACAGTTAGGAACATTTTTTTCGGGAACTTTAAAATATATCAACATGTTTTGTTTTATTATTTCTTTCCCATTAATAGCTTTTTAATTTAAACTGAGGAATTTTAGATATCTCTGCTAAAAAAAAGTTTTATAACTTTAAATCTGATTTTTTTTTTTTTTTTTAAATAAGGGAGACTGGGGAGCTTTGACCATAAGGGAGGCTTGGCCCACCTTTAAATTTTAGTATTTAAAAATATTTTGGCATTTTCTCAATAGATGGTACTCAAAGCTACTGTTGTCAGCAGATAGCCACCTTAGTTTTATTGAGCTACTTTTTTGCATTAAGGAGAAAATAAAAAAAGAAAGTTTCTCACACCAAAAAGTAAACATTTTAGACATAATTTGTAAGATTTTTTTCAGAAAAACCAATTCAATTAAGTTTAAGCATCTGGTATTTTTAAAATACTGTTATATTAAGGTTTTATTTTAGCTATAAAGTTTGTGCAATGAAGTAGGCTTCAAAGCACCATGTGACAAAATGTCTAGGTGGGGAGGGTTGGCCACTCTATGTAAGGGAGGGTTGACCTCTGGACCAAGGCTCCCTAAGTGAACTAGTTATGAAAATCTATACATGATGTTTATCAAATACACGGTTAATAATAACATATGATTATAACTTTATGAAGGTAATAGATTGATTATTAGTATTTGTACTTGTTTAGAATAAAACGAAAACCTTAACTAAATCAAACTTATCATTTATGACCAAATATCAAACTTTTTCTGCAAAAACTATATAAGTTATTAATTAAAGTATAATAATACTCCAGATTAATATTAAGATATTACCAGATTTTTGCTTTATAGAGGGAGGGGGGGACAAACAAGTAGCTTTGAAAGTGCGCTTTGACTGTTACAGTTTGTGCCGTTAAAATAAAATAAAAATTCAAACTCGGGCTTATATCTTGTGCATTTTAATGTGTGTACAAACTGAATAAAATATATTTAACATAAATATAAAAAATTATTTGTTATGGACAATATTAGAATTTTTAATTCATGCAATACTAGAAAAATGTATTACTCTAAATATTACAGTAAACATGATTTTTAAATGAGTTCCAGAGTGTTGAATTATAATATATATATATTCTTACATTTAATGCTTACAAAATTAATTTGAAATATTTATTATTTTGCCCTTTAAAATTAGGCATTTTTGCATGGGCCAAGTGACTTAGCCAAGATTCCCTTAATAAGGGGGACTTGGCCAAGTTTCTAAGTTTTAAAAAACAATATATTTAAAAAAGAAAAAATGCATTATTTATATTATCACTATTATATACTTGTTGCCAATAAAATTTCCTTTAATATGTGCTATTACATGAAACTTTTAGTGCAAAAATAAAATTTATAAATATGAAATTCTAAAAGCATGGCCAAGGCTCCCTATGCACCCTTACATATTAAAAAAAACCACTGTAAAAGTATTTTTTTATGCTGTGAAATATCCTCAGTTTAAATCAAAGTTCTATATATAAGGAACAAACTATAAAAAAATTCATAATGATATCTCATATAGTTCCCGAGAAAAATGTTCCGAAAGTTAGTAAAATTAACATGGGCAAGATAGAACCATCCGACTCCCCTTAAGTTAAATAGTATATAAAAATATAGTCAATTCTCAGTTTTATTCTATTGATTATCTATATTAAAAGTAAATGTCTTTGATTATTGTTTTAAGCTCTTTGTAATTAAGCCATGTAGTTGTACTTGCACTAATAAATATAAATTAAATCTAAAAACTTTTTAGTAAAAGCTTCTCTATAGTTATTTGACCTTAAATGATTTTTGTATTTGACTTTTTGTACCAACGTTTATTTGAAAATCAATTACCGTATATACTCGTATATAAGCCGAGAAATTTTGAACAATTTCAGTGCCGTAAAAATCGGGGTCGACTTATACACGAGACATCAAATTTCCCCCCCAAAAA
The DNA here is from genome assembly GCA_019343175.1 of Oedothorax gibbosus. Lineage (NCBI taxonomy): Eukaryota > Metazoa > Arthropoda > Arachnida > Araneae > Linyphiidae > Oedothorax > Oedothorax gibbosus. The sequence continues at coordinate 1,048,452 of JAFNEN010000005.1, forward strand.
AATCCCATTCCCTTAAAATAAAACTAAATTTCAATCAAACTTAAGGTTTAGATACTATCAATTAAAAATAAGGACCCAAAAGCGGTTAAATCTTGAAGATGAAATAAGATTGGTATCTATTAACGGTATCCACCATAATGATGTTTAATTGTTAGTTCTCGACGTGATGCGTATTTTGCACGTGTAGCTCTGGCACAGGGCAGTTCAGTCAACCAGTCTTTAAGGTGTAAAGAAAACAACATCCGTCCGTGACCTTGGCAGCATAGTCTTCACGCTTCACTGAACTTAGTTTCAACTAAGATTCTCCGTTCAGGGTCGGCAATGTCAAGGACACTCGGAGATGAAACCCGTTTTATTTTCATTGGGGTTGAAATTTAGCTTGCAAAATAAATAAAAATTACGATCCCGTTATGAACCGGTTTCTTCTTATTTTCTTCAGAAGGCTGGCCTTATTTCCTACCTCGACTTATACACGGGTTACCGATTTTGGAAGGATATTTGGTTTAAAAATGGGGGGTCGGGTTATACACGGAGTCGGGTTATACACGGAGTCGGGTTATACACGAGTATATACGGTATGCTAGTTTTTAATTTGCTAATACATAATAGGGTTTTAGAAAAAAATAATTTAAGTTTTTTTCAATAATTACTTTGAAGATTTTGAATAATAAATAATACTAACAAATAATCTTAATAATACTAACAATAATTTTTTAACAAATGTTTATTTTCAAGGCGACGATTGCAGCTACATCCAAACCAGGCTTTTTTTCTACTCGTGAACCAGCGCAGCATGGCCAGCGTTTCTATGACTATGTCAGATCTGTATGCTCGTGAGAAAGATGAAGATGGGTTTTTGTACACTGTCTTTGCTTCTCAGGAAGGCTTTGGATCCAATTTCATATAAGTTAAAACATTCAGCTGATTATTGTTTATTTAGTATCTGTAATACTGATTTATATTAGTGTTTGTTGGCTTTTAAATGGTTATGTATTACTTAATTAAAAGTAATATATTTACATAGCAAGTAATTAATAATCACATAATGATTCTCAAACAACATATCAACTTTGTCTCAGATTCAATATTTTAAATTTATGATTAGTTTTTTTGTTGCTAAAAAATTATACTTGGTATAAAGTGATTTGCCAAAATACTTTTTATTGTAATAAACTACTATACGTACATATTCAGTTTTGCATTCCGTACTTTGTAAATAATCATATACTGTAATAAGCTTTTCAAATACATACATGTCCAAACTTCTATAATTTTTAAATTTTTCTTATGTAAAAGTTAAGTGTGACCAGTGTTAAATTCTGGTCCTATGCCAGTTGTTAATGTTTGCACAGTAACAAGAGCAGTTTTTTTGCTGCAACTTATTCTTCCAGCAAAGCTTTTTTTAGAGATTAATGCTAATGAATACAAAGATTTTTCATTTTCGTTGTAAATGCAGCTTTTATTACTTCAATAATTTCCTGCTTTTCCCAACTTTTATCTAAAGATATTCAATGTGTCAGTATATCAGGCATTATTTAAACAATTAGTTTGTGTTTTAAACTGAACTACAGTTTCTTATCTTGTCTATCTGTTTAATACTTTTTTTATTTTCAAGTTGCTGTGAACAATGTATATTGATTTTATGTAATGTATAAGGTCTTTTGTATTGATTGTGTAAAGAGAGTGAATAAATATATGTGCAATTGCTAAAAGATTTTTTTTCTCTCGCAATGTTGCCAAATTTGAATCTATATGCTATGAATAATGTTTGTTAGTTAAGCTTAATTATAATTTTTTCCAATAAATTTATTGTGGTACACTTAATTATTTAAAATTAGAGAAGTTTTTTTAGGCATTGTAAATGCATGCAAAAATGTAAATAGAAAATCTTGCTGGCCAAGACATTCAAAGGAGCAATTAAGTAAATTTTCCTGTTGTATAAATGTTACTATGATTGTTTTAATTACTTCAGTTTGACTAATAATAAACACATGTTAGTTAAAAGGATATATTTATATGAGTTTTTTTAATGCCTAGATATTATCCTTACTCACATAATTTAATTATTTTATACAATGGACTAGTTTAAAGAATTTGCTTGTCTAATGTACTGTTCAGTATAAGATTTATCAATCTTTTTTTCAAACTTATTAATGTTTAATTTAGTGGCAGATTTCACTATAGCCAATTTTTCTGTAAATTGACCATGAGAAAATAGTTTATTTTAATTCTGTTCCTTAGTAAGAGAAAGGCCGTGTTCCAATTTTATAATATCTATATTGGCCCTTTTTCTACTAATGTACATAATTGATGAATCATGTCTGATGGCTAAATAGATTTAGATAAAATTTGGATGATGTAAATACACCAATCCAATAATTATTTATATATTTTTCTTGAATATATAACCAATTTCACCATTATTTTTCGAGTGTTATTGTACAGCACCATATAATATTTATATGGCATACTTTAAAAGGGGAAACAATTCTATTTTTGTTCTTTTTTCTTATCTAATGTGGTTTTAATTTTATTCACAAAAATCAAGTATAATTGTAGTTTAGGAGGTTTTACCAGATTATTTTTTTGCTTAATTTCTTTAAAAAATATTACAATTTAAATATTTATTAGGACTAAATGAACATGGAACTGTTTCATTCAAAGAGGTCTTAAGATTTGCGTTTATACTTTGTTTTGTGTGACTTCTTTTGAAAGAAAATTGTCATAACCTAACTTGGAGCTCGTTATACGAATGCTATTTGTTGTAAGATATATGGGTAATGGCAAAATAAAATGTATAAATTACTGTGTTTTGTATTAGTAAATGTAAATAAAAATCATTAAAATCAAGGAAGTTATGATACAAATTCATTACATTTATGTAATGTATATTAACTCTTGCTGAATCATATTGACATTTTGGTTTTAACTTTTCCTAATTTTCAATTTTTAGAAATTGTTTTAAACATCTGTTAATTGTAGTAAAAAAACACATTTAACAGTAAACTATTTTTAAATTTTTAAAATACTAATTGGGGGTATTAACACATACATATTTCCATAAAATCTTTTTTACAACGTAAAGCATCAAAAAATAATGTAGTTTTAAATTTTTAAATACCATGTCCATCCTAAGTTTGTCTGTTTCCTTTCCCTGACCGCAGTTTGTTTTATAAGATAGGACCATTTTAAAATTTTAAAAAATGTTTCTTGACATTGTTACCCCTTTCTCTTTGTTAATTAAAAGCTTCTTATATTAGTGCATATAGGACATAACTAGATAAACTTGGTAATGATGTGACACTAAAAACTTTTAGATTGGGTCGTTTTGTTAAATATAAAAAATATGATGTGCAAATTAAAAATTATATTCAAAAATCAAAAAATAATGTGTACATCTAATTCAAGCTATAAAGTTTATTATGTACCGATATATAAGAAACAGTGTTTTACTAACTGTATACGTTACCGTTAAACCTTATTATTAGAGTCAATTATAGGTTTTAAAAATCTTTTAAAGGTCTTTTGTCTTGTAAATATTTTATTAAAATGTTTTAATTTGAGCAAAATAATAAATGGTCACTTTTTATATAGTTTTATTAGAAAGCTGTCTATCACATTTGAAATGCCATTTTCATAAAGGATATATTAATTTCAGTCTAAAAAAGAATATTAAAATACCTTTTAATTACTTATTCTATTTTATAAAAATGAATTCATTAACTAAAATGTCAGTATATCTATTGAATTTTCAGAAGAAGCTAAGCATGAATAGAGATAATTTTTGAAAAATGTAACTAATAGGTAGATTATATAATGCAATTTCTTAATTTTTCTTGCAAAAATTATAAATCCATGTATTTGTAAAATATTTGAAATAGTTTGTGCATAACTAAATATTCTTACATAATATAGTATTGAAACATTTGTAACAAAGTATCTCAATAAATTTACATTACAAATATGAATTTAATTAATCTTTTTAGGAATTGCATTAAATTTCATTCATTCTTGCTGCATACAGCATAAAGTACCTTATGCAGCCTGTGAAACTCTATACTGGATATGAAGGATATGCATGTATTTAATTTCAATTATATTTCAATCTATAAATTGAAATAAAAATACTACAAGATGTTTCTTGAACATCCACATTTTACCACTGAATAATCTACTATTTTTGCATATGTATTTTCTCTACGTTTGTCATTAACATATGCAACACATACTCAAATCCATTCATACATACACATATACACACATATATAAGTCTCAAGATAGTTACATTCTCTATATACATTTATCAAACATTGCTTTTGGTCTCATTTTGTTTAAATGCTAAAACATTTGAATTCAACTAAGCAAAATTAAGGTATACATATACGTTGGAATTTTACAAATGAAATATACAATGTATATATATAATGAAATTACAATTTTTCAAAATACAGAAATAAATATATTTTACAATTTATGTAAATTGATTAGTAGCTAATGTTTTGAAGATTTTAACAGGATCATACACACAATATTTTAGCTCTTTCTTTCGTTTCTTATTCATCTTCACTTTTCTTTAGCTAATTACTTTTTATTTAGCTAAGGCTGTCTTGATATATAATTTATAGTAGTTCTTGTATGCCATTAACTAAAATTTGACGTTTTTTATATATTCCCCCTCCTTATGAAAATTCTATAAATGTCACTGCAAATAAAAAGAATAAAGCTAACAAGTTTTTTTAAAAAATATTTTTAATAGTTCGTTGCGTATAATCGCATTTCTTTCAAGGTATATGTATATCTTAAAATTTTGAATTGGTTACAGCCCTTGGTGAACATAAAAAATGTTACGAAGCAACATACTTAAATTGTCTTGAAAAACGAATTTATGTACAATTTTCAATAGATTGAAACAGTATGTTGTTATCAACCTTAGCTTTTGAACTACTTAAAACATCTAAGTGAAGTGCACCTTATAGGATTGGGCCCATCGTGTAGTATAAACTCTATCTAACATTCATGAACGAGGAGTACATATTTTCATATAAAACAATACAGATTTAAGGATGACTAGATACTTCCCAGGTTTAAGGAGGATGTACCATTTTAATTTCCAAACTTGGTCTAACTATAAATTGAATTGCTGAACATTCGCTACAACAGCAACAGTGGCGTAACTAAAACAAATGAATTTGTAGACATTATAAAACTTGATGCATAGTTAAGCACACGGATTTAAAGTTATTTTTTAAGATATAGTAACAATAAGAATTTTATAAAAAGCATTTAAATATGAATTTTTGTATTTTTCATAATTTTACTTTGACTTTTATGTTTTCTTTCTATATATTTTTTGCATCTTATATACATTTTTATATAATATTCTTGATTATATATATTATGTGCTGTTGCTGCTGTCATTGTATACAATAAATAAAATATTACGCTCGTGTTTTGTAAGTATGCATAGATAAACTTCAATTCCTTCTGGAATTTACTGTTGTGGACTAAAAACTGTACAACATTGGAAAATGGAAAATTGTTTATCCAAACCATTTAAAAATACGAAGTTGGGATTGCACTAGAATAAGCACTTTTAAAATGTAGTTCAAGTCCTAGCTAAGGTGTTAAATTGCATGTTTTCGTTAATTTAGTCCTACATTACATTCAAGAGTAGTTTTTGTTGTAAATGCCTGGAAAATTCAAAGTGCACCATTCTGCGAGTAAATCAGACCTTAAAATATGATTTCATCTTCTGTTGGGCCACAAGTCTACAGAGGAATAAATAATTCTTTTTAGTTTAATTTTTATACGATTCACTCTTATTTTAATTGATAATAAGTTTATGTTTGATGTCACTTATTTTTATAAATAAAAAGACGCTCAATTTTTTCTGCACATGAATTTACAATTTTCCATTTTCGCTAGCTATACACTTTTTTGTCCAACACTACAGTTCTATCGCAGTCTTTTCTAGGAGTTTAACTTTTCTTGTATTGCTAAGAAATACAAAAAGAGTCACTAGTGATTTCGATCAGTTCTATATGACTGATAGAGAGATATGAAAGATTCACTGCAGCTTGTCCGTTTCGTCACCAAAGTATGAGCCAATTATTGGCTCATTTAAAATATAACTCGTCCTAAATATTAAAATGAAAGGCAGTCTGGTGTATCCATTTGACACTAGGGCTTCGAGTCCCATTAGTTACGCCACTGTATAGCAAGTTGTTTTGTAGAATGTCAGGTCCAGTCACAGCATATTTTTAGTATGATATAGGTATGCCGGTACCAAGTCGATGTTGAGGTATATTGATTTAACTCAATGCAGTGGAATCTAGGCGAATCAAACGTCGAGCTAAGAAATCATGTGTCCTGAAAAAGGGGCTAAAAATGTATGAGTGGTATGGTGCAGAAACAAATCTTGCTGATCACTGAAGGCACTAGCACAACACATGGGGTCACGATCAAGGATTAGCAGTATAAAAACCTCCTTGTGGCACCGGTGAACACAAACTACAGATTTCTGCTTCGGTGACAGCAGTGAATTCGAACCGTACTGTGGGCTGTTTGGGCTACACGAGTGGACCTACTATTCATAGGAGATATACCCTACTGTATCTGATGCTGCTTCTTCTAGCAGAAGCACGTTTCGTTTTGTACTCTACAGGCAGGCCTGTATGTTGATCCCAGTGGTAGCGTGAGTGATAAGACGAATGTGGTAATTTGTAGACAGAGTCACATTTGCAAGGCAACCAACGAGACCTGAGTGGTATTTGTTCAGACTTAGGCTTGCTATGCTTTCCATACCACCTGGAATGAAAAATCTTCATTGAAATGATATTTACATAATAATTGATATTTTAAAAGATTATAATCAAAATATAACACTTTCCAGTTTAATTAAATTTATTTTTTAACGCTTTCCGAGTCTACCAGGAAACATATGATTTTTTTTATTGCAAATTTAGTTGAAATCGTTCGTATTCAAAAACAAACTGTCCCTTTACTCCTGATAGTATTCATTTAAAATAAAACAAAATTCAGCACTTATCGTTTAGTATAATATTTTCGATTAATCATACTTAATTACTAGCTTTTAAATATAGTTATTTGGCATACTATTAGATGATAATGGTGTTTGATAATAAAATTATTTAATAATGTGGACAACACATCGACAAAGAAAACATCTATATCTGACTTATAATCATTCTATTTCCTTCTATTATTCTCCTATTAAAATAGAAAAAGCTGAAAAGTATTTGGTCCCTCGAACATCGTTTGACCTTTTGCGCTTATTAGTTTGGCTGATTGAGATATTGTACAATCACTTTATTTGTCTCGGTTTTGAGAAAATTGTTTTCTATGAGGCACACTAATATCCAGAGTAGCTACACCCTAACCAATTATCTCCTTTAATAATGTTATCATAAAACGCCAGATATATTGGCTACATTAAGGTACGCTAAGGTAGACAGAATCGGAATATATATCAATCAACGTTCACCAGTAGCTTATCTTAATTAACCACATAGAATATCTATTAGACTGGAGGGCACTAAGCAGGGCTCGACTTACAACTTTTGGGGCCCAGGGCACAAGCTAGTTTAGGGGCCCCCACAACATACATTGATCCGTCCATGAAAATGATTTTTTTTTCATTTTAAAATTGTACGAAAAAATAACCTTTATTATATTAAGTACGCATGTAAGCATTGCTTTTTTGCGTAAAATTTTTTTAATACATACATAAGATATGACATCAGATACCTATTGTATCATGTCAAATCATTTTATCTACATCTACATACATAATTTTTATTCACTTGATCACATGGCTGAGGTAGTTAATTTATAAAATTAACAAGGAATAAACAACAGTGGCTTGCGTATAAAAAATTAATAGTACTTGGTTCAATTGTATTATGTTTATTATTATTTTTTTTCTTTGTGGCAACTATTTTCCCCCAATATTATTCTTTTAAGAAAATTTGGGGGCCCTCTTGAAGTGGGGGCCCTGGGCACGTGCCCCGTTTGCCCTGCCAGAAATCAGGCTCTGGCACTAAGTTGTGTGGGACAGCGAAAGGAAGTGTCTGACAACTCACCAAAACTACAACTAGACGTTTTAGTACAAAACTATATTGAGTGTTTCTACCAAATACAGATTTTATCCTCTTTTGCATGAAATATAACATGTAATAAACTGTCAATGTATAATATATACAATACCTAAGTATAATCCATTATTAACATTAAGTTGGTTGAGTAAACCCGGAGATGATCCCGTTGCAATGGCTCCATTGTCAACAATAAGAGAGCCTTCTTGTTCAATTCTGAAAGAAGATTTTAGGCATTTAGTACAATCAAATGTATTTCTAATTACTTAAGATTACTTATTTATTATGCCCTTAGCTCATGGGAAAATTTTAATATTACTTTAAAATCTCTATTTACAAATCCATCTTCCTTCCTTCGTTATAAATAGAATACTTGTTTTTTTTACAAGTTCTATCCTTCAGCTTAGATTATTGCTAGGGTAAATTTTGTTTTACCCAAGGTTCTCTCTTTAAACTTAGACATATTAAAAAAAATTATGTTTTTTAAACATAACTTTATAGTAAAATCGTCTGCAACAGAAATATTATTTAAAAAAATTTAAAGAAATTAAATTTTGCGGAAAGTTAAATTTTTTTTATATCATGTAGCAAAAACAAGTTTACACTTCAGCCAATTTACTTATCCCTCAGAGGGTTAAGATAATGTGACTTACAAAAAAAAAAAATAATCCATACCTCGTTGCTCTGACAGTATGCCATTTACCGTCATCCACCTTTGTGACGTTGTAGACTATCATGACCTGACCAGACCCTAAATTATACTGGAAATGCAGATATCCCTCTTTGAGCCCTAAAGCCAGGTAATCTGCAGAGGCTGTCATTTCCTTCTTGCCGGACCACAGAATCAATCCGCTTGGGCCGAAAGACCGGAACTTGAATGAGATGTCCAGCTTGTTACCCCGGATCCTGGTAAAACGGGTTTATTTAGATACGAACTTTTATATCTTACACTTATATACACAATCTCCTCTTACATCCTTGATCCTTAATCCTTTATTATCCAAAATCCTCTTATCTTAAAGTCTGCAAGAATTACGGAGAAGGATCGTGGAAGATAAAAAAAAATGATTTAATAAACGTTGTTCATAGAGTAAATTTAATAAATGGCTTGCTAGTTGGAAAGTTCTTTGTTCTGGTTCCCATGCATCTGGGGAGTTCAGTTAAAAAAGTGTAGTAGCAAGATATGCGTACTCAATTAGTTTTAATTTCACAATGTGCCTCTGTATGTATTTAAGTTATTTAGAAGTTGATTGATAAATAAAAAAATATATGCTTTAAATCATTTTAAAATGTGTGACCAAAGTTAATAGTGCTTGGTAAAATGACTTTATTGTGCTTATTATTTTGTCATTTTAGAAATATCATAATGTTCGCAATAAAGTTAGCTTCGTCCATGCTATTTCAATAAACAAAGCCGAAAATTTTGTTTTTATTCCATCAATAAATATCCCTTTTTTTCTGTATGTTCTTCACCGTCATAAAAAAAAAGATCATATATCTTTGTAGTCTAAAATCTTAAATCTTTGAAGTAATCGAATCTTTATTTATTACTGTCGTTGCTTTGAGATGAAGCTCATGTTCTTGTGTGTGCATCTAAAACTTTCCATTAAAATAATACAAAATTATAAATGGAGTTTAAATTAAAATTAAAAAAAAAATTGACCCATGGTCAAATGTACCGTGATTCACAGCGGAACTAACCCGATAGATTTTACAAAAATTATTCGTGGAACAAGTTAAACAATTCCGCTAAAAACAAGTTAAGTGCCTGTTTAAAAAAAATGCTTTGTTATTCAATGTATAGGTAATTGCCAAAGTTTTGTCGTTTAGATATAACTGTAATTTAAATATATACAATGCTTCATTGCTGAACATTTTATATAAGGCTTACAGCTTATTGAAATTAGTGAAATGCATTGTTAGAAAATAAAAAGTGAAATCCACTAAAAAAATGTTTATTTACTGAAATGTTTATTTACTAACGTGCAAATTAACTAGACGGAATCGCTGTTCAGATTTTAAAAATAAATACCATAATTATGTTTGATAATTGTATGGATATTAAAAAAAGCAGTTATTTGTAACTTTGTAATATATATTATTTAAAACACAATATAATTACGCCACAAACCTACTGCGTTTTTGAATCCATGGAACTATAATTTTGTTCGCATGATTTAAAGTATTTCCTAAAAGCAAGAAACTATTTTAGTATACTACACATAACTAAACTGGTTGCGTGTAAAGGAAGCTCCTCTATAAGTCATTTCTCACACGCACATGTGATTATCATTCGGAGGAATTATTCATACATTCTGCGCATTTTCACAAGTGTATAAAAATTATTCATGATAATCGATTTGCACTTCGTAACTTGAACCAAAAGAAGAGTTATGCGCTGTATAAATAGTTTGGGTTTACGTTCTCAAATGTGGCGGGTGGTGATATGGAATTTTATGATACGTTCAGATGTTACTGAGGATAGAAAAAATGTAAACAAAAATATATATTTACTTACTTTAACAATACCAAACTCTTTTTTTGTAAAGGGGACTTTAGATTTAGCATATTTATCACATGTGAAACCCTACTGATGGTACTGATAGATTATGTTGCAGACTTTTACGTCGTTTGAAATATGACTAAGTGAACTTCGTTTTTATATTGCTTATAGTATACTATGTTAAGGTTATGCTACAAATAACTGTAAACAATAATGTATACAAATAGTGCTCATGAAATTTGTAGCTCTCTTGCCCTCATTTAAAATACTTTCAATCTTTTTAGAATGAATGCAGGTCAAGTTTTCGAATGGTTTTCTTTATAGAGCAGTCACTTAGTATCACTTTATTAATATGAGCCTACTATGTAATTCCAGAAAACTGTAAATAAATGTTTACGCTTTTTTGAACTCTTTAAATTAGTATTAAACATTTTCTGCTGGGAAATCCTGTATTTATCACTACGTGATAAAAGAATACGATCTCTTTATCTAACGCAGTACGGTAAAATATCGCATCAGTTTAGTCGTCCATTCTTAATCTTAAAATATTATATATTTAATGGATATTTTCACACAGGACTCTCTTCATTTGGGTAGATAAAAGTTGTATAAGTCTATAGATTCTTGTTACTAGGTAAATAAAATTTGTGGTGAATAGATCAGACATTTTTAAATAGCATTTTGTCTTAAAAACAACAGAAAAAAGCATAATATATTTTTTTATGAAGTTAACTTTTATTTAGTTAACTAAATACACATATTACTCCTCTCATCGGCGCAACAGCCCATAGCCCATTAGTGGGCCAAGGCCTACCATCCCCATTTCAGCTTTCGTGACTTAGGGCTCTGGGGTGCTAGGCATATGTCCCGGTAAGGTGGTCAGCCTCACGCGGAACCCCCAGTGTTTAGTTCCCAAGCATGCTTGGTACCCATTTTATCGACCCACTTAAGGGATTAAAGGATGGGTCAACCTCGACCAATCCGGGATTCAATCCCCGGACCTGTGGCGTGGCAATGCGAAGCAAACCACTAAGCCACTGGGCCTCAAAATACTCATATATCTATATTTATTTATTAACATAAGAAAAAGGTTCGTAAATATTGATTATATGGTACACAAAATAAATACAGGGCTACTTCTTTCCTCCACCGAATTAATATTATGTCCGGAAAAGAGGACTAGGTTAGAAAGCACTGAACTGTACGTAATTCCTTATTCTATTTCCTCCTCAAGTTTTTCTTTATTCACCAATTATTCTTTATCGTGCAATTTACTTTATTAACGTAAATTAGCCCAAATTAAATTATTGACTCCAAGAGAGACTAATATTCTTTTTTCCACTGTCTGAATTTACCGATTTGTCTTTTTTTGGTACAAAAGTTGTCAAAATAGTTGGATTTAGCTGTTTTGTCTCGATCCTTTATTTATATTCATATTTTTTTACTCAAATTCAATTTTGGCACTTGTTAGAAGATAAATCCACTATTGAATATATTTATTAGATATTTGGAAATTTAAGTATTGCTGCATTTAAAAAACATAAATATTAAATGAAGAGCTTAGTGGAAGAACGTGCTAAGCGACATTTAAGAAAAAATGAGATTTTTGTACTAATGAATATATTATTCTATCCTTTAAAGACAACAAGTGTCCCCTTTTTCATAAACTAAAGTTAAGCATATTTTTTACCGTTTGAAAGTAACATTTTTAACAGATTTAAGTGCAAACTAAAAACTGTAAAGCTCATTTTCTCGTTTCCACCTTTTTGTCACTTAGCACGTTCTTCCAAGCTCTTCAATTGGCCAAATCCGAAATGTGGGCTATTTGGTAATACCTAAAGTTACCTCACGGAATTGTGATTTCCCTATATGCACTGTTAAAAATTAGGCACTTTGTTTCACCAAAAATATGGTTCCTCCTTTCCTGCAACGGCTGTGTGGTGAAACGTTAAACCATATTTTTGGTATTCGGTTGAACCATTTCTCAGGTTTTTGTTTCCAAATCCAGAAAAATGGTTCAACCAAACACCGAAAAAAAGGTGAAACATTTCACCACACAGGCATTGCAGCTACTAGGAACCAATATCATGGTGAAACCAAGCACAATTTTTTTAACAGTGTGCAGTTTGATGCGTAGATTTAGAATGTATTGCTAGCAATATCAGAGCGGTACCTTTTTGGGAGAAAAAAGGGTTTTATAGTTTAAATTATGACTTTTTCTCTATGTTCAAGAACTGGAAAAACACCTTGAATGATTCCTTGAAATCAATGGTTTACTTTATGGGATTGTTTTTTTTTTATGATGAACAAAAAGAAATACAGTGGACAGCATGGTACAAGCATGGTGACAGTGACTAAATAATAGTAGCCTTTCGGAAATAACGGGGTTTTTATAAAGAAAATTTATAATATTCACTAGATGTAAATACTGGAAAAATATGAATTAAAGAAATTCTTGTTATTAAGTGTTTTATGATGCAATTTATGCGTAGATCAATATTGTATGCTATGGCACGGTAAAAAAAAGATTTTTTGGAAAAAATTGACTTGTGGATAAAATTGTGTGGTTTTGGAATAAATCGATTGTGTAATGAGTTAGAGTAAATTGAGTATATATATGTAATAAAATGTTAACAATTTAAACATATTTTGCACACAGAAAAGTCGGAATTGGTGCAATGGACTTTCTTTCTAAAAGTCTACAAATCTGACATATATTGTTGATCGAAGTATAAAATTGCGCAAGCAAATACTTGGTAGCATGTTATAAGCTATAGCCTTATCATGTTTTTTATACTCATTTACATAAGAGAGAAAATATTAAAGGTTTTCTATAAAAATATAATTTTATCTTTTCGAAAAGTTTCTACTTTACCACTTACAGTAAACATATTATTGATCTACGCATAAAACTGCATCAGAAATCTTTTGATAAACAAGAATTTCCTTATTTCATACTTTTTTTCAATGTTTGCGTATAGTGAAATTTTTGAATTTTCTCTAAACAAACCCCCCATTTTTTCCAAGAAAACTACTGCTACTATACACATTATTGATCTACGTATAATAACTACAGTAAAACAACCGTGATACTGATAGTATGGATTTATTCGTCCTGTTCCTTTTTTCGGTTTTTTAACGTAGAGAAAAAGTCATAATTTTTACTATAAAAATCCTGTTTTCTCCCAATTAGCTACCTCTTTGAGATTGCCATAATATATATTCTTAATTTACGCATCAAACTGCATAGGAAAATTACAATTTCGTAAGGTCACTCGAGGTGATACCGAAGAATGGGTTAGCTAAGAGTCTAATGTGTTGTAGCATATATTTTATACTCTTTTCTTTTAAAACATTTTTGAAAATCGAAATTTTCTAGTGATTCCAAAAGGCACCATCGGGAGAGTTTCAGAATGCTGCCAATAAAAGTTTAAGTAATATTCGTTTTAAAGCTTAATTTTTTTCAAAATTGAATACAAAAAAATTTAAGGGTATGATCTATTTTGCAATAATTGAATATGAAAGATTTTTCTTATAAATAATAAACTTTTAGGACTGATTGATTCTTACAGTGAAACGATGATCATACTTGAATCAAAGCACATCTATGAAATATTACCATTTCCTATTACATATTGAAAAGTTGAACTCATCTTGAAATCGATATTAAATGTAGCTTCCTCGAAGTTAAAATTTTCTCTCGAATAGAATGTCATTGTAATATTGTAATAATCCAATAAACATGCGTAAAACTGTTAAATTAATAGATTATTGTGAAAAACATAAAAATTATTAGCCCTGGTGATGTCAAGTTAGGAATCTAACTCAAGAACTAAATAATTTTCAGTAAATAAATTGGTGGCGGAGGTCTGATGTTCTGAGGAGCTATCTTTTGAGATGGAAGACATTTAAATGCTTCATAAGACTTTTAAATGTCATATGATGTCGTTGTTGTCGTGTGCCTCCAGGCCATATCATGGAAGGGTGCAGTAGCATCCGTTGACACAAAGCTTTGAGTACCCATAAGGGTGAATGTCTGACTCCGAAAGGGATATCATATGATAGAATAGGTTAGTTCTCGAAAATGTCTAGGTACAGATTTAGTTACATTTTTACAGAAGATAGGGTAAGTTGTCTCACTTTAATTGAAATGATATGTTTGATAAATATAACATAGTTATGGTAGGCTATTCTTTTGTCCTCTGTGGACTTCCGCCTGTTATCGAGAAGTTATCGAACAAATGGAAACAATAGTGTTTCCTAAAATATGTATAACAGAGTCATAAGATTCATTTTTAAGTACCGTAATATATATATTTTTAAGCTTTAGTTTAGCTATATTTATCAGAAATATTAAAAAGCAGATGCTAAACTACATTTCGGAAGAATACATGCGCGTTGCGCCTTCAACACAATTCTTGTGGTAACCATGCATTATTATTTGGTCACTACACGATTTTTGTATTGTTTCAACACAACATGTTAAGGACTAGGAAAAACATTTTTTTTTGTATTGAAAGAAAACACAATTTTTTCTGAGTGTAGCATGCGATGTCGCTCGAAATTCCGTTGGGTGCTAGCCCAGGTGTCCATCTCGTCACTTGACTGGGATTCTATATAAAAAGGAGTCCATTAAGAAAATTTGAACATCCTTCTAATGGGGTCATTTGTGCAGAAGCCGACACCTTCGCGTCTTGCTGTCTTCGACGGCCTGATAAAACTGCTATAGTAGGTCTATCTAGAATGCGAGCCTCGAAAGCATTTTCCTCCCCCATCCCCGCATGTGGTTATCTTCGAAACGGCGCAGCGCGAGCGTCGCGGTTTCGGTTTTTTCCCCACCCTACTTGGGTTTGAACTGTTCGGATTGTTCACCTCCACAACAGAACCTCAAACGCGTTAGGTTTAGAAAAGCGATGCTCCTCCCGTTTCCTAGAAAACCAAGCGAAGGGATGGGGGAAGAAAGTTTTTTCGAGGCTCGCATAGTAAATAGACAGACTATAGTCTGGGCGTAAAAATCAGATCAAGGTATTCTTAAATTAGCCTTCTGTAGTAAAAGTTTGTGTTATACAAAACTGCATAGCTACTGTGCAGAATTATTTTATCAAAAAAATTTAGACATTCATTTTGACTTTTTATGTTTTCCCTTTCACTTAATTTTTAATAATTTTATGTCTTAAATGCCGTATTTTTTCAAAACTCAAACTGACCCTTCATCTTTTTTCAAAGACGAGGAATAATGAGAAAGTTTAATCTTGTAATGTTTGTTGATGGATGGAACTTGTTACTTGAGAGTGTGTTACTTGTTACTTGAGAGTGTGTTACTTGTTACTTGGAACTTCTTTTTTTATGCATATATCTTCAATGTCATTTGAATTAAATTTCCCGCCACTGTTTGTGCCAACGATAAGTTTCGAAAAAAAAACACACTGTGTGAGATTTAATCTGGCACGCCTGTATTTGATTTTTGTAGTTTTTTTGTTCGTTAACCACATTTATGTTGGAATTTAGAAGAAAAGTGGTTCAAGTCAAATAGGGTTTTAGAATGTTAACACTCTGCGTCGATGATACGGATTACTCAAAAAACTATTCATTCAATTTCAAGTTGCATGGGATCGCATGAATGTTTAGAAGTCAACAAATGTCATTTATAAAATACCATTACAATCAAGTGATGATTTCACTAAGATACTTCGATATGAGTGGGATAGTTTAATATTGCAATGTGTATTGATGATGGAACGTGTTATTTGATATATAAAAAAGCAAATAACACGCAACTTATCACGAATATAGAGATAGACTGATTAAGGTGGACTACTCCCACTACGTCAAGTGACAACCTGCTTTGCAGAAGGTGTTGGATATTGTTCTAATGATGTACACCTGTCCCTGTCTAAACAACTTCCAGAACTATCCTAACTTAAACTATGCTTTCTTTAACTTAGGTAAATCAAATTATCATGTATTTGAATAAATCTTCAAAGAGTTTGGATGACGATAGAAATTATAAAAATCTTGTCGATGTTTAATTAATTTGGTATGAAAACTTTAATTACTTTATCAAATATCGTAGTAATTTTTTTTGACTTTGCACGACCAAATGTCACTTTTGACTGTCTTTAAGATAAGTGGTGTACTGCCTTTGACCATTTTGTTTAAAGACAGTTCAAGTTTGTGTTTGAACAGGCAACCTTTTCTATTGAGTAATCTTTAAGTCTCTTTAAAACAACGTCTTCTAATTAAAAAATTTCTTTTGAGACAATGATGAAATCAAATAACTAGCTGCAATTGTATAACGTCATTATAACCCTACACTCTTAAAACAAAAGAGTGAAATCCACTCCTATAGGGGAAGTGCATTTTCGACACGGAAAGGAGTGGAAATTAACTCAGACTGAGTTAAAACCGCTCGTTTGTTTTAGGAGTGTATGAGTTCCTGATTACACGAACGTGTAAATCTATTTTTACGTTGAATCAGTAATTTTATTTTCAAATTGAATTTCTACTTTAACCCGCTGAGGGATACAGACGTGTAAACCCGTCACCATACTGTTAGGTTAGGTTAGGTTTGAATCATCGTCGCACTAGAGCTACTCGAGGGCTATTGGCGACGGGCGTCGTATTTTAGAACCACAGTCAAGTGACGAGCCGACACCTGAATAGGCACCCAACGCAACCGTTAAGGGCGACATCTTACGCAGCGTTAGGACTTTGAAGGATATTTAACGTGCACTCCCTTACACGGGGTATTATTCGTCGGACATTTTGGCTGCACGGGCCGTTTATAGGTCGGCAGTTATTTTGGCGATGCCCGGACCCGAACCTGGGACCTTTCGCATGCTAGGCGAGTGCCTAACCGACTGGGCTCCCCAGCCCCACCATACTGTTAGGTTTTCCAGCAACACGTATAATTAAATTTTTTAATAAGTTTTAAAGTATGGATGAGCCATTTATAACCATCTACTAAAGAAATATATTTTTAAAAAAATTTAAGAAATTAAATTTTCAGTTAAAAAATTTAATTTACATTTCATGCAGCGAAAATAAGTTTACATTTCAGCATTTGCTTATCCCTCAGAGGGTTAAAAAGGCCACTAATTTAAATTATCGACCAAAATTATTTTTGGCAAAATAATAATTATAAAATTAATTAATAATTTATTGATCAAATTGATTGATTTAAATGAGCAATATTTTGTACTTTAAATAGCCGAAAATAAGAATTATTGGCAATGATTTGTATAAGAAACTTTAAAGTGAGACTAATAGGGTTATGATCGTTTGTGCTACTTAAGGGTAAGGTGGGGAAGGGTGGGGTGCATAGATGTGGAAGTGCAAAAAAATAAAACATGCAAAACTGAAAAAAATGAAATTTTATTGAAAAAGCAGATGAACACATTCACTAGTTTAAGTAGTTAAGGAAAAAAATGTGCAGATTAAAAATCATGCAAACTTATAAAACGAACATGCAAAAATGAAAAATTATAATGCCATTGTAAGGTATAACGGATGCGTTTCCTTCTTGCTAGACAAGCTGATAGCCTGAACATATTGCTTATACCTTTTGACAATGTTTTCATCTAAATAATGCAGGTAACTCAATCCAGCGAACATAGGTTCGGCTATCATTTCTGTCACTTCTGAAAGCAAAAATAATATTTTATTATTTCATCTTCACTCACTTTCAAAAGTTAAGCACGGAGAGAAAAATTATTTAAACCCCATTGACTTGCCACTCATGGAGAAAACGACTTAAATAAAAATACATTCGAGAGCTCTTCAAATAAGCTATACAAATATTTACTCCGCATTTCAATTACTACTCACTGAGCGATTCCAAGAGAAAGATGATTAAATAAAGAAAACACTGGTGTAAGTCACGACTTATGTCATTTTCCCCTCTACTTAGACTATGTTTTAGTCTCAAATTTTTTATGAGTAATAGTAGATACGTTAAGTATTTTTACAGAGACTTAAAGTGAGAGTGATTAATTTCGACTAATGTCTGCATTTTCATTGCAAATAGGTTCCTTTGAAGATATTATAAATGAGGCAAATATGGAGACACCTGATTAGCTTCCGAAAATTATATATATCGTCGTGCTTAACTTTTGAGAGTGTTTTACAATGAAACAGTAAATTTTAATGTGTAAATATTTTTTAAAAGTAATTTATCAGTTGAAGTTACTAATATAATTTGTAGCGGCCTCAGTAACCCATAGTCTACCAAAAGGATCCTCAAGGTGGAGATTAGTTACCTCGGCTTAGATACTACTATTAACGTTGTAATCTGGAATAGTGGTAGGAACGTGGCTGTAAATCACCGCCACCTAGTTGTTGATGGCATATTGAGGTTGCGTGTGTGTTGAACAGCCACAAATTGTTTAATCTACTAACTGAGCATGGTAATATTTATGATTTTAAATGCCATTAAAATAATATTAATATAGGGCTCTCTAGGACAATAGCGGTTCTCGATGCGATCACAATTCTAGTGACCCTGGCGAAAGAGGGTTGTCATTTCATCAAAGTTGTCACGACTCAGTCTGCGTTAGTAGAACCAATATTGATGACTCTAACTCAATTTATATTATGAATTGAACATATTCTAGTTACCTTTTTCGCAGTTAGTCCCTGCATATCCCAAATGACAATGACAGGAGTAAGACGCCATTTTGGGTTCGCAATGTCCACCATTTTTGCAAGGCTCCTCTACGCAAGCATGTAGGCAGTTAGCGACATTAATTCCCGCCAAGGCATCGTCCACTAGTTTTAGGACTTTGCCGTTGATGACCGCCTAGAAAGGAATTAAATGAATAATAAGCTACGATATTCTTTATTAAAGTACGTATATTTTTTAAAAATATTATTGAGCATTAAATCTCTTGCTCAGTAAAAGATCTACTTTCAAACATTTTCTTCAATTTTTTAAAAATATATATTAGAAATACTATTTAAGTAATATTTACTTTTTAGATTCAAAAACAACCCAAAGAGGGTGGATTGCAGCGTATGTTCCGGTCAGTTTTGGTTAGACTGATACGAAACCCATTGTTCTGTTCCCAACTAGTTTGGTCCCCATTTTTACCTTCCTACTCAAGGATTGAAGTCTGAATGAACCTTGCACAATCTCGGCTTTGAACCCCGGGCCTGTGGCATGGTAGAGCCAAGCGATACAACTCAACCACTGGGCCTCTACTGGATTCAAGACAATCTTTCCCGTTCTGTTTTGGTTTGCTTAGAGGGATTAAATGTTTTTTTTTTCTAAAGGGGGCTGCTTTTTTGGCAGATCAAGCCTTTTGCAGACTCCCCAGATATTCTATTTCGCTAATATTCCCCAGAACTGAGAGCCATTTTTTGTGGCACTATCTAGGCGGCTCCTGCTACCAATTTTGATGATTAGATTACAATGAATCCGAGCTCTCTGTGGATGTTAAACTATGCCGAGATTTTTAATTTTGCCGAGAGAACCCAAGCCAAATGAGTTTTCAAGGGATCCTTTAATGCTACAAAACCATATAACATGCGTGTCGATGATTTGTCCATCCTGAAAATCTGCCGAGTCAGTAGGAGCTAGAATCCGCGATCTTGGGCTTGTGAGGTGGAAACGTTATGCCTCACAGCCACTGAGCCTACGGAGGGGGGCTTATATGGTTGAGAGAGGACGATTTATCTTCTTTGGCACAACTTGTTTGATTTAGGTTCTCTATAGAAATACAAATAATGTTTACTAAATGTACCTTTTGAATGCATCCCGTGAAAGATTCTGTAATAGAGGCCTTCCTCGCGACGTCTCTTGCATCATGGATCCCCCCAATGTACATGTTGAGGGGCAGGGATAGTTGCGTAAAAGCTCCCGGGGACGTCCCACGAACGCGTGGCTGGTCATCCACTTCCATCAGCCCATCGCGGCCAGTCCTGGAAATGAAGACTGTGTGCCACACTCCAACTGCCAACGGCTCTTCACTCCTAAAAACATGGGAAGAGCATTAATAAAGTGTGCATGTTGTCGCGTAGTCTTAAGAAGAACACGGGAACACGAGATATCTTAGGAGACGAAGCTTTATTAATTCCGTACAAGAACAGCCCAACTTGGGATAAGCTACTCGCTTATATACTGTGTGAAGAATTATGGGAAATAAAGATATTTGCATATAAGTAAGATTACATGAAATAATAATTTGCATAATTCAAAAAAAAGTTATCAAATAATAAATAATGTATACTAAACAAATTAAAGATAGAGAAGATGTGGGTTTCGAACCAAGGAGTTCCGAACCACTGCCTGATGCTCTTCCGCGTGCGCCATCGAGCACTGTGTCAATATAATGTATACAGCAGAACCTCGATTATCCGGTCTTATTGGTGGGTCGGATAACCGAACATTCTGGATAATAAAGAATTTTCAATTAATAGTAAGACGTCTTGTACGGATGAGCACCGAAATTCCGTGGACCCTAAATTGACTCTGATTTTACAGTTGTAAACGTTAGATTTTGGTGTTAAGTTATCACCTATATTGAGACTTCCTGTTATGCAGAAAGTGTTGAAAATAATTTTTAATTTCTATTCTTAATTTTTAAAATATCCGAGCGGAGTTCTGGAAAAATTGCCTTTTCTTTCCCTTTTATAGTAGATATGGCTTAGGGTCTCACCACTTAACAAGATCCCCTGAGTTTCTCGATTTTTTTTTCAGTATCGCTGGAAATTAGTCATCTTCATTTTTTGTCAAACCACATAAGTCCACCTGGGGTACCCCATGAAAGTCCATTTTTAATTATGTCTTTAAATATATTGATCTCTAGAAAAATTATTCAAAATAACGAAATCGTTAAACTTTTTGTGGCAGAATGATATATATCAAACTAACAATGTCGCATAATTTTACAGTTAAATTATAATTACATTATCTGAATAATAACTAATATTTGTTCTTGATTACTCCTATCGATAACGTAGGCGTTACATAGGTTGACCATAATAATCTTTTAAGTAGGATTATATATCTCACCTGATGATAGCGGCCCCTGTTCCAAGGTCGAACCTAAACTCCAAATATCCGTTGACAAGGTTTAGCGATATGAAATCTCCTGTGCCGTCCATCTTGTATCCATTGTAGAAGAGGACACCATTCGGCCTGTAAGGCTTGAAAACAATCTGCAACTCGATGAAAGACAAAACACTGCTGCTGAGACCAGGATACTGTAGGTATGAGGAACCATTGAAAAGTGGCACTATCAACTCCATTGCTAGAAGATAATCCAAATATTGTTATGGTAGAGTGTCCAAAAGGAGAACTTTTAGTTATAGATGTATAATATTACGCTAATTCCATGAAAAAGTATCCTTTCTGTAGTGTAAGTCACGTTTGTAAAAAGTGATTATCACTACAACTTTTAACATTGAATGAAAAAAAATTAGCGAAATAGCTGATCTACACTTATTAAAACTAAATAATATAACTTGCTTTATTTTATTCCTTCTACTTTTCAAATTTAAAAAGCTTGTAATCTCCTCTTTAATTGTGACTCACACTACAGTTACATGGAATTAGCCATTAGTAAATTTTCCATGTTTTACAATAAGAGTCATTTACCCTTCCACCAATGAAATTCCTTGGTCTCATATAATCAAACCATCACTTTTATAATCATGCAGTTTCAGTGAAATGTAACTATAATCATTGACCAAGGCAAAAGAAAAATCATTATGTATCCATAAATACTATTTGTAGACACACTTGAAGAATGGTAATTCAATTATGATAGCTACCAAGCAAAATACCTTCTCACTAAAACACTACTAAACACATATATTCTTTGGTCTCTATGTGAGCGTTATTTGTAGGAAAAGGGTGAAATTCTATAATTTTATTAAAGACTATAGTTTTTTGAGTGAAATTGTGTGACATAACACACACCCGTTAGAAGTCGTCAAAAGCCTTTGACATATTTCACTGTAGTCTATGAGAAATGTAAAAATAAACAAGTAGGCTTGTAACAGAATCTGTCATTTAACCCGCTTCCACACAACATTTGTGTTTAACAGGAAAAAACGCGCTAAACACAGCATTAATTCTATATTAAACATTTACACGCTAAATTTGGCTAGTTTCATTTATTTTATTTCGAAAATTCAATAATTATTTGTTATAGTTTGCTAAAATAATTTATGTTTCAAAAAATAAATATGTAATATTCCTCGCTTTTAGATAGAAAGAAAACATTTCATATCAACATAAAATCAAAGAATATCTTTGTGAAATACATTTGACGTCATTTTAAACTGATTTATAACGCAAAAATAAATTAATCTTAATTTATTGTTTAAAAGAATTTAAGTTTCTCGAGCGATTGTTGCGAATGGCAATGGTGATTTAATTCTAATAAAAATAGCTTCGTATGCTTTTTAAATGAGCATTAAATTTTGCAGTTTTTTTTTAAATAATTGAAGTACTTCGGATTCGAATTCGTTTCTGAAATTTTCAATGTATTCTAATTTCAAATGCGCTGAATTTTTTGACGTATCACACTTGTCCGTAGCATTTGTAGTTTGGGCCATGAAAGTGGGTGACAGACAAACAGACATACAGACGGACTGAACAATTATAATACCTTTTTACGTTATAAACATTGTGTGGAAGCTAAAATTGTAAAGTGTCTCAATCATTTTGTCCAATCCCTCTTAGAAAATAGGTGTCTAATAATAATTATATCATAACATGAGTTAGAAACTATTAAATTTTCGTTTCGTCTAACATCTTTTTTTTAAACAGAAGCACCTTAAATGAAAAGTTATCTGGGAAGTTTAAATGGATAATAAATATTTGAATAACAGGTTAATTTCTTTTAACTTGTTGTGTATAGAGATTACTTTAAATTTGATATGATACCTATAAACAATTAAAAAAATAGAAATCCGTATAGATTTTAGAAATTTAACTTATAACTTGCATGCAACTAAATTTTTCTAAGTTTATAATGTTTTATTTAAAAAAAACATTATTCCAGAAATTGTTTTGAAAAAACTTTATATTACTAATTATGTATGAATTTTATAATGAATTTTTTTTTTGAAATTCTGTATGAGAATCATAGACTTTAATTTTATAACAAGATACTAGAATAAATCGTTGAAAACTTATCCTATAATAAAGCATGTATTGTATTTAAAATGTTCGTAATTAGAGAAATATATAAGAATTGTAAAATAAGTGTAAATTGTTGATAGTTTAAAGTTACTATTAATTTTTCTCTGTAAAATTCCATTTTTGGCTTAAAGTATATTAATTTATAAAGTTTATTTAAATCTATTACCGACATAACTATAACAATTTTACAGATAGGCTCATTAATTTATTATAAAAAGCCTTAAAATAAATTTTTTTGACCTTCATATTTTTAAAACAGCATGAAGACAAATTTATAAAAAATGCATTTAAGTCTAAAGAAATATTATTAATGAACTATTAATAGCTGATATAAATATAATGACAAAAATGTTGATGTGTTATAGTATGATTTTAGTTTTTAAGTTTTTAAGCGATTAAAAAAACTGGCAATTTAAGGTGTTTTATATACGAGAAAATTTCGTATATTTAACGTAATAGCAAGTGAAAAATGTATTTTCAAAATTAACTGACTTAAAAAATGAAAAAAAAAATTCTGAATTAAATGTGAGAAATATTTGCAAAATCCTTTAATGAAACACTAATAAAAACTCTTTACATAAAAATTGTTACTCCTTAATGTTGGACATTAGGATTTTAGCTGTCTCATTTTTTTATGTTAGAGTATATATTAAGCTTTTCCCTCAAGAAATATTTTGCGTCGTAAAATTTAATGTGCTCATCTCTTAATCCAGAGGTTAGTGATAAAACACCTTTCTTCCCACTAAGTTGTAGTTTTTATGTCGCTGTTAAATAGAAATTGCATGCTGTTAAATTGTTTTAACTTAAAAAAAACATAGTCTTTTTAAAAGGAAAGTGAGGATACAATTTTGTTTGCAATCGCTAAATTTTAAGTCTAAATAACGTAATAACTTAAAGTACCATATTTATAATTTGGTAAAGGAGTTTCAAATTTCAGTTTAGTTTCGATCAAAAACTCGCTTGTCTAGTTTTTATATTTGGATAATATTTCTTATTCCTCATTAATAAGTGTAAATCAATTTTAAAAAAAGACTGAAGTCATGTTTCCATATATTTTAAAAATTAAAATATAATTATGTCTGCCACTAAAGAGATAGAACGCATATTAAAATGTATATTCTGTAACTTCAAATCTTTAAAACATTAAATATTACTCAAAGTTTAATATTTTTTTATTACTTCAAAATAAAGAATTATGAAATGCTAATGTTGTTGTTATTTCTAATGCCACTCGGTAACCGAGCCCGGAGTATAGAACTACCCGATTTTAAGGCGAAGTGGGGCGGCTTCCGTTTTTATTGAGCACCACAAGGGAGGAAGTCCGACTTTTGCTCGCAGCATGACACATCCGTTTTACAGGAAGGTCCCCTTTCACACATCCATTCTCACTCACATATCGGAATTTTGATCCAGATCAAAGGCCGATAACCCCCTGATCTGGTACCCCCAGAGGTATTAATTTGATGAAATGCTAATAAACATAACAAATAATGAAAGCATTTGGTATCTATAAGTTAACGCTAGGAAACATTTTGTACCTAAAAAATATTTAAGACTCTATTATTTAACAAGTTTTTAATAATGTTTTATGTAGATTCCACATGTTAAATAATTTAGAGTTGAAACCAAAGCCAAATAGTAAACGCTTTGAATAAGGTTTATCTGATATTAGTACAGTTAAGTTCTTTAGTTACAATATTTTTAAAACACATGCAGCCTTTACTTGGCCTGAAATTACTTTGGGCCAAAGTTTACTAAACTTTTTCTGCGTTAAATTTTTATTAAAAAACTATTTTAGCACTACCTTCAAACAAGTAGATAAATACTTAATAGTTAATAAATGTAGTCAATAACAGCAATTAGCTGCTAACTACCATACTTATTATTGTATAAATATGGTTAAATTATTTGTGTTATTATCATAGCACTACCTTCAAACAGTAGTAGATAAATACTTAATTGTTAATAAATGTAGTCAATAACAGCAATTAGCTGCTAACTACCATACTTATTATTGTATAAATATGGTTAAATTATTTGTGTTTTATCATAGCACTACCTTCAAACAGTAGTAGATAAATACTTAATTGTTAATAAATGTAGTCAATAACAGCAATTAGCTGCTAACTACCATACTTATTATTGTATAAATATGGTTAAATTATTTGTGTTATTATCATAGCACTACCTTCAAACAGTAGTAGATAAATACTTAATTGTTAATAAATGTAGTCAATAACAGCAATTAGCTGCTAACTACCATACTTATTATTGTATAAATATGGTTAAATTATTTGTGTTATTATCATGTAATTTCATTATTCATTTAAAATTTCATTACTTCTTAATATTAAATCCCTGATCTCTTGATCACCGAAATTTCATTGCCAATATTTGTATCATGTAAAAGAATACAAATGTTTTCTTCCAAAAGAAAACCGATATTGTATTTCGTTTCTGTACAACTGTATATGCTGCTACTGTTGTCTTATGAAGGGGAAAACAACACGCTGGGTCGCTGATATTAATACAGAATTTCCACCCTGTAAAAGTGTATATGCCTCTAATGTTATTTAAAGAAGGCAAAAACAACAATCTTAGTTAAAAGTTGATAGTTTGAAACTTACAAAATCTTATTGAGCTTATATGGTTTAAGTAAAATCTTATCTTAATTTGATATTTTGAAAAAATAAAATTATTTTTCAACTAAAGTGAAACATTTTCATTTAATAACACAATGCATTAAAAAAAGAAAGAAAAAATATCGGAAAGTTATTCAATTTATACTTTGCCATAAGTTATAACTTTTAGGCTAATATATTTTTTAAAACTAACCTTGTTATTTTTATTTTAATAAATGAAAAAAAACACACGAAAGAACCTAGGTATATATTAACATATACACAAGAAATTTTAAGAAACAATTGGCTTGTTTTAGGTTACGTAGTTTCTTTCTACTTTCGCTTTCCGATTGGCGCTCTGTTCCCATGTTACATTGATTCACCAATATCGAGCCTCGAGAAATAAACTATTTTCATTTAGCGTTTCTGTTGTCACTCAAGACCTGAAACATGGCCATTGTCTTATTACGAGTTCTCTCTAAGGTACTAGAAAACTCCAGAATTCAGCTTGAACAATTTTCTTTCGACACACACATTTGACTTTAAATAAAACACACAATTAGTACACACATTTGACTTTAAATAAAACAATAAAAACTGTACCCGATTCACATTTGTCTCCTATGAATCCAAGTGGACAAAGACAAACACCATAGTCAGGGCTGGCCGCTACACACTGTCCACCATTTAAGCAGGTCACTTTGCTACAAACATCTGCACTGCATTCATCTGTAAAAACAAATCGTATCCATATGATTTTATAGAAAAAGTAATTAAAGATATAGAAAAGTAATAACTTATTTTTCAATGTTATTGTGGTACATACAATAATTACAAAAATAATTAGGTGTAATTAAAAAAAATGATTTGACAAAACTATCAATAATTTTTTTTTGTAGAAAACGAATAAAAAATTTAAATTAAAACTATTATTAAATCTAAAGACTTTGTAAAAATGAGTGATAGATAGCAGTGTTAGGTAATGAATGAATATTGAAGATTATTATTCAATGATGTTAATAGTTTTTTGAGACACATTAAATAGTTGAACAAATTTACGATAGATGGCGCTCTAATAATTCTGCTCTTGGAAACTAAAAGCGCGAAATTAAAAAAAAGACTTTGTCGCATTTTTCTTATGAAACACTCAGAATACAATTATGGGATAATAAAGAGTGAGTTAGAGTGAGTGTTTTAGGACAAAAGTAGTCCCAGTCATTTTTTAAAACCCCACTGATAAATATTTTCAGTTAATGCTAGCAAATTTATACCCGTTCTTCGCACGGAATAAAAAAATATCAAATAGATTCCAAATATGTGTACCATATACCCTGTTATAGGATCATAAACTTATTATTGTTTCCGTTCGTTATAAATTATAAAATCCCGTTTCATTGCCTTAAAATTACAAAATGAAAAAAAAAAAAACGCTATAAAATGCACTCATAAATGTCATCACAATTCCCTCATAAATACATAAAACCTTTTAGCTCATTTGGCGCGTTTTGGGAAATAATTTGGCGAGAAAATAGATATAGCTACCCACACCCATTATACAGCTCTAACACAATGACCTTCGAACATCCGACCAGCTTATAAATTATTTATAAAAGAAATTGCCTATTTGGCGAATTTTAGTTAATAATTTGGCGAGTTTGGCAACGTATTTGGCGAAAAAATAAAGACATAAAACACTAATAGCTCTAGTGCGATGGCCTTTATTAACCATCATAGTTCAGTAATAGCTTAACTATACATTTATTGCTTAAATATGCATACATGCAGTCAACAGAAAAATCAATGCAAAAAACATCAAATAACCCACAATAAAATCCGGGAATGAAGACTGGCGGAATTACGTCACTTGAAACATGTCAATTATTTTTCAAATAATGAATTTAGTTTCTGAAAGTAATGGCAAAAGAATAAAATAAACATTTTGAATTTTAAATGTTTTCGTTAAAAGTTTTATTTAATTTTTTCAGCCGATGGCATCAGGAAAGAGAAAAAATGATCGGATTTGAGTGAAAGTGGTGTATTTTTTCAAAAAATTTGAATTTTCTCTAAAAATGGAACAAATATGAAAAAACTAAGCCTCAGGTGCACACGTTGGTATTAAAAGGAATCTATCTTAAAAAATTCGAATTTCTGAGGGCAGTATAAGTAGGTCTTTTACGATCCGAAGACAAACACACATACACACAGACTCTTTATTTTATTATTATAGATTAACCAGCTTCCTAGCTATTATTCAATTTTACAATGGGTTAGCTAGTTTTATCCTTGTACATTCTAATGTTTGGAGAAATATTTGTTACTTGTCGACACTTGTTTGCATACGAGTCAGGTAGCTAATTAAGGGCCAATGTATCCCTTCGTAGCTACGTGATTGATTAAAACTTTTAAGATCCATTTGGGAATATCATATATACCTTTCTTACTGGATAAAAACGTAAAGTTTTAGTTATTGAAATTCGTTTTTCGTGTGACTTCATTTATCCTACATAAATTGGTCAGTAGCATGGTCTTCATTTTCTCTATATTATGTTTATAATTAGATAAACTAAAGCAAAAAGCTTGTTTTTGCATGGCAAATTTTCTTATGTGTTAAGTAAAGTTGTCCAAGTTTGCTTGGGGTGTTAACTGGGGTCCAATCCTAAGCCCACCCATTCGGCATGGACGATCTCTAGCATTAGCCTCTCAGTCCCAAATGGCTACAGAAACGGAGAAAGGGTAAAATTTAAGTTTTACATTCTAATGCTACTTACCGATATCGCTTCCCTCAATCGAGTCTCCCTTAGACCGCGGCCTGAAGTCGTAAACGTGTCTGTTAACGGCCAAGTGTCTGAGGCATCCTTTGAAGCTGCTCCGGGCCTGTGTTCGATCTGCAACTAAAGTGAGGTTGGGGGCACCGCCGAGATAAAGGTTTTGGCGAAAAGTGATTCTCGAGAACAACCCCTGAAGGAGACAGAACATCATAAAAGTTGCACAGTGTTGTTGCTGGGGTAGACTTGGGGTAAACATAAATAAGCTTATAGAGGACATTAAATAAGTTTCCATATAATGTTGACTACAATGAATCATATTGTTTGGAGAAGTGCGGATAATACTGCCGTGGGAGGTAAACTGCAGTATCCACAATATGAATAAGACCATTTTCGTTCTGAAATGATCAATCTTTTACTATACATTCTAATAGGTTTTAGTTCCTTAATATGAATAAGACCATTTTCGTTCTGAAATGATCAATCTTTTACTATACATTCTAATAGGTTTTAGTTCCTTAATATGAATAAGACCATTTTCGTTCTGAAATGATCAATCTTTTACTATACATTCTAATATGTTTTAGTTATTATGTACGCACAATAATGGTTGAAGTGATTGTTAAAGATACTGCACTTTACCTACCGAGAAGCCTGAAGGAGACACAATTATCATCTGCAAAAACAAATCCATATGATTTCATAGTAAACTTATTTTTTAGTGTTATCGTTGTAATTAAAGATATAAAAAAAAACTTATTTTTCATTGTTATCGTGTTACATATTGTAATTAAAAAAAATTAAAAGAAACTCCAGGTTAGCAGGCGGACTACCCTAAGCAGAATAGTATGATGGGATTGTTTAGCAAAAACCAATGAATTGATAACATTATAGAGTAATAGATTAATAATGCAAAAAGAGCTTGATATAGTTTAGTTTTTGGCAATGGACGAAGTAATGGAGCAATGTCTCAAATGGAACCACGTTAAACATTATTGCCTGACTTCAACAGAAACGAAGAAGCCATCGCATCGGTGGATTGTTCATGATCTAGGAGTTCTATTATTCAATGGGTGCAATGATATTTTCCCAACAGATTTACATCATATCATGATGAGATTAAATAAAAAAAATGCATGATTAAAATTTTCGTCTGTAGGCAATTTTGAAATAAGGAGCTCATTGCCTTATTTTTAACATCAATGAAATTGTATTTTAAAGTTTAAAACAACGGTACATGCATCAAATTACTATAACTAAAATAAATGTAAAGATAAAGTTATTAAAAAAACACTGAGCCACAAATACACTTAAAACAAATGAAACTAATTATGAAATACATGAAATTAATAATGCATGACATTTTTAACACACCGTAAAAAATCTAACAAAAGTTGTTAAATTTAAACTGATAGCAATTAGAGGTTTGTAATGCTGCTTAACTAATTAGTCATATAAATTTTCAAGAACGAACTTGAGATTGTGATGTTCATTAATAAGTAATAGGGTGTATATAAATTTTAATGGGAAATTTTGAATGTATGGTTTCAACCTTTAATACTTTCAGTTTAAATTTAACCATTCTGCATAAGATGAAATGGTCGATTTTTGCTCTGACACATTCCTATTTTCTATTAGACTTTCTTACTGGCTGTAATTAACTGCTTCAAAACATTGACGAGCTAAGTCATTTCTTGCAGATACTTCAATTAATATGATGTTAAATATAGTAGAATAAAGTCTTCTGGTTGGCCTTTTTCTTGGTAATATGACCTCAGCTTCTAAATTATGTAGCTATGATTTCTGGTGTCAATCTTGAACACTAATGTAATGTCCAAGTAATGTCAGCTAAACCAACCAGCCAAACATTACACAACCGAAAATGTCTTGATCCAAATAGCATAGCTAAACAACGCATCAAAAAATTGTATATGTAATAGTATAATTTTACACATTAAAAAACTTTAATTACAAATAAAAAATGAAAGATGCATACAATTTACATAAAATAGAAATGACAATGCGAGGTATTTAGTAACTAAATTGATCATTTGTGGTTAAACTGCAATAAAATATATCAGGTTTTAAATTTCACCTATATGCTGTAAAATAATGCCATATGCTGTAACATATTTAGTTAACTAAACTGATTAATTGTAGTTAAAATTCAACAAAATATCTCATGTTTTAAAATTTCATTTGAAGTAATAAACTTTACCTGCTTACTCACCACCTTATCCACTTTTTATCCATAAGAAGTCTACAATTAATATAAACAGTATTGTACTTACTTTATAGTATTTGCTAAGACTATACTATATTATTCTGCATTTCTTTGCAGATTTATCATTTTTGCAATATGTTAAAGATATTAATCAATTTTGTGCAATATGTTAAAGATATTAATCAATTTTGTGCAATATGTTAAAGATATTAATCAATTTTGTGCAATATGTTAAAGATATTATAACTTTTTATGTGTAGGTGTTGAAATGAACATGATATACATTGGTGATCAATGTTAGGTTTTATACCATATGCTGTAAAAGAGATACATAACGTACATTTTTATGGTTAAAATAAAAAATAAAATAAGTTGATTGTAACAGATAATCATTTTTGACTACTCTAAAGCGTACTAAAGACTACTAAAAAGTTGAATAAAAGTTATCCATTATGAAAAATATGGATAAATTTAGACACATAAATGTTTTACTTAAATACACAAAACATATTTTCAATTTTCTTTAATTAATGCAAGAAAATTATATTTATAATAAAAATTGTTGCTGGAAAATAATGTTGAATAAAAAGTAAAGTAAAAACTTATTATAAAACTTGTTAATATATTTTTTTACAAATATCTAGTAAAGTATATAAAAACCATTCTAAATACAAAAAAAAATATTGTATCAAAATATCAGGTAAGTTGAACACAAGAGATATAAGTAGTTTTAAAATAACTTTTAGCAGAATACAAATAATATAAAATGAAGAATAAAAGAGTAAGAAATTTTAAAGGTAAATTGGAGATTATATGAACATTGGTATTAAGATTTGGAAGATTATTTATGATGTGTTGTTACTTGTTCGTATTACACAACAAAACAACCAAATAAATACCACTAAATACAACATTTAGTTGAAATTATTTTAAAACTACATACGTCAGGTACATTGGACACAATTCATATAATCACAATATAGCATTAGTAGTTTATCATATCAAAAATTTCTAACGCATACACAATCATATATCTATGCTAGCTATAAAACATTACAATAGTTTGTTGAGGCATCTATACTTTATGCCCTACAAATATACCAAAAAATTTATCTTACAAAAGTCAAATTACTAAGAATATAACAAAGAAAATTTTTCATAACAGAATGATAGTCCGAAACCCAACATTTAATCACACCTAAAACATTTACTGTGAAACAGAAAATTATTCATAATGAGTACATAATCAGTATGAAATTGAAAGTAGCTAGCACATTGAGACTGAAATAAAAATTATTATTGTTTTACAGTACATTCAGTCTTAAAAAAAAGAACTAAGGCTGAAAATAAAGAGTTATCTTATATCCTGCAATGAGTCTCTATAAGATTGTAGAAACCTTACCTTAGAGCGCCCCTGCACTTGAGTTCCACTGTTTAGCTGCATCCACGCATCCCACCTGTCTCTGTAGATAGTGAGCGTATTCCAAGAACGCAGCACTATAGGCTGGTCACTTATGAGAATCCCCTCTCCCATGCCACAGTCGAACCTATACAACAGTCACACATACAGTCCCTGGACAAATTATTAGACGCACTGTATTTTTTTAGTAAAGATGAAAACATACCAAAGAATGCCATATCATTAAAAAAGATGTCGATATAGGTATTAAGTATAGCAGATATTATTTTCTATTCAATAGCTTAAGTTTAGGAACACAAATGTCCTTCTAAAGGTATTTTGTCCATCATTGATTGATACATGAAATCTTGCAGTGCGTCTAATAATTTGTCCAGGGACTGTATAATAGATAAATCTATAAAGGGCAGGTAAACTGCAATGTTAAATTGTGTATTTGGTTTCACCCAAATATGGTTCCAAGTTGCTGCAATGGCTGTGTGAGGAAATGTTTTACTATATTTTCGGTATTTGAATCTTTTCCTAGATTTTTGTCTTCAAAATCTGAAAAATGGTTCAACCGAAAATATGGTGCAACTTTTCACCACATAGCCGTTGCAGCTACTACTACACAGCTCAAAACAATTAGGGGAGCACTTTGCGTATTTTTGTTAACCTTTCCAGTTCCAACTTTTTATTTGTTATTCTAAAAAGCTAAAATTTGTGAAATAGATTCATTATGCATCCAGAATGAAATGGTAAAAAACGGGACGAAAAATCTTAATTTTTTAACTAAAATTTAAGGGGGAAAAAATTGGAATCATAAATTTTGAATAAATTATAACAATAATGTTTTCAAAACTTTATTTGTAAAAAAAAAGGTAAAATCAATTTTCAAACATCTAAAAATGCAAGCGTGACGAATTAAGGGTCAATTTATTTCATAAAATATTTTGGGAGGGAATTTTATTTTACCAAGTTTTTCATATTTTCATTTAATTAAAACAAATATTATTTAATTCTTCAAAAGACATGGTTCTTCCCTCTAATCATAAATAAGTGCGAGCTCAACTTAGTGAGAAAAAAAATCGCAAGTTGATGATTCCAAATGGAATCACTGGGGGTGAAAGGGTTTAAACCATGTGCTCCCGTAATTATTTTGAGCATTGTATTATTATGGTGAAACCAAGCACACAATTTTTAAAAGTATGTAGTATATACAACAACGACTTAACGAGACCATTGTTTTGAATTTTATTTTACCAAGTTTTTCATATTTTCATTTAATTAAAACAAATATTATTTAATTCTTCAAAATACATGGTTCTTCCCTTTAATGAAAAATAAGTGCGAGCTCAACTTAGTGAGAAAAAAAATCGCAAGTTGATGATTCCAAATGGAATCACTGGGGGTGAAAGGGTTTAAACCATGTGCTCCCGTAATTATTTTGAGCATTGTATTATTATGGTGAAACCAAGCACACAATTTTTAAAAGTATGTAGTATATACAACAACGACTTAACGAGACCATTGTTTTGAATTTTATTTTACCAAGTTTTTCATATTTTCATTTAATTAAAACAAATATTATTTAATTCTTCAAAAGACATGGTTCTTCCCTTTAATGATAAATAAGTGCGAGCTCAACTTAGTGAGAAAAAAAATCGCAAGAGTTGATGATTCCAAATGGAATCATTGGGGTTGAAAGGGTTTAAACCATGTGCTCCCGTAATTATTTTGAGCATTGTATTATTATGGTGAAACCAAGCACACAATTTTTAAAAGTATGTAGTATATACAACAACGACTTAACGAGACCATTGTTATAAGCATTCCATAATGCAACCTATAAGAAAGTATATTAAGCGATTGATTATTTAAGGACAAAAATGGTCAAAGTTATTGTTGTAAATACTATAGTTTACTTGCTCTTGTTGGAAATTTAGTAAATTGTTAAAAAAAAACCGTATAGTTTAAGTCCGTAAATTTAAGGTCTTTTCCGAACTATTAAACTATAGTAATCCTTTTTCGCAGTAAATGGAGAAAAGCTGCTTATTTACTTTCAAGATTTTTTTTGTGGGACCTAATATTGTATAGGGGGAAATATTCTTCGAGAGAAAATCGTACGTCAACTTACAGTCAAAATATGATTTTATGGAAATGAAAAAGAATTTCAGCTGTCGAATTTTGTATCACTGCATTCTTCTTTTTGTTTTCCGTATATTGGGTTGGATGCAAATTAAAGGTGTTCGTTGTCCAAAGTTGTAACACCTTTACAAGTTCCATATCAGCTTCGAATTCAGGAGATATATCGCACCGTATGTGGAAAAGGGGCGTTTCTTCCATATTTAACTCAATGGAAGAAACGTCTCTTTTCTGCGCACAGTGTGAACTGGGCTATACTAAAATTCTTGAAAGACTATACACTGTAAACAAAGGAAAAGTAAACAGCAATAAATTGCTGTGAATTATTAACAGAACCTTCTGTAAACGGTGTTTGCAACTCATTTCACTAGGATTGGAAAATAATACGTCAGAGAGTAGTGCCACTTCCTGGAATCTTTCACTGAGAAGGTTTTCGGTTCTGAACACAGCCATACTATAAACGCATGCGTTCTGTTAAGAAAATAACCCCCCGTGCCTTAAAAATAATCACGGGGGCCTCCGAGTACACTGGACAGACATTCTCGTTGAATCTGTGGAGCTCAAAGTCCGAAGAAGTTAGCGAAAAAAAATTGTTAAAATTCAATTTTTAAACATTTAAAAATGCCAGCATGAAGAATTTAGGGCCAATTTATTTAATAAAATGGTTTCAGAAGAAATTTTATGTTACTATGTTTTTCATATTTTCAATTAACTACAACAAGCATCAACCTCAAAAGACATGATTCTTCCATCTAACGATACAAAAAGAAAATATAACCCTATCGAAAAATGTATGGAAAATTTAACAAAATTTATTTGAAATGATTGGGAGTGAAAGGGTTAAATGAAATTTCTCTACCTGAATTCGATGAATCCTTTGTTTAATGTGATAGATATGAAGTCCCCACGTAGGTCCGGTTTTTCGCCGCTGTAAAGAATGAGCCCGTCGTTGGATTCGGGTCGGAACTCGAGCGTGACCTGCATCGATTTGTGGGCATCCTTCAGTGTCGGGAGGGACATATAGGAATCTTCACGGAATCGCGGATACTTGGCTTCAACCACTGAAAGACAAAAAAAAGAACACTTTCAGTAAATCTCGGGTCGTATGGCTTCTTATATGAAGTTTTTTCTGTATTACAGTCCCTGGACAAATTATTAGACGCACTGCAAGATTTCATGTAAAATATAATTACCGGGGGATATTGTACCGTTTTATTATTTTAAATTGATTTGTTTTTTTTTATTTTTATATTATCCAATCAATTACCGATTTATTTGACATAAATAAAACAGCATTAATTTAGAAAAGCATAAGTTCATTAAGTTTTAAAGAAAAGTGAAATTAATGTTAGTAAAATTCAATATTTAGTTGAGCCACCTTTAGCCGCTATCAAAGCTTTAATTATGCGCGGCATGCTATCAATGCAAGACTGTACTGTCTCCTGCATTTGAGAATGATGATTCCACACATAAATAATCTTGTAATAAATAATTAATATAAATTAATCTTAATCATTGTTAATCATAATTATCTTAAAATAAATACAAATATGTAGTCTACAACAATTCTTTTAAATAAAAATCAATAATATTGTAGTTTAAATATACCATTATTGCATAAAAACTCTTAAGAAACATAAAATTACTAAAAAAATACAGTGCGTCTAATAATTTGTCCAGGGACTGTATTCGCCCCCGTACGATGTTGCTTTCACCTCTACGTCCCACAGGTACACATACGTGGACCTTTGTAGTCACAACTTCACTTCACATTTACTTTAAAACTTCTTTTTACAATTTTTCTTTTCTATTATAAATCAAAATCTTCAAGGTTTTCAAAAAAAAAAAAAAATAGATACTAAAACAGCTAATATATTAATTGTATATAAAAAATGAGTTATCAAGAGATTCAAACACATTTAGGAGGTCTTGAAAACGTTAAAAAAAAGTTTTTCAGCGGTTAATTTATGAAAGATCTTGGATTAACCCTTTCGCACCTAAACGGCCCAGGCGGCCGCACAACTAAGGATTCGATAATGATATTCCTATCACATATTACGAGGAATCAAAAATCATGCGTAGCGAAAGTGTTATAATAAAAACTAGAATGGACAACTTATTACAAAAATCTAACTGAGCGCTTATTTGTGTATTCATAGCACACAAAAATTGTGTCTAATGTTTAAAACCATAATTCTACTTAATTGACATGCCTCCCAATGTTAAATGATTTTTTTGGTAATTAATTGCAAAACATATTTCCAAATGCATAATAGGGTATTTGACTAAAAAAAATTTATTGGCTTAAAATATTCTTATGCCAAAAATATGTGATACTTATTTTTTCTTTTTTTCAAATACCCCATAAAAAGAGAGAAAAATGATTTTTAAAATTAGAACGAAAAATTACGCCCGAAAACGCTTTGTGGCTGTCACATGGTATCTATGACGGCACTAGTAACTATAAACAAACTTTGAAAACACCATTTTAGAATCAACTTTAAGCAAATTTGAACTATCAGCTTCTGTAAAACCTCCACCCATTATCTATATAATTCTTATTTTAATAGTAAGTTAGATTAAAACCAGTTTAATTACAAACAAAAAAAACATCACACCGGTTTGATTTTACATACTAGTGACGTCAGCCAAATCGACGTGTTTGTGATCACGTGCGTACCGATGAAAAAAAAAGCCATTAAAACGTAAAATATTAGTTTATAACGGAAAGATTATACATTGTTGGCATTACCTTTTTCATGCAAATTGTTAAACTACGTGGTGTTACGTTATCTCGCTGCGGCGCTGCCCATGATGTCATGGACTGGATTTGATTGTGTGCGGGACAGCGCCGTGGTGGGCGTCACCCTGTCTTTTATATAAGCTTCGGCTTTGGTTGATTTTGTGGTTTTATATTATGAGATATTATTGCTATCAGATTGATATTACTTTGTGTAGTTTACTTGTGACGTTATCATTTATGGTCTTTGAAAACGAGTTGTTTTACTTAGAATAAATAAATCTAATATGTTTCAACTCTGGCTTATTTTTTCCACTGCGCGAATATAACCGAATATACATATATATAGTTAAAAAATTTCAGTTAAAAAACTTTAAAGTAATATTTTGATAGCATTTATTATAAAAATGTTTCAAAACATAATGTAAAGAGACTTAACTGCCAAAATTTTGAAAAGTTTAATTATAGCTAATGCGCTTTTAAAAACATTAAAACGAATTAAAATTTAATACTTAGTTTTGACCTTGTAGCAATAAACAATTAATTGGTTAAGATTTGTTTTAATTAAACAAAATATACATTTAACCCAAATAAACATTATTTCAGACCTGTAAAATGACACAATTTGTTTAAATTAAAAAACCATAATGTCCCACACTTTCGTTAATCTCTAGTGTCTCTATTCTAAACAATATAAATAAAGAAAACACAATCACACAATGATAAATAATAATTACGCGCTAAATAAAATCAAGAGCAACAAGCATAAAACATTGCTCGTTTCAATGCAATGTCACAATCAAACAATAGCCGAGAAACAAAGAATAAAACGACAATGATTTTTGTTTTTGCTGTTTCACGTAAAATAAAAGACACATCTTGAATCAAGGAAGCAGAATGATGACTTTAAGGTATCTACAGAAGAGAATTAATTTTCGCTTTTCTTTCGAATATACTGTTTCATGTTTGTGAAGTATCATGGGTCAGGGGTTGTGTTTTATCACTTTTGATTTGTGTTCGTTTTCTACAGGGATTTTAATGAGTTACAAAGTAAGTATCAGAATCTCTGTAATGTAGTTTTTAAAACTGTTTTATGCTCGAAAGTTTCTATTGTTAGATAAAAAAATGTATTGTATTAAATGTCTTTGAGGGTGATTTTTTTTGAATAAGTAAAGCGATACAATCTATTTTTAACGCTTATACAGGGTAGAATGAAATGACTCTCTTTTGTAAACACAATACCTTTTCCGAGGAATTTTAATGAGGTAGGGTTAGTAATTGTGTTTTCATAGAGTGTTTGAAAGTCTGTTTTATGCTTGATAATTTACATTGTCAGAAAAATATTGTGAAAACGTTGCATTCGGATGAGTTTCGGAATTTTTTTAAACCTTTTTGCTCGAATTATATAACAGCTAAAAATACAAAACACATTTTTATAAAATACATTGTTAGACTTGAAAATTATAATACGACTACTTTGTGACTGTAAATTCTTTTGAAAAATTGAACTAAATTAAATGCATCACTACAGGAATATATGATCTCTAAAAAGATAACGTGATTAAAAATTATTCCAAGAGATTTTCTTATACTTAAAAAAATCTTTAATTTCTTTTGAAATTGCACTAGCTACCTTTAGATAGGAAAATACAATATGGTCGGTAACCGATTAGTAGGGGGGGGGGGGGGGGGGGTAGGTACATATATTATATTCCGGCTTGTGTGCTGGATCAGACCCGCTCATGAAGCCTTCGTCAAGGAAGACAGACACAGAAAGAATTTTTTACTGTCACAGAGAAAGGAATATACACCCAGGGCGAAGGCAGGAATCGAACCCGCACCCGGTACAGCGCGCAGACGGCTAGCGTAATGGTCCGAACCACTCGACCATCCGGGCCCCAACCGATTAGTAATACCTTTAAGTGTAAGAGATTGAAAGCTGGGCGTTGTTACTGTATCTCAAAGATTTTTTTTAATGTAGTTAAAATACTAGTCAGAAGTAATGGATTCAAATAACCGTAAACTGGGAAATTTCCTTAAATTGTTAGAAGTTATGTTTTTTTTCACGTTCGACTCCCATTTCAGCAGATTACCGGTTTATTTATTGGGTTCAGTGAACTTCGCTAAATAGCCATAGTTCAAATTTATTGAATATTATTTGAAGTTATTTCGTTTGAGGTAGATTTTTAACTGCCTCTTATAGCCACAATGCATCTGAAAGCGATGGGGAAAAAAATTAGCATATAGCTTTTAACACTCTTATTTAATTTCAGTTGAATAATTAAGTTGAATATTGGAAATCATATGACTAATGGTATTAGGCACAAAAATTAAATAACGAAGACATAGTAAGACAGAACCATAGATATCATAGGTAAAGTATTATATTGGCAGATCACGTGACCTCCAATGCTAACGACGAGACGCGCATGGAAGCTAAATAAGAGCGCACAAAATGGCCAGTGTTGCTG
This sequence comes from Oedothorax gibbosus, assembly GCA_019343175.1. Lineage (NCBI taxonomy): Eukaryota > Metazoa > Arthropoda > Arachnida > Araneae > Linyphiidae > Oedothorax > Oedothorax gibbosus. The sequence goes on from JAFNEN010000005.1 coordinate 1,088,581, forward strand.
CCACTTTAAGGAGAAAAATACTACGAAAAAATACCATTTAATTCTAAAATTACAAAAAAATATCGTAAAAACACTAGCTGCATTTTGGAATCTTTTTAGTGACTTTAAATCCTTTTCTAGTTTTTCTTGTAATTTTAGAATTAAATTGTATTTTTTCGTAGTATTTTTCTCCTTAAAGTGGCAGCAACACTGGCCATTTTGCCCTCTTATTTGGCCTCCATGCGCGTCCCGTCGTTAGCATCGGAGGTCACGTGATCGGCCAATCTAATACTTTAACTATGATATCTATGGACAGAACTAGTCAAGAAATTTCTTTTTTCTCTAAGAATTTAATAATTCAAATTTTACAAATTAAAAAAAATAATTGTCTGCTTTTATTTTAAAGAAATTTAAATGAGAACATAATCTAAGCTTTAAAAGACCCCCCTCTTCAAAATGAATAAAAAACTTAGATAATTATGTTTTAAAACCGTTTTTATGTCACGAACCTATCAAAACTAATGAATATTTTCCGAGATTAAAATCAATAAGCTTATGAGTAGATTTTTCTTTCCTATGAAAACGTTTTTAGAGGAACAAAAAAACTCCAAGAGCTCACAAAAGCAAATGCTATAAAAAACCTAAGAAAACAACGTTAATCTGCTAAAGATATTCTGCAGCATTCATATGCAAAAATCCATACGCTTATTTGTCTTCAAGACAATAACAACTACCCATTTTCGCCTGTTAATCTGGAATAATTTGTTTTTTAATCCTCTGCAAAATTATTTGAGAAAAATGCAGTAAGGAATAGGCTTGGAGATATCGAAATACTTTCATAAGGTTTCAATGAATGTTTTTAATGGTAAAGCTTAGTAATGAGTATCTCAGAAAATTAAGTTTGTGGGTACAGTACAAGTTTCTGCAATGGCGCGTTCGAGGGCATTTAGACTTTTAGCAGTAAGTTTGGTCTAATTAAATAGTTCTAATGAAACTAAACTGTAGCACGCAGCAAGAAGATCTTTAAAACAAGCTTTGGGTAATAGTCATGTAAATCATGTTAATAATTTAAGACACCAATGTTTGGCCTAATAATGGTGAAAAATTCTTTCATATTTTATAAAGATAGTATACTGTTTTTGTGAACATTCATTTTCGAGGTTTTCAAAATAACCTTTGTGTAGAAAAAAGATTATATAAGAATTTTAAAAATAATACAACATGATTATAACTGTTATTTTAAAAACCGCGCAAATATTTCATCCCCTGTTCTACAATTTTGAAAATATTTTAATGATAATGGCTTTCTTCACCTTTTAATAAGCTGATAAGCACGTAGGATCAATTTAAAGCATGTAAACATGATTATTATCGTAATTTGATTTAATTTTTCGTTTTGATAACAGCAAGGAGAATTAGGAAAGCATGCGTTGGGTTAGTGGGTAGGGCAACGCAAGCCGGTTCCGTTGGTCCTTTTTATGAATAGTATAAAGTTGTACTGAAAAGTAACACTTTAAAACGTGTAAAAATATTTATAAAAGGTATAATATTGAAAAATAAAAATATAAAAAGAAAGATGCAAAAAAATATGAGAATAGTAAAAGATGTAAAAAAATATGAGAAAAGTAAAAGATGCAAAATATATGAGAAAAGTAAAAGATGTAAAAAAAATATGAGAAAAGTAAAAGATGTAAAAAAATATGAGAAAAGTAAAAGATGTAAAAAAATATGAGAAAAGTAAAAGATGCAAAAAATATGAGAAATGTAAAAGACGTAAAAAAAAACATATGAGAAAAGTAAAAGATGCAAAAAATATGAGGAAAGTAAAAAAACATAACGTGTACAGAATATAAAAAGCAAAAGATAGATAAAAAGTTGAATGCATAAAAAATTAAAAGACATAAAAAGTTTGAGGTATTAAAGGCTGTATATTAGGGCGAAGCAAAAGAAAACCCTCGTTTTTTTCTCGATTTTACTTTTTTCACTAATGCAGAAAAGTTGTGTACTGATAGTTACATCACATATCATGAAAAAAATTTCGTGAAAAATTAAACATATCCACTTGTTCTATTTTGTTCGTGAATTTCAGGGAGTTTTTATTGTGTATTTCCTTTGTAGTTTAGGGAAAAACGATTTGTTAGAATTTTGTATATTTTACCTTGTATATTACGATTTGATCGGAACTCAAAATATAAAAGTTATTTTGATTGTTTCTATAGAATAAAAGGGTGCTAAATCCGAAAGGGGCGCGTAAATTTATTTAATTTGCTAATCGTCTTTATGTGGTGCATTCTAATAGCATTTAACGGTCACACCCTACACGTTTAATAGCGTTAAGCTCTAAAATGGTTCGAAATCTGTTGTTTCACTTGTTGAACCAATTTAAAATGAATTGTTAAGAATTATTAATATTTTGAGCTTTCATTTGATTCTTATTACTCAAAAGCATCTGCAATAATTGAGATATAAACTTTATTCTCATGCTTAGCCGACATGTAGATGACGTCATAGGAAGCCTCAAGGTTTCGAGAAGTATACCTGCCATTTTCCGACTCAGCACCCTTGAATTATATAGAAATTTTAAAACACACACATACCGAAATTTTTGTTCTGGCCAAAAAGGCAGTCCCCCCCCCCTAAACTACAAGGGAAATAATCAATGTTAAACTATATGATAAATTCGCTGAAATTCAGGGTCAAAATGTTTTTTTTCACAAATATTTTTACATATGATACAACTACCAGTACACAACTTTTCCGCCCTAGGACAAAAGCAAAATCAATTTTTTTTTCACTCAAGTCTGCTGTATATTGTGTCCTGATATCTAATTTTCAGAAAAACAATTTTCTGACTGCATCGGGAATTTCCTATATCCTGCTTACTAATCTTCAAGAAATACATTTTCAAGAAGATGGACTTAAACAGGAATAATTTTTTAAGCAGAAATATTTCTTTTCCTTATTCTGTGTATATTTAAATTTTATGAAGTAAAAAAGTAACATAACACAATGTATTTAATGTGTTTGGTTTAATACACTTTCTTTCAAAATCAGCAATTGATAGCAAAAGTTTTAAAAGCAGTGACAAAATAAATTATCCATAAGAATTATTGCGTGCATGAAAATATACAGAAATTGATTCGTTAAATGAATGTGTCTGTCTTTAATAACAACTTATTATTATTTGAAATTTTAAATCATTGACTTTTACCTAAACATGTATTCAATTCATCACAAATTATGTAAGTAATGTTACAAATAATGTTATGTAAATTATTGCAATTGAAGTATTTTTTGTCGTCCCACCAATGGTTATCATACTAAAAAAATTGTATCTACTGAGGAAAATAAAGCTACATTTTTCATTTCTTAAGGGGATACGGTACCCAAAACATTATTTCTAGAAATAATAACATAAACTTGTAAACTATAGTGGTTTTATATAATGTTCACTCTAAATAAACATTTTCTAGCAATAAAATCAAATATTTACAAGTAGTTTTTCTTTCATTTTTAAAAAAGTCAAAATTTTGAACTTTTTTTAAAACGCTACTCCTCTTTTAATTTTGAGAATAACTGCACCAAACTTTTATAGTTTGCTTTTAGAACTATTTGTTCAAGAACTGTGCATGGATTTTAAAATGTGAGCTACAGTTAAAAAGTAACATGCATTTATACTGAAAATCTCAAAAAATTACAAATTATGGAATTCAACATTTAAAAAAAAAACAACTATAGATAGTAGGCATTATTACATGCACAATTTTGTGCACAATTTATATAAGAACACAGGTTAAAAATTTCAAAATTCTAACTTAATTAGCAAAAAAGCCTTAGGGCTTTATTAAACAAGAAGAAAATATTTAATAACTTTTTTCTACAAAGATATCATTATGAAACTTTCAGTAAATTTCAGAAAGATATTGTAAATAATAAGAGTAAAACTGAAAAATCGACATTTTGACTAATTTTGGGTACCGTATCCCCTTAAAAAGTTACAAAAGCCTTAGAATTTATTAAACAAGAAGAAAATATTTAATAACTTTTTTTCTACAAAAGATATCATTATGAAACTTTCAGTAAATTTTCTGAAAGATATTGTAAATAATAAGAAGTAAAAACTGAAAAATCGACATTTTGACTAATTTTTGGGTACCGTATCCCCTTAAAAAGTTACAAAAGCCTTAGGAATTTATTAAACAAGAAGAAAATATTTAATAACTTTTTTTCTACAAAAGATATCATTATGAAACTTTCAGTAAATTTTCTGAAAGATATTGTAAATAATAAGAAGTAAAAACTGAAAAATCGACATTTTGACTAATTTTTGGGTGCCGTATCCCCTTAAAAAGTTACAAAAGCCTTAGGAATTTATTAAACAAGAAGAAAATATTTAATAACTTTTTTTCTACAAAAGATATTATTATGAAACTTTCAGTAAATTTTCTGAAAGATATTGTAAATAATAAGAAGTAAAAACTGAAAAATTGACATTTTGACTAATTTTTGGGTACCGTATCCCCTTAAAAAGTTACAAAAAAGTAAACGATAGTTATAAAGTAAAATATGTCTACTGCATTACTTTACAACTCGAATTCGAATTGGGTGTTTGTAAAAAAACTTGAAATTTAAATAAAAATAGAAAGATATTAATTGCGCGAGGTTTTAATAGTTGGTTCGTATCAATCCGCGGATATATTAACTTGATATAAAAAAAACCACGAAAATAAATGTACTTCTAGTTTATGCGGTGTATTTTTAGTTAAAAAACAACATCAAAACTTGAAGCAATAATGTTAATTAATATTAAGACACATTAGAATGAAAAGGAAAAGTACAGTATACACTGTTAAAAATTTGGTGCTAGGTTTCACCATGATATTGGTTCCTAGTAGCTGCAACGGCTGAATGGTGAAATGTTTAACCTTTTTTTCGGTTTTTGGTTGAACCATTTTTCTGGATTTGGAAACAAAAACCTGAGAAATGGTTCAACCGAATACCAAAAATATGGTGAAACGTTTCACCATTCAGCCGTTGCAGCTACAAGGAACCAATATCATGGTGAAACCAAGCACAAAATTTTTAACAGTGTACTATTAACTTTTATTTGTCACTAATTGAAATTTAATTATAATTTTTGACATTAACTATCTTTTTACTCTTTTAGTTACGCAGTCGAAATTTTCCTTTTTTGAAATCTTTTGCCATGACGACGGTTACGCTACATTACTCGTGCTTTCTGACAAAAGTTTCATTTTTCAACTTCATTTCAAACTGCAACATAAATGTTTCTTTTCTTGTTTATCATTGCGCTTAGGTTTTTGTTTTTTTCATTTTTAATCCAAACAAACTCTTGAGTTTTATTTTATTTTGTGAAGTAAATAAAGATGGATTCTGGTACACTTTCTCTCACCAAGCGAGTCAAATTTTGACATTTATGTATATGAATAAAATAAATGAAAAGAAAATAGACCATACAAAAATGAAAAGGGTAAAGGTTTGAGTTGAACATTATAAATGGTTATGCTAAAAATTTGGTTCTATTTATTACTGTGACGTGTTAACTTAAAGAATGTTCGTTTTTAATGCATAGCAACCTAAACATATAATTACGTGTAGACTTACAGTTTCTGGACAAATTATTAGACGCACTGTATTTTTTTTTAGTAATTTTATTTTTCTTAAGAGTTTTTATGCAATAATGGTATATTTAAATTACAATATTATTGATTTTTATTTAAAAGAATTGTTGTAGACTACATATTTGTATTTATTTTAAGATAATTATGATTAATTATGATTAAGATTAATTTATATTAATTATTTATTATAATATTTTTTATGTGTGGAATCATCATCTTCAAATGCAAGAGACAGTACAGTCTTGCATTGATAGCATGCCGCGCAGAATTAAAGCTTTGATAGCGGCTAAAGGTGGCTCAACTAAATATTGACTTTTATTAACATTAATTTCACTTTTCTTTAAAACTTAATGAACTTATGCTTTTCTAAACTAATGCTGTTTTATTTATGTCAAATAAATCGGTAATTGATTGGATAATATAAAAATAAAAAACAAATTAATTTAAAATAATAAAACGGTACAATATCACCCGGTAATTAATATTTTACATGAAATCTTGCAGTTCGTCTAATAATTTGTCCAGGGACTGTTTATGTTAAGGTATGCGAACACCTTTGAAATTATTATTTTTTAATTTCATTAAAAATTTAATTTAATGATATATACCTATCAAATACAAATAAAAATGGCAATTTATCATTTGAAAAAAATATTTTATTTTTATTTGTTTAAAATGCTGAAATTTGTCATGCTATTTTAGGTAAATGAAACTAAATTTAAGGCAATGAAAACTAATTTAAAGATAAATAATGTTATTTGAGAGTAACAAAATAATTGTTTCCTATCATCTATTGCCAGATAAAATCAAACAATTTCCGACTATGGTATATCATAGGCATTTTATATATCCTGTTTACTAATCTTCAAGAAATGCATTTCAAGAAGACGGACTTAAAGAGTAATCAAATGTAAGGAAATTTAATATACTAATGGTGTTAACTTTTAGAAGGTTAATTACATTTGTAAAGTAGAAGAAGAAAAATGATGCAGCTTAACAATAATAGAAAAAATAATAAAATACTAAAAAAATAATTAAATTGTAATAATGAAGAGAAATAAAATAATAATGAAATATCAAAAAACAAAATAATAATAATTACAACAAAAATATTATTTTTTAAAAAATTTGTTTGATTTTTTTAATTAAAAATATTTAAAGCCTAATTAATGTTTTAACTATAAATATTATTTTAATAAAAATATCTGACAAAGAAATAAATCATTAAGTTTTGTTTCACTCATTATTTTTTGACATAAATACCTAACAATGGGAAATTTATTGTATTTTTCTTATGGATTTGTAAACACCAAGGTCAAATGTATTTAAAAAAATATTTTTAAAGCAATAATTTTTATTTAAATAACATCCCTTTCTCTGACAAGATTTACATTTAAAAAGATACTAAATCAGAAAAGCATCAAAACTACCAGAAAAGCAAAGAATTCATTCCGTACACTGTTAAAAATTAGGCACTTTGTTTCACCAAAAATATGGTTCCTAGTAGCTGCAACGGCTGTGTGGTGAAACGTTAAACCATATTTTTGGTATTCGGTTGAACCATTTCTCGGGTTTTTGTTTCCAAATCCAGAAAAAGGGTTCAACCAAACACCGAAAAAAAGGTGAAACATTTCACCACACAGCCGTTGCAGCTACTAGGAACCAATATCATGGTGAAACCAAGCACAAAATTTTTAACAGTGTAGATTTTTCTACTGATAATTTTTAAGTGAATTAGATTAATTTACCCTCAGTTAAAAGATACGAGAACTTTCCGACTTTATTTGAACGTATGAAAGATTTTTTCATACTTCTCATCTACATACACAAAAATGTCTTTTAAAAATTTACTTGATATTATTTAATTATAAACCTTGAAGATAAATTTTTGCAAAGCTTTGTGGTTTTGTTACTAAGCTTTGGCGCATTATGTGAAAACAACGTATAACGTAATTCAGCTTCTGCTGAGCGCTCACATTGAAGCTTTAACTTTTAACAAGTTTGGTTACTGAAATACGTAAAATATTGATATCCTACTTTAGGAATTAAGATGTATATAAGATATTTTAATTCAGTTAAAAAGTATTGAGTGTAATCTTTTAAAATCATTTATGATAGATAAAAAAAGAAATTATGTAAAAGGCATTATTTGCAATGTTTTGAAAAACTATATTACAGTTAATACACCCTTAAGTGCAAATAAAACACCCCTCCTTCTTGTTTCACTTCCTATATTAAGTATATTTTATAGTTTTTTTTATTTATTTAAACTGTCGTACAGAAAAATATTCATTTACATAATAGGAAACAAGAGAAACACCAACAAAAATACCATAAAAATATATTCAAATACAATTAAAAAAGAAATAATATCACATTTTAGCTTAGGAATATAGTATCAAAGGAATCGCTATAAAAGGGCAGGTCATGAACTACACTCTTAAAACAAAAGAGTGAAATTCACTCCTATAGGAGAAGTGCATTTTCGGCACCGAAAAGGAGTGGAAATTAACTCAGACTGAGTTAAAACCGCTCGTTTTAAGAGTGTAGGACGCAGATTGTTTTCTTTTATTTCTTTTACCCACTCCGAAAAAGAGTGAAATTCACTCCTATAGGAGAAGTGCATTTTCGGCACGGAAAGGAGTGAAAATTAACTCAGACTGAGTTAAAACCACTCGTTTGTTTTAAGAGTGTAGGTCTATGAACTGGAAAATGCACACACACACTCATGAATATTAAGAAAATTGTTCTTTTGCACATTTTAATTTCATCTTGCCACACTAAAAAATTAGATAAAATTTTTAATTTATTTTTAAAATATCTTACACGATAAAATGACAAGTTTGTGCTTGGACCCCAGAAAACTTCATATACTTTTTAATAATAACGATGGTATATAAGCATGAATTTAAAGGCATGGTGAATAAAAAAACTTCCCTTAAAGACCTAGCATAGGCAGTGAAAAAAAGACAAAATAGGCGTTTGATTGCCCCCTTCTGCATCTGTTTCATCGATACTGCATCAGCAAAAGTTTTGAACTTTAAGTAATAATTTTTAGTTTATGCTAAAATTGATTTGCGTAAACTAAAAAGAAACGTCGGCATTTAAATACATTCGAGAAAATTGTAATATCCGCCCACACGAGGAGACTCTGTGAGTTACGACAATAGAAAATTATTTCAAAACTCTGCGTTTGGAAGATCTACCATTCAGCTCTTATTTATAATTTCAAACATATTTTATTTATCTTGATAAAACGTAATAAGTGAAACATTGAACGAAAGATAGCTATAGTATTTTTTTAATCCCTCAAAAAGTATTGTTTTGAAAGTTGTTCAAGTACGTAATTATTTGTTCGTCAAAATAAATTTACCTCTAGGGAAAGAATAAACCAGTAAGGGATACTAAAACATGGCAAAATGGAAGACTTTATTTAAAAAATGCATGACTTATGAAAACGTTAGGTTCATTTAACTTACCATCTGAATTACTGGACGACTATCACCGAATATAATAAAGATAATAAGCATATAAATAAGATAGTTTTCAAATTTAAGGGGACGCGGTACCCAAAAAATAAATCCAGTATTTTTATCGCTAGCATTCAAATTAAACAATTTTTTTAATAAAACAAACATGCAATAAATATATACGAAAAACTGATTAATATTGAAACGTAAGTTTTTTAAACATAAATTTAAAAAATTTAAAAGTTTAACGTTTTTTCAAAATGCTACTCCTACAATTTAAAGAATTTTTTTAGTGGATTTTTTTTCAAAATGTTCCCACAACATCTATTAATAAAAGTTGGTATGGATATTGAGCTGTCAGTTAAACAAAAATAGTTATGTAGCATTATGTATGAAATGGCCAAAAAATAAGATTTTTTGTACATTTTCAACTTCATCATTTTTTTAAAAATCTAATCGCACTAGACCTTATCCCATACCAACTTTTGTTAAACGCATATTGAAAAAAATTTGGAGCTCTACATTAATTTAATTAAAAGCCTTAGGGTATTAACCCTTCACAAGCTGAAAAAAATTAAAAATTTAAAAAATCAACATAAAATTTCAAAAACCATTTTACCAAACCACTATCATTTTCAATAAACCTCCTCCATTATAAAGGATACCTTCTTTTTTTGAAATATCCTTAGCTCACAGCATTCGAGCATGTTTAATTATTTTCTGGGCAAAATTTTGGGTAATGCGTCCCCTTAATTTTTTTAATTTGTTGAATTTTTTTTATTTACATAAAAGTATTTATTTGAAAGGTGTTTGAAGCAAGATTTTGCTAGTTTAAAAAACTTACCATTGAAAAAAGGTCTTAAAAAATTATTATTGTTTAAAAAAATAATAGTTTTTTTAAAGACCTTTTTTCGAAGGAGAATCTAAATCAGGAAAACCAAGGCACCAAAACTCTATATTCCAACCCTGCATAATTTTATTGTATTTTAATCTTGCACTTTCTTTTATCACTTACGAAATTTTATCATTATTTTAATACTGAAAATCTTCAATGCTACAAAATAATTTCAACTTTTAAAGCAGCTCGAATTTTTATCTTTCCTCGAATTATTTTTTTTGTTCAATTGAAAAATGATGTAAGGTTGAAGTTTAATATTGACATTCAGTTTTTTATATGGACAATTTAAAAACACGAGAATTGCCATGTTACTTACACAGCTGCAAAAAAATCATATGCTGCTACTTTAACGCGTTGAAGCATAAACAGAAAGTAGAAAATGTAAACTTGTTTTTAATAAATTTATTCAACATGTAACTAATATAAAATATTAATATAACTATAAAAATAAGCTAGTTTATATTTTTCAACTATCTATCGATCCAATCGGGATAACAAATTCTACAATTTAGTTTCCGCATGCAAAACTTATCAAAACGAATACTTCAGATAAGATATGTATAACATTAGATGTTATTGCTTAGGCTAAAATAATATGGAACTAATAATAATTAATATAGTTATCGAAAATAAACTAGCATATAACTTATTAACTATCGAACCAAAACTTGTTAAATAAAATCAACTAATTGTTTCTTTGACTGCAATCTTTAGAAAATACCTTTCTAAAGATATCAACTCCAAGAATTTAATGTATCCTGTTAATCAACTTTATGAAATTTAGTACATAAAGTATTTTCCCCAGGAATAAATTGTACTTAAAAAAGTAAGTGTAGCATTTTTTAAGTTGTTAAAGTAAGAAAATGTACAAAAACATTAATAATTACACTTTTAGTTCAATACTCTTAATACTTCATTTAAGTATCTATAGTAAATTAGTCCATTTACATAACTAAAGATAGTGAACATGTAACTTATAACCACTAAAATAGCAAATAACAGAAAATAATTTAAATATCCTGAAATTAATTAAAATAAACATTTCTTACAAACATTTGCGGATAAAAAATGCAATTAGAAGGAAAATTAAAAAGAAGAAAATAAAATAAGATACTTAGGACTCATTCATACATACAAATAACACGATTCAAAACAGATGGACACATAAACCTTATGGAAAAAAAATATTAGCTTTCACGCAACTGTTTAAGTTTCCTGTTAACATATCTACGAGATACATTTATGTTTAATGCAAATTAAATTAATACTACTTATTTACATACGAATATGAATATATACAGAATAAATAAACTGTTCGTTAGGTGTAAAATTAGATATCCGAAGTTTGGATGCTTCTGACGGGATCAGTATTAATTCCCAGAATGTTTAATTTTAACATTCAAAACGCAATCAATTACTACTTCGGGGCACAGATTCATTCAAAGGTAAACTAATCTAGGTTTGTTAGTTCTATTATGTCTGATCAAGAATTAATAAATTGCCAATTGAAAAAGTGTAACATTAATATTGAATTTCAAAAATTCAAAAAGGCATGCATTTAAAGTTTGTAGATAAGTATATATAATCCATGCATATTTCAATAAACTTGCCGTATTTTCTATAAAAGTTCAGAGCAACATCGGATAATTTTTCAGATTTAAAACAATTTAAGAGGATTTAAAATTTTAATCAAGCATTATATAAAACCAATTATTTAATTAAACAGTTAATATAGTTATTGAAAAGGCTTTTGTGTAAGTTGAAACCAGAAAAATAGTGTCCTGAGAAGAAAATTCACATTTCCATTTAAATAAATTAATTAAAATTAGAGAACAAACAAGTCTTACTTATTTGTTTCCTGTCGGCAATCTCTAGAAAATTGCATTTCTAAAGGTCTGGACAGGAAATTAATATATCCTGAGTTAGTATCTTCATGAAAAGAGCATTTCAAGAAGAAAATTTTCAGGAAAGAAAATTAAAATATACAGTTTAAATTGTTTAAACAACTATATTTAATTACTTATATAAATAGTGTCTCGTTAATCATAGGCCAAACATGTAAAAGAAGTAGCATATGCCTAAAAATATTTTCAGCTCAACATGAAAAATGTTCATTTTACACGTGCCAAGAGTTTAGAAAACTGTGTGTAAAAGGACATAATTAATTGCTTCGTAAATCATTTACAACTATTTTTGAGCCTAATAAGTTGAGATTTCAGTTAAGAAATTCTGAAAATTAGTTTAGCTAGTAACTAAAAATCATAATTTAATAGGGTTTGGTAAAGGCTTAAAAATGTTTGCTTTATTATCCGTCACTGGTTCTCTGTTTTAATTTAGTTATCCCATGGATTTATTTTCCTATATATAGACCATCGCCTTAAGCAAATCGCGTTGAACATGCATTGCCATTATGAAATCGTAATTAAAACATGCATTGTCATTATCATATCGTGTTGAAAATGTCTATAAATTCAGATTATGATTTATTTAATCAAAAAGCAATAGATATAGAAAATTTCCAAAGTAAAAATACATATTCGGATGCAGTTAGTGTATTTTTTCAAAATAAAATACTTTTTTTTAAAATTGTAAGAAGATTTTCGGTTTTTTGAATTTAGATTTCTGCGGCTATTTCGAAAAGGCATTGGGAAAATTAAAAGTATTATGTATAAAAGTGACTAAAATTCTCAATTAAGCCTACAAAACAATTTTGACAGAAACGTATGAATAATAACGTGTCACCCACTAAACTATATGAAGACAGTTATAACTGCTTTCTCGTTCTCATTTACTCGCTTTTTCTTTAAATGTCAGCAATTTCATTTAGGAAAGATCATGAGCAACGGAAATGAGGTTTTCTATTTTCGTACCTCAAATGAGATATTAGAGTAGCTTTTGCTGAGTTCTTTGAAATTAAAATATGAATGTTTCCAAACCAAGAAGTTATTATAGCATTTAGGTTTTGTGGTGAACATAAAGTTGCTGTTTTGTACGTTCTGTTAAATCAAAATTTAAATACAATTGTTAATGAAAAAATAAACTATTTCAACAATTGTGTTACTTTTTACATCATGGTGTTTTTAATATTGTCAAATAGTTCTAATAGTTAGTAAATCCAATAATTCCAATAATAATTCAAATAATACTAATAATTCTAATAATAATTCAAATAATACTAATAATTCTAATAATAATTCAAATAATACTAATAATTCTAATAATAATTCAAATAATACTAATAATTCTAATAATAATTCAAATAATACTAATAATTCAAATAATACTATAATTCAAATAATACTAATAAATCAAATAATACTATAATTAATAATAATTCAAATAATACTAATAATTCTAATAATATCAAATAATACTAATAATTCTAATAGTTGCAAATTTTTCTTATTATTTATAAAACCTTCAAATAGTTAGCGTACATGTAATCAATCAACAGTGTAGTTTAGAAACAGAGTTTTAAGGCATAGTTTAAAAAAAGCCAAAGTCTTACGAAAATACTAAAAACAGTAAAATTTGTTGACGTAACAATTTTTATAAAAACGAATCACTGACAGGTATGTTTCAGTAAAACAAATGAGCTATAAACAACGTATAATAAACAACGTAGAATATAATATAATAGAAAAAATATTTTAGACATTTAAAGACGATAATTATACCTTCAGACTAGGCAATTTGTCTTTGCCATAATCAGCAAGATTCTGAGTCTATAAACAAAATATTAAAGTCTATACTTATCAGTTTACCCGCTTAATGGGGTGTCACTAAGCACTCAATTTATATTGTTGTTAAAGAAAAACAAAGCTTTATTCTGTCACATGTGCCAACGGTTCGTAATTAGAATGATACAACCCTTTCTTGATTGGCTCTGGGAAGTCAACCTTGTTTGTTTGGGCAGATACCGTTATTTTGTGTTACGAAGAACAAAATATAAATGTTGAAATAAATTATTTCTACTATAATGCGTCCGTTGTTACATTTTGGGAAGAGTCTTCAAAATATTTTCGATATTCATGTTCCTTTTATAGTTGAAATTCATTTATTCTGGAATAAATTATTACATATTTTTATATTTTTCTCTGACTTCCAATAAATAAATACGTAATAAGGCTTGAGATGCGCACTGAATCATGAAAATGTCCTCATTTGTTATTCTAACCTAACGCAAATTTCCATCAACTAATATCAAATGAAACTATCAGTAAAATTTTTTAAATGATATGAATTTTAACATTTTGAAACTGCATTATAAAGGTTTGAAAATTCGTGAAAGAAAACGTATTTCCAGAACTTTTCAGTACCAATAGCCCTCATGTAGCTCTAATGCGACGATAATTCAACTCAACCAGAATTATTTACTCTGTTGTTTTTGTACAGTCCCTGGACAAATTATTAGACGCACTGTATTTTTTTTTTAGTAATTTTATGTTTCTTAAGAGGTTTTTATGCAATAATGGTATATTTAAACTACAATATTATTGCTTTTTATTAAAAATAATTGTTGTAGACTACATATTTGTATTTATTTTAATATAATTATGATTAATTATGATTAAGATTAATTTATATTAATTATAAGATTATTTATGTCTGGAATCATCATCATCCTCAAATGCAGGAGACAGTACAGTCTTGCATTGATAGCATGCCGCGCAGAATTAAAGCTTTGATAGCGGTTAAGGTAGCTCAACTAAATATTGACTTTTACTAACATTAATTTCACTTTTCTTTAAAACTTAATAAACTTATGCTTTTCTAAATTAATGCTGTTTTATTTATGTCAAATAAATCGGTAATTGATTGGATAATATAAAAATAAAAAAAATCAATTTAAAATAATAAAACGGTACAATATCACCCGGTAATTAATATTTACATGAAATCTTGCAGTGCGTCTAATAATTTGTCCAGGGACTGTATTTTCTGGCTTAAAATTCTAAACTATTTTCTGACGAAACTATTTTCGAAAACTAGAGAAACTGGAAAATTTATCTTGCCTGATAGCAGCGGCTTGAATTTATTTATTTTGATACACGATTAAATAATAACGTAAGATTCAGATAAAATGACACTTTTGCTTTTGTAATAGTGTGTTAAAAAAAGGCTTGGAATTGTTGACAAACGTTTTGAAATTTTCTTTATCATTAAGTAATTTACAATCTAAAGAAAGGAAAAAGTAAAATTAGGATGGACAATTTATGAGAAAATTATTTAATACAAGATAATACAATTTAAATTTTATGCACAAGTCTTTTGGAAACTTAAACAAATACTTTTAAACACTTTGACACTTATAAACAATAAAATAAGTTGAAATTTGTGTAAACCATGTCTACAAACTTTAGAAAATAGTTTTCTAACGTCCATCAATCATGGTCATTTACACTCTTAAAACAAACGAGCGGTTTTAACTCAGTCTGAGTTAATTTCCACTCCTTTCCGGTGCCGAAAATGCACTTCTCCTATAGGAGTGAATTTCACTCTTTTTCAGAGTGGGTAAAAGAAATAAAAGAAAACAATCTGCGTCCTACACTCTTAATAAAACGAGCGGTTTTAACTCAGTCTGAGTTAATTTCCACTCCTTTCCGGTGCCGAAAATGCACTTCTCCTATAGGAGTGAATTTCACTCTTTTTCAGAGTGGGTAAAAGAAATAAAAGAAAACAATCTGCGTCCTACACTCTTAATAAAACGAGCGGTTTTAACTCAGTCTGAGTTAATTTCCACTCCTTTCCGGTGCCGAAAATGCACTTCTCCTATAGGAGTGAATTTCACTCTTTTGTTTTAAGAGTGTATGTATCCCGTTATTTAGAGCTTTATGGAAACAGAATATTTTCCATAAAGGAGACAACCGGGAATTAAATAGTTACAAACAAAAAAAAGGGCTAAAATTCAGAATAATATTTAATTGTGTTCGAATATTTATTCAAAAAAGATGTTTATTGTAACCAACACCTATAAATATTCCAGCTTATTGTAACCAACACCTATAAATATTCCAGCTTATTGTAACCAACATCTATAAATATTCCAGCTTAAAGTTATTTTAAAGGGATAAGGTAGCCAAAAATTGGTCAAAATATCGATTTTTCAGTTTTTACTTCTTATTATTCACAATATCTTTCTGAACATTTACTGAAAGTTTCATAATGATATCGATTGAAAAAAAAAGTTATTAAATATTTTCTGGAGTCATTCCTATAAGTTTGAATACGTATTTCGTCTGCTTTCAACCAGTTTTATCTGTTTCGAGTTTTTCAATTCTTGCGTTTAATAAATCCCTAAGGCGTTTTTGCTAATTAAGTTAGAATTTTGAAATTTTTAACCTGTGTTCTTATATAAATGGTGCACAAAATTGTGCATGGAATAAGGCCTAATAAGTATTGTTTTTTTTAAATGTTGAATTTTTTTGTGATTTTCAGTATAAATGCATGTTACTTTTTAACTGTAGCTCACATTTTAAAATCCATGCACAGTTCTTGAACAAATAGTTCTAAAAATAAACTATAAAAGTTTGGTGGAGTTATTCTCAAAATTGAAAGAGGAGTAGCGTTTTATAAAAGTTCAAAATTTTGACTTTTTTTTTTAAATAAATGTAAAACTACTTGTAAATATTTGTTTTTATTGCTAGAAATTTTTTATTTAGAGTGAACATTATATAAAACCATTATAATTTACAAGTTTATGTTGTTATTTCTAGAAATAATGTTTTGGGTACCGTATCCAATTATCTAAATAAACAAAACATTCCACAAATGAAGACCATATTACTGAGCAATTTATGACGAAAAATATATATATTCGTACAAATGAATTATAAAAACTGAAATTTACCGTTTTTATTCAGTTTTGAAGGTGTGCTTTGACGGGATTCACAAATGAATCGTTGATGGGCTAACTTCAAAAAGTTAATTTCTCATAGATAAGTTACAAAAGGTATTTGTAACACTAACAAAGTCTCAAGATATCTTTTAAAACGAAATTTCGGTTTCTAGTCAAATAAGATATTAATTTCGCCAAGTTGGCAAACCGAATTGATATGAGAATTCTAAAGAGTTTCAGCAAAAGAAACGCAAATTACGGGTTTTATTTTAGTCCGCTTTTTGTAATAATAAGTATGCCATTTAATAGTAGTAATGTATCATATAATAAGATTTATATTCTGTTGGAAACTATGAAAGGACAAATTTTTAACTGAACATTTGTTTTCGCCTGTGACTTTTTGTTTTCTTTATGAAACGTATCATATTATTATATAAACTTAAAATACTCGTTAAATAAAATCATTATTGATGAAAATCATTATTAAAAAATTAAATTTTGTTTTGTCAGATAGGTTGTTTTTAGCGCATCTGAGGCGTGTTTAAATTCAATATTCTGCTGATGCAATGCATAAAAATAGAATAGATATTTGATTACAAAGCTTGTTTTACTCACCAGGTTGAATTTCATTTTGAATCAAGATAGTTTTAGAAAACATTTAGATTAGTATTTGTTATTGAATTTTGTATCATGTTGGTTAGTAGACATATATTTTCAGGCTTGTGTGCTTGGTCACAAAGACCCGCTTATAAACCATCGTCAAGAAGGACGGACACGACATACACACACATATAAGATAGATGCTGCCATCTACCGCAACCTCCACAATTTAGAGATGTCCCTGAAGGGAAGGGAAATAGTCTCCAAGGACCTGTACCCGTGGGAAACTGCACAATGACCGTCCACAGGACTTTCCGACCTAACAGATTTAACGAGCACGTACTACGCATATACTCGACAAACACAAACATCCATGCCTTACCGGGATTCGAACCCTAACCCAGAGGCTCCAAAGGCTAGCTCCCTAACCGTTGGGCCGCCGCCGGGTCGGCTTGTATCATGTATATCAATAAATACTTTCAAATTATGACTTTTCGAATCAAACGTTTTAAATCAAAAATCAAAGCAGGGATTCCCAGTAAATGCATATTTTGGAGTCGTCATTTAATTTAACCATATTATTATTCTTATAGACACCTTTTACTACTTTGGATAAAGCTTTAACACAGTATAACACAAAAAAACCACAATACAAAAAGGGCTTGATGCACGTTAAATTCAATTAATTTTCTCATTACAGGTTACGGAAAGTGCCAGCCAATGTTATGTCTTTTCCATCTGACTGTGGATGGCATGCATCAAAATATATTTTTTCTCCCCACCTTTATTGCTATTTTTTAAACTTTTATTCTCAATTTCTTAAAAATAGCTAGCCAGAAGCTAAATATCATAAAACATTTTAATGCTTATAAAATACTTCATTCTGTCTACCAATTCCTGCATCTAATACTATTCCCCCTTAAAATAATTCTACAAAATATCTTTAAATCGTCTTGTAGTAGAACTATAAGAAATCTTATTAAGATAATTTGTGCCCTTAGGACATTTTATGACATTTGAAGCCGAAACATCTCTGTATTTATATAATGCTTTGATTAGAAGAAATATAAGCGACAATACTTTGATATTTAAATAAAAAATACATTTACTTACACGTTATGGAAGTAGAAATTTCCTATCATTTATTTTATTTTCGAAAGTTACAGTCTCTTAGACATAGCAAAAGTCTTCTGAATAATAAGCATAAAGAAGTAAATGTCATTGCTATTTTTTCATTCTGTTTTCAATACAGTTTAAAAGTATAAAGTAAAAGAAATAAATATTATTTTTTTCAAAAGATTAAAAAATATGTTGTAAAAAACAAATATTAAACCTCTTGAGGAACATATATTTAAGCAAATGAAGGGTATGTAAGTTTTTCCAGAAACACATATAACTGATAAAATTTATAAATTTTACATTTTGTAAATTTTAGAAGTTTGTTAAATGTTAAAATTTAAATTGGGTCATTTAAAACTGTCAATTATAAAATAAAATTTCATATAAAACTTCTCATACAATGTTTTTTAATTAATGAGTTGAAAAAATTAAATTTAAATTTCATCTAGTGAAAAAAAGTACATTTTAGGTAAGTTGGCTATCCTCAAAGGATTAAAAAAATTTACTTTTAAATTATTAAAAAATATATATTTGATAATTTAAACAAAATATGGTATTGGCACAAAGTTTGTGATAAAATGTTTATTTAAAAATGAAATTCTTAGTTTATGAAGGTAACATTTTTATTCAGGGCACTCGAGTTAAAATTAATAGGTAATTTATTTCACAAAATATTATGTCCGTTCCGTTAAATACGATAAGAAGTTATTACATGTTAGTAAAGATTAAATGAGTGACGTCTTATATTATTTTCGTAACTTGACTTTACACTGTCTAAGATTTTTACTAAGATTTTCATTTGTCCCGTAAACCGGGGATATCTTTTTTGTTATTTGACTGTTTGTTGGCTATGAAGTACACTGACAAGGAATTATCGATAGATTTTCAAACCAAGAAACACAAAAAAATTGCAAAATTTATTCACAAAACATCATATAAAAAAATTAAAAAATCTAATTTTATAATCATTAAATATTTGGATAAATCAAATTCTGTTTGATTACTAGAACAAGACGAAATAACCTGCCATTCTTGTATTTCGAATTCCACAAGAATCACCCCAAAAATATAGTTTTGTGAGGAATTTCAGTTGGAAGCAATCACAGCGGTTTTCGTTTCCCCCACCGATAAAAAGCAACCAAGTGATGACAGGCGCAGTTTTGCGGCGGTTTATGCTCATGGGAAGGCTAACTCGCGACATACAAAAGTAAATGCAGGAAAAACACGACCATTTTCGGAGAGAGGATAAAGAAAATAACAACAAATTCTATCTCACCAGTTGTTTTGTATGAAGCACTTCGCAAAAAAATAACGCAGACATAATTTTTGTGTGGCAAAGGGAAGGAAATTACACTCTTAAAACAAACGAGCGGTTTTAACTCAGTCTGAGTTAATTTCCATTCCTTTCCGTGCCGAAAACACACTTCCCTTATAGGAGTGGATTCCACTCTTTTTGAGGAGTGGGTAAAAGAAATAAAAGAAAACAATCTACGTCCTACACTCTTAAAACGAGCGGTTTTAACTCAGTCTGAGTCAATTTCCACTCCTTTCCGGTGCCGAAAATGCACTTCCCCTATAGGAGTGGATTTCACTCTTTTGTTTTAAGAGTGTATGGTCATTTGAAGTTAATAATACATTTTTTTAAAAATTGACATAACTTAATTATTTCAAATAATATTTATTGTAAGTGATTTTCCATTATTCAAACTGATGTTCATTTGACTTTATTTTTTGAATTTTAAAAAATGACATTGATTTGACTAAGGTTTTTAATTATACGAAATGATATTTATTTGACTAATGTTTTTAATTATACGAAATGACATTTATTTGATGTTAAATATTAATTATACAAAGTGACTACATTTAACCTATTTTCCTAATTGTTCAAAATTATACAGACTAAACATTATTTCGTAATTGAAAAAAGTATCTTCTTTGACTGTTGTAATTATTAACGCAGGAGGCAGGTAGGGGTTTCTAAATATCTGAAACAATACATTCAAATTTTACGCCATTTAAATAAGACGAATGTGTAAACCTTAAAACAGATGTTTTAAGTAACACGCGGATATTAAATGACACAAATTTCAATTTTTTTTATTTAGAGTTGAAAAAAATACAATTGCTTTTTAACTGTTTTTGAGTTTAAACATTTCTGCACTTTTATTCTATTTTATCGGTTTCGCGTATCATACAATGTAGAGAAGATATACAACGGAGAAAGTAAATTCACTCCTACTTACAGCACAGTTATGTCAACAGTTAGAGAAGTAATTTTTTAATGTATGTAAGGATCAGTGTTTGAAGATATTTACTATTTGAATTTTATTTTTTGTTTAGTATACTAAATATAGTTGTACTATTTTTATAGTAATACTTAAGCAGTACTTAAAGGATAAGGAGACTTAGAAAAGCATATAATGTATTAAGTTATATACCGTGCTTATATTTTTTTATTATTTCTTTGTATTAGCGAAGGTTTAGAGTGAAAACTAATTAACGTAAGCTGTTAAGCTTAAAGCGCTTCCTTTTCAAGGTTCGTAAACAAAAAACATTGTAGAGTCTTTATTCTGGAAAGTAATTTTTTTAATGTATGTAAAGGATCAAGTGTTTGAAGATATTTACTATGTTGAATTTTATTTGTTTTGTTTAGTATACTAAATATAGTATTGTACTATTTTTTATAGTTTAATACTTAAAAGCAGTACCTTAAAGGAATAAGGGAGACTTTAGAAAGAGCATATAATGTATTAAGTTATATACCGTGCTTATATATTTTTATTATTTCTTTGTATTAGCGAAGGTTTAGAGTGAAAACTAATTAACGTAAGCTGTTAAGCTTAAAGCGCTTCCCTTTCAAGGTTCGTAAACAAAAAAGATTGTAGAGTCTTTATTCTGGAAAGTAATTTTTTTAATGTATGTAAAGGATCAAGTGTTTGAAGATATTTACTATGTTGAATTTTATTTGTTTTGTTTAGTATACTAAATATAGTATTGTACTATTTTTTATAGTTTAATACTTAAAAGCAGTACCTTAAAGGAATAAGGGAGACTTTAGAAAGAGCATATAATGTATTAAGAGTTTACTGAAGAAAATATTTTGTTTTAGGATATAGGTATACCACCAAAACCTTTTTTGAGTTGAAGTTAAAAATAAAACTTTGATTGTGATTTTTCTAATAAATTTTGTTTCTTATTGATGTTAAAATATGATCTGAAAATATTCTTCGGATATTTAATTTTAGTATGATAATGAAATTGTGTTTCTAGAGATAAAGTATATTTTAAAGCAGAATTTAATTATAAATATGATAGTTGGCTGGTTGCCAATTTCACTCTTCGTGGTTTACAAAAGTATTTAAAATCAGGTATAAAGGACTATTGAACTGTAGTGAATCACAATTTTGTAAAAATAAGGAATTATTGAAGGTTATAACTGATTTTGGAAATTCAGTATCTACGAAAATAATTGAGATTTGTGAAAAAAAAAAACATTTTTTGAATTTTAGCAACAAAAGCAATAATCTTAACTGCTTAGTCTTTTGTATCTTTTGTATGACATTTATAGTGTAAAAAAACTTCAATAAAAAAAGGTAAACATATTTTTTAACAGCAACAACTAAAATTTAACATCAGAAGTGTTAAAATTAAACACCAATAGGGTAACTGCGACCACCCTAACTAGATTAAGGACAGGCCACTTCAAAGGGATGGAAATCCAAAAAGATGGAACTAGAAAATACTCCAGCTGCAGAAACTGCCCCGACTCGGAACTGGATCCAAAATATCTTTTCTCTTGTCCAGCCATCCTGGCAAAATTGCAGCAAATCACCAACTCGCCCTACGAAGACCTTTATGAGGACCACTGCCTGCAGATCGCTGAAGCAGTCTATGAGACCTTTGGTCCCAAACAATCTTTATCCATGGACACGACATCATCATCAATAGCAACAACCAATCATAAAGAGGAACTGTTCTCGGAAAAGATCCTGTGTCTCCAGCATGGCATTTTCTTTTGTTATTTACATGAAATCGCTACGTGCAGTGAATAGGGGGCCGAAAAGTAATATACCTTTTGCGTTTTTCTTCTCTTCAGAGGTGTTTTCGGTTGGGGTTTTTCTCGGCTCGGGAGGGTTTAGGGTTTCATATGCATAAGAATTGGAATTGCACCGAGTTCTAGTATTGCGCTTTTTGGAAGTAGAGAGAAAATGTAGTTTCTGTTTATCCCCGCTTTTCTTGTTTCACGCGAAACACGAGAGCTTAGACTGGATGGTGAATATTTAAAGGGGATTTCAATTACATACATGTAAATTTATGTTTCCGGAATTGTATAACAGCGTTAAAGTTTGGGTAAAATTCGTGAATAAGAAATAAGCTGGATGACTAAATCAAAAGCTTGTTTACAGTTTTTGGGATGTTTTCTGTGTTGTTTTGTATTCGTCAATATTTTTTTGAATAGCGGTAAGGTTTTAGTAACGCTATACAAATCCCTGTTTAGTTATAAAAGTTTGGAGGAAAATGTGTTGTGTTTTTTAAAGAAAAGGCCAATTACTGTTTATAAAATTACATTTATCTATATTTTCTGCTTAGAATATTAGATAAGTTTTTACAACTCAATTTAGAGAAGATAAGTTATTTGCTGAAAATGAGAAGATTCTAGGCTTAAAGCTATTTGTTTTCTTTAAGCTTGCAAAATCTTAAATATCCTCATTTAAGATAATCTTTTAAGCCTTATTTTTCTACTTAGTTAGGAGAAATACCATGATCTGAACAACAAAAGTTTTAATTTAGTTGGCACAGCCATTAATTTGTTGAACAATAGGTTAATTATGCATTTTCTTATTTAAAACTTTTAATAAAATAAATGTCAACTACTTTGGTAACTAGGTAATAAATCAGTAACGTAGTAGAATTCTTCGATAATTAATATGTAGTGTGGTTCGGGTCGTATCAACTAGGAATTTTGCCACATTTGAGCTTAACAAATATGCTACTGAAGATTGTTTAAGTTAAAACGTGACTGAATTGTAAGCATATTTTATTTTCAAAACTGTGTGAGAGTGTAATTTTAAACGGCATTTCTTCACGAATAGAGCAACTAATGTAACTAAGAGTTGAAGGGCATAACACTTTTTCCAAGCTTTACAGAAGAAACAACAATATGCAAAATTCATGGTCTGTGTAATTTTAATCAAGAATGAGATTTTAATTATTTTTTACTTATCGAAAATATATATTGAGGGTAGTTATTTACATTGTTTTCTGTCTGTAGTATGCAGGCATCTGTATGGTAAATAAACAAACCTGTTTTGTTTCTTATTGAACGAACTATTAGAGGTAGAATAATATACACACTACATCCCTTTCGGTAAACTTTTTGTTTTGGTTTTACTCTGTAAAAAATTTGGCGTTTGGTTTCACCAAAAATATGGTTTCTAGCAGCTTCAACGGCTGTGTGGTGAAATGTTTCACAATATTTTCGGTATTTGGTTGAACTATCTACCAGGTTTTTGGTAATAAAACCTGAAAAATTGTTCAACCGAATTCCAAAAATATGGTGAAACATTTCACCGCACTGCCGTTGCAGCCTCTAGAAACCATTATTACGGTGAAACCAAGCATAAATTTTTTAACAGTGTAGTTTTAGGAATTTTTCATCGGGTTTCTTATAACATCGAACATACAGTCTCTGGACAAATTATTAGACGCACTGCAAGATTTCATGTAAAATATTAATTACGGGTGATATTGTACCTTTTTTATTATTTTAAATTGATTTGTTTTTTATTTTTATATTATCCAATCAATTACCGATTTATTTGATATAAATAAAACAGCATTAATTTAGAAAAGCATAAGTTTATTAAGTTTTAAAGAAAAGTGAAATTAATGTTAGTAAAAGTCAATATTTAGTTGAGCCACTATCAAAGCTTTAATTCTGCGCGGCATGCTATCAATGCAAGACTGTACTGTCTCCTGCATTTGAGGATGATGAATCCACACATAAATAATCTTTTCCAGGATCTGATACAGGTTTGTACTTGTTTACGTTCATGTATCACTTTGTCAACACAGTGTTGCCATATGTTAAAAATAAATACAAATATGTAGTCTACAACAATTCTTTTAAATAAAAATCAATAATATTGTAGCTTAAATATACCATTATTGCATAAAAACTCTTAAGAAACATAAAATTACTAAAAAAAATACAGTGCGTCTAATAATTTGTCCAGGGACTGTACAGTATCAATGCCCCTCCCCCATAAAGAGTTAAAACCAAAATCACACGTACCTAGGTCACAGGAAGCTCCACCAAAACCCAGCTTACACTTGCACCTAACAGCTCTCTGCGGGCCATACTCATCAGCAACACACTCCCCGCCATTATGACACTTCATATCAACACATCCTTTCACCACACTTGCACCTTTCTGGAGCTCAGAGTTCTGCACGTCGAAAGAGTTCAAGACACGCTTGCCCGAGTTCTCGTGCTCGTAAGACACTGCACGAGGCCTCGTACGAGCCTTGAAGTCCTTCTCCAAGGACTTGAGTTCAATGTGGGGGGAGTCATCTTGCATTAGATGTAAGGAGTTTAGGTCATCAGAGTCGAGGAAGTCTTCTGAGGATGTCCCGTTCTCCAGCCATAACGAGGAGTTGCCCCAATCACCATCCAAGAGTTTGGAGTTTTCTGTAAGAACAAAAAACACACATTTTAAAATATTTATTTGAATAAAAAAATTCCATATGGATGCATACAGTCCCTGAACAAATTATTAGACGCACTGTATTTTTTTAGTAATGATGAAAACATACCAAAGAATGCCATATCATTAAAAAAGATGTCGATATATGTATTAAGTATAGCAGATAGTATTTTCTATTCAATAGCTTAAGTTTAGGAATACAAATGTGCTTCTAAAGGTATTTTGTTCATCATTGATTGATACATGAAATCTTGCAGTGCGTCTAATAATTTGTCCAGGGACTGTATAACAAGTACATTCATCAACTACTGATCCAATTGAGCTGTAACTTTAAGACACCCATGTTTTGCTTATTTCTGTGTTTACCCCAATATATTCATCTGTTTATATCTCTACCCAGTTGAAAGTTTGTAAAAATCATATAAAATGCTCTTTTATTTTTCTTACTATACACTGATTCAATTAAAACGTAAGTTTCTGAATCTCAGTTCGGGGAAAGATAATTTGTACACTGAAGGGAAAAAAACAAAAACTTTTGTCTTAACTGAAATGTATTTGGAAAATCTAAGATGTCTCCTATAAATGACATGTTTCCTATAAGTTGATATGGTTTCCTATAAGTTACTTTATTTTGAAAGGAAGTTAAATGCTTCTGACGCACGCGCAAATAATGCCATCATATCGCTGTCAACACGACGCGAAAACGAGAAAGAAGACAAAATTATGAACCATCCGTGGCCTATTGATAAGGCATCTGCCTGGAGATTGAACATACTCAGGTGTGCGGAGGTTCGAATACCATTAGCTTCCAGTCGTCCTATAAATCGGATGTGCACTGGAAAACAGTAGTTTTTTTTGAATTTTAAAAATGTTTATAAATAATACAGAAAAGGGTTTCCTAAATACACGGAAAAATGACTGAAAATTACATGCACCTTAGCTGCCCCATATATTCAGAAACGTTTCTGAATTTTTTTTACAAAGTAGAACAGAATACCTATAGTTTTTGAAACTTTCGGTCTATTAATAAAGTTTGTTTTCAAATATTCTATCAAGGATTTCATTTATGAAAAAGGTCACTTCCATCTAATTACACTTTTTATTTCACAAATATTCTTACTGTTATTTTTATACCATAAAAATAACCAAATCACTATACGATTTTGAAAATCTTTAAGTCTTTAATCCGAAGAGAAAAGCAAAATAACCATTTTCTGCAATAGAAATTTTCAAGATTCAACAATGTGAACTTCGAACAAATTATAAAAATTAGTTCCTTAGAAAGTTTTTTTTACTATTTAACAAATTTTAAGCTAACAACAATAGAATTACCATTTATTTTAAACTGAAATATATGAAACACTAAAGCCCATTTCACACCTTGTCACAACTACTTGCAACTCCCATAGGACACCATGCATTTAAAAGTTGCACTCAAGTCGTGAGATTTTTTCATGCGAGCACGAAAAAATCTCAAGTTGCATGTACCATTAGCCAATCAGAATACAGTATTTGTTTGGCTACATTGTGGCGAACTAGACTTCGCCAACTGGTTGTTTATTTACTTTTTAAGACGCCAACTTTCCTTGCTTGCAAAAAATGCAAAAATCTGCGCAATTATAAATGGGTAGTAATTGGACGGCAAATATGGAAATTGATCTTATTAATGAAGTTCGGAAGCATAAATTTCTGTACGATGCAAGCGATGCCCTGCAAAAAAGATGAAACTTGCCAAATTGTGAGATAAATAATTTTTTGTGGAAACCCGAAAAACCAGGTTTCCTCACGTTACGAGTTGCAGTTGCATTTAGTGGCAACGGAAT
Source organism: Oedothorax gibbosus (assembly GCA_019343175.1). Lineage (NCBI taxonomy): Eukaryota > Metazoa > Arthropoda > Arachnida > Araneae > Linyphiidae > Oedothorax > Oedothorax gibbosus. Next base: position 1,115,660 of record JAFNEN010000005.1, read on the forward strand.
TGCATGTAGTTGTGCAGGTGTGAAACGGGCTTTAGTCACTGTTTTAGTGAGTAGAGGAGTAATTTAAATGTTGTTCTTATTTTGACCGTGGTTGAAATTAACGATGCACAAAAACTATACTTTTTTCCTTTGGATAACGGAAGAAACATCAATAAGCATGACTTGCTCCAGTGCTGCATTAATTCAACAAACCATCCTTTATAAGCATTAATTATATTATTTAGCAATACTTTCACATTTAGAAACTTAAACTTTATTTCTTATAAATGAATTTCTTCATTATAATTCTATGTCTGAGTACTTTTTAATTTGGGTTATACTATTTGAACTTCCAATGTCTAACTAATGATATTAACCGTTATCTTTATTTGATATTCTCAGTTGATTCACATTACACAACTCGTAGTTTAGTAATCCAACAGTAATAAGTCTAAGCTCATTTGAGAATAGTAATATGGAAAATGAAATGAAAAATTGGGCAAATGAATTTCTCTCTCATCTCAATGCAGTGACTATTATTCAAAGAAATTTTTACTTTTAGGACCCTTCTATTTGGCTAGAGGTATAGTTAATATTTGAAATATGTGCAATGTGTTTCGTTATGGAATATGTGTTTCGAGGGAAATAACTTAAATTAGTACCACTTTGAAAAAGAAATACCCTAGCTGGCCCCTAACCCCTGTGAACTAATTTGTGGACTTTGAAGCACGACATATTAAATCGTATTTACTGGTCGAAAAGCGTTTCAAACTGCAGATGACTTAGACATTCAATATATACAATATGTAATAAAATTATTTCGATTGTTCCAATTGCAAACAAAGAATATTCACCTTTTTGTTTCTAAGTAAAATGACATCATTTTGCAACTTTAAGATGCACATTTGCCATTTTCTTTTCAAAATGCCCAACGTATTTAAAAATGACCTCACTAATCTACAAATGCGGAAAAAGTATAACAACACAGACACCACTCAATGTTTTCTAATACCCAAACACCCGCTATAGAACGCCTTAATCACCATCTTTAGCTCACATTTCCCCTCAAGATCCAGCCATTGTAAGGCGCAAATTCGTCCTTGCCGAAGACACGACATGATTTATGAGCTAATAACTGCCTCCCACATTCCACCCGAAATCCCAAATGATAGCACGAGACATATTTTTGCGTGAAATTACACAGGTCCTCCTAGACATTGTGGCGATTTTAGAAGATGTTTCCCGGGAAAGTATTTAGCTAGTAACTGGTATTTAAAAGTAAATGTTTTTCGTAAGAACGATTGCTGAACATTCCTGTACTTAAAGGTTTAAGGAAAAGGTGTGAATAAAAAGATACCACACACACAGATATTACCTTTGTTGTTAGATAAGAATTTATTTTTTAAGTCTTTTATTTTCACTTAATTTTATAATTTTGTTTTTAAAAATATTGTGTAGACTTAGTAAACCTTTACCATTCATCTAAACCAGTGGTTTCCAACCTTTTCTGGACCATCGCCTCGTATTTTAGGTTGATCAACATCCATCGCCCCCTTTTATTTTGTCTGTTTCATCAGTTTAAATGATCTAATCAAATTGAGGAAAAGTATAACACAAAACATCAGTTTTATAACACTTCTAGTATAAAGCACCTAAGAACTTTACGTCACTTTTCAAATAGATGAAACAAACCTGAAACACGTTTTTACATATTTTTATAAAGAATCCCACCAAATCCCAAATATAACATACGATATTTGTGTTACTGGTTCCTAGAAGATTTAGAGAGTTGGTGTAAAGATTTGCTGTCTGGTTTTAAGTAAATGTTTTTCGTAAGAAGATTGTGACTTCCTGTACTAAAGGTTAAAAAAGTTTGATAAAAGTACACACCACGTATTACCTTTGTTGTTGATAATTTATTTTTACGTATTTATCACCTTTTTTTTTGTTAAAAATATGTTGAGACTTGTAACCCCTTTGACCATTCATCTAAACAATCTTTCTGCTCAGTCGTTTGTAAAAAATTGTAAAATTATTTCTTTTAGCTTTGTTTTTCTATCGGTTCTTTTCAACTTTACGTTTTTCAATACGATAACTTCAACTGGAATGGAACTTTGTGTGCGGCCATTCTCTAAATAACCATCTATAAACTGCCATTATGTGGCATAAACATCCACGTTTGTGGTTGTCGAGTTTAATTTGAAAATAACTTTAAGACAGTATTGCCCCCCCCCACCCTCCCCAAGTAAAAAAAAAGTTGTGTTTATCTTATACACAAATTGGTTGGTTGGTAGACATATATTTAGGTTTGTGTGCTTGGTCAGAGACCCGCTTATAAACCATCGTCAAGTAAGACAGACACACACAACACACACACATAAGTGACAGATGCTGCCATCTATCGCCACCTCCACAATTTAGACATGTCCCTGAAGGGGAGGGAAATAGTCTCCGGGGACCTGTACCCGTAGGAAACTGCGCCATGACCGCCCACAGGACTTTCGGACCCACAGATTTAACGAGCACGTACTCCGCATATACTCGGTGGGTCTTCAGTGGTATCGGGACTCGATCGCGGGAGCATCCGATTCCGAGAACGAGGCATTAACCACTAGGCTATCCACGGCCCCATACACAACTTATATATGTGTGTTGTGTACCTGCTCGAGCGAAGATAAAAGAACAGTTATAGATGAACATATTGCTCTTTTGACTCATATCCATACAAATCCAAGTAGTTATTATTGTAGGTGAAGGGTTAGGCCTAATTTTGCCATGGAATATATGGAATTATAAGACTTCTCATATGAAACCGGATGAAGAGTTGGCTATTTTTTTATCAATAGTATTTAGTACACAATGAGTAGCCAATTATTATGAAAATTCTGTTTCGGCCAGTGGAAAATTGATAACCAGTTACTGTAGAAATTTCTGGTAAATGGTAGGCGTTACTAAGATGCGGTGTACACAAAGAATTTCAGAATGAGATTTCGGATTTGCTCTGAAATCAGACAGCTGAGCGTCTCGTCGTTTCTACGATTTAGCGTCTGGAGCAATTTTCAAATGAATCACTAAATGGAAAAGGAGCTCTAGCTCATTGGGGAATATCCCTCTAGGCTTCTTCCGTTTATTAGTTTGGTGAAAGAAGATACGTATATGGAAACCTTTCGGCGGACTTGGATTCCTTTTTACATTTTAACAATTCAAATATCTCCTAAAAATAATTATATGATGCATATACCACGAAAGGTAAAATCTAACGCCGTAGAATCCACTAATGGATAAATAAATAAATTTATATTCCAATAATACGAGATAGCATTTGCATATGATAATACCGTCGCCTTCTTGAATCAACAACGCAACTGTACATTACTTCTAATAAGGAGAGAAGCCCAAAAAATTACATGTTATGCTTCGGTGATTCGTAATTATAGAGCGGAACGGGGTAACATTTCATTGAATTTCACCAAATATTTTAGCGCCAGGCAGCCGGTTCCTTTCGATCTAAAGAAAATATTTAAAAATCTAAAAATTTGTAGAAATAATATTGTTATATAATTACGGGGTTGCTTCGGCATTATTTGTGTAAATGTTTTCTCGCACTAACTCAAGGTTGACGAAGATAATTCAGGAAAATACAGCCGAAACACAAAACAAAATACCCTTGGCATTGCGGGAGGTCCAAATGTTCTAGTCACCTTCCGAATTCGAAGGTTAAAATGGTATATATTTTTTCTTTAACCGTTTGAAAACGTGCGCCTGTTATAGTAACGTGAAAGGGTTTCTTGTTTCCTAGCAATTCAATGTGAAAATAATTTTTTAAAGAGCATTTAAATATTTTGTACGTAGTATACAATATAGAAACAAATATACTTTAACGCCAGCCGACTCGGCAGCGCACCGTTAGGGAGCTAGCTTTGGAGCCTCTGGGGTCGGGTTCGAATCCCGGTAAGGCATGGATGCTTGTGTTTGTCGAGTATATGCGGAGTACGTGCTCGTTAAATCTGTTGGGTCCCTGGAGGCTATTCCCCTACAGGGACATGTCTAAATTGTGGAGGTGGCGATAGATGGCAGCATCTGTCTTATATGTGTCTGTATGTTGTGTCCGCCCTTCTTGACGATGGTTTATAAGCGGGTCTTTGTGACCAAGCACACAAGCCTGCAAATATATGTCAACCAACCAATCTACCTACTTTAACACCATCAAGAAAATTCGAGTATAAAAACAGCAACAACAAATGAGTTTAAGATAATGACAAACTGTCAAATTCATGTTATTTTTAATCTTTATCTCGACATAAATTTGCTTAACGATAGAGATTAAAAAGAAAAAAAATGATGTTTTTGACACAAGTGTTTGAAAACAAAAAAATACAATTTCAAAATTTTTATATTCATTCAGTCTTATTAACGCATTGCACAACGAACATAGACTGCCAAATAAAAAAAAAGTTTTTGTCAAATCTCTTATAGGTAAATGTCCTTATTTTCTAAAGCAGATCAATTTGTCAAGGTATTGCTCTCAACGCCCTCCCCCTTTTTTTTACTATTTAAAAACTAATTAATCTCTGTTTAGAAGATTCTTTTTTGCTATTTTATTTTGAAGAAAAAACAATTAAATCAATTAAGTTTTGGGCCAAAAGCCATAAAAAGTATTCAAATGACAAAAAATATTTCTTAAAATATCGCCAGTCCAAGTATTTGCGGGCCACTGGGGTTAGTAATTTCCGTTTTTCTATCTTTGTGTACATATTTACACATTCTTGGTTTTTATAAATGATATCTAACAAATAATTATAGGAATATTTAAGAAATTATTAGGGGAATACATTTTGTTTCTGCATTTCTGTTTCATAAAGTTTTATAATTTTCATATTTTTCAACAAATTAAATATTAATTAAAAATTAAAGTCACAACATTAATGTTTTATCTGTGAATAAATTTAAATTATTTCACTTATGGCTACTTGAAATTACGCACAGTGTGCATATTCATGGAAGTTTTTTTTTTGAAAAACTACTTTGAATAAACTATTAGTGGTTAAAATCTTCAAAAACGATATTTATGTGTTATTATTTTACAACTGAAAAGAAACACAACGAATTTGCTTTTTTAGGCCACTCCATTCAGTGACAATATTTAGGGAATAAATGTCATGTCACACTTTTCTTTTCGTTTTATCAAAATATTATTGTCATAATTTCAAAAGTATATTAGATAAAAATCGTATAAGCTTTGAAATGGTACTTTAAGGTCGCATTTAAATTATGTTTATTCAAAGATGTTCGAAATAAAATAACTATGGAGCAGTTTAGATCCTTTTGTTTCTGTTTTTTAAGCAACGTTCCCACATTTTGTATTTAAAAAGAGAATACTCTTTCCTAATCCGCAAAGTATCTATTAACTTTTTGTAGCAGTTTTTTAACGCAAGAAAAAGTTAATAGAAGAAACTATCTTTAAACCCACACACACCACAAAAAAATCTCAACTCTAAACCTTATCAAACAAATCAAAAACCTCCTCACACAAAAACACATTCCCCCAAATTTTTAAGGCCATCTCTTTTCGTAGTTCCATATACCGCATCTCACGTGACTCTATTGATTCTTTAGTCAATGACTCAAATTCCAAACTCGAACAATGACTCTTAAATGAAGATCACGCAAGCAATTTGGCTTGAAGAATTGATTGGCCCTCGTTGGAGAGTTGCGGTTGCAATCAATCGCAACAATTCCGGACTCGCTCGCAACAATTCCGAACTTCTGATTGATTTGCATGTGGGTTCTGATTGGAGGATCGCGTCATGCGGAACTGCTGTCATATTTCTTATAGAAATGACATCATTCACGAACCATTTTGATTGATGTTATAAGGAGCTACTACGGTTCTATTCGTTGTTTTGATAGACGTTAAGTAATGATTACTATTTTCTTGTTAAGTAGAAAAATAAAAGTTTATCTTTTTGTATTTAAATATATAGTAAGGTTGGTTCAGCATTTTAAAGTTCTTTTTGAGTTTAATGTGCGGGTTTTGATGGGGATTATATGCCCTATTTTATTTCTGGTAGGAATGTCATATTAATCAAAAATAATTTATGATTGATGTGAAGAATATACCACTGTTTTTATGCTGCTTTGATGAATGTTAAGGGAATAGCTCCTTGTATTTGAAGATAAAGATCATTTTGCTAGATTGATTATTGTTATGTTGCTTTTGTGTTGTGATTTGAGGTGCACTTCATGATAAACTGCTTTAATATTTCTTGCATGAAGTATATAATTTAACGTCGTATTTTATTAATAATTTTTAATTTTTTTGTTTTGTTAAATGATGTTTAGACATCGGTACTCCATCCGTTTCTGTGAACTGGCTCCTCAATGCCAGATAAATGGCTTTACAATTGAAGATTTGATACATAAGTTTTTAATCAGGATAAATATTTAGTTTATTTTACTTTTAGGAGTAAAAGAAGTCGTTAATGTAAGTTGATAGTTGACTTGATAAGTTTTAAGAAGAAAAATAGGCTTAACTCTCTCATGCCCATTTTTTTTTAACAATACACTATAGGGTCAGGTGGGGGTAAAATGGGTCAATTTTAGCTATTTTTACTTTTACAGTTCTCTGGCACTAAAACCATAATTGTTTTCATATTTTTTTAATTGCATATTAACATTACCCTATCAAACCTTAACGTTGCGGAACTACAACAAAAATAGATTTTAAATATAGGTTTCTTTTTGGCTCTTTCCCCTGGGCCTTCATTCAAAAACAGCATTAGGTTTTCAAACATAGAAATCTTTCTCAACAATATATCAACGATTCCATCTTTATTCTCTATTCAATCTACCTTTTCACTATTAGATTGACGGCTTATTATATTTGTGTCATTGAATTTAACCAGCCCATCTCCTAATATTTGTCGCTAACCTAGATGGCGCTGGTATCTATACTAGTGTCCACAATCCTCCATCAATAGCAAAAGTCCCAGCGGCCCACCAGTGACTGAAGGGACATATTTGTCTTTCCAGAGTAGACTTATTAATCTTGTATCTACGGATCTAGTCTTGCCGATTAATGATGGCAGAACCAAGCCAATGAAAGGGTTAGTTAGGTTGTATTTGGAAAGCTAGTGTTGTTGTATTCTGTGTTTCTGATTAAAAAATCTTTTGTTCATTGTCATTCTCAACTTACAATATCTTCGATGACTTTTGCGTTTTCATAGCTTGCGTCAATGCTAGTTTTGTGAATGGTTTAGCAATGTTCTTGTGTTGTCTTTTTTGTTTGGATAAAATTATCATGTTCCTATACTTTTCAGTTATTTTAATTATTTTCTAAAATAAATTTAATTGTAAAATGCGAAAATATTTTTCCCCCGAAAACTATGATTAACAGGACACAAAAAATGTATTTAAAAGAATGAAAATTGCCTGAAAACACAAATTCATTCATCTTCAAGCATTTATTTTCATAAAAAGTGTTCAACAAAAACTAAAAAGGGGTTCTTTGAAGTTTGATACAACATGAAAAGAAAAACAAACATTTTGTTTATAAATGTGGGAAGAAACTATTTCTCAAATAAATTCTGTTTGAAAATGTAAGTTGAAAATAAAACGCGTATTCAATAATGGATTTTGAGCGATTTCTTCATCGATAAAAAAAATAAAGTGTTTCGTTAGAAAACTGGTTCAAATGCGTTGTTTTGACTGTGTTTAGGAATAAAGAAAAAATAAAAGCAGAATACATAAATTCGGGATATTTATCGAATGAAGACCAATTAAAGTTTCAAAATACACTGCTAAATTTATGGATGTAAATTACCAATAGCTAATAGACAGTATCATTTCATTCAATTGAGATAAATATAAAATTACTTGACTTCAAAATATTTGTTGATAAATGTTTTAAAACAAGATTTGCAGATAACCATAGGCATTCATTTCGTATTAGTTTATATAGGTGTCCTCATACCGGTTCTCGTGTGGATTATAAAAACAAAACTGAGCAATAAAACGTAGAACCAAGTTATTTTACATTCATTAGGTAAAAATTGTAGCAATTGACTGTACTACTAAATTGCAGAAAATAACAATTTAAGTAGTATATTAAGTAATAATATATATATATATATATTATAACATAAGTTTTTTTTTATAGTTTTTTTGAAAAGACTGCGTATAGTCAGAGAAAACGAAAGACAAGTCAGGATAACTTAGTCACCTAATATGAGGATTTAACTTTAAAAATTCATCACCAATTTCTTAAAATCCTAGTTACAAAATAATAGTGATTCTGACCCTAAGGTCTTGGGATAGATTTACACAAAGCCTCACACATTCTGAAGACTAAATTGGTTGGTTGGTTGGTAGACATATATATTCAGGTTTGTGTGCTTGGTCAACGACCCGCTTATAAACCTTCGTCAAGTAAGACAGACACAACACACACATAAATGGATCCATCTAATTTTTAGAGACAGAGGCCAACTAGAGGGCCCCCAGAATTGGCTTGTCACCCCCAGAGGTATTGATTTCGTATGGAAACTTGAAGGACTTGAAGTGGAAATTGGAGTGACCACGAGGGATTTAACGTGCACCAGTCACCATTAGCGTTCACGGGGGTCTTCGGAAGGCAGCGGGACTCGAACTCGCAACCTTAGGTATGCCAGTGCAAGGCCTTATACCGACATGGCTATCCCGGCCCCAAGACTAAATTGGTTCTTTCAGTACTATCACTCACAGATAAAAGAAAGATAGGAAATTAACTAGTTGTTTATTCTTTTGCATCTTTACAGCAAACAGTGGAGCACGTTTTTGTGTCAGTAGCCTTTGTTGCTCAATTACCGGTGATCTTGCCTTGGTATAAATAGCCTAGAAGGTAAGGCTTTGATTGGTGGCTTGATTTAATTAGGGCGAACTAGAGCTACGTAATGAGATTTTGGTTGGTTGTTGGAGTTACTCACAATAGTGATAAGAATTTGATATTGTTTGGTGTTTTCCTTTTGGACAGACGTGTTTGCTGTGAAAAAGCTGTTTTGTGTTCCATCGTAATTGCAAAGTATATCCACTGCATGAGAAAAACTGTTATACATTCATGTGGATAATTTTCTCCCGGTCGATACTTTAGAAAACCCTAGATTTTCACTTTTTAAATGATATTGGAGACGGTTTAATATCTGTTCTGAAAGAAACACCTGTTCAACAACTTCGAATTAATAGTTTCTTTTTAAATTCAATTTTCAAAGGACAAAAGTAGTATCTACACTTATGTTTTGTGATACTATGTATGGAATCTATTTTAATAGCATTTTTATGTTGTAAACAAACATACTTATATTTTTCTGTCAAACTTGGAGTCTTTAATTCTAAATATCATTTTCCATATTTTTTTTGTATAAAATCAAAAGCGAATGTTTTCACGGATCACCAAACTTTTTCTAGATAATCCCATATGACCTCATGTCAGAAAATACGTACACTGCTCAAAACAATTAGGGGAGAACTTTGAGTACTTTTTTTACCCTTTCAGTTCGTATTTCTTTTTTTTATTATAAAAATCTAAAATTCGTGAAATCGATTCATTATGCTTCCAGAAAGAAATGGTAAAAACAACAGGAAAAAATCTTAATTTTTTAACTATAATTTAAGGGGGAAAATAATGGAATCATAACTTTTGAATAAATTATAACAATAATTTTTTCAATACTTTACTTGTAAAAAAAGGTAAAACCAATTTTTAAACATCTTAGAATGCAAGCGTGAAGAATTTAGGGTCAATTTATTGCATAAAACTGAGTGAATTTTATTTTACCATGTTTTTCATATTTTCATTTAATTAAAACCAAGATTATTTAATTCTTCAAAATACATGATTCTTCCATCTAATGATAAATAAGTGCGAGCTCAACTTAGTGAGAAAAAAGAAAACGGAAGCTGATGATACCAAATGGAATCATTGGGGGTGATAGAGTTTAAACCATGCGTTCCCCTTAATTGTTGTGAGCAGTGTAGTATGAGAGGCTATACGAGACTGCACTGTTAAAATGTTGTGCTTGGTTTCACCATGATATTGGTTCCTAGTAGCTGCAACGGCTGAATGGTGAAACGTTTCACCATATTTTGGTATTCGGTTGAACCATTTCTCAGGTTTTGTTTCCAAATCCAAAAAATGGTTCAACCGAATACCAAAAATATGGTGAAACGTTTCCCCATTTTTTTGGTATTCGGTGAACCATTTCTCAGGTTTTTGTTTCCAAATCCAGAAAAATGGTTCAACGAATACCAAAAATATGGTGAAACGTTTCACCATATTTTGGTATTCGGTGAACATTCTCAGTTTTTGTTCCAAATCCAGAAAATGGTTCAACCGAATACCAAAAATATGGTGAAACGTTTCACCATTCAGCCGTTGCAGCTACTAGGAACCAATATCATGGTGAAACCTATCACCAAATTTTTAACAGTGTGTGATACGACTGTGATACTATATGAGACTGTCACTGAGTTTAAGAAAAAGAGTGAGGGGCTTACCTATACATCCGTAGCCGTTGACTGATAACGTGTAGCCTTCTTTACAGGCGCACTCAAACGTGCCGTCGTGCAGATCAAAGCATAAATGTTGGCAAGGACTGTCTTCACGGCATTCTCCTGCAAGGAAGAAAAATATATTGAGTTTTGAATTCTTGAAAATATGAAAATGATTAAATAAGATGAAAATATTTAAAAATCTATTAAAAATTTGTATAAATAGTCTTTAGATTTTTAACTTTGATTTTATACCATACAAATGATAATTCGCAACAACCAAAAATTATGCTTTTTAAAGGAAGTTTTTTTTTATCTCCAAGCAGTAGAATGGTTTGAATTAAATTGTGCTTTAAAAAATATACGAAGCCACTCCACCTAAGTGACCAGCGGAAAACCAAAATTACAGTTACTTATGTGTTTTAACGTTTTTTTCGCAATAAAAATACTATTTTTGTTTTATAGTTTATTCAAAAACTATAATGAAGTTAATTTTGGTTAATGTACATATACTGTTAGTAAAAAAATCGATTGTCTGAAAATCGTAATATTACTCAAAGTCGTTTCATATATGGAGTTGCAGTGGAAAAAATAGTTTAAAAAATGTTGCTTTAAATTTTAAATATTTTCAAATTCATAGTGTTATTATGTAAGTAGGCAAAGCAACAAAACTATTTATGGAAATTTTCTTGCGACACATGTATATTTTACATCAAAGTTTTTTAATCATAAACTTTGCATCTTTTAATAATTTAAAAACATGCATTTATTCGTCTTTAAATTGAAATAACTATAGATATATCATTCATAAACGTAAGATAACTGTAAAAACCCTAAGAATGCGTTTGAAAAACTTCAAAAACTTCGGCCCCCTTAGAATAACAAATTTATAACAATCGACATTTTCAAGAAATTCAAAGACAAAATTCTAAAAAATAAAAGAACTTTAGAACATTCTTTTTCAGATTCGAATCCTGAAAACCGCTGTGCTTAAGAACCTGGTGAAGAACATAATTTGAATTGCACATTCCTGTCGTGTCTATCCCAATTTTTTCGTTGCCTAGGCGACAATCTTTGGTGGGGAGAACAGTAAACATTGTTCAACGTATTTTTGGGAGAACAACGAAATTCTTTTAGCGGCAATAACAAGTATCTAAAGTGCCTTTTTCGTCTTTTCGTTAGGAGATTTTAATTTCCTGAATGTTCAACTAATAAATAGGACCGAGTTGAAAATTAGCGTAAAGGAATTGGGTACTTTGTTTTATAAATAAAATAACCTAATTAGCTGGAAGAATTTAAATTAGCTTGAAGAAACATTTGTTTTCTTTATGAAACAATAAAGTATTACATTAAATTTTTCCTAGCCCTTTCAGTCCCAAAGACAATTTGGCATCATCATTTTATATTTTTTTTTCTGATCGTCTATAGCCATTTATGATATCAAAAAGCACATCATTCGATTATTCAAACTTTTTTCTATTAGAAAATATTTTTTATTAATCCCAATAGATGTCAGCCCTATTATTTTTTAAAATTATGATCAAAAACATGATGATGCCAAATGGCATCACTGGGACTGAAAGGGTTAAACTATGTAATACAGTTAAAAAGGATAATTTTTAAAATGTTGTAAAATAGAAATATGTCATTTTTCTATTGATGTTCAGAAACAATAAAATAGTAAATAAAAAAATCTAACTTCATTTGATTTGAATTGAACTAATGACGTCTTTTAACTACTATTCGTTAACAATGAATAAACATATTATTAATTGTACAACATTTCCTTTAATCAATCAATCACAATTATATATATTTTTATTTAATATTAAAATCTGATAATCTAATATAATCCGATCCAAGAGTATTTTTTACTATCAGTGTAACTATTGGTGAATAATAAAATCCCTCCCAATTTTCGAATAGAATAAACTATCTTCTTACAAAGTATTTAAAGCTCTATTCGCCTTTTTAAGTTTGAAAACAATTAAGTCAGAAAGCAATTTATTAAAAAGAACATTTGTTGTCAAAATTTATAACGAACTCACTCATTTTTCAAGTTGACGGAAATATTTATTTAGTATATTTAATATAGTCTCGTTAAATGTATGCAACGCTTTTGACAAGTTTATGTTCTTAACAAGATACGACGGCAATCTTCCCTATTTCCCCTAAGACAAAGTATTACTCTGGATATGCATTTTAAAGTGTAAACAAACATAATTTTAAAAGTTTATCTGAGAAAATTAATGATATTGGAAGTAGTCAAAGACATTCTGCCTTTTTATTGAATATTTTCAACGGCGTTGAGCTAAATATAAAGAAATGAAAAAGTTCTTGCCATAAGGATTTGATAGTCTTTGCTTATTTTAAATTATTATTCATTATTTAAGAATTAATTTTACCAACTATTGTTTGTCGAACTTATTAAAATGTTTATAATTACAATTAAAATATTTTGCAGTATTTTTGTAGCTAAACTAAAGTACAATCTCGTAATCTATTAAAACATGCATTAATTAGTGATACATCATTATTCATAAATGCTAACTTCTTAAACGTATTTAACTAATATACTTAATGAGAAAAGATGAATAAAACCATCATAAGTATTCATTTCCATTTTTAGATTATACTGAAGGTGTAGAATCTAAAAAATTGAAACATTCTCTGTTGAAACAGACAGAAAGAAATTGGAGTTTCTGCTTGGGGCACAGTTTATAGTGTAGGGTAATGTACATATACAGGGTGTCCGTAAAAGAATGTCCGAGTTTCAAATTGTGACCTGACATCACGCCTTGTAATTTCTTCCTTTGGGGCTTCGTAAAAGATCGGGTCTACGTTCCACCCCTACCCCATGATTTACCAACCTTGAAAGGTAGACTTGCACAGGCTGTTGCTTCCATTACTTCGGACTTGCTGCAGACAGTATGGGAAGAATTGCCGTATCACTAAAGGCGAACACGTTGAGCACTTACAGGAAAAATAGGTTAGTTTTCCTTCAATGTCATGTATGATTTGTTATATTTAGTATAAAATAAACTCCTGTAATATACCATTAAAACTCGGACATTCATTTACGGACACCCTGTATATTCCGGCTTGTGTGCTTGATCAGAGACCCGCTTCACAGTTTATAGTAATAGTTTGTAGATTAATCCACAAAAAAGATTTTCATATCAAAAGTAATAATTTTTGATATGTCGGTTAGAATAGGTAGCTATCGAGTCAGGAATAAGTAAAACTGAATCATATTGTATTGTATAACTATGAATATACTAAGAAAACTATGAAAATACGCTATTTTTCTTTAAATAAGTTTGTCTTGCAGAACGTTCTTCGATTTTTACTTAAAGCTTTACGACAATATGTGTTCTGCTTCGTAATGCAATATGTATAAACATATATATGAGCATTCGAATTCTCAGCAGCATAGTTGAAACTGGATCAATAACATAGTTTCTCAATTAAGCTCTCTAGTCCTGTTCCAATAGCTGTTCTAATGATTCCACTTAGCAATACATTAGATGTAAATCCTACCCGCTTTAATTATTATTCTCAAAGGAATACTTATTACAAGTGGGCCGCTTTAATTTAGAAAGCTCAAAGCTAAAATGATATGCAGTTTAAACCTTAAGCTGGTGTTATTGTAAATTGTCTTTGGGGGGGGGGGGGGGGGGGGATATATGAAAAATAATTGAAATTGAGAAATGTATTTAGATATTCTGACTGGAAAATATTTGAATATCAGAAATAATTTGTATTTTTTAATTTATATACTAAGAGTTTTAACTGCTTCCATTTAAATTCTCACATTAATGAAATCCTAAAATGTAAAAAAGGCTAAAGTCCAGAGAAAATTCTACGTACACGCTTTTTTTCATTAAACTTTTAAAGTAAGATGTGTAGTGTAAATTCGCAAATGAACTTGATCCCTTTTTAAATTTAATAATTCAATTATACTTATTGAAATAAATGTGTCTATTTTCGTTATTATTTATTCATAACTATTTGCATAAAATACTAATATTTAATTTCTGAAAATATGAAGTATGGTACTATTGATTAGAGATTCGCACACAAAGGTAGTGTTTTTTTAACGTTCTCAGATACTTTGAAATAAACACAATTTTTAAAAAAAATTGAAATTGCATCTTATTTAATTTAGTTTTAATAGTTCAATATTGCATCGGTATACTTTAAATAAAAATACAATCGAGAAAAGCAATGATTGTCATTTCGTTTATTTGTTTAATAAGTCATTTTATTTCGTTTGTGTTTGAAATTGAAACATATATTCATATTTTAACTTGAAACCGTACTTTATTCCTAACCTATTTAATTCCTATTTTGAACTTTTTATAGTCTTTTTAATGTAAGAAATATACTACCCACATCGGTTATTAAATTCATGCTAAATATAAGAAACGTTTAAACTTACAGTTTAACTTTATTTCTTACATATTTATCGCTTTTTGTTTATTGTATTGTTTCAGTTTTTAATCATTAATTTGATCTCCAGTAAAATAATATGTCAGTAGTACATTATAAATAACTAGTTAGAGCTTTTGTTAGAAAATGAATCATTTTAAAATTAAAATAGTATTACCTCCATGTCAAGGAATTTTAATTTTAAGTACAGTTAATATTTCATGATAGTTCACGGACAACTTCAATAACAAGGCGAGAGAAGCATTCCCAAACATGAGCGTAGACGGAAATTTTTACGTCACTGTTCCCAGTGCCGAAGATCGAGAAACTAGTTCGTACGCATTCGGAACCCTAAAAATGTGGTCAGCCGTGAACGAGTGGTTCCGAACAGGTGTCGAAACAGGTTGTCTTCATCTTCGGAACTATGACGTCAAAATTTCCGTCCCCGAGCTTTGTCTGGGAAAACTTCTTCGGCCTTAGTAGTTGAGTAGGCCGTGGATAGTTGTGTTTTTCTTAGGCTTTAACAATAAGTAAAACATATTTGAATTACATGAAATTATAAAACATACATAGAATAGGTTCTAATTAACAGCTTAAACTATATCCCACCACATTTCCGACTAAAATAGCAAACGTACTGCAATCCGTGGACAATTCAAACAACGGATTCTTTAACTGAAGAATTAGGGCTACAATAAAGAACAAATGACTTGAACATTCCATTAACATTATTAAAAAAAGAGTAAAATAATAATAAAAGCAAGCTAAATCGCTTAAACAGATAATTATTCTGGGTAAGATAATTACAGGCGATTGTTCGGAGTTGCTAAAGTTTTCGGCACAGCTCAATTACTTTAATTACTGTCGGATGATTTTGGCGTTGTTTAATGGAAAGGGAAACAAAGCATGGTAAAGCTCTTACCATTGATTACATATAAATAATTTGACAAAAGTCTGGAACCAAATTATCCTGCAGATACCGTGGACCTGATAATGTATGTAGTTTATTGATAATACTCATTTTTACTGTCGATTGTAATCGTTTTTATTGAATGGTTGTAGAATGTAGAAGGTTATAGGTTGTATTAATTTGTAAACACAGTTAACATCTAAGGCAGCTATTAAGAATTAAATTTCAATTTTTGTCTTATGGACTTTGAACGTATTGATCATTTCAGCAATCTTACATTGAGAAGATTAGTTTTAAACTGTCTATATACAGTCCTTGGACAAATTATTAGACTCACTGTATTTTGTTTTAGTAATTTTATGTTTCTTAAGAGTTTTTATGCAATAATGGTATATTTAAACTACAATATTATTGATTTTTATTCAAAAGAATTGTTGTAGACTACATATTTGTATTTATTTTTAACATATGGCAACACTGTGTTGACAAAGTGATACAGTAGTCCAGCTCCTAGAAATGATTATTTATGTGTGGAATCATCATCCTTAAATGCAGGAGACAGTACAGTCTTGTATTGATAGCATTCCGCGCAGAATTAAAGCTTTGATAGCGGCTAAAGGTGGCTCAACTAAATATTGACTTTTACTAACATTAATTTCACTTTTCTTTAATACTTAATAAATTTATGCTTTTCTAAATTAATGCTGTTTTATTGATGTCAAATAAATCGGTAATTGATTGGATAATATAAAAATAAGAAATAAATCAATTTAAAATAATAAAACGGTACAATATCACCTGGTAATTAATATTTTACATGAAATCTTGCAGTGCGTCTAATAATTTGTCAAGGGACTGTACATACTTCACTAAGCATTCTTTCTATAAATAGACAACTAGAACATTAACGTCCAGCATTGTCTTCTTTTCCATAAACAAACCACGCTGCACCCTGTTCGAATTATCCATTCATTTAATTGGAGTCGGATGGTATTATCAAGTTAATTTTACTAACTTTAGGAACATTTTTCTCAGGCACTATATGAGATATCATTATGAATTTTTTTAGTTTGTTCCTTTCATATAGCTCTTTGATTTAAGCTGAGAATATTTCAAAGTATAAAAAATACTTTTTTAATACATATTTAAAAAAAATCACTGTAAAACACACAAAAAATATTCAGATTTAAAGTTATATAATTTTTTTTTAGCAAAGATATTTAAAATTCCTCAGCTTTAATCAAAGAGCCATATGTAAGGAAAAAAAAAGTTTATAATGATATCTCATATAGTTCCTGAGAAAAATGTTCCTAAAGTTAGAAAAATTAACATGGGCGAGATAGAACCATCCGACTCCCCTTAAACCATTGTTGTTTGATTTAAACTGAAGATGTTTCACAGTATAAAACAATACTTTTAGAGTGATTTAAAAAAAAAATATGTATTAAAACCCCAAAAAAAATCCGATTTAAAGTTATATAACTTTTATTTGAGAAGAGATATTTAAAATTCCCGAGTTTAAATCAAAGAGCTATTAATGGGGAAGAAATAATAAAACAAAACATGTTAATATATATTATAGTTCCTGAGAAATTTTTTCCCAACTGTTGAAAAACCTTATATTTCAGGAAACGCAAAAGAAAATTAAGGTATAGGTAAGAACTGATAGACAGAGTTTCTGAAAAATGCTTATAAAAAGCAAACTACTAAACAGAAACCGATAATATTGGTCTTAAATTAAAGCTATAGACAATAGACATGCAGATTAAAAATAAAAGAAAACAGCAAATCGACATTTTTGACCCAAACACCCATCCGACTCCTCTTAAATGAAGAGCTTAGTGGAAGAACGTGCTAAGGGACATTTTTGAAAAATTGAGATTTTTGTGTCAATGAACATATTACTAATGTCTTTAACTATAACAAGTTTCCCGTTTTTCATAAACTTTAAGTTTAGCATATTTTTTACGTTTTTAACAGATCTGAGGGCAAACTAAAAACTTTAAAGCTCATTTTCTCGGTTTCACCTTTATGCCACTTAGCACGTTCTTCCACTAAGCTCTTCAAATGTCAACGCAAAAGCAAATTCCACATTAGTTATATTTTTATTTCCAGAGCTCATTTAAAATATTTTTATGACATGCTTTAAGGGACATAATAATGTTAAATTTTAGAAATTTAAGATTTAAAAAATAACATAACATTTTTTTTTAAATTTTAAAACATAATTTACATTTGGAGTACCATTGATTACATTTTAGAAAGCTGTTTTACTTTGACTGAAGATTAATGCGTGTTTACAACTTTCTGTAAATGTAAGTGCGTGTTTTATATAAATTAATATCTAAGCGGTAAGTTTTAGAGTATTTACTTAATGCTTATCATCAGGCATCATTTTTACATTTTAATAATAAATTTGTTATTCATTCGTTATTGTCTTTGCACTACATAATTTTAAAATCTTGATAGTTATAAGAACATGGGTACTAATTCGAAATATGTATGAACTAAAGACAAAAAAACTTAAGAAGTGAATTATTTTTTGATGTAGTGTGTATAACTTTAAGATAGTGTTCTTTATAATTTCCTGTGTTTTAGTAGTCTATCACAAGTTAAAGCAGTCTATTTTAATTATTTATGCAAAATTTGTTGAAGTTAATGTTAAATATGTTGTTCATTTTCATGCATTTCAAAATGTTCGAAATTAGTAGGAGATGCCTTACAATACCGTTCTTAAATTATTACCACAACCTATGCAGTTCTCATTTTCTTCATGTGCTAAGACTGCACTAACACTAACGTAACAGCTTCTTCTTCTCTTATGATATATGCTAACTTGCATTTCCTACCTGCAAAGTTAAAGTTTGCTTGCAGTTTTCTCGATTATCGTATGCATTTATGCATCATCTCTTTTAATTCAAACAAGACACATTAACTTACATTGGTGGAATTGAAATCCAAAGAGATATCATCTCTTTCATTCAACATTGATTTTCTTGTTGCCCTACTTATCATTATAAATTGTATCTTTTCTTAAATTCCCTTGCTCCTGAATACCTATCGTAAAAAAAACCCACTTCCCCATTAATTACTTTAGTACTAAAGGCAAAACACCTATCTTTCATTCAAGAGTTTTCCTGTTGTCTTGTTTATAACTATATCAATATTAGTATATACATGTACTTTTCCTTAAATTCAGGTGCCTTTAAATTTCACTGTAACATTAACTTCCCCATTGATTACTTTAGTACTTATAGGCGAGCACCTATCTTTCATTCAAGAGTTTTCTTGTAGCCCTGTTTATCACTATACCAATATTACATGTGTACTTTTGCTTAAATTCACGTGCCTTTAAATTTCACCGTAACATAAACTTCCCCATTGATTACTTTAGTACTTAGAGGCCCCAATCTTTCAAGAGTTTTCATCAGCTACAAAGTTTTCTTGTCAATCACTATACCAATATCAGAAATGTGCCTTTCTTTACATTCACGTGCCAGCATAACAGCATTGATTACTTACAAGCACTTGAGCGCCTATCTTCGAAGAGTTTCCAGTAAGAAAGTTTTCTTGTGGCCATTAGAGGCAGGTACGGTGTCCGTACCTTGCGCATGCCCGGTATCGACCGCTACCTGCTCGCACCTGTCGAAAAATGATAATCACGTGATCCGGATTGTAGGCGGATCTTGGGCCATGGGAGTGGCGCGCTCAATATATTGATTGGCGGCGGAGATAGATGGCAATCGGAGCGGCGAAGTGTCAGCCGCGATACCACCAACTTTATACTTGCTGGGCGCCAAGTATACACGTGAAACTGGCTAGTGATACTTCAGACTTGTTGTCGTAACTTTACTAGGGGGCGTTGGTTTTCAGCTGCTGTCCTCATATTTTCTTTGTACGGTTTAAAATTACGAAGGTAGATATTTAGCTCTTTGATGGGGTTAAAGTATACACGTGAAACTGGCTAGGGAAACTTCAGACTAGCTGTCGTAATTTTACTAGAGACTGTTTTAAGTGGCATTGGTTTTCAGCACTAGTGTTGTCCTTATATTTTCTTATATACGAAGTCGTAGATATTTAGCTCTTAAGTGGGTTCAAATATAAATTAGAAACTAACTAGTGATACTTCGGACTAGATATCGTAACCTTACTAAGGTCTATATTAATTGTCGTTGGTTTTCAGCTCCGTTTTTCTCCATATTATGTCTTTGTCCACTGTTTAAAATTACGAAGCCTTAGGTATTTTGCTTTGTCACCTTAGGTGGGCGCAAATATACACGTGAAAGTTGATAGTAATTCTTCAAACTAGATGTCCTATTTTTTCACTTGGTTCTATTTTTGGTGACGTTGTATGTCAGCTTCAGTATTGTCCCCGTTCTGTATTTTCCCGGGGTATAAAATTATCAAGCGTAGCTTGAAAAGTCTATGACAGTCAGCACAAATATCAATACTAACCAGCAATACCCCCCGCAGACGGTTTAGTATTGGGCTTCCATGTAAGACTTTCAGGGTTCAAAACCTGGTCATCCTATACCTCTCCAAGTATTTCTCTCGGGATTCACCCTGCACTTGAAACTTTTTTAAGCACCTAAATATATTTATGAAACTTACAGTTATGGCCATTATGCGGTAAAAGAGCTGGATTCAGATTGCGGATTTTTACGGGAAGGGCGACTTCCATTTAAGTCACGCATTACGACGAACGACGGAAACACTTAAGGTTCACATAACTGGCAATCATTAGGAACACGTATGTAATGGCTATAAATCATATGGGCTGGCATTTAGCTAATGGAGTCATACACTTAATGGCTACATATATTTACGATATGATAGTAAATGTGGATTTGTTTAACACCACCGACAACATCAACGTATTAATTGACGTAGTAAATGGTTCTTTACTTCGAGGGCGTTTAGACGCGGTTTGTGCAGTTTACGTATTAACTACGAAAAGAAGATAAACACACAAGTCATAATTATATTAATCCTTACATTTACACTTATTAGAGATATTTTATAACACTATTGCGACTGCCAGAATCATCATAGCAAATTAATTATTAATGGCGTACATACTAAAAAAGTTTGTGTCGATTTTGCTTTTGCTTGTTTTGATTTTTCAGTTTTTTTTTTATCAAAATGATTTTTCTCATATTTTTGCTTCAGTGAGGATAATTAAAAAAACAATATAGTAAACAGCACTCTGGGAGTCTAATGCTCAAATTTGAGAACTTCGCAGCAAAGTATTTGGTACTGACATATATATATAGTCAGACGCACTGTATTTTTTTACTAATTTTATGTTTCTTAAGAGTTTTTATGCAATAATAGTTTATTTAAACTACAATATTATTGATTTTTATTTAAAAGAATTGTTGTAGACTACATATTTGTATTTATACAAATATGTAGGAACAATATCACCTTGTAATTAATATTTTACATGAAATCTTGCAGTGCGTCTAATAATTTGTCCAGGGACTGTACTACTTAGAATGCACAGTTGAACGTAAAAGAAATATGGAAGAAAGTTTATATTTTGATGGTTTTATTCAAATTTTTATTTCTTCGTATTTCTTTTCTTCAGTGAATATAATTTCTAAAAAATAACAATATAGTAACCACCACTCTAGGTTTTCAAATGCTTCACATTTCAAAGCAAGAAAAAAATACTGTAATTTCCTATTGGAATGATTTGAAACTCAAGGCCTTCCATGTTTTCTAGAAGGAACCGGATTAGTTTTTATATAATGAGAAGCATTTATTTGAATAATATCTCACTAATAAGTGGTAACTAAAAATGTTTTTAAAAATAAACTATTTATGTGTTAGTATTAACGTTCACATGTTTTTTGTTCGCATTGCTATCAATCTAATTAATATATTAATAAAAAAACTTAAAAAAAGAAAGGTCCAAAGTCTTACTGAATTCAAATATTTTATAAAATTCATATTCTATTATAAAACTTAACTTCAGCTCTTCGATTATTTTAATCGCACTTACCAGCCACAGTTTTATGTCCGAAGCTACAAGTTTAAGACGAACCGTTTTTAATCTTAAAAAATTTAATAGCTGACAAGTCGGGAATTGATTTCAAAAAGTTAAATATGAGCCCATTCGTTTGAGAACATTATTAGTACATCAAGCGATGTCTTAGAACTGGGATAGTTGCCTAACGTTTTTGAGTTCATTATATATTATATTCTTGTTAGATGTTTCTGGTAGTTTTTTTTATGAGTTTTTACTTTGTGAAGTGATTTTGGAGGAAAAGCAACTAACGCTTAAAATACGATCTCAAAAAGAAGAACTAGTGGAGAAAAGCTGATTTACAATTTTGTTTCGGCGTACTAAATATAATTAAAACAAGTTCTAAAATCCTAGGCATACAAATAAATGTCTATAAAATAGGACAAGCTTTAAGCGTATGAAACATTTTTATGTAAAAAAAGGTCCTATGATAATTAACATTAATGTTTTCAGTTATTTAAATCAATTTTTCTTGACATACAGTCAGTCCCTGGACAAATTATTAGACGCACTGTATTTTTTTAGTAATTTTATGTTTCTTAAGATTTTTTATGCAAAAATGGTATATTTAAACTACAATATTATTGATTTTTATTTAAAAGAATTGTTGTAGACTACATATTTGTATTTATACAAATATGTAGGTACAATATCACCCGGTAATTAATATTTTACATGAAATCTTGCGGTGCGTCTAATAATTTGTCCAGGGACTGTAGTCTGATAAATATGTTTCATATTAATATTAAGAATTTTCTGTAAAATTCTTAATATTAATATGAAACATATTTATGCTAAATCGAAAAGATATAATTAACACATTTACGTTTTTTTCGCAACGTTAAGACTCAGAAGAATAATGGTTTAAAGTGTAAACATGTTTACTCCGCATGGAATTCAAGGTTTTCTTACGCAATCTTAAATAATATATTTCAAAATTACATATCTAGTGGTAAATAATTTCCAAAACTATTTTTTTTAACTTAAATATTTATAAAACTTAAACATTTTAAAAATATGTGGGCTTTTAGAAACCTTGCGATCACAAGACCGATGTATGCATCTGCATCCTTCATTGTCTGTTTATGGAAACAAAAAACACAATATATTAGTGCAAATAAAAAGCAAATACAAACGAGGAAGGATTTATCAGCAATATACACAGTTAAATAAACACTTGAAGATCTTCAATCTGAAGTCAAATCCCCCAGAACAGTTTTCGACGACTTTTTATAATTTTTATTTTCTTGTAGCCATAAAAGCGGCGATTGATCTTTATCCAGTCTTTGGCTTGGCTCCAACGCTTCGATGGATAACTAGATTGATGTATGTTGAACAGCGTTTGGTAACATTTTGCTCAATGTTTGGCACTTTGGGTTCTTGGCTGGGATCCACCGCTTATAGGCGGGGGCATTCATTCCGTATTGTTGCAGACCATTTGATGGTCTATATACAAGAAGTTTCCAGAAGTTTATGCGAATAAAAAATGATTTTTACTCGTTATTGGTTTTTTGTTCAGCTATGTTATGGAAATGAGGCATTTCATACTTTTTTTTTGGTGTCTGACTCTCGTACTGTTATTCTTGCGATTATGGGATATAGTTACTGGGGAATATGACGTATGTTTTTTTTAAAAATAGTTAAGTTTTGTGTTACATGTAACTATGTATTTTAGAAATAAAGTATTGAATGAATTAAGGGGGAATGAGTGCGCTGGACCGGGGGTCTCCAAAGCTAAGTGCATCAGTGTTAATCCTATAACGAAAATAAATATTTTCTCTGCCACATTTCTCCGTCTGTATTGAATATTTTTTCAAGCGGATTTTTTTTATGTGATAAATGTAGCTGACTTACAGGTCTCGATCTTCCCACTTTTTGAAATTGGTTCGAATATTTTTTTAAATTTTCAATAAATAATTTTACACAAAATATTCGAAGCAATTTCAAAAAGTGGGAAGATAGAGACCTGTAAGTTATCTACATTTATTATTAAAAAAAAACCCGTTTGTAAAAATATTCAATACAGCCGGAGAAATGTGGCAGAGAAAATAGTTTTTTTGCCATTGTATTAACACTGAGGCACTTGAGTTTGGAGACCCGCGGTCCAGCGCGTCCATTCCCCCTTAATATTGGACAATGGTTACGTGATAAGAAAGTCTAAGAAAACATTGTCCAATGAAATCATGTAAAATATACTAAAGTCAGGATGATACAGCCCATGGTGGGCCAAGGCCTTCTGTTCCCATTTCATGAAACGAGATAAAGGGTAATGGGGTAAATTGCAGCAAAAATTCCGGTCAGTTGGTCAAACGGGCGTAAAACGTAATGCTTAGTTCTATTAGTAGGGATGAAAAACTAAGTAGAACTTGGCTTATATCCGATATTTGAACCCTTGACTTGTGGCATGGTAGTGCGAATAACAATTTATCGGTCATATAACCGAAAAGTTTTAATAATTTATTTTACTTCAACGAAGTTTTCCACTTTCTTTATTAAAGTATCGAAGCACCATACGCCACAATCCACTTACAAATCACTCTAATCTAAAAAGTGGGAAAAGTTGAGCAAATGTTTAACTGCTGCACCGGTAATAGTTTTTTCTCGCTTTTTCTTTCGCCCTACTTTACGACACCGCAGCGTCGTAAAATGAAATGGTCGGAAAACGTTCGTTTAAGGAGCAGGCTGAAAAATCCCTTGGATTTTCAGCTAAAATGCACTCCAAAGTTTCTTTTTAGTGTTTTTTTTTATGTCACAAGAAAAAAATAATATGTTTACAAAATCTGGTATTTTAAAGGTCACTCAGATATTTTCAAAAGTAATTTTATTAACAGGTATTATTATTTTTTTATAATTCCAGAAAAATGGATTTCTTTGTTAATTATTTACTTTTATAAAATATCACTCCACAATCGTGTGTTCACACTGAATAATAATTATTCTGTTCATATTGGAACTATAAATAAGGAAAATGAGAACTTTCTCGATTGTTGTGAGCAGAATAATACGTATAATTTTTTTAAACGGTATATCGCGTCAAAAAAATAATTGTTTGTGAATATCAGAGCAGTAACTAACAACAATAATTTTTTGTGCATAATTCGGTAACTTCACACGTAAGTGCTTAAAACTATAACGTAGCCTTTACACTCTAAAAGAAGTAAAAATATGCATGATTTATGTATGAAAATTTAGTTAAAAATTGGAACCCATACATTATAGTCCCTATAGCATTCTATTGTTTTATATAAAAGTTTTTGAACATATAACAATTAAAAATAATTTCTTTATTTCCGATTATGTTGATGGATGTATTATAAAAAAACAGTTGAAATTCAAACAATTTTATAGAAAAATCAAATTTTTCATCTATGGTTTATCTTAGATACATCTGTGTCTTTGCTTCATAAACGAAAAAAACAGCTTACTGTAAATAATTTTCTTATTTACAATTATGTTGATGGATGTATTATAAAAAACAGTTGAAATTCAAACAATTTTATGGAAAAATCAAATTTTTCATCAATGTTTTATCTTAGATACATCTGTGTCTTTGCTTCATAAACGAAAAAAAACAGCTTACTGTAAATGTAAAGCATGTTTATACTTTCGATCAGTTTATGTTTTCGGATTAAGCATTGCTATGGTTTCTGTCGAATGTATGTGTTCGTTATTAAACTTTTTTCTGAAACAATATTACTTGTGAAACAATTGTACTTTTTATTTTTGTATTTTCAGTTTTCCTTAATTTGTATGCCAAAATAGTGTATGTTGTAAAGTGTGATTAAATAACGTCGGTATTTTGGTTTTAGGCATTTATATATATAATTGATTTACATAACATTTTTATTGCACCTTAATCATTCCAAATTTGTATCTAAAAGATTCATTTTTAATTTTCTCTCGTTTGCGTTACACATTTATACATCCTACATTACACCAACAATTAACTTAGCGTAACTTAGTACGTCTTTTTCGATCGTTTTTTTCCGGTATCAAGTAACAGAACTTGATACACAATGTCTTGAACAGTGGGTATGTGATACTATTATAATACAACGATTATCATTTTGTTTTAAGTTTCTTAAAGTATTTTATTCCTATTTGCTGTATATGTTTCTTCTTAGGCTAGAAAAAATTTCGTTAACTACTTATTTTAATGCAAGTTTATAATTTATATTAATCAGTAATTATCTTTTGGTGACCAATTTTCAAATTTACACCGCATTATTAGCTGCACTATTGGTATGGTTTTAAAGTTACATCAAAAAAGCACTTTTCGTATTTAAGGCCATCAGAAAATACGCACATTATTTTAATTGTTAATATTCTACGAAATTGTTATTCTTTAATTTAAAATTATTGTTTGCATTGTAAAATGATTGAAAATAGAAGAATTATTTTAACCGTCAATATTCTACGAAATTGTTATTCTTTAATTTAAACTCATTGTTTGCATTGTAAAAGGATTCAAAATAGAAGAATTATTTTAACCGACAATATTCTACGAAATTGTTATTCTTTAATTTAAACTCATTGTTTGCATTGTAAAAGGATTCAAAATAGAAGAATTATTTTAACCGACAATATTCTACGAAATTGTTATTCTTTAATTTAAACTCATTGTTTGCATTGTAAAAGGATTCAAAATAGAAGAATTATTTTAACCGACAATATTCTACGAAATTGTTATTCTTTAATTTAAACTCATTGTTTGCATTGTAAAGGATTCAAAATAGAAGAATTATTTTAACCGACAATATTCTACGAAATTGTTATTCTTTAATTTAAACTCATTGTTTGCATTGTAAAAGGATTCAAAATAGAAGAATTATTTTAACCGACAATATTCTACGAAATTGTTATTTTTTAATTGAAACTCATTGTTTGCATTGTAAAAGGATTCAAAATAGAAGTTTAGATGGAAAGCATTAACATAATTGAAAACTAGATAGAATACTACATTATTCTATTCAAATTAATAAGACACTATTTCTGTTTCCAGAATTCATTTTCATCGTTGACATCCTCATTTGTTAACAAGCTCTTTCCATTACCACTTTAACAAAGACTGTCATCATTCTCCCAAAACTCATTTTTCTTTCATTACTACTTTATGGTTATTTTTATTCTAATGATACAAATATTTTGTCAGGCTTTTTGTAGTTGACAGTTTTCTAAATGTAAGAAAACATCTCTATTTGCATCATAATTGTTTCGGATTCCCAAAATACCTCTTTACTTTTAGTTTCAGCTGCCAGAATCTGAAAATTCCCTTTAGGTGTTTTTCTTTAGAATTAGTAATTTGAAAAGATTCACAGCCTTACCGCATGACAAAACATGAAACGAGGCACTTTATTTAATTGAACTAAGTGTAGCTCAACTGTTTCGAAATTTTTTCAAATTATGTTGAAAGGTTTAGTGATAAGAGTTCTTAGATAACTGTTAGCTCACATTATAGAACAAATTTCTCCAGGGTGTAGCGTGGTCGGTTTAGACATCATGCCATGGAGTATACCTAGCAGGTTATATCCTTATTTTAGCCATTATATAACCAAAAATCCTGTCAATAAATATCGACATATATATGGGTCTAGTTTACTTTAATTGTACTATGGAACAAAATTATATAGCAGCATACACTCTTAAAACAAAAGAGTGAAATCCACTCCTATAGAGGAAGTGCATTTTTGGCACCGGAACGAAGTGGAAATTAACTCAGACTGAGTTAAAACCGCTCGTTTGTTTTAAGAGTGTATGATCACACTGTTTCTTTTTATATAGTTACCTTTAGTATAATTTTCCTAATTAAAAATGTAAAACATCATACTTCATAAATAACAGAAGATTATAAAAACCTCATGCAGTAGACACTTTTTTATTTCAAAATAAACTTGTAGGATTTTAGGCAGTAGTGTTAAAGATTATCTAATAATCCAGGTATTACAACAAACAAATAAAATAATCGATGTAATGATCTTTTTTATTGTAGCTTAAACCGAAAAGATTAAAACAACAATTTAATTTAGTTTAACAATAAAAATAACGCACCAAAAAATTGTTTTTGCTGTCTAGGATTATAGAATTGATTTTAGTTATATATGGGGTTAACATGAAATCAGTAAGCTCTACTTTTTTTAGATCTGCGTTGTTGTTTTTAAATTATGCGATATTGAAAGGGTAATGAGCGTTAATCCAAAAAGTATTTCATAAAGAAAAATATCATAAAAATAATTACAGAAAATACAATTAACATATTTATTGAATTTCTGCGAATATTTTATATTTTCTAGAAAGTAATAGTTGATATATGTATAAATCAATTGCCGCTAAATGTCGTTTTTTTATTACTGTGTTTGATACCTTTATTACAAATGTGCTGTTGTTTTAAAATAAGACGAATTATTAGCTTTAATCATGACTATTGTTTTTAATTTTGGATAGTAGTAGGGGGAAAGACCAAAACGAAAAGCCTCGTATTCCAAGACCTCTGTTAGGTTACGAGAACAAACTCGCAGCTTATATCACTAAAATGTTATATCTTAAACATTAATTCCAATCGTCTATTAGGTACGGCTAGAAATAGGGAAGCATAAGCTAATAGCTTGTTGTACAATATTTGATTTGTTTGTGGCTTTACTAGATTTGTTTTTTTTATAGACAAGTTTCAATATTAGAGCTTTTCTTATAGATTTCAGTCTGTGAAACACACCACAGATACGTGAGATATTTTTTGAATGAAATAATGTAGAATTCCGATCTTAAGAAACGAGGCGGTTTTTCTTCGGATGACTACGGCTGCTGTTGCACAGTAAATCCAATGTTGCTGTAACAATTCTTTGGTTGTAAGATCGGACTTCGGCCTCTTCACTTGATTTTGAATAAAACAATTCGAGTTCTGTCGCCAATAGCCCTCTAGCGCAACGTTTTGATATTCAAACCAAACATAAAAGCGGCGCAACGGTTAGGGAGCCTTTGGAGCCTCTGGGTTCGGGTTCGAATCCCGGTAAGGCATGGATGTTTGTGTTTGTCGAGTATATGCGGAGTACGTGCTCGTTAAATCTGTTGGGTCCGAAAGTCCTGTGGGAGGTCATTGCGCAGTTTCCCATAGGTACAGGTCCCTGGAGACTATTTCCCTCCCCTTCAGGGACATGTCTAAATTGTGGAGGTGGCGATAGATGGCAGCATCTGTCTTATATGTGTGTGTATGTCGTGTCCGCCCTTCTTGACGATGGTTTATAAGCGGGTCTTTGTGACCAAGCACAAAAGCCTGAAAATATATGTCTACCAACCAACCAACCAACCAACCAACCAACCAACCAAACATAAATTCCACATTGTTATAAAAAGACATCATATCATTCAAAATTTGTTTTTTAATATGTTCAAGTTAACTCCTTACAGAATTCACTTAATCATACTTTACGTCCTACATTTTCAATAGCATCCTCTCTCCTTTTCCAGAAACTATTCATCATTATCTTTCATCTAATGCCATTCACCGGAGCATTATTATCCTCTCATGCCTTTCATCTCAAAACACAACCTCCGTCCTCTCATACTTCTTGAGTTCTAAGACAACATCCACTTGCTCAATTGTCCAGCCCATGTCTCTTCTCGATATTGCCCGCTCTCCAAAAAGCTCCCCTATTCAAGTGTCCATCACCGATAGTAGAAATACCCTTCAATCATTCTGGACAAGAAACAAAAAAGAAATTTTTTCGTCATCCGTGGAAAAAAAATCTCATAAAAGATCTTCGACTAAGATAAAACGAATAAGACGTTAGTGGGAGGAACACCACACACACACAAAAAAGGAAACTTTATATCGATTTTACTTAATCGCTAACTACAAAAGATATAATCGATAAGGAAGGAGTTTTCCAATTCCACATAAATTATTGATCTAGCGGATTGTGTTTGCACCAGGTATTTTAAGTTTCTTTTTATTTCTTAAAAAATTGTATCGAAGTTCTTTGAAAAGCCCTATTTATAAGGCTTCATTTCCGTCTGAATAATTGTACCCTTTACTTTTACACTTGTCATTAAATGGCAATATTAGCAAACTTTTTGCGTTTTGTTAGTGTTATTGGTTTTATATATGGTAACATTTAATGAGATTTTAATTGGTTTGATCTTATTGTAAGAAATCGTAAATTGTCTTACAGAATGTTTCTTTCTTTAGGAATAAAACAGGAATAAATTAGGAAGAATTAACGAAGATAAAACAAAATTTTATCCGGAACATAATAAAACAAATATCTGTATGAGGGAATATTTTTTAAATCTGGGCTAATTTCTTATTATCTGGACATAAATAGCTTTTTTCCACCAATAATTTATTTTGACGATTTTTATTTAGAAAGAAACACATTTAATAATCATAAACTGAAAGGAAAATAAAAAAATCTCCTTTTAGTAAAAAGCTTAATTTTCATTTGCTTGTAAGTTTTATTGAAATTCAGACATCCGAATCCATATAAACAAAAATTCTGTCTGGAGAAAATTTATTTTTATAATCTTCTTACGTTATTTCTTAAAACTTAACATTTAATCTTTGCACAAAAATATTTATTATGAAAAATGAATTTAAATTATACATAAATACATTCTAAAGAGTAGAGATTTAAAATAAATATAATATTCTCCTTCTGTAAAAAGTTTATCTTTATTTTCTATTCAACAGTTTGAAGTTTTAGGCAATAAAACAGAAAAAGAATAGAAATAAAAATATGAAACCATGCAACTTCTTTTTATCTTCAAAAGAAGAAATTCAGTTGGCAAAGCGCCACCGGTCTGGTCTCAAGAAACAGCGACATTAGGTCTTTTGTTGATCAAACCGAATAAAAAAAAGAGACAACTCCTTTATTACTACCCTCCAAATACCGCATAATTTACTCCAAAACATCCTTATTTGAAGATGTTTTACAACAACTTTCGATAAAACTTTCCTGTATAAAAGCATTAAAACGAAATTCTTTTGAAATTGGGGTCTAGTAATCGCACGATTGGTGAACGTCAGACAAGTCTAGCTACTGTCTGAGAAACGATCTTATGTATTAACGCTCGAAGAACTTTTAGAGACGTGGTATTATTGGTTTTGCATTGCATTACAGATGGCGAAGAAGGAACAGTTTTGATCTTTTAATATGTTTCTGCAGCATGTCGATAAAATGATTTCTCAATTGCAAGGACTAGGATAAATATTGAACTGATTTTAATTTAGATTAACTTGTTTAAGTCTAAGTAAAAAAAACCGAGAGATCGGGCTTTAGCAAGTATCATTGATGGAAATATTGAACCAATTAAAAATAAAATTACTCGCTACTTGAGTAGGTGACCGACGCTAGTGTTGGAAAGCTGAGCATATTGGAACATGGAACACTCATGCTTATTAAATCTGTGGAGTCCAATTTTCTGATGCTGCTTGAGATGTTACTAAATGGTTGCTTTAGGTTCCAGTTGAGATGTCGGCCTCCACACTGGACTGCAATTTAAAGGTACTATACCTTGTCTATCTAGAATGCGAGCCTCGAAAGCATTTTCCTCCCCCATCCCCGCATGTGGTTTTCTTCGAAACGGCGTGAGCATGTGTGTGTTTGTTCCCCACCCTACTTGAGTTTGAACTGATCGGATTGTTAACCTCACAACAGAACCTCAAACGCGTTAGGTATAGAAAAGCGATGCTCCCCCTGTTTCCTAGAAAACCAAGCGAAGGGATGAGGGAAGAAAGTCTTTTCGAGGCTCGCATAGTAAATAGACAGACTATAGGATAGTCACCAATTGCCTTAGTATAGTTCTACAACGACGTTAATTTTTACCAAACGAAGGTCAAATTATATAGAGTATCAAGCCTCAACAAGAAGCGTGAGATGTTTCGTGGTGACAGTGTATGGAATTGACTTAACCTTTCGAAGGGCAGTGAAGTGGTGGAAATGAGCGAAGCTTTGTTTAAGTTAGGAGTAAAGATTTTCCCCGCTTAACTAAAATAGCGTTTGGTACGGTGAAATACCGTAACCAAATTCAGCTGTGATGCCACATATACGGTAAAGTAATTTTCTATGCCACTAGTTTAAATACGCAGCAAATGTTTCGGATTCCAGACCTAATACTCAATTCAGTTTGGCCTTAACCAAACAAAATATTATTAAAAAGAACAGCGTAAAAAGAAAGTGTTCCATTAAAAGAGAAGAAACAACTCAATCTTATAGAGCAAAGGTCTAACAAATGAATTGGTAAGTGTAAAAAGGAATCAAGTCTTTAGAAAGATTCCCATACCCACTTCCTATTTCACTAAAAAGCAGTAAGAAAGAAGAGTAGAAGGAAGACCTCCAATGGACTTGTTTCCTTCTTACATTTGAAGATTCAAATAAAGAGATTCAAATGAATCCTTTTGATGGAATTGATTCCCGACGCGCGGGAAGATTGCGTTTATTGACGTATTAGTTTTTGCTCTTACGCGTCTGGCTGTCTTCTTAAACGAAACTTGGAGTGGGAGAGATTGAAATCAAAACAAATGGGTGCGAAATTTAAAATGGGAAAGGCGTACGCCTGTTTTGGGAGTTCTGGAGTGGAATTAAATTTTCTTCAGTGTTGATGGAATGGGAATGGTTAGGGTGCATTTGTCAGGAATTCGTAAAAGTTTTATTGTTTTTAACTACACTTCAGTTGAATAACAAATGGTTTAAATAGTTAAGTAAATGTGGGATTTTGGGAGCATCGTTTAAATAAAGGGCTTAAGCACGAATTCAACTTGATTTTAAAATTAACCTGTTATACATAATTGGATTTGTTATGATTTTAGTTGAATTGGAGATCGATATAACTATTTCTAGTATCGACATTGTGCGTACTTCCTACACATCTAAAACATCCCTAAAAGTACTTTAGTTTATAAGGGATTTCAATTAATATGTTTTGAAAAGCAAAAAAGGAATATTGGTAGCTTTTTGGTTAACTTTTGCAATTTATATAGATCGAAAGCATTATTAAGAATGGATGATAGCATATATATGATTTGCCAAAAATGTGAAGTAAATTGCCAAAAGGTACAAACGAGAAGTCCAAGATGGACATTACTACAATATTAAATTGTTTTACAATAGTTGAACATTGGCTACATGTAGTATGAAATTTAAATAAATTCATAAATATAAAAGTTTTATACAACAATTTCTTTTAGAAGCTAAAATTTCAATTTTGATTTTTTTTTATTTGAAAAGAAGTATGCGTCTTATCATACTTTAGAGGGATATTTGTTTGCTTAAAGGTAGTAGGTATATTCTCGAGTTATAATTGTATTTATTAAAATAAGGGTGCACATTAAACCTTAGAAGTTTAATATCATACAAATTCAATAAAAATATAAAAAAAAATATATATATATTTAAGTTAACAGATAGTAACTAAAATTATATCTTTTTTTTATCTAATATCTATTTAATTATATCTATTTATTAATAAATATCTATTTAAGTGAAAAACACACACAAAAAAAACTTTTAGAGACCTGTTAGCAAAACAATTTATTTTACTGAGTATCACTGGTCCAAATAAAGAAAATCTTAACTTAAAAAGTTTATTAAGAAGTTAATTCTTGTTAAATAACTTGGTACCATCACCACAGTCATCGCAAAACGTTTGTTTGAAACACGTTCAAAACACAAGTTTCTATCCACCAATAATCTGAAGGATTATTAAAAACTGTTATGCTTAATATTCGGGCTTAGAACAGAAGCACAAAAAGTACTTCCTTTTTTAAACAGAGGATTAACACACGCATGCATAACACTACAGGCAAAAACAACTACTTATTTAAAAAATATTTTGTAATTACTTGGTAGCTATACAATGACACAGAGTGAGTCAAAAAAGTTAGAAAGTAAAAGGATTTCGTAAAATTCCATGCATTTATGAATTTTAAGTTTTATATGCTATAGTTTAAGGTACCTCGAATTTTTATATAGATATTTATACATTATCTTGTAATATTACTTAAATTGTGGCAGCGACGGTGTAGAGGACAGCGCGCCTGACTCATATGCCGTCATTCCGAGTTCCTATATGGGACCTATACGAGAACTAGCCTCTCGGCATTGACAATCGTTAGTATTAGCACCTCAGGCCCAAAGGCTACAGAATTGGAGATGAGCACTGTCTCATGGACCGATAGATTCGAGTCCACTTAAATTGTTTTTCTTCCTTTTAAATATGATAGCATTGAACTTAGCTGGTTTGGTAAAATAGTTGTCAACATTGCCAAAAATAATTTAGATTTAAATGTAATAATGTAATTAAACTCTTTTGCAGATTAACAAACTGTTTAGAATAAAAGATTTTTTTTAATGAAGAATGAACATTACAAGATCAAAGGTCAAAGAAGAACTACGCATGCATCGCTGGGTCAGAGTATGAGAAAAGTACTTTTAACGTTTTTAATGTTTTTGCTAAATGTTTTCTTCTTGTGTTACTTTTCTAAACATTTTGTTATAAAGGCTATAAATAATTTGTAGGTGTAAATTATGCCAGTCATATATCAAATAATATAAATAGACGACTTTATATTAAATATAATAATATAATAAATATAAAGTCAAGTGATCATGATTATTTCGTTGACACAATAATTATTTTCAAGACATTGTTTTTTTCAAGGATGCATTTGGGTTCCTGAATATTATGGGTATGACTACTATGGAAAGGTTTGTTAAAAATGAGTTCAACTTAACACTGTTAGGTTCATAAAGGAAGCATAAATTATTTATATTAAAAAATTATAAGTTTGAGCCAAATTTAAACATAATAGCTTGGGGAAAAATTTATTTTCAGAATATTCTGTAAACACTTGATATTTTGCAATGACATTTACAGCGTGCGACAAAAAAGCAATAGAAAATATAAAAATTCTGTAAGGTTTTAATTTAACTTAATAACTTTTACTTTGATGCATTATAGGTATAAATACTTCGAAATGTTATGTTGTTACTTTTACATGACCTTTTAAAGTCATTTGAAACTTTTTTAATACTCGCCAAAGTATATCTACACTTGCATTGTGGAGCCATATAATGAGAATGTATAAGTATTTACTAAGTGGATAAAAACGTAGAAATTATATAAACTAATGCACGGGTGTGGACGCATTGTAACCAATAACGTAAGTAAAATTTTAAATTTACCGATACATTTTTAAATACACTGTAAAAACAATAAAAAGCCGTAGAAAATGTATTAATATTGCAAGAAGAAATAAATTTGCAGATTTATGTTAGGCAAAGATCGCTATTTGGTTTATAATTTTATTGTAACTATGTAATACTTTGTTAATTTTTAAATTTATAAGAAAAAGAAAAGAAAACTAAAAAATATAACGCATAATATTATGAAATATAAAGTGTCGAATAATTTAATACGATTTCAGGGAACTTCATTAGATATAACAAAAACTCTATTTAGCTCAAAGACAGCTTCAAACACTTTGCGACAAAGTATTTTCTTGCAGATTGTGGACGTTAATATGACATTTCTTTAGTACTCAATTGACATCACTTGTAACTATAAGCATTTGTTTACATTTTTGAACACATTTTGAAACGTAAGAAGCAAAATTTATTTACTTAGTCCATTAATTAAGTATAGATATAACCATAGATGTCAACAAGACGTCCATGTGGATATATAATTATGTCACTGAAGCACATTAATTTCGGATAGAAAATATGTTAATTGATACAAAAAAATATTTGTTAATATCTGGTATTAATACCATTTTAATTTTGTACAGCATTTTTCAATTGTTCTATGATAGCTTTAACCCTCAAATACAAGTCTTTGAGCACTGAGTGTTTTTATTTTAGATAGATGCATTTATATTTATATATTCACGAATCCCTACGATAATAACTAAAATTAAAAAGTTTAACGCCTAAACTTTTTTTAACGTGATTAAACTCATGTAAAATCGTTCCGCTAAATAAGCTGCGTGTTTTATTTGTTTAATGTTACATCTTGAAGTTTATTTTTCAGGGATTAAACCTTCATTAATGCCATCTAATTATGTTTACAATAACACTCGTTTTTCTTAGACTTATTTTGTAGTACCGAAAAGCCTAAACGTTTTGATTTTTTTTAGTATACACCATCTTTTTCTCATTTTTAGTTAAGTCTTTTAAAAGCTAAAATTTCAACTTTGATTTTTTATTATTTGAAAAGAAGTATGCGTTATTATACTTTAGAGGAATATTTTTTTGCTTAAAGGTAGTAGGTATATTCTCTAGTTATAATTGTGTTTATTAAAATAAGTGTGCATATTAAACCTTAGAAGTTTACTATCATACAAATTCAATACAAATATTTAAAAAAAATAAGAAAAAATATCTAAGTGAAAAACACACACAAAAAAACTTTTAGAGACCAGTTAGCAAAACAATTGCTTTTACTGAGTATCACTGGTCCAAATAAAGAAAATCTTAAATTAAAAAGTTTATAAAGAAGTTAATTAATTCTTGTTAAATAACTTGGTACCATCACCACAGCCATCGCAAAACGTTTGTTTGGAAAACGTTCAAAAAATAAAAGTTTATATCCACTATAATCTGAAGGATTATTAAAAACTGTTATGCTTAATATTCGGGCTTAGAACAGAAGCACAATAAGTACTTCCTTTTTTAAACAAACTTTCATTTAATATTAGAGACACTGATAACACTGCAAGTAAAAACTACTTATTTAAAAAATATTTTGTAATTACTTGGTAGCTATACAATGACACAGAGTGAGTCAAAAAAGTTAGAAAGTAAAAGGATTTCGCAAAATTCCATGCATTTATGAATTTTAAGTTTTATATGCTATAACTTAAGATAACTCGAATTTTTATATAGATATTTATACATTATCTTGTGGTATTACTTAAATTGTGGCAGCGACGGTGTAGAGGACAGCGCGCCTGACTCATATGTCGTCAATCCGAGTTTCTATATGGGACCTTTACGAGAACTAGCCTCTAGGCATTGACAATCGTTAGTATTAGCACCTCAGGCCCAAAGGCTACAGAATTGGAGATGAGCACTGTCTCATGGACCGATAGATTCGAGTCCACTTAAATTGTTTTTCTTCCTTTTAAATATGATAGCATTGAACTTAGCTGGTTTGGTAAAATAGTTGTCAACATTGCCAAAAATAATTTAGATTTAAATGTAATAATGTAATTAAACTCTTTTGCAGATTAACAAACTGTTTAGAATAAAAGATTTTTTTTAATGAAGAATGAACATTACAAGATCAAAGATCAAAGAAGAACTACGCATGCATCGCTGGGTCAGAGTATGAGAAAAGTACTTTTTACGTTTTTAATGTTTTTGCTAAACGTTTTCTTTTTGTGTTACTTTTCTAAACATTTTGTTATAAAGGCTATACAAAATTTGTCGGAGTAAATTATGCCAGTCTTATATCAAATAATATAAATAGACTTGACTTTAAATTAAATATAATAATATAATAAATATAAAGTCAAGTGATCATGATTATTTCGTTGACACAATAATTATTTTCAACACATTGTTTTTTTTCAAGGATGCATTTGGGTTCCTGTATAGTATGGGCATGACTACTATGGAAAGGTTTGTTAAAAATGACCTCAACTTAACACTGCTAGGTTCATAAAGGAAGCATAAATTATTTCTATTAAAAATTATTTAAAGTTTGAGCCAAATTAAACATAATAGCTTGGGGAAAAAATTTATTTTCCCAATATTTTGTAAACACTTGATATTTTGCAATGACATTTACAGCGTGAGACAAAAAAAAGCAATTGAAAAAATAAAAATTACGTAAGGTTTTAATTTATCATAATAACTTTTACTTTGATGAATTATAGGAGGTATAAATACTTCGAAATGTTATGTTGCTACTTTTACATGACCTTTTAAAGTCATTTGAAACTTTTTTAATACTCGCCAAAGTATATCTACACTTGCATTGTGGAGCCATATAATGGGAATGTATAAGTATTTACTAGGTGGATAAAAACGTAGAAATTATATAAACAAATGCACGGGTGTGGAGGCATTGTAACCAAGAACGTAAGTAAAATTTTAAATTTACCGATACATTTTTAAATACACTGTAAAAACAATAAAAAGCCGTAGAAAATGTATTAATATTGCAAGAAGAAATAAATTTGCAGGATTTAGGTTAGGCAAAGATCGCTATTTGGTTTATAATTTCATTGTAACTATGTAATACTTTATTAGTATTTAAATTTATAAGAAAAAGAAAAAAAAACTAAAACATATAATGCATAATATTATGAAATATAAAGTGTCGAATAATTCAATACGATTTCAGGGAACTTCATTAGATATAACAAAAACTATTTAGCTCAACGAAATCTTCAAACACTTTGCGACAAAGTATTTTCTTGTAGATTCTGGACGTTAATATGATACTTCTTTATTACTCAATAGACATCACTTGGAACTATAAACATCTGTTTACATTTTTGTGCACATTTTGAAACGCAAGAAGCAAAATGTCTTTACATAGTCCATTAATTAAGTATA
The DNA here is from genome assembly GCA_019343175.1 of Oedothorax gibbosus. Lineage (NCBI taxonomy): Eukaryota > Metazoa > Arthropoda > Arachnida > Araneae > Linyphiidae > Oedothorax > Oedothorax gibbosus. The sequence goes on from JAFNEN010000005.1 coordinate 1,154,091, forward strand.
GATATAACCATAGACGTCAATAAGACGTCCATGTGGATAAATAGTTATGTCATTGTATACACTCTTTTCGGATAGAAAATATGTTAATTGATACAAAAAATATTTGTTAATAACTGGTATTAATACCATTTTAATTTTGTACAGCTTTTTTCAATTGTTGCATGATAGCTTTAACCCTCAAATGCAAGTCTTTGAGCACTGAGTGTTTTTATTTTAGATAGATTCATATATATTTATATATTCACGAATCCCTACGATAATAAATAAAATTAAAAAGTTTAACGCCTAAACATTTTTTTAACGTGATTAAACTCATGCAAAATCGTTCCGCTAAATAAGCCGCGTGTTTCATTTGTTTAATGTTACATTTTTAAGTTTATTTTTCAGGATCCTTCATTAATGCCATCTAATTATGTTTACAATAAAACTTCTTAGACCTATTTTCTTCTTAGACCTAACTTTTCTTAGACCTATTTTGTAGTACCGAAAAGCCTAAACGTGTTGATTTTTTTTAGTATACACCATCTTTTTCTCATTTTTAGTGAAAATTTTTACTATCAGCATACTCAAATTTTTGGTATTTACTACAACACGGACGAATTACACAAATGTTCAATCGTGTTTCGCTCATCGCAAAAGAAATACAGAACACGATTTTCACGAAACATCAGCTTTTTAGTGTCTTAGATACAAAGTGACGTAACTCAGAAATGGTTGTTGTTTGTTATTTTGCATATATCCTCAAAACAAATTTCGCATAAATAAATATAAAAAGGGATGCAAGATTGGATTAGCAAAGACAAGCACTGTTACAATGGTAGTTTATAGGTAGTATAAAACTAAAAATGTGTTACTTACAACCGTTAAGATATATTTACTGTAAGATAATGCTATTAAGTTAAAGAACGGATTTTGTTACGATAAATATGTGTATTAAAAATTAGAAGTTTAATATAAACACTCACATTAGAAAACGAGCCCAATATAAAACCTTTTCAATAATTTCATTCAAAGGTGCACTTATTTTTGTTTAGATATTGAGGAAATGCAATAAATAATAATTTTGTTACGATAAATATGTGTATTAAAAATTAGAAGTTTAATATAAACACTCACATTAGAAAACGAGCCCAATATAAAACCTTTTCAATAATTTCATTCAAAGGTGCACTTATTTTTGTTTAGATATTGAGGAAATGCAATAAATAATAAGTTTGTTACGATAAATATGTGTATTAAAAATTAGAAGTTTAATATAAACACTCACATTAGAAAACGAGCCCAATATAAAACCTTTTCAATAATTTCATTCAAAGGTGCACTTATTTTTGTTTAGATATTGAGGAAATGCAATAAATAATAATTTTGTTACGATAAATATGTGTATTAAAAATTAGAAGTTTAATATAAACACTCACATTAGAAAACGAGCCCAATATAAAACCTTTTCAATAATTTCATTCAAAGGTGCACTTATTTTTGTTTAGATATTGAGGAAATGCAATAAATAATAAGTTTGTTACGATAAATATGTGTATTAAAAATTAGAAGTTTAATATAAACACTCACATTAGAAAACGAGCCCAATATAAAACCTTTTCAATAATTTCATTCAAAGGTGCACTTATTTTTGTTTAGATATTGAGGAAATGCAATAAATAATAATTTTGTTACGATAAATATGTGTATTAAAAATTAGAAGTTTAATATAAACACTCACATTAGAAAACGAGCCCAATATAAAATCTTTTCAATAATTTCATTCAAAGGTGCACTTATTTTTGTTTAGATATTGAGGAAATGCAATAAATAATAAATTTTCGGATAAATATTTCAGAATAATGTATCATAATTTTCACTTAATGAAGAAACAACGAGCTAAAATTTCTGAAGAAGTAAACAGCGTGAGGCCTATTGATAAAATGACTGATATCCGAACATCAAAGCGAATTTATGATAGGTTCCTGGAAATATTAAGTTACAGTGGAAGGAAATTGGAGTTTAATGTTTAAAACCCTCTTTCGGTGATTTATTTTTTTAAGATAGAAATTTATCATTTATTCTCCATAATAAGATGTTACACGAGAGCCAATAAATAACCGTTGCATTAACGTGGCACATAAACCTTTCCAAAAAAATGGTAAAATCAAAAATGTCTGAAAATGACGTCATTCTTAAAATAAAAAATGACGTAATGTATTTCTGTTATAAAAAGTATTGTCTTGATGATACATAATGCATTATTCATTACGGATGCAATATTTTTTCAAAACTTTTCATTGCTGATAAATATTAAAAAAAGTTATTTTATTTAGTGTGCGTAAGTTATCCAAAATAAAAACTGTAATGTTTAATCTTATATTTGTTGATAGTGATTAGATAATAGAATTAACTTTTTTCAAATGGCAATACAGTAATTATAGTTTTAGAAAATTGAAAAACTATATGAGTATTCTACAGTGTGGCTATATCAAAGTTCCGGTGTTTAACGAGATCTAGAAGAAAAGGGAGGAATTGTGCTGTGGTATTTGGTATGTAGTCTATTTTGAATTTGCGGAAATTGATTACCATATAGACAAATATTTTTTTGCCGGTAGATGGCGCTTTGTTTCAGCTACCAAGTATATTCGTATATTACAATTTCGACCTGAAATATAGACAAATCAGCAACACAATAATTTTGGACACCTTTTCAAAAACTGAACACTTTAGTAGTTAAAATTTACTATCTGTTATGAAAAATAGATAATGATGAAGTGTGGGTTCGTTGAATATTGTGGATAAATGACGATCACTTCCCTACTTATCGGTGTTAATATGCACAAATGAATTATTTACTACATATTGTGCAAGTTGAATTTCGTATTATAAAAGTCCAGAAATGTGACCAGACATTTGATCCAGACATTGTAATAAAGGCACTATACGAAGAAAGTAGAAGTTTGTAGAAAACAATAGTTATGTAGGACGAAATCTTTCATTCATGTGGTTCGACGAATCTATCTTTTGCGAATTGTTTTCCTACGAATAAGTTTTGCGAATAACTGTTGTTAAGTAATTTTTAATATGAAAGGGCTCAATATTTCAACAATTTTATACTTTAACAAGGAAACAATATTATGTATAAAATGTTGAAAACTGATTTATTTATACAGCAAGTCGAAATTGTAAAATTAGTGATAGTTTATAAAAAGTGCCATTCGGGTACCAAAAGTGCGGGAAAAATTATAATTATTTATTATTTGATAATTGATTTTCGCGTATTTTAAATAGGTTAAATACCAAGCTTCATTGCCCAATTCCTCATAGCTTTTCTTCCAGAGCTTGTTAAACACCGGAGCTTTAATTATGACCATCCTATAAAATTCCTTATTTTTAGTTAACACATTAAAGTTTCTCTGTTCTAAGAAAATTTTTAAAAATGTCAACATAAAGTTTCAACAATGTTTAACCTGAAGATGAAGAATTTTTAAAAACTTTACAATAATATAAATCTAAATATAAAAATATCATGCATGAATAAGTTCTGTGTTTAAATGCATGTTGTTTCCAATAAAGGTTAATACAATAAAATAAAATATTTTATTAGAAATAATGGCTTAGCGAGTTATAACAGGTGTTTGGATTCTCATAAACGATCTTTGTTAAAAGGTTCTAGTCCTTTGAAGTATGGGAAAATACGTGGGCTTATACAGGGTGTCCAGAAGTCCTGTTTTCAAAAATTAATAAAAAAGAAATGGATAGAGATATTAACACAATTCTTGCAGAAAACGAATGAGTCATGTCTGGAATTTGATATGGAACACTTTATTATGTTAGTTATGTTTATTACGTTATTATGTTATTACACTTTATTATGTTCAATTTAACCGACAGATGGCGCGGCAATACCGTGTGTTGGCTGTATGAAAGAACTAGTCATGCGTATATACCGAAAAGAAGGACATGTGGTCAGAAATGTACAGTAGCTTTCACTTCAAGGAAAGCAGCAATAGTTATTGCGTGGAATCCAACACATGGTATTGCAGCGCCATCTGTCGGTTAAATTGAACATATTAAAGTTTAATAACATATAATAACGTAATAAACATAACTAACATAATATAAAGTGTTCCATATCAAATTCCAGACATGACTCATTCGTTTTCTGCAAGAATTGTGTTAATATCTCTATCCATTTCTTTTTTTTATTAATTTTTGAAAATAGGAAGTCCTTTTCTGGACACCCTGTATACACGGTATAAAATTTAAATTTAAAACAAAAAAGGCTGCAAAGAAAAACTCTAAATGGAGTAGTTCGTTATAATTTGGTTGTTGATTCAACTTTCATATGTGACTCGGAACTTCCCTACAACTCAAAAAATGAAGTATTATCAACAAGGTTCAGTCTTGAAGTACTTAAACGTCTAATATTCGAAATAAATTAAATTATAAAATTTTGCAAATGTGTACTGTTTCAAACTGTAGTAAATGTCTGCACTACCATCAGATGGCGCTCGTTTGCAACAAATTCTGCGAAAGCACTTTTTAGTCTTCGTATTACACAAGTCCACAACTTTTAAATCCAGAACTAATTGAACGCTTTTGTAGCAATTATAAGTTTTCGCTCATTATTTTTGCTCGTGGCGGCGTATGAAAGCCGATTTCGTTAGTAAAAGGCTTGGGCAATTAGTTTATGCAATTTTGGTATTAGTTATTTTTTCCACCTTATAAATGTTGATGTCTGCATATAGTAGTAATTAAAATTACGATGAAAGCTATGTCTAAACACTACTATAAGGAAGATAAAATGTATGTTTATTGGCGTTATAGCATTGTCAGATAAAATTAGAATCTTTTATTAGGTTATAATGTCCCATTTTATACTACATTATTGAATAATGCAATTAGTTGACTCTTATTCCTTTAAGACCCCGTCAGATGGCGCTGATTTAAGTTTATGAGACTAAATTTTAAGAGTTTTAACAAAAAAGTTGCCTTAAACAGCATCAATGCCAGCAACTCCTTAAAAACCACGTCATTTTTTAAACAAATAACGACTGATACAAGTCAGCTGCTTCGGAATCGATATTTTTGTAAAGTTTGAACATTCTCTTTTATAACCGCATAATCGTGATAGCTCGGTCTTAAAGGGTTATAGGTTTACAAGATGTTTCTGGAATGCAACATTGCAATCCATCATTTGCATTTTCCATGATATAAATTCGAAACATATGCGATTTTTTTTTTGACATCAAGAAATTAAATTAAAATAAATATATATAATGCCAATGACTAACTTAAAAAAAGAACCTTAATATTGATTTTATTGACTCAGCAATTCTTTCTGCATCACATAATTACAAGACCTTAGTTGAAAACTCTGCATATGACATCTCTTACAATCATATGGCAGAACAAATACAGGGTGTCCGTAAAAGAATGTCCGAGTTTTAATGGTGTATTACAAGAGTTTATTTTATACTAAATATAACAAATCATACATGACATTGAAAGGAAACTAACCTAGTTTATCTTATAAGTGTCAATGTGTGCGCCTTTAGTGATACGGCACACATCCAAACGAAAATGCAATTCTTCTCATACTGTCTGCAGCAAGTCCTGAGTAATGGAAGCAACAGCCTGTGCGATTCTACCTTTCAAGGTTGGTAAATCGTGGGGTAGGGGTGGAACGTAGACCCGATCTTTTACGAAGCCCCAAAGGAAGAAATCACAAGGCGTGATGTCAGGTCACAATTTGAAACTAGGACATTCTTTTACGGACACCCTGTATACAAACGTCCATGCACTATTCATCAGGACCCTTCCTGGTAATACCGTTAGGACAGTTAAGTTTTTTTCTACTTAACTGTTAACAGTTTTACACTAACGACAAGTTGCACTTTGACGAGTATTGTTTTGTTCAGTGCTTTCCAATAAGTGTTTATTGTTCTTAATTTTTTTATGTTCATTTTTATGTTTTATCTTGGAATGTAATTTAAACTAGTTCTAGTGCCGATAAAAATAAGTGAACTTTAACATTATTACAAATCTTTCCACATAATGTGTTATTTTCCATTTTGAAGATCAATAATATGAAAATTTCAGAGCTTTAAACGAATAAAAAAAATAATAAGTGACTTCCGGAAAACGTCTATCACTTCGAAGCTAGATTTTTTAAAAACAAAATTCACTGATTATTTTGAATAGTCTATCTGCGTTATTTCGCCTCAAAGAATAGTTTGTGTCAGATAAAGAGGGATATAAATAGACATTTATTATTTGAGTCAAAATTTCTCCATACATTTTTCAGGTTATTTACTACTTTTAATCAAGACTACTCTGTATTGGCACCGACTGATAAAAATATTAAAGATGTTTTATTTTATTAAATGTTTTTTATCCACAAAAGCTTTATAACTTTTAGCATTTTTATAAAGATACCATTGCAACTTTATCTGTGTAACATTCTGACTTTTATATTCTATGCAGCCTTTTCTGCAAGTGACATTGTACAGCACATTCAATTGAAATTCTATCGATATCAACACCTGTTTGATAAATAGCTGTAAAAAGATCACTAGAGCTGCGTCTCCAATTTCGAGTATATCCGGAGAGTATAGAGGTAAAAAAGACCACAAAAAAGGCTACATGCCAAAACCGCACCTAGGGTCACAATTGGAGGGGCGTAAAAGTTCTTTTTCGTACAGGATCTTCAGCTAACGCGAAAAATTGCACAACTACAAATTTTTTAGCGCTAAATAATGAAACATGTAGTTTTTATTAAAAATTGGTTTAGTTTTAATGTACACTCTTAAAACAAAAGAGTGAAATTCACCCTATAGGAGAAGTGCATTTTCGGCACCGGAAAGAAGTGAAAATTAACTCAGACTGAGTTAAAACCGCTCGTTTTAAAGAGTGTAGGACGCAGATTGTTTTCTTTATTTCTTTTACCCACTCAGAAAAAGAGTGAAATTCACTCCTATAGGAGAAGTGCATTTTCGGCACGGAAAGGAGTGGAAATTAACCAGACTGAGTTAAAACCGCTCGTTTGTTTAAGAGTGTAGTTTCATTTAATATAGTTTTTATTAAGAATTGCATTTTATTTAGTTACGACTTTTCTTTGAATCTGTAGAAATAATAAAATAATAAGATTCCATAGAAAACCAAATATATGGCGAAAAATAGCTTAGAAAATTTTCCGAGAAAGCATATTCATGCCAAGCAATGATTTTTTAGGTAAATTAAAATTTGGGAAAAAGAAGAGGGGCTTTTTTAAATAAAGTATTGACTGCGGAAGTACTGTTTCATTAGAAACAGTACTAAATGATCGAAGTAAATTTTATGATAATTTGTGATGACAAAATGATGTGCCAAAATTTTTGTATTTCACAAATAGAGCGTACCATCAAAGATAAAAAAAAATACTTTGCAGAACAAATATATTAAAAAAAAAACCCGGTTTTAGATAATCGCAGTAGACATAAAAAAATTTATGAAATTGTGCAAAGAATAAAAAAAAGCATTTATATACAATAACAACATCGGCACTTGATTAATTTACCGAACTTCATTTTCTATTTACTATATTATACTAGTCTAAAGAAATCATTTTATACGATTCGGAAACTTTAGTTATAAATTAAAATGAAAATTCAAAACATTCTGAGTTTTTTTACTGTACACACACTGTAATTTCCTTTAATTGAAAACTGATTACAGCTCCGCACGCCTAATTACACTGCGCCTCATAAATTCGAAATCAATCAATTAATGCTTTTTTTGCGATATATTTAAGCGAGACAAAAACTCTCGAATGAAAGAATGATGAAAGGAGTTTCTAATATTCGAAAAATTCCAAAACTCCTCGGAATGAAAAAAAATGGCGGCGCCATTTTAATTTGCCTCAAACCGATATTTTTATTTTCAAACTCGCGTGAGGTGTGAAAATGAAGGAAAATATTCTCCTCGTCATGAAAATTGGAACACGCAAATTTGAAGACGAAAGAAGACGTTGATAAATGTATAATTTGACTTTCCTTCTGTTTTCGTAATTACGTTTAGTAAGAATAAAAAACTGTTTTTGACTTAATGTGCCTGTCATTTTTTCTATTGCAAAAAGCTTTGTAAAGAAAATTATTTGCTTGATCTTGAAAATAATTTTCTTAAGAAGGAGCATATTTTATTTTTAGAACACATCATGATTTTTAAATTTTGATAATTGATAAATTTAAATTATGAATATTTAATGAACATAAAGCACATTAAACTAACCCCACAGTCGAAAACAAAAACTGATATTGCCATCCAAATTCGATTTTTTTTGTTTAAGTCCTGCAAAAAATTTGGTTTAGAGAAACAGGAAAAAATAGTACAAGAACAGAACATGTAGCGTAATGGAGACTATTAGAAGTGTCCATTAATCTATGTGAATAAATCGCTTGTCAAAGAGGCTGTTAGAGCTGTTCATAAAATCAAAGACCTCGATAGTTAATGAAAGGTCCTAGATTGATGGTTCATCTACAGTGAAACTTTGAGATCACTCAATTGAAACATTACGCAAGTTACAAATAAAACAGTAAGTGGTTTGGTGGCTAGGGGTTTAGTCTATCTAACTGGAAATTACTGGTCTCAGTTACCGATTTTTTTTGCGGTGTTGATGTAACAGGAGTATGTTTAACCCACGTGAGAGATACAGACTATAAACTTATGATATGATTGGCTATAAACTTATGATATGATTGCATTTTTAAATGAAAGCATTGAGACAATTATTAAAAGCATTTAGTGCAGACATGAAATTAAGGATATTTTAACAAGTATAAATACATTGATGTCTCAAATTTTGATAAACAATCAAGTTTGTTACGACATTAGTCAACTTGAGAGATACAGACGCATAAACCTTTGTAGGGACTGTTTTCGAGCAGCATATTAAAAAGGCTATAAACTTATAATATGATTGCATTTTTAAATGAAAGCATTGGGACAATTATTAAAAACATTCAATGCAGACATGAAATTAAGGATATTTTAACAAGTATAAATACATTGATGTCTCAAATTTTGATAAACAATCAAGTTTGTTACGACATTAGTCAACTTTTGGGGAATAGGGAGGACTTAGGAGAAAGAGACGATTATGTTGAGTTTACTTTTGGGAAGCCCGATAACCTCTTTTGGGGTGTTGAATTGAAATATATAAAGGATAATTTTCCTTTATTGATTACAGATTGATTTAAATAATTTATTATGAAAAATTCCCACGAATGCATGTACCCAAAGTTATTGAAACAATTGATTGCGTTCAGTTATGAATAACTATATTAATTAATCATTGAAAAAGTGTATGTGCACATTTTAAAAATCAAGATAAATTTATAAAAAAACTAATTTGTTAAAAAAAAAACTATTTTTAAAGTTTTAATATTTAAACTATAAAAAGAGTTATGGATAGTTAGGTACAGCAACCGCAAAAGTATGAAACTTCTCCATCGCATACAAAATCAATAAACTTTGATACTCAATGCATCATCTACAATACCAAAAAAGTTTTTTTTTATTTGAATAAACAATGCAAGATGCTACGTCAAAGAAAATCGTTCAGAAAAACACAAATGCAAAGCAAATATCGTAATCAGAAAGAATATTTCAATGTTATTGATTAGCGATAGTGATGCGCATGCGCCAATGGTTGCCTTGGCAACTGAAGATCATCAACCACACTAAAAAAAGAAAGAAATTCGTTTTCCGTTTTTTGTTGCATTTTTTAAAGAAAATCTAATTTTTTAGGAGATTTTTTTGCTTGCCAAAGTTTTGTAGTGAGAAAAGGAAAAATAAGGGTCCGCATCAAAAGAAAGTCCCATTGAATATTCAAGGGAGAAAAACACCTTGCTAAACTTGAACAATTACGCATGAACACGACCATTCTGAATACTCTTGTTCTTTTAAGTACCCGGTAAAAAGTTTGCTGAAAAGTGTTTTAAAGAGAGCTAGGAGTTTTTGAAGATGAGTTGAGGTTAAGAAATAGTATTTAAAGTACTCAGAAAGACAAATTTTAGATGGATTTCTCAGAAAGATTTTTAAAAACTAATTTTGCATGCTGTTATGTAAACTTTTGAGTTCCGTAAAAGGATAAACGTTAGACTCTATTGTCAGACAGTCTTCATATTTTTGTTTGATGAACTAACAGTCATATTACTTACACGAATAAAAAACATTAACATTTAGTCTTGTGATTTTAAATTCATTACGTTTAAAATTTTGTATTCGTTTTCAAAAACGTTTGAGAGATTATCAAATAAGTTTTTTAAAAAAACATGGAGTGCTTGCATATTTGCTAAAAATGCTCTGCCATAACCCTTTAAGACCGAGCTATCACGATCGTGCGGGTATAAAAGAGAATGTTCACGCGTTACAAAAATATCGATTCTGAAGCAGCTGACTTGTATCAGTCGTTATTTGTATAAAAAATGAAGTGGGTTTTAAGGAGTTGCTGGCATTGATGCTGTTTAATGCAACTTTTTCGTTAAAACTCTTAAAATTTAGCCTCATAAACTTAAATCAGCGCCATCTGACGGGGTCTTAAAGGGCTAATGAAAAACCACAGATTACCAAAGAACTTCATAAAACAGTTTAAACTACTTTTAAATTATAGGAATTGGTAAATTTACCTGGAAGTTTACCTTTTCACACTACACACATATTTATATTTACACATGACTTTTAAACCATTAAGAAAAATCCTAAAAAATATTTTTATAAATATAATACTATAAATATAATACTAAATGAAACCCATTACATTATTTTTTTAATAGCTAATATGCATTCCCTCGACAATCAAAACTTTTTTCCATTATAGATATTTTTTGTAGAATAAATCATTTCAGAAAACCAATTAGTTGCAACGATTTAATTTATAAGTAAAATAAAAGCAAAACATTCAGGAATTCAAACAGTACGCACGTGTGATAATTACTCCTTTAACTATTTAATTCTTAATTAGATACAATGTATTAAACGTTTAAGTTTTATCGACTAATTAAAAGATTCATTAATAATTTAAAACTTTGATACCTTCTGCGTATTTACTTTTTAAACAAAGATATTTAATTTATTCCAGAGAAGATCTAAAACTAAAAAATCATGGTTTTTGTAACTTTTTTAACAAAATTAATCCTGAATAATTAATTGGACGTAAGAAAAAGATTTATAGACAATTAAAAAAGATTGAAGCTAGTGATTCTTAGCGATGGCGTTAAATATGTTTGGAATAGGTAGTTTATGTATTTTTAATTGAATCGCTTGATGTAAATTAAGTTTTTTGGTTAAGAAAAAGAACCAGGTTTGTTCATTCCTATAATATTGTCAGTAAAAAATATAATTATAGTGCCTGGGAATTAAGTTTAATTACCTCTGAGATAATGCTTAAAGATTTTCTAAGGAATAGTCGCGATCCTTTATAAATTTGGGTTGATAATATTGACACGCATGTTAGTTTTTATATTTGTTTATATGCAACTTATTTGCATACATACAAGTTATTTGCATGTATTTAAGTTATTTAAAATGTAAAGAACGAGTTCAAATAGTTTTTAAATTTTTTAAAGCTATTATTCAAATTTATATTTCTAAAAATGAATTATTTACAGCAAGTTCAGACCAAGATTAGTTCAGTCCATGAATATTGTTACGCATGTTAGTTTTTTTATATGTTTTTATATGCAACTTATTTGCATACATACAAGTTATCTGCAAGTATTTAAGTTATTTAAAATTTAAAGAACGGGTTTAAATAGTGTTTGAAATTATTTACAGCAAGTTCATTCCAAGATTAGTTGTTAGCATTGTAGAGCGGTGGTCTGTTGGAATTGCCTTTGTCGACGTGATTCGGTTGGGCTGGTTTTGGATGGTTGTAAGATTGATCAGTATGGTCATTTGTTTAGAACGTGGAACAACGATTCTTTCAATAAAAAACAAACATAAAACCTACGTTATTACGAATCAGGCAATTTAACTACAACCTAAACCACTTCAACGACACTATTTTTTTTAAAAAAATCAAACACCAATAACTATTTGCTGTCTGAAAAGGATTATGAGGCAATGAATCAGGCAATTGAGATGCATTGTTGTTAAGCGTAGTTTAAAGAAAGAAAACAGGATGCCAGGTCTAAATTGAGGCAAATTGCGGCTGAAGTGAAGACTAAAAATAATAAAAGTACATTGTTTTACCGCATTGCAATAGACAAAAGAATTGTTTAGGCAATAGTAACACGCTTTTCAAATGAAAACTAACTTTATTTTTAAACCATTTGAATAGTAACTTTTTTTAAATGACCCATTTGACTGAGCAGGGGCATTTTTAGATGTGTCAATGCTCAGTATATTAATTCTATTTAATAAGTTGATAAACAAGATAATTGTTTAGACAATAGTAACACGCTTTTCAAATGAAAACTAACTTTATTTTTGAACCATTTGAATAGTAACTTTTTTAAAATGACCCATTTGACTGAGCAGGGGCATTTTTAGATGTGTCAATGCGCAGTCTATTAATTGTATTTAATAAGTCTAAACTGTAAAACAGTCTGCTGTTTTTAATGAAAAAGAACGGTCATCTGGAGTGCCAGAAAAATACCGTATGAGAAATTCTGTTTATTTTATACGAATTTTTTTTAAATTTTCACGCAAAAACTATTTTTTAACAGAAGAATAGTAAAGAAAAATACTATTTTACTTCTATCCGATGATGGAATTTTCACCAATACATAGCATACAATAGGGTACTTGACTAAAAAAAAAATATTGGCTTAAAATATTCTTATGCCAAAAATATTAGACCCGTATTTTTTATTTTTTTTAAATACCCCATAAAAAGGGGGGAAATGAATTTTAAACTTAGGACGAAAAATAACTCCCGAAAACGCTTTGTGGCTGTCACGTGGTATCTATGATGTCACTAGTAACTATAAACAAACTTTGAAACAGCATTTTGGAATCTACTTTAAGCAAATTTGAACTATCCGCTTCTGTAAATCCTCCACCCATTATCTATATAATTCTTATTTTAATAGTAAGTTACATAAAACCAGTTTAATTACAAACAAAAAAACATCACACCGGTTTGTTTATACATACTAGTGACGTCATCCAAATCGACGTGTTTGTGATCACGTGACGTACCGATGAAAAAAAGCCATATGAAAATGATTTTTATTAATTATTTAAAGATTTATTTTGCAAAAAATATATACGTTTGTTATATTTGGGTTCAAACTATAATTTAATTAATATTGGAAGGTATTTTAGCGATACTGTCAAGTACCCTATTACCTATTTTTATACTTGTTGTTGAATACTAAAAAAATACTTGATTGAAGCACATATTATAAATTACAACGTGCTTAAAAACGCCTCATTAAGTAACGTAATTTATATTATATATTAGAATTAGATTGTCGATCCCTATAATTAAAAATATTCTTTTATAATAACGGACTTTTAAACATTATAGAAAGTTTATAGATGTACAGTATCGAATTTTTGGATCTAGTAGCCAAGACGCTCAATCAACTACATTCATCATTCTTTAAAATAACAACTGCTGTTGTTTAATTCTTTAAGAAGCTCCATAGTATTTCTCCCCATTTAACGCTTGTGAAAGATAAATAGTATAATTACTTTAACAATTTGAAAGCAAATTCACACTTTTGAACATAATGATGCTTCTCCTAGGTAATGCCTTAGCCTTTAAAAAGCTATATCATTTATATATTCTCTTTCGATGAAATATATTTAACTCACAAAACTGTGGAAGGAACATAGTCCATTGCAATTAGTTTTTAATAAAAATATTAAAATGCGAAAAATTAAAAAAAATCCCATAACACATTCACTTGTACAAAAGTATTGTTTTTTATGCTATTTCACCCGCAGTTTTTGCGCAAAAATTAAATAAATCGTAACAATCATTGTTTTTTTTGCTTGATTAGTGTTTCAACAATTACTTTTTAAATCTTAATGCCAGACAAATTATTTTTTATTATTTAAAAGCACAATGATAGAATATTTGGGAAACAGAACACTAAAAAAGCGACATCTAGCGACGCGCGACGTCTGGCTAGCGTCTACGACTCAAAGCAGTATATTAACGTACAGGGTGTCCAGAAAAGGACTCCCTGTTTTCAAAAATTAATAAAAAAGAAATGGATAGAGATATTAACACAATTCTTTCAGAAAACGAATCAGTCATGTCTGGAATTTGATATGGAACACTTTATTATGTTAGTTATGTTTATTACGTTATTATGTTATTACACTTTAATACGTTCAATTTAACCGACAGATGGCGCGGCAATACCGTGTGTTGGCTGTATGAAAGAACTAGGCATGCGTATATACCGAAAAGAAGGACACATGTTCAGAAATGTTCAGTAGCTTTCAGTTCAAGGAAAGCAGCAATAGTTATTGCGTGGAATCCAACACATGGTATTGCAGCGCTATCTGTCGGTTAAATTGAACATAATGAAGTTTAATAACATATAATAACGTAATAAACATAACTAACATAATAAAGTGTTCCATATCAAATTCCAGACATGACTCATTCGTTTTCTGCAAGAATTGTGTTAATATCTCTATCCATTTCTTTTTTATTAATTTTTGAAAACAGGGAGTCGTTTTCTGGACACCCTGTATAACGGCTCTGCGGTGCTGTGATTTTGTGTTAAAAGTACCTAATACATGACTGCGAAATAAGCCCTTTCCTACTATCTGTTGTTCCTGTTTTCACTTCTTAAATTTCTTTTTTTGTTTGTTATGGTGCCATTTAAGGAATGTGGTTTACCAGCAATTTTGGGTAGATAACTACGTAATAGGGGTGCATGAAAGTAGAAGCACTACCTAAAACTTGCGCCTAGAAGTTCTTCTTTCAATTAAATAGAAAATTATGTACTTTTTTTGTTTAAATCATCTCACGCTTGTAATAATTTTTTCTGAATTAAACTATAAATTTATTATACAGTAGAAGACTTGTCACACTTATAAATTTTGTAATATCTCACAATATATGATGCATAGTATAGTGACAAAAGCATTTCAGAATGAAATGAGCACTTCAATTTCATAAGAAGTAATTGAAGTATAGGGGAAAATTAGGGAATCTCCACGTCATTTAAAAAGAAACGAATATCTCTATCTTGCCACTGACTCAAAATCACACAAACTCTTCAATTTCACGATATGCCAAAGCAATGTAATGAAATAAGAAGTTCAGTAACAGTAAATAATGCAGTTACAAAATAAAATAGGCAATTCAATTTCAAAAAATACTACAGAAAGAGAATGAACTATAAGCTGTTCAATTTCACAAAATTCCGGAAATGTCAGTGTCTTCAAAACATTAATATGTGACAAAATCACACAAACTCTTCAATTTCACGATATGCCACAGCAATCTAGTGAAATAAGGAAGTTCGCTAAATAAAATAGGCAATTCAATTTCAAAAAATGCTATAGAAAGAGAATGAAATAAGCTCTTCAATTTCACAAAAAATTCCGGAAATATCAGTGTCTTCAAAACATTAATATGTCACAAAATCACACAAACTTTTCAGTTTCACGATATGCCACAGCAATCTAGTGAAATAAGAAGTTCGGTAAATAAAATAGGCAATTCAATTTCAAAAAATGCTATAGAAAGAGAATAAAGTTAGCACTTCAATTTCGCACAATGCTTCAGAAAGAGAATGAAATAAGCACTTCAATTTCACCAAATTCCGGCGAGGTCAGTGTCTTCAAAACATTGATCGGTCGCCCATCTGCTCTGAGGATGAAAGCATCGATTTTTAATTACGTTCTTTCTGCCCGGTCCCCGATCCCTTGGGGGCAACATGCGTGCTCCGACCCCCCCGGGATTTTTATAGGGGGGTTTGGTCATGGTAAGGTGGGGGGGGGTGGTTTTAGTAAAGGAGGGTAAGGTAGGGTGCAATCAATCGTCGTACCCTCTATTTGTACGGTGCGCTACCTTTCGATGTCATTAATAATGAAGCAAGGCCTAGGAGGTTGTACGCATCGGGCTAGACTCCAGTCTAAGTGGCGACGGGCCTGTCGATCAGATGGAAGTTTAGATATTGCTAGAATTATATATAAAAAGATAAAAGGTTGGGTTGATGTAGACTAAAAAAACCTAAATTTAAAACTGGAATAAAATGTAAACGATCTAAATGTAGACAGTCGTATCAATACTTGGTAAATCTCTTTTTTAAGTCTCAAAACGGATGACTATTTTATAATCTTTTATATGACTATTTTATGACTTTTTATGATATATTTATTGGTGGTTTAAAAGGTTTTTCTTTTCATTTTATTGTTAAACTTATTTGACGAAATGTTTAAAATCTCCTACATCTGTTCCAATTTTTAAGACTTCAATTTTATTTTTGAGTCACTTCAACTCTTATTTCTTAATACTTAGATTTCTAATACTTAATGATAGATTTCAAAGAAGGCACTGCGTTGATAATGGAATTACGAGACAGAGATATACACTTTTTTTGATAAATCGGGACTAAATTTAGTCCCTGTAATGTAAAAGAACAATCTCCACCGAGATGTGCCTGCCGCAGAGTGCGAAATTCGCATCAATTTTAAATTGAAATTTATTAATAATTGCTGGTAGATAACCAAGGGTCATTTAAGTATTTTCTTAGAGTCGAAATTTTGTGAATATACCATCATATTGTTATAATAGTTTATCCACAAAATTCTAAAAGCTAAAAATGTCAGTTTTCCGAAATTACAAGCTAAAGAATTTCGCAAAACAAAGATCATAGATTTTCTGCTTGGGGAGAAGTACAGCCAGTTTATTTGCGTGTTATTTTTTTTCATTTTAGTGTTCAAATTGTTAAACATGTTTTTAAGGCATAATTGAACCATTTATCTACATTGAAATTATCTTAGAAAACTTGAGGTATATTTTTTTTCCTTCTAAGTATTGAGTTTGGTGAAAATTAGAATTATCAAACAAACCAAGTGACAGGAACATGATTACGTTTGTTAAAACGCACTGTAAAAGCTTTACTATGCCAAATTTAATTACTGTGATTCAAATTTCTATAAAAAGGAAATTTTAATGTCAATGGAGACTGAAACTCAATATCTTTTGACCAAATATCTTTCAGGAATAAAAGTAATTATTTTGTGAGAGCTTAAAAATGATTTCTCAACATCCTCCATAAAATATTTTAAAAAGCACCTATTTCAATTTTCAACGAAACACAATCCCTAAATAAAAAGCTCAGATGATTTTAACGATGTAAAAGTTGTTATCCATACTTTTTTTTTATAAATACGAAAACTTTTTTCTTTAGTAAGAAAGGAAGGATTAAATCAATATCTTATTTTTATGGTGGTTCAAAATCGTATTTTTTATCACTGAAAGATAAATTTAAATACTGAAATGCGAGCCTTATGAGGTAATTGAAGATTTAAAATGCGATTGGAATCAGTCATTGCCACAGAAGTATTATAAGTTTAACACTTTTTAAATATGACAACTTCAACGTAGTGGATATATCCTCACGAGACCTAACATTCATTTAAAATTATGTTTTAATTTACGCTCTTATTGCTGCACAATTTATTTTAAACTTTAAACCTGAAATGGTTCTATAGAAGAAGATCTAAAAATAACTTTTTTTGCCATTGATTATAAGTATCGGTCTTTTAATTCTATAAAAAAATAAAGTTGCACGAGGTCAACACGATTTTGAGTCGAAGTCCTCGGTTAATAGGAGTTGTTATCAAAATCTAAGAGTGGCTCAAGAAAACGAAGTATTTCTACTTGTTATTTTCCTTTACTGATATCCAAAACTAAAAGACAATAGTCGAAATTACTGCTGATAACACACATTTGAAAAAACACTACTTTTTTTATAGATGTCTAACACAGTAATAAAAAAACGACATCTAGAGGTATTTGCTAGTCTTTGAGTCACTTCAACTCTTATTTCTTAATACTTTGATAGATTTCAAAGAAGGCACTGCGTTGGTACTAGAATTATGAGACAGAGAAATACACTTTTTTTTTGATAAATCGGGACCAATTTTAAGCTTTTAAAATTTAGTCCCAGTGATGCAAAGATCGCGAAGCGTCTTCACTCCTACGACAGTGTGCGAAATTCGCATCAATTTTAAATTGAAATTTATTATTGATTGCTGGAAGGCACTGCGTTGATAATGGAATTACGAGACAGAGATATACACTTTTTTTGATAAATCGGGACTAAATTTAGTCCCTGTAATGTAAAATAGCAATAAGCTCCGATATGAGTATGCCGCAGAGCGCGAAATTCGCATCAATTTTAAATTGAAATTTATTAATAATTGCTGGTAGATAACCAAGGGTCACTTAAGTATTTTCTTACAGTCGAAATTTTGTGAATATACCATCATATTGTTGTAATAGTTTATCCACAAAATTCTAAAAGCTAAAAATTACAGTTTTCGAAAATTTCGAGCTAAAGAAATTCGCAAAACAAAGATCATAGATTTTCTGCTTGGGGAGAAGTACAGCCAGTTTATTTGCGTGTTATTTTTTCATTTTAGTGTTCAAATTGTTAAACATGTTTTAAGGCATAATTGAACCATTTATCTACATTGAAGTTATCTTAGAAAACTTGAGGTAAATTTTTTCCCTTCTAAGTATTGAGTTAGGTGAAAATCAGAATTATCAAACAAACCAAGTGACAGGAACATGATTACGTTTGTTAAAACGCACTGTAAAAGCTTTATTATGCCAATAAAAAAGCTTAAACATCTAGCGGTATTTGCTTTATACATGAAATACAAATTTTGCAGAAGATATAATTTATAAATTGTTTAAAAATTGAGAAATCTATGTTTTGGATGCTTTGGAACTTTTTTTAGGTTACTTTTTTGCGAAAGGATTTCTCTAGAAACGCAAATAATGTTAAAAATATACCTATAATAAAAAAAACCACACATATCTAAAAAGTAAAGCTGGCAAAAAAAACTAGTTTCATATTTATATTCAGTGCAAAATAAATTCAGTTCTTAAATCCTAGGTACCAAAGAAAATATATTATAGACCTGTTTTGTTATTCAGTATATTGTATATTCGAGTTGTGCAGAGTTTGTATGAATTAATTCTTAAAGAATATGATCGTGTACATGTACATTTACTTTGCATTGTATAAATAATTTAAATTGCAGCCGTATTCGTACTTTAAATATGCCAACAACAAAAATTATGGGTAAATTTATTTTGCTACAAATTTTTTTTTAATTAGATAATATTTACTTAAAAAATTTCAAACAATGAAATTTAATCAACAAAAAATGATTTTGGATGTGTTTATTTTAATAATATTAATTATATCAATCTTATGAAATATAATAAATATAATATTAAAATATAACAGAAAATGCATTTTAAGTAACCTTAAGTAAGTTAAGTAACCTTAAAGGACAATTGTACAGGGTGTCCAGAAAAGGACTCCCTGTTTTCAAAAATTAATAAAAAAGAAATGGATAGAGATATTAACACAATTCTTTCAGAAAACGAATCAGTCATGTCTGGAATTTGATATGGAACACTTTATTATGTTAGTTATGTTTATTACGTTATTATGTTATTACACTTTAATACGTTCAATTTAACCGACAGATGGCGCGGCAATACCGTGTGTTGGCTGTATGAAAGAACTAGGCATGCGTATATACCGAAAAGAAGGACACATGTTCAGAAATGTTCAGTAGCTTTCAGTTCAAGGAAAGCAGCAATAGTTATTGCGTGGAATCCAACACATGGTATTGCAGCGCTATCTGTCGGTTAAATTGAACATAATGAAGTTTAATAACATATAATAACGTAATAAACATAACTAACATAATAAAGTGTTCCATATCAAATTCCAGACATGACTCATTCGTTTTCTGCAAGAATTGTGTTAATATCTCTATCCATTTCTTTTTTATTAATTTTTGAAAACAGGGAGTCGTTTTCTGGACACCCTGTATAACGGCTCTGCGGTGCTGTGATTTTGTGTTAAAAGTACCTAATACATGACTGCGAAATAAGCCCTTTCCTACTATCTGTTGTTCCTGTTTTCACTTCTTAAATTTCTTTTTTTGTTTGTTATGGTGCCATTTAAGGAATGTGGTTTACCAGCAATTTTGGGTAGATAACTACGTAATAGGGGTGCATGAAAGTAGAAGCACTACCTAAAACTTGCGCCTAGAAGTTCTTCTTTCAATTAAATAGAAAATTATGTACTTTTTTTGTTTAAATCATCTCACGCTTGTAATAATTTTTTCTGAATTAAACTATAAATTTATTATACAGTAGAAGACTTGTCACACTTATAAATTTTTGTAATATCTCACAATATATGATGCATAGTATAGTGACAAAAGCATTTCAGAATGAAATGAGCACTTCAATTTCATAAGAAGTAATTGAAGTATAGGGGAAAATTAGGGAATCTCCACGTCATTTAAAAAGAAACGAATATCTCTATCTTGCCACTGACTCAAAATCACACAAACTCTTCAATTTCACGATATGCCAAAGCAATGTAATGAAATAAGAAGTTCAGTAACAGTAAATAATGCAGTTACAAAATAAAATAGGCAATTCAATTTCAAAAAATACTACAGAAAGAGAATGAACTATAAGCTGTTCAATTTCACAAAATTCCGGAAATGTCAGTGTCTTCAAAACATTAATATGTGACAAAATCACACAAACTCTTCAATTTCACGATATGCCACAGCAATCTAGTGAAATAAGGAAGTTCGCTAAATAAAATAGGCAATTCAATTTCAAAAAATGCTATAGAAAGAGAATGAAATAAGCTCTTCAATTTCACAAAAAATTCCGGAAATATCAGTGTCTTCAAAACATTAATATGTCACAAAATCACACAAACTTTTCAGTTTCACGATATGCCACAGCAATCTAGTGAAATAAGAAGTTCGGTAAATAAAATAGGCAATTCAATTTCAAAAAATGCTATAGAAAGAGAATAAAGTTAGCACTTCAATTTCGCACAATGCTTCAGAAAGAGAATGAAATAAGCACTTCAATTTCACCAAATTCCGGCGAGGTCAGTGTCTTCAAAACATTGATCGGTCGCCCATCTGCTCTGAGGATGAAAGCATCGATTTTTAATTACGTTCTTTCTGCCCGGTCCCCGATCCCTTGGGGGCAACATGCGTGCTCCGACCCCCCCGGGATTTTTATAGGGGGGTTTGGTCATGGTAAGGTGGGGGGGGGGGTGGTTTTAGTAAAGGAGGGTAAGGTAGGGTGCAATCAATCGTCGTACCCTCTATTTGTACGGTGCGCTACCTTTCGATGTCATTAATAATGAAGCAAGGCCTAGGAGGTTGTACGCATCGGGCTAGACTCCAGTCTAAGTGGCGACGGGCCTGTCGATCAGATGGAAGTTTAGATATTGCTAGAATTATATATAAAAAGATAAAAGGTTGGGTTGATGTAGACTAAAAAAACCTAAATTTAAAACTGGAATAAAATGTAAACGATCTAAATGTAGACAGTCGTATCAATACTTGGTAAATCTCTTTTTTAAGTCTCAAAACGGATGACTATTTTATAATCTTTTATATGACTATTTTATGACTTTTTATGATATATTTATTGGTGGTTTAAAAGGTTTTTCTTTTCATTTTATTGTTAAACTTATTTGACGAAATGTTTAAAATCTCCTACATCTGTTCCAATTTTTAAGACTTCAATTTTATTTTTGAGTCACTTCAACTCTTATTTCTTAATACTTTGATAGATTTCAAAGAAGGCACTGCGTTGATAATGGAATTACGAGACAGAGATATACACTTTTTTTGATAAATCGGGACTAAATTTAGTCCCTGTAATGTAAAAGAACAATCTCCACCGAGATGTGCCTGCCGCAGAGTGCGAAATTCGCATCAATTTTAAATTGAAATTTATTAATAATTGCTGGTAGATAACCAAGGGTCATTTAAGTATTTTCTTAGAGTCGAAATTTGTGAATATACCATCATATTGTTATAATAGTTTATCCACAAAATTCTAAAAGCTAAAAATGTCAGTTTTCCGAAATTCCAAGCTAAAGAATTTCGCAAAACAAAGATCATAGATTTTCTGCTTGGGGAGAAGTACAGCCAGTTTATTTGCGTGTTATTTTTTTTCATTTTAGTGTTCAAATTGTTAAACATGTTTTTAAGGCATAATTGAACCATTTATCTACATTGAAATTATCTTAGAAAACTTGAGGTATATTTTTTTTCCTTCTAAGTATTGAGTTTGGTGAAAATTAGAATTATCAAACAAACCAAGTGACAGGAACATGATTACGTTTGTTAAAACGCACTGTAAAAGCTTTACTATGCCAAATTTAATTACTGTGATTCAAATTTCTATAAAAAGAAAATTTTAATGTCAATGGAGACTGAAACTCAATATTTTTTGACCAAATATCTTTCAGGAATAAAAGTAATTATTTTGTGAGAGCTTAAAAATGATTTCTCAATATCCTCCATAAAATATTTTAAAAAGCACCTATTTCAATTTTCAACGAAACAAATCCCTAAATAAAAAGCTCAGATGATTTTAACGATGTAAAAGTTGTTATCCATACTTTTTTTTTATAATTACGAAAACTTTTTTCTTTAGTAAGAAAGGAAGGATTAAATCAATATCTTATTTTTATGGTGGTTCAAAATCGTATTTTTTATCACTGAAAGATAAATTTAAATACTGAAATGCGAGCCTTATGAGGTAATTGAAGATTTAAAATGCGATTGGAATCAGTCATTGCCACAGAAGTATTATAAGTTTAACACTTTTTAAATATGACAACTTCAACGTAGTGGATATATCCTCACGAGACCTAACATTCATTTAAAATTATGTTTTAATTTACGCTCTTATTGCTGCACAATTTATTTTAAACTTTAAACCTGAAATGGTTCTATAGAAGAAGATCTAAAAATAACTTTTTTGCCATTGATTATAAGTATCGGTCTTTTAATTCTATAAAAAAATAAAGTTGCACGAGGTCAACACGATTTTGAGTCGAAGTCCTCGGTTAATAGGAGTTGTTATCAAAATCTAAGAGTGGCTCAAGAAAACGAAGTATTTCTACTTGTTATTTTCCTTTACTGATATCCAAAACTAAAAGACAATAGTCGAAATTACTGCTGATAACACACATTTGAAAAAACACTACTTTTTTTATAGATGTCTAACACAGTAATAAAAAAACGACATCTAGAGGTATTTGCTAGTCTTTGAGTCACTTCAACTCTTATTTCTTAATACTTTGATAGATTTCAAAGAAGGCACTGCGTTGGTACTAGAATTATGAGACAGAGAAATACACTTTTTTTTTGATAAATCGGGACCAATTTTAAGCTTTTAAAATTTAGTCCCAGTGATGCAAAGATCGCGAAGCGTCTTCACTCCTACGACAGTGTGCGAAATTCGCATCAATTTTAAATTGAAATTTATTATTGATTGCTGGAAGGCACTGCGTTGATAATGGAATTACGAGACAGAGATATACACTTTTTTTGATAAATCGGGACTAAATTTAGTCCCTGTAATGTAAAATAGCTATAAGCTCCTGTATGAGTATGCCGCAGAGCGCGAAATTCGCATCAATTTTAAATTGAAATTTATTAATAATTGCTGGTAGATAACCAAGGGTCACTTAAGTATTTTCTTACAGTCGAAATTTTGTGAATATACCATCATATTGTTGTAATAGTTTATCCACAAAATTCTAAAAGCTAAAAATTACAGTTTTCGAAAATTTCGAGCTAAAGAAATTCGCAAAACAAAGATCATAGATTTTCTGCTTGGGGAGAAGTACAGCCAGTTTATTTGCGTGTTATTTTTTTCATTTTAGTGTTCAAATTGTTAAACATGTTTTAAGGCATAATTGAACCATTTATCTACATTGAAGTTATCTTAGAAAACTTGAGGTAAATTTTTTCCCTTCTAAGTATTGAGTTAGGTGAAAATCAGAATTATCAAACAAACCAAGTGACAGGAACATGATTACGTTTGTTAAAACGCACTGTAAAAGCTTTATTATGCCAATAAAAAAGCTTAAACATCTAGCGGTATTTGCTTTATACATGAAATACAAATTTTGCAGAAGATATAATTTATAAATTGTTTAAAAATTGAGAAATCTATGTTTTGGATGCTTTGGAACTTTTTTTAGGTTACTTTTTTGCGAAAGGATTTCTCTAGAAACGCAAATAATGTTAAAAATATACCTATAATAAAAATAACCACACATATCTAAAAAGTAAAGCTGGCAAAAAAAACTAGTTTCATATTTATATTCAGTGCAAAATAAATTCAGTTCTTAAATCCTAGGTACCAAAGAAAATATATTATAGACCTGTTTTGTTATTCAGTATATTGTATATTCGAGTTGTGCAGAGTTTGTATGAATTAATTCTTAAAGAATATGATCGTGTACATGTACATTTACTTTGCATTGTATAAATAATTTAAATTGCAGCCGTATTCGTACTTTAAATATGCCAACAACAAAAATTATGGGTAAATTTATTTTGCTACAAATTTTTTTTTAATTAGATAATATTTACTTAAAAAATTTCAAACAATGAAATTTAATCAACAAAAAATGATTTTGGATGTGTTTATTTTAATAATATTAATTATATCAATCTTATGAAATATAATAAATATAATATTAAAATATAACAGAAAATGCATTTTAAGTAACCTTAAGTAAGTTAAGTAACCTTAAAGGACAATTGTACAGGGTGTCCAGAAAAGGACTCCCTGTTTTCAAAAATTAATAAAAAAGAAATGGATAGAGATATTAACACAATTCTTGCAGAAAACGAATGAGTCATGTCTGGAATTTGATATGGAACACTTTATTATGTTAGTTATGTTTATTACGTTATTATATGTTATTAAACTTCATTATGTTCAATTTAACCGACAGATAGCGCTGCAATACCATGTGTTGGATTCCACGCAATAACTATTGCTGCTTTCCCTGAACTGAAAGCTACTGAACATTTCTGAACATGTGTCCTTCTTTTCGGTATATACGCATGCCTAGTTCTTTCATACAGCCAACACACGGTATTGCCGCGCCATCTGTCGGTTAAATTGAACGTAATAAAGTGTAATAACATAATAACGTAAGAAACATAACTAACATAGTAAAGTGTTCCATATCAAATTCCAGACATGACTGATTCGTTTTCTGAAAGAATTGTGTTAATATCTCTATCCATTTCTTTTTTATTAATTTTTGAAAACAGGGAGTCCT
The DNA here is from genome assembly GCA_019343175.1 of Oedothorax gibbosus. Classification (NCBI taxonomy): domain Eukaryota; kingdom Metazoa; phylum Arthropoda; class Arachnida; order Araneae; family Linyphiidae; genus Oedothorax; species Oedothorax gibbosus. The sequence goes on from JAFNEN010000005.1 coordinate 1,179,425, forward strand.
TTTCTGGACACCCTGTATATACTAACGTCATACCTAAGACTAAATATATTTCGTTGTAAAAATCTTTTATGCTTTCCAAAATACAACTTATTTTTTAGTTTTATAGGCTAATAAAAATATTTTATTCTGTATCACAGATATTTGTCACTCCTATTATGCGGAGTAACACATTATATAATTGTAAGAGTAACAGTATACCTTAAAAGTATTTTTAATAATTTTTGAATTCTTGCGGATAAAAAAACCTTTGAGATCAAACATTTTAAGTAAAATTACAATAGATAAAGTTTGATGACAGGTGTCTATTTAAAACTTTTCGTTAAATAACTGAAAATTAATCAGATAAATTATGCCTACGGAACTTCTTAGTAAGCAAGATACAACTTTATAAGCAATAGGAGGCCCCAAATAGGCCCTTTTAATTATTTAGATTTTTATTTTTCTTAAAAAAATTCTAGCTGTAAGAGAAATATGGTTTGAATGTTTGCTTAAATGAATATAATTTCATATAATAATTTTTTGAATTCTTGCGGATAAAAAAACTTTTGAAATCAAACATTTTAAGAAAAATTACAATTAATAAATTTTGATGACAGGTGGCTATTTAAAACTTTTCGTTAAATAACTGAAAATTAATCAGATAAATTATGCCTACGGAAATTCTTAGTAAGCAAGAGACAACTTTATAAGCAATATGAGGCCCCAAATAGGCCCTTTTAATTATTTAGATTTTTATTTTCTTAAAAAAATTCTAGCTGTAAGAGAAATATGGTTTGAATGTTTGCTTAAATGAATATAATTTCATATAATAATTTTTGAATTCTTGCGGATAAAAAACTTTTGAAATCAAACATTTTAAGTAAAATTACAATAGATAAAGTTTGATGACAGGTGGCTATTTAAAACTTTTCGTTAAATAACTGAAAATTAATCAGATAAATTATGCCTACGGAACTTCTTAGTAAGCAAGATACAACTTTATAAGCAAATGAGGCCCCAAATAGGCCCTTTTAATTATTTAGATTTTTATTTTTCTTAAAAAAATTCTAGCTGTAAGAGAAATATGGTTTGAATGTTTGCTTAATGAATATAATTTCATATAATAATTTTTGAATTCTTGCGGATAAAAAACTTTTGAAATCAAACATTTTAAGAAAAATTACAATAATAAATTTTGATGACAGGTGGCTATTTAAAACTTTTCGTTAAATAACTGAAAATTAATCAGATAAATTATGCCTACGGAACTTCTTAGTAACAAGAGACAACTTTATAAGCAATATGAGGCCCCAAATAGGCCCTTTTAATTATTTAGATTTTTATTTTTCTTAAAAAAATTCTAGCTGTAAGAGAAATATGGTTTGAATGTTTGCTTGAATGAATATAATTTCATATAATAATTTTTGAATTCTTGCGGATAAAAAACTTTTGAAATCAAACATTTTAAGAAAAATTACAATAGATAAATTTTGATGACAGGTGGCTATTTAAAACTTTTCGTTAAATAACTGAAAATTAATCAGATAAATTATGCCTACGGAACTTCTTAGTAAGCAAGAGACAACTTTATAAGCAATATGAGGCCCCAAATAGGCCCTTTTAATTATTTAGATTTTTATTTTTCTTAAAAAAATTCTAGCTGTAAGAGAAATATGGTTTGAATGTTTGCTTGAATGAATATAATTTCATATTATAACCCTTTAAGACCGGCTATCAGATGGCGCTGATTTAAATTTATGAGACTAAATTTTAGAGTTTTATCGAAAAAATATCTTAAACAGCATCAATGCCAGCAACTCCTTAAAACCAAAGTCATTTTGTATACAAATAACGACTGGTACAAGTCAGCCGCTTCGGTATCAATATTTTTGAAGAACTTGAACATTCTCTTTTACACCCGCACGATCGTGATAGCTCGGTCGGAAAGGGATAATGCAAGTTTTAGTTCTGCCAACGCCGAGTATAATTTTTAACTAGTAATAAAATAAACAGTTTTATTGGTTATGAATTATATATGTGTGACACATTTTTTTCTACTGATACATTCCCACTCGTCTTTACTGGTGAACTAATAAAATTCTTTTGTTTTTACCATTATTTGGGGACAAAAATCCGATTTTGAATTTTTGAACCGTGTTTAAATGACCACAAACCAAAAAACAATGGATAATTGAACCAAAGTTGCTTCCATTAAAAAATTTAAAATTTGTTATGATTGCTGGTAGATAACAAAAAAATAACTTTCTAGTATTTTTATACAGTATACAATTGGTACTATTTAGATAGACTAAACTACACTCTTAAAACAAACGAGCGGTTTTAACTCAGTCTGAGTTAATTTCCACTCCTTTCCGTGCCGAAAATGCACTTCTCCTATAGGAGTGAATTTCACTCTTTTTCGGAGTGGGTAAAAGAAATAAAAGAAAACAATCTGCGTCCTACACTCTTAAAACGAGCGGTTTTAACTCAGTCTGAGTTAATTTCCACTTCTTTCCGGTGCCGAAAATGCACTTCTCCTATAGGAGTGAATTTCACTCTTTTGTTTTAAGAGTGTAGATAGATACTGGATAGACTACTAGCTTTACATAAGCTGAAAATTTTTGAAAGACTATTTCAAGGAACTTTCGCAAAGAAAGCATAACTGCTAGAGTACTTGAAGTGACGCAACGTTTAAAATAAGTTTTAGATACTATAGGGACATTTGTAAGTATCCTATTAATAATGTTCTGCCAATTTTTACACCCGACCTACAAAAAGCCATTATTATTTGGTTACCTAAGATTGAAAACTGATCTTAATTAAATTCGGGGTGCTGAATCTAAATATGGAATCAGTTTTCCTCTACTAGCTCCACTAAAATCTTTTATTTATTCGCACTAGATGTCGCTCTTTTACTACGATGTTTGACATACACCTCAAAATGCATGTGTTTGTTAATACAGGTTTATAATAAGATTTTTTTTTTTAAATTTTGGATATTTGCAGGAGGAAAGACAAAAGGCTCTCATTCCTGAAACACTGTTAGATGATGAGAGTAAACCAACACTGAGCAGCTCCTGATCAAATTTATATTGAAATTAACTACCAAATTTGCGAACCCCAACCCCATATTCAGATGCGTAATATATAAAAAATTTCGTAAATATTCATTTTAGTGATTGAAAGTTAAAATAAAAATTTGATATTTTGAAGCGCCGTTATGTTCCCTGTCCCCTTAAATCAGCTGCTTCATAATTGGTATTTTTAAAAAACTTGAATATTCTAGTTTTTAATAAAAATGTAGTGTTAAGACAAAATGTAAACTGAAGTTGTGAAGTGAATTCTACAAAGGTTCAATTATGTGTATCTCTGATGCGAAGAGGATAAATTGAGATTCTACTTTACTGATTTGTTATTTTACTTGGAAGCTAGATAACATGAAAATTGTAGAAGTGAAAATAATAAACCTCTATCGACACCAATTCCTGGATCCCGCATATAATTTTTATGACAAAATGAATTTTTAGCACAGATTTTTTAAACAAAATATTTCTGAACATTGTTTAATACTTTTTTGGTATAAATTTCGTTTCTACAACTTTAAATAGTACTTTAAGATCTGATCTACACAATTGTGCGGGTATAAAAGAGAATGTCCAAGCTCTTCAAAAATACTGATACCGACGCAGATGACGTGTATCACTCGTTTATTTGTGTAAAAAAGAACGTAGTTCTTAAGGAGTTGTTGGCATTGATGCTGTTTAGGGCAATTTTTTCGATAAAACTCTTAACATTTATTCTCATAACCTTAAACAGCGCCATATGAAGGGGTCGTAAAGGGTTATGATGGTCGATTCACAAAATTTTGAATGTAAGAAAATACTTAAATGACCCTTGGTTATCTACCAGAAATCAATAATAAATTTCAATTTAAAATTGATGTGAATTTCGTGCACTTTTGTATATAGGTTTTGACGTTTCTTTACATCACTGGGACTAAATTTCAAAAGCTGAAATTTGGTCAAGATTTATAAAATAAGTGTAGGGATATATGGGATGATCTAGTTTCTGTAAAATATTACTAGCTTCTATCGAATATGACTTAAATACAATTCAATACTTTAAGCATTGACTATACTTTTATATCTTGATTTATTTACGTTTTTAAAATGTATATTTTGCTACTGTTACTTTCATTTAATTAAAAAAAAATTTTATAGTTAATAGAAACATTAAATATATTGATAAAACATTTACTACATGCATTTTTTATGATAAGTTATCAGTAAAAAATTAATAGAATATTGTTTAGAAAATCCAAATATATTACTTTTCAACAAAAACGTTTATTTATTACTAATCTTTCATTAGTTCACTTCCATAATTCTAACTATATACAGGGTGTTCAGAAAAGGACTCCCTGTTTTCAAAAATTAATAAAAAAGAAATGGATAGAGATATTAACACAATTTTTTCAGAAAACGAATGAGTCATGTCTGGAATTCGATATGGAACACTTTATTATGTTAGTTATGTTTATTATGTTATTACACTTTATTATGTTCAATTTAACCGACAGATGGCGCGGCAATACCGTGTGTTGGCTGTATGAAAGAACTAGGCATGCGTATATACCGAAAAGAAGGACACGTGGTCAGAAATGTTCAGTAGCTTTCAGTTCAGGGAAAGCAGCAATAGTTATTGCGTTGAATCCAACACATGGTATTGCAGCGCTATCTTTCGGTTAAATTGAACATAATAAAGTTTAATAACATATAATAACTTAATAAACATAACTAACATAATAAAGTATTCCATATCAAATTCCAGACATGACTCATTCGTTTTCTGCAAGAATTGTGTTAATATCTCTATTCATTTCTTTTTTATTAATTTTTGAAAACAGGGAGTCCTTTTCTGGACATCCTGTATTTGATTTTTCATAAAAAAAACTGCAATCATAAGAAAAATTAATTTATTGTTTTTTAACAACAATACAAAGCAAAATCTACAAAAATTCTGTCATTTGTGCATTTTCTGCAAGGACCGAAGCGACACAATAAATAAAACAGCAAAATTCCTGGATATAAGATTAACAATATTAGAAAATAAACTTTTATCCTGATATATTCGGACTATCCATTCTTAATCTGGGGATCGGAACAAATCTCGAATCCTCGACAACAATCTTTCTTATCCTGTTTTTATTACCGGATACGATCCCGGATTCTAGGATTACGAAGCTTAGAAAATGAAAAGTCTGTGGAATTTTTCTACAATTTATATCCCGTTGTTCCTTTTTTATAGTTTTTTTTAAAGAATCACTGTTATCTGATAAATTAAATTTTAAGCTTTTCACTCCCGAAACATAAACAATAGCTTTTTTATATAAATAAATTTTTCTATTAATTATATATGTAAAAGTATGTAATTTTGAAAAATAATTATTTTTAACGTTTGTTGTGGGGGACGACGATTTAGTAGAATTTCTGGTTTTGAGAGTTAAAAACATTTTTTTTTGTGTTATGATTAAAAAAAATAAGCTCTGTCAGTTTTATTGTTCATTCTAACATTGTTTCACAGTATCAACGCATTTACCGCTGAAAAAACAAACAGTGGTAGGCTTTTGCAAGACCTTCGATCAGACCTTCGATCAGAGAATTATGTCTAAAATTTAAAAAATTAAAAAAAAAATTCCATTTTGATCAAATATTCCACTGTTGCCAGTTAACAATCACATAAGAGAAACTTTTTTTATTCAAAATAAAAATGTAACCGAAAATTTATTTTTGTGATATGAATCCTCAGAAAAGATATAGAGTTGCTTGAAAAAGTTAAACACAGGGCTACAAAAATTATTAAGGGTCTATCTGGTATTGATTATGATAACAGATTAAGATCTTTAAACATGTATTCCCTGGAAAACAGGAGAGCTAGGGGGGGATTTAATACAGTTATTCAAGTTCACAAAACCGGGAGACATGGAGGGCTTAAGTTTGACCTTAAATAGCCGGACCAGAGGACATGATCAGAAATTGAATAAATCGAGCTTTAGAAGGGAGGTAAGAAAACATGATTTTTACAATAGAGTTGTCAATGAGTGGAATGCTTTACCAGATTATGTTGTGCATTCGAAGAGAGTAGAAGATTTTAAGAAGAAACTTGACGGTCATTGGAAACTGGTAATGTCTTAGATTTTCTTCGGACCAACCTTGCTGGGCCCCTGGCCTGTTGTTGGTCGACAATTTTTGTATTTGTATTTGTATTTGAATCAGTTTGAAATGGCGTCATAATTCGACGGGATGCATTATTTGTTTAGAAGCGGCACTAGATGTTTAAATTTTTACTTTCAATTACCCAATATGAAATATAAGGAAATGAAAGTATTGCGTCGAAAATCCGAAATGGAGATTTTGTATTCTATACACGTTTCGGAGGGTGCTGATTTTAAAAAAAGTGGTTGTGGGATATTCGTCCCCCTGTCTATGAGTCTGTCTGAAACCACTCTAAAGCTCGAACGAAAAGAGCTACGGACTTCACATTACATACACGAGTTCATAGAACCTTTCGGATGCCAGAATAAGGTTTTAGAAAGAATCGCATATGCGGAAAGGGTAGCTGCTACATAACTTTTTTGGTCTTAAAAATTTTCTAAAAACGAAAAGATATACAGACTTGAAATTTGGTGCACGAGTTCCCAGTACCTGTCGGACGTCATAATGAGGTTGTTCAGAAAATTGCGAATAAGCAAATGGATAGCCATATAGCTTTGTAGGTTTTAAAGTTATTGAAAATACCTTTTAAGAGGGTATATATTTACCTTAAAATTTACTGATGGGGCGTAGTGAGCCTAGTGGTCAGCGTCTCGGTCTCGGGATCGGAAGGTCCTGCGATCGAGTCCCGGTACCACTGAAGACCTACCGAGTATATGCGGAGTACGTGCTCGTTAAATCTGTTGGGTCCGAAAGTCCTCTAAGTTCCCATACCAAATCAATACCTCTGGGGGTGACAAGCCAATTCTGGGGATCCTCTAGTTGGCCTCTGTCTCTAAAAATTAGATGGATCCACTTATGTGTGTGTGTTGTCTGTTGTGTCTGTCTTACTTGACGAAGGTTTATAAGCGGGTCGCTGACCAAGCACACAAACCTGAATATATATGTCTACCAACCAACCAATTTACTGATTTATTGAGTGGTATTTGAAAGTTGTGTGGTGTTTTTTTTTTTATTTTAAAAAGCGAACATAATTTTTAATTTACATATTTAGCGTTTATTGATGTATAAAGATGTCTTATTACATATTTTTCTTCTGATAAGCTTATATCGATGTTTTTTTTCTTTGAAATTTGTTATTGGTATTTAAAAATAACTTCGTGTAGCTCTGTTTAGTTTATGATAAAATTCATCTCAAAAGTTTAGTCACAACAAGTTATCATTGCAGTTGGTAGTTTCTTGAGAAAAAATACGGATTCTCGAAAATCATTTTTTTTTTCGTGAAAATGTAACTGATATCATCCCGTGCCTTAACATCATTGTCTCTTATTTTTTTGACCATACATTTTAAGAGAAAATTTGGGGTTTAAAATTTGTTGTATGTAAACCTTTGAGACAGCCTATGGATTTATTAAATATTGTTGCATGTAAATATGAAATGTTTTGCTTCTATTTAAGAGTCAGGAATATTACATATTTATTCAAAATACAAATAAATTTAGCAAATACTGATAAAGTGAAGAAAAAAACTGAAAAGCGTTATTTGCTTTTCTTTCTAATTTCATCAAGCAAAGAAAAAACTCATTAAAATAACAGAGCATCTCATTAAATGGTTTGTCATTTTTTATAAAGCATTTTATAGAGTAGAATTTTATAAAACAACAGTCTATCTATATTATGTATAAATCAATTGCTACTTCATGTTGTTCTTTTATTACTGTGTTTGATACATACAGGGTGTCCAGAAAAGGACTCCCTGTTTTCAAAAATTAATAAAAAAGAAATGGATAGAGATATTAACACAATTCTTTCATAAAACGAATCAGTCATGTCTGGAATTTGATATGGAACACTTTATTATGTTAGTTATGTTTATTACGTTATTATGTTATTACACTTTTTACGTTCAATTTAACCGACAGATGGCGCGGCAATACCGTGTGTTGGCTGTATGAAAGAACTAGGCATGCGTATATACCGAAAAGAAGGACACATGTTCAGAAATGTTCAGTAGCTTTCAGTTCAGGGAAAGCAGCAATAGTTATTGCGTGGAATCCAACACATGGTATTGCAGCGCTATCTGTCGGTTAAATTGAACATAATGAAGTTTAATAACATATAATAACGTAATAAACATAACTAACATAATAAAGTGTTCCATATCAAATTCCAGACATGACTCATTCGTTTTCTGCAAGAATTGTGTTAATATCTCTATCCATTTCTTTTTTATTAAGTTTTGAAAACAGGGAGTCGTTTTCTGGACACCCTGTACATATAAATGCGTTTGTTAAAATAACGGTTTACTATCAGTTGTAATTTATGCTATTTTGTTTTAAATTTTAGATATTAGTTTTGGAAAAGAACATTAAGAAAAGTCTTGTATTCCTGAATTACTGTTAGATGAAAAGGACCAACTCTAAGCAGCTTATATTACTAAAATGTACTATCAAAATATTTTACATATTTAACTTTTAAAAATGTGCAGTTTTCTCAATCGAATGTTATTAATAACGAGTAGTTGTTTATTTCTACTGATTATTAAAATAGTTGATAGCTAGATTAAATTATTATTGTTTAAGGATACTATTCTGTCATAATAGTTTCTTAAACTTGAAAATCTTAGAAAACTGAATAAGTTATTTGTCTAACTTTTGCCAGTCTTTAAAAAATATTTTGTAATTAACTGAATTTCTGAACACTTTGAATCATTTAAACATTTTGAGTGAAACTGGGCTCTTCAAACTTTGTATACGAGAAAGGATATAAATGGAATTTTTACTTATTCAGCTAAAGGATTTAAACACTATTTGTTTCAACACAATTTTTATAATGAGTCTTTTTTAATAAACTTTATTAGATAACTTTATTATAAAAATATTTCTGTGTTATTCTTATAGTTTATGTTTCATAAAACACGTATTCTCATAACAGTACACTTTTGAATTGAAATGAATATTTAAAACTTAATGTAAAAATGAAAGTTGAATTAATAATTAAAAATTTATAATAAAATTTTCAGTTTTGCGATGAAAATAAATGGTGCAAGAAAAAGTTTTCATTTTATTTGGTTTTAGAATAATGGTTAATGCTCGTTAGCAAGTTCCAGCACTATGTTTTAAAATATTTGTTATCTTATTTTTTTTCTTGTTGCGTGCGTAAAATAAGGTAAGAATATTTGGTAAAGTTGTAAAAGTAAGAACTACTCTACAAAATCTTATCTGTTTGTAATTTTTTCTATGATTCACTCCCTTTTTTGCAAATTTTAGTTTTTTTTATGATGCTACTCCCGAAAGTACAATTATTAATTAAAAAAGTTATAATAAAATTTTCAGTTTTGCGATGAAAACATATGTGGTGCAAGAAAAAGTTTTCATTTTATTTGGTTCTAGAATGATGGTTAATGCTCGTTAGCAAGTTCCAGCACTATGTTTTAAAATATTTGTTATCTTATTTTTTTCTTTTATATACCATTGATCCAATTTGGCTATTAGTTATGTATTTTCGAATAGTTTGTTTAAAAAGCATACTTATAGATTTAGTTTTACAGTAGTAACTAGAAATCCACGTAAATCATTCAATATAACAATTTATAGTAAGAAAAATATAATGGTTAAATCAAATTAAGTATAATTTTTTTAATTTTGAATTCGAAGAAGATTTTAGACAAATTTGAAACCAAAATAAAGTAATTTTCTTGTTTATAACGATTTTTAGATGTTATCAAACTTTAAATATAGAATATTTATCATATAAAATATAAAAAAACATCAGTTTAGAACAATATATCTCTCTTACCGAAAATATAATTTAAATTATAAACAACTAGACTCTTTTTAATTGCTTTTTTAATTTATTTTATCGTAAGAGAATTTTATGATTGTTCATATAATCATAACACCATTGAAATTGTAATTGAATCTATTTTTTATTGGATTAGTAGTATCGAGGAAATTTCAAATACCGTTTGTAAGTAATGTTTAAAAATAATTGCTATGAATTGTTATCTATAAAATAAAATCTTACTATGAATTGAAAGAACACATTCTGTATTATGAGGAATTGAAAGAACACATTGTGTATTATGAATGATTAAAATATAAACTTTTAAGTTAAAAATTTTCCGCGCTTCATCAAAAGCTATCTTTCTCATCGGCTTACGAGCCAAACACGTGAGACTAGAACTCTTATGCTCGTTAGCTCATAGTGTATTATGAATGTGTGTGTGTGCTTAAAGTAAAAATACAAAATTTTAAGTTAAAAATTTTCCGCGTTCCGTCAAAAGCTATCAATCACACCCACCGGCCCACGATAGCCAAACACGTGAGACTCAAACTCATCCACGGTAACTCTAAAAAACCATCTAAAATAACTCACCTTGGAAAGCAGCTTCGAAATTTTTTCCAGATACAATAGGCTGATGGACCACCAACACAAGAGATGATATTACAAGCAGAAAGTCCAGAACTGTAAGCTCCCTGAATACCAGGGCTGCCATGGTGCAGAAATCATGTACCGAAATTGCCGGAATACGAGTACTCTGGCCCCGCCTGAACTCTCACAGAAAGAGATCCCCCTTGAAGTGAGTTTAACAGCAAAGCACCGAAGTTATCTTCTCATATTTAGAGAGATAAAAAGATGAGTCGAGAGATGGTGACAGAAGTTCCCGATGTGGAGGAAATGAGATGTCCGTAGGAGGGGAGTAGTGACGATTTGAATGAGGTAGGGCCGCTGAGGAACAGGCTGTGGTAGGTTTGCCGGATTCTCGTTCGGAATTATGGTCGCCAATACCTATCGCCAAATATGTTGGCGATGGTTGAGGGACAAATAGAAATGAATAGTAGATAGTAATAGATTATCTATAATAATAAAAATGAAACGTTATGTATGTTTGTTTCTTTGTACCTCATAGACTCTTAACTAGACTCCCGTTCCGTTTGCTTTGTAACTTGGCACATATATGTAGTTAATACTTAAGATTTTTGAACTTTTGAAATTTAGTGTTCCATTTTAGACGAAAATTTTAATTCATTCTCAGAGTACGCCACTTTTATTCAAAGCCGATTGATTTTAGCCTCCACACTCTGTTTCTGACACAAAAAAAGTGGAAGGTATTATAATCGCTCAGTCCATCTGTCTGTCAGATCCCGTCCGTCATCCATTTTAACGAACGACAAGACTCACAGACAAGTAGGATACGTTATATCGAAGCAAAAAATCAGGCAATTCTATAACTCAAATTTCATTAAAAAAATAAATTAGAAGTATATTTAAAATTTTAAAAACCATAAAAAAAATAATCTCCATTTAAATATACAAGGGAATCCATTTTTATTCAATATTTCCACGGTTGCCACTCAACGATCTAGAAACTTTGTTTATTCAAAATAAAAATAAACTTGAAGGAATATTTGCTTTTCTGCTATAAATTAGTTTGGAATAAAGTCATATGTAGTATATATCACAATCGACTTTTTTTTTTATTTCAATATGTGTATTAAGAAAGATGCAGAGAGAGTTCTAAATTTTCTTGCATAAAAAATCTGTAAAGATTCGCTACTATTTTAATGCATCCATTTTACTAATTATTTATTCTTTGAAGTGCAAATTAATTTAGCGAATGGTAAAGAATATTAAATGAATTCGCCAAAGACAGTTAACGAAAAGGAGCAATTATTGCGACTAAAAGTTGTTTATTAAAAAAAGCGACAGAGAACATTCATTTTTTTGCGAAAAAAATCGTATTATTTTTAATTTTCGAAAAATTCGGGATAATGCCATGCCTGAATTTCTACTTCAATATGATGCTGCCCACTTTTGTTTAAGAGACTTGCGGTTCGTTCTGTGAAAGTGGATGAAAGACTGATGGAGGGGACAGACGTAAATAGATTGATAAAAGCTTCTATTTTTTTTTACTTTATAAATGTAGTGTGGAAAGTAAAAATGAATCCGTGGGTTTAATGTTGTGTGTTTGGTGGTATTGTAAAATTGCAACTAATTTTTAATTTGCCACTGAGCTTCTTTTTTATAGCACTTGCGGTTAATTATGGTGGTTAATTATTCGAAGGTTAACACGCTAGAGCTGTTCATTTGACCTTTTGCGGCAATCCCTATTTTCTCGCCAAATATGTGGCCAAGATCTCCAAATTGTTGTAAAAAACGCACCAGACTAGGGAAAGGTGTTTCAAGCTGGTTCGTTATTTTTTAGTAACCGCGATATAAATCTGTATAATGGGCTATTTGTGGTGGTCTTTATTTACTCGACAAATACTTTGCCAGGTTAGCTAAATTATAAACAAAAAGCGTTTTTTTATTCTTTCATTGTATTTTTTTTATGCTGGTAAGTTAATCGAAATTCAGCTGTGCAATGGGCCGTTTGTGACGATCATCCTTTCTTGCCAAGTATGTCGCCAATCCCTCAAAGAAGAGCAAAATGTATACTTTCTACATAATTTCGATTTTGACTTGAACTTTTGGCTCGTTCAATTTTCTCACCAAATATGTCGCCAAGTTCTCAAAATTCACTAAATGAATGAAAAGCGTCTTTTTGCGTGTAATATACTGATTCGGTACTGTTCGGAAGTCGCTTTAAAGATGTATAACAGGCCTTTTGAGGCTATCCTCTACTCTTCAAGAGCTTAGTAGAGAACGTCCTAGGTGACAAAAAGGTGAAAACAAGAAAATAAGCTTTAAAGTTTTTCGTTTGCTCTTATCTGCGTTAAAAAAAGGCAAATACTGTTTCGGTACTGTTCGGAAGTCATTACGCTTTAAAGATGTATAACAGGCCTTTTGACAAGTTTTTCGTTTGCTCTTATATGCGTTAAAAAACAGCAAAAAATCTACTTAACTTAAAGTTTATAAAAAGGGTGAACCTTGTAATTTTTTAAGAAAGGAATAACATGTTCATTGATACCAAACTCTCACTAAAAAAATTCACTTAGCACGTTCTTCCACTAACCTCTTCTATTGTGTTTGGTGATGAAATTTCGTTTTTTAGCTTCAATATTGATAATTTAACTTGTTTACAAATCTATAATTTTTTTTACCAAATATGTTCGTAAGTTAACCGTAGTCACCAAATGAATAAAACGCTTTTTTTTCTAAGTTCAGGCTCACCAAATTTGCCAAATAAGCAAAATATGTTTTTCAAGCTGGTTGGTTGTTTGGAAGCCATCACGCTATGTATAATGGATTTTTTGTGGCGATCTCATATTTCCCCCCAAATATATCGCTAAACTCTCTAAAATGTACTCCACGTATGCGGGTTGGGGTGTTTGCTTTATAATTGAGACTTTAACTTGAACTATAGACAATTTCCTTTCTTGACCAAGTTGACAAATAAATAAAATTTGTTTTAATGATTTTTATGCTGTTTGGTAGTTTGTAAGTAATCGTGCTATAGAGTTGAATAACGGGCCGTTTAAAAATGTTATTTTTTTTGCCAAATATGTTGCCAAGCGTACCAAATTTTCAAAAAAACTCGAAAACTGTTTTTTAATGATTTATATGCTGGTTGTTATATGAACAGATTGTGACGATCTACCTTTGCCCCCAAGTAATTCGCCAAGCCCTCTAAATTATAGATAAAAACGCGAACAAATATCAAAATTTGGGATTTTTGTTTGATAATTGACTTGAACTTTCCACGCGATCTCTATTTTCTCATTAAAGTTGCAAAATAAATGAAATCTGCATTTAAAAAATAACTCTTTTATATTACATTTGGGTAGTTTAGAGGTCATCTGTATCCCTCATATCTGTATAATAGGTAACACTATCAATTTTCTCTTTAAAAATGTATACAAGCTCACCTATTAATAGCCAAAAATCCGTTAAATGTGGGAGTTTTACAGTTTTGTCATATTTTTTATAGTCAACTTTGAAATTCATAATTATCTTTCAATTTATAAGTTATCTTTGAATTTTCTATTGAAGATAATATTCTAGATTAAATTTTATAATTAGCTGTTGAATTGAACATTTCTCTTTCAATTTTGTAATTATACATAGAATTTCACATAGTTTTCTTATAATTCGCTGACTTTTATAACTCTCTAATTAATTCCATGATACTTTATTGGATTTCATAGTTTCCTTGATTTTCATAATTCTCTATTGAATTTTATAATTCTCTAGTCATTATCATAGTTATCTTTGACATTCTTTGGATCAATTCTTTAACGAATTTCATAATTCTTTATTAATAAATACTAAAAAAAATAAAAAGTAAAATTACTTTTAACATTAAAACGGATTTACAATTTTTCTTTTGTTTTTCTTTAAACAACTGAGTTTTCACGTTAATTCGTATACAGCTCAAATGTAAAAAGAATAAACTGTTCTTAACAGTTTGGTAACCAATATATATATATATATATATATATATATATATATTATATATAATATATATATATATATATATATATATATATATATATATATATAATATATATATATATATATATATATATATATATATATATATATATATATATATATATATATATATTATATATATATATATATATATATATATATATATATATATATATATATATATATATATATATATATATATATATATATATATATATATATATATATATATATATATATATATACCTTACTTAACACTTACCTTATTTAACACTTTGGCGCCAGATTGGCGCTTATCAGCCAATTCTGGCCACTGCCAAGGGAGGTTCGATTGCGTATGCGAAGGGGTGGGAAAGAGAGTAGGGATTGTATTGGTGTGTCACCGTTGAAAGTTTTCCCTATTTTTTCCCTTTGTGATCTGATATACGAATTTGCTGGGGAGAAGGTGTTTTTTGAAATATTTTGTTGCGGTTTTTTTTTGCCGTCTGCTTTTGTGAAAAGTGTGACTCATGATGAGTTTTCAGGATGAGTAAAAGGACGGGATAATGACGGATAGGGGATAATGGGGTTAGAAGGGGTGGGTGTTATAAGAGAATGAGGTGGGGTAAGAGTGATCAGGATCGTCCTGAAGGGTGTGCGAAAAGTGATTTCGCGCATGGCCTCGCACTTTGTGAGGGGGACACGAATTAACTCAAAATATAAAATACGAATAAATTAGTCTTTGAATTTGAAACAGTTTAGGATCAGGATTGTTTCAAAATTTTATTGTAAGTATAAACAATGAATGGAAAAGTGAGCTATTTTTGTTCTAAGTATTTTTTCCCTAACGCTCTAATGCATGATTTTTATTTTTACTCCAAAAAAATATATATTTTGATCTTTGATGGTCATACATTCCGGAGAAAATATTAAAAAAAAAAAAAAACTGTTTGACCTGGGACTTAATAATATAAATTTTTAAAACATTGTCATCGATGGATTAAATTTCGGGAAATTGTATCCGTTTTATCGTATACAACATAAAATATTTTTTTCCTTAAATAGTTCATTTTTTCATTCTAAAACAGCAATATAACTTCCGATAGATAACATATTGCTAAAGTTGCCGAACATCAACAATATTTTAAAGTCATTTAAAATTGTTTAAAGTTTATGTTGCCAAATAACAATAGTATGCACTAGAGGGCTAGGTCAAGTGAGTAGGTCAGTTCTCGTTCCGAAATTAAGGCCCCCTAGGTTAAGTTTCCATAAGACTTAGTATCTGCTAAGAGGTAGGTTGGTACATGTATTTTCCGGTTTGTGTGCTTGATCGATCAGAGACCCGCTTAAAAACCTTCATCAAGTAAGACAGACAGAGACAGAATTTTTACTGACACAAAGAGAAAGAAGGCGAAGGCGGAAATCGAACCCGCGCCCGGTACAGCGCGCAGACTGTTAGCGTAATAGGCTGCAATCAAGGCATCACATTCATATGAAATTACATCCAAATACCCCAAATTTTAAACAAAATGTGAACTTTCATTACATAGCATGTTAATTACTGCTAAATATATCAATACAACAACAGTTGCAAACAAATTCTGATTGAATGGACCAAGCCAATTTGAAATACTATAATTACTTATTCTATAAGTCAGTCTTAAAAACAGCTTTTTAGAACACACCGTTACCAGAATAAACCAAACATCAAGTTGAAAACAAACTTTAAAATTAGTTAGTTAGGTCAGCCATTGTAATACAGCAACGGATTGTCATATTTCATATAGCCGGGGCATACATTTTAGTCTTCTGCAAAAAAAAAAAAAAAAGTTGCGTGCTGTTTTGTAAATATTAAAATTATATTAATTCCATTTTCACTTGAAAATCATTTTTCGGTGGTATAAATTTTTTCTTTCTTAAAAACAGTATAAAATTAACAATAAAGACATTTGAATTTCAACTAGAGTTTTTAGACTCTCGACTAAATCGACACATTTTAGGATTTAAAAATTGTAGACACGCGCGCACATAATGTTGCATGAATATGCGGAACTTAAAATATTCTATTTTTAGTTTAGTTTGAATTATCGTCGCACTAGGGCTACACGAGAGCTATTGGCGACGGGTGTCATAATTTAGAACCACAGTCAAGTGACGAGCCGACTCCTGAATAGGCACCCGATGCAACCGTTAATAGTGATATCGTACGCAGCGTTGGGACTTTGGATCATATTTAACATGCACTCCCTCTACACGGGGTATTATTCGTCGGACATTTTTGACTGCACGGGCCGCTTATAGGTCGGCAGTTTTTTGGCGATGCCCGGACCCGAACCTGGGACCTTCCGCATGCAAGGCGAACGCCTTAACCGTCAGGGCTCCCCAGCCCCTTAAAAGATTTAGAGTCTGTCAAAAAAGGCAGCAGGGGCAATAAAGAAAAATAAACGTCCACGCAATTAGGTTTTAGGTTAATGTGACCAGCCGTCCCGTTTTTAGCGACCAGTCCCGCTTGTTGTTTCACTGTCCCGCGGACTTGCTGTCCCGCCAAAATGTCCCGCTATTCTCTTACAGTCGTTCAAAATACCGAAAACGGGGAAAATATAAATAAAATATAGATTTTACAAATCATTTGTGAACTCCTTGTGTGTACTCTTTGTTAAAAAAAAACCATTAAAACTATTGTTTGTCTTTTAATTCTACATTTGTTTACTCAGGATAATGGTAACTACCCACTGGTCATTGGCTTATATAATAATAGTCTTGTCTTATCAAGTATGCCATTGTTTAAAATTTGGGGGAGCTGAAGGGGTATGAGATGAAAATTTGTCGGAAAAGTAGGGCGGGGAGGGGTTAGAGATTGAATGTCCTGAGTTTTCGTTTTGAAAATCTGGTCACATTATTTTAGATTCAGCTGTCCTGCTTTTATCATTTAATCTTTTATCATTATATTTTATCATTTATTCATTTCTTAAAACACGAAATCCCTAATAATTTTACAAAAAGTACGCCATTCTAATTCTTTCATATAGAGGAAAATAAGATCTCCATCACATCCTGAATTATGTTTATGATTCTTCAGCCATTTTGATTTGATTTTACAGGGTTTTTTTAAGTGCTTTCTTTACATTTGCTTGTGACTAGGAGTAAAAAATTTGGTATGTTTTTATAATAATGCTAAACTTTTAGATTTATTATTCCCATTCATGAATATCGCATTCCTTAGCACATTCATATTTCTTTGTTCAATCTTTACGAGAACTTAAAAAATAATTTTCAGAAAATAATACAGAAAATACACTTTCGCAAATACCAAAACAGATGTAATTCCAGATTGGCCAAAAAGAAAAACAATGCTGATGGAACTGTTGCCACTCAAGACGTGAAAAATGCTCATTATTGAATTTTCGATAGAATAGTTTATTTAATTTTGACGTTTAAAAGTTTAATATCGCACTAAATGCAGTGTTTTTATTTGTTTTTATTTGTTTAGAAAGAGGCACAAGGCGTTTTATTTTTTAAAAAAAGCAGACGTAATTTTGCCTTTACATTTAAACATTTTATTGAAGAATAAGGACGTCTTAATGCTAAGTATTCCTTTTGGCGATTTTTTTTTCTCAAAATGGCTTTTTATAGATAGTTTCAATGTTGTATATTGATATGAAATATTTGTCTTTTTATTTAAGTGTGAGCAATATTACATATTTATTCTTCAAAACAAAATTACCAAACGAAATTAAAAAAAGAAATAAAACAGTTTAAAAGTTCTGAATGGTAAATAGTTTTTAAATGCTTTAATTTTGTGTAAAAGCAGTCCTAAGTGACAGTTTATTTTACAAACTTACTTGTTTACATCTTGTTATACATATCATAATTATTTGTATACTTGTATTATGTAAATGCATTGTTTTTATTAATAATAAAATCAATTAGTGAACTTACTTTTTCTTGGTAGTAGTTTCTCTGAGTAACTTAAACAAAATATTTTAACAAGAAATTTTTTATAATTTACTGTGGTGAGTTAATTAATAGTAATACCGAATGGATATTAAACTTGAAACAAACAATTGACTTAGATTAGCAAATAAAAGAATCAAAAAATTATTTTTATTTCTATAAAGGCAGAAATCCTATACATAAACATGATTTGATAAACTTTGTCTAATGCTAGCAACGCAAAGGGGCACTTTCCAGCAGAAATATGCCTGCACAAGCACTAAACCATCACTTCCAGCAGTTAATCAACTGCTGGGCCAGCAGTTCACTGATTACTGGGGTGCTATTGAAATGAAACTTCCCGCCCACTATACATTTTAACGTTTTTACAGTACAACGAAAAAATTACAAATAAAAAAAAAACTCTAAAATTAAACCCAAGAGACAGTAACCACCAAAAATGAAAAGAGAAACTACCCAAAGGAAACAGGGAAAAAAAAGAAAAAAACTTCTATTGTACTCAGCATTTACGAATTTCCCAATACACCACAAACAAGAAAAAAATAACGAATCAGAAGATTCGTTCTTTTGAACGAATCTTTTAAAAGAACGGGTCCGACCCATCTCTAGAATGAAAATGATATAGTGCGAGGATGAAGCTGAACGGTCAGCCATGGTAATTAAGCAACGGATCTCATTGGAATTGTGGTATTAATATAATATATAACGAGAATAATTATAATATATAATTAAGCAACGAGGTGGGAGTTCCCACTAGGGTTTAGTAAAATTAACATTTTTTTTTATTAAATTGATTTCATATGTCAAAATGGGCTTTTATTTGAACATGCAACTTTGCAAAAATGTAAAAATAATGATTTTTTTTTAAATCTCAGTTTGCAGCGTTTTTTCTTACAGTATTACTTTACATTAAGGCTGTAGGTTGATTAACGTGCAATCTCATCTTACAAAATTATTTAATACAAGAAAATACCTGAATTTTTGTAGTTCTTAAATATTTGAAAGTCGCAAATAGTTATCTAGAAATTGTGAATTATCATTACCACCTAATTGCACTGCCACCTATCGGTAACAATGTGTTGCAAATGTAAAAGTATTGCTTTGATGAATGCAGATAAAGACTTGAAGAATCTGTGTAGTAGAGGCTTGCTGTATTACTTTATGAAAATCCGACTTCTCCGACCCGATTGTCCATAATAGTTAAGAAACATTAAAAAAAATATTCCAATCAGACGACAGAGAAATGAGGAGCTTCCAGAAATTATATATCCAGAAACTATAAAATAATTTTGCAGTAATCTTATTGTGGACATTTGACATATTTCCAGTATACTAGGAAGTACAAACTTTAAATCGATTTTTTGTCAGCTGAGGGGTGGACCTCGTTTAAAGTGACGATGACAACAGTTCTCATGGGTGATGTTAACCCTTTAAGACCGGCCATCATATGGCGCTGATTTAAGTTTATGAGACTAAAATTTCATGTTTTATCGAAAAAATGTCTTAAACAGCAACAATGCCAGCAACTCCTTAAAAACAAAGTCATTTTTTATACAAATAAGAGAATGGTACAAGTCAGCTGCTTCGGTATTGATATTTTTGAAAAGCTTTAACATTCTCTTTTATACCCTCACGATCGTGATAGCTCGGTCTTAAAGGGTTAATTCAACCCAACCCAAAACAAATTTAACTTTTTTCTTATTTTCAGTATGATACCTAAAACATGCTACCCTAAAATGCCACGATACCCTAAACTTGCCACGAAAGTACCGTTTTAAGTCGCCACTGTTTATTAAAATGTAATGTTGTATATTTTTATGTATTAAATACTTTTCGGTATCAAAATTGAAATTGCATTAATTTCTAATTCTTAATTGAATTATAGCTTCCCTTAATATGCTACGAAAATGATATGATTGCATAAACTTTGTTTTTGGGATTAAAAATGTTGGCCGCTCTATAGCAGACTCAATAACCGAAACTTATAACACACCCTACTATACGTTTACGCAGAACATAAGGTCATATCTATAGAGCGGGAATATGGACATTCGTTGTCGTTAAAAAATTATAGTCTTTATGATTTTATTTATTAAAATCTATCAAATTATTCATTCAAGTATCAGTAACATTAGGTTTTTGATAAAATTATTTTGTTACTAAAATTTATTATAACAGCTAATAAAATAAAATTAGCTAAATTTGCGAAAGAGGATACCCTTCATTTCTAATTTGAGAAAAAACAGTTAAATTATTCATATAAGTCTCACACATTTGATATTATATATTTCATTGAGACAATCACAGAGACAAATCATAATCTTAAAAAAGGGATGATAGCAAATTTTTGAAGCACACTGCAACAAAGCTATTGCTCAAAATAAATATTCATTCAATTTTTTCGTATTTACTTAAAATGATTTTCTTTTTATTTGACACTGTTCGAGGACAAAAATAAATGCATTAAAACATAATTTTATTCATTACTTCCTTATTCTTAATCATAGTTGTCCTCCCTTAAATGGTGTTAATTGCAAGCGGCAAAAATTGTGATCAAAAACCATATTCAGGTTTTGTAATTTTTACTAATTATTTTCTTTTAATCTATATGAAAACAAAATGTTTGATTGTCGGGTTTCTGGCTTATGTCCGGAAACCAATATGAAGTGTCTTCCACCCGTGTCGACTCATATGTATGGGCTACGAGCCATAACTCTAATCAAAAAAGAAATACAGTTTATAAACGCAAGGCTTTTTCGAAACGAAAAGCCTTTCCAGAAACATAGATTATGATTATGATAATGATGTGATATTTTCCTGAATTTCAAATTTAAAAAAAAAAGTATTTACTGGTTCTTTGAACATTTGTTCAAGTATAACAAAAAAAATAATTAATAGTGTAAAAATAACTGATAATTTGAAAAATTAATAAAAAGTCAATGCTCCAAAATTATTGCATTTATCAGGAATACGATCCGAATGTCTTCCGAATTTTTTTACCACACTGAAATATTTAAAAAATATACCGCTAGATGGCACCTTTTTCACTAGGTATTTTTGTTTGGTTTGATTAGATCGCCGTCATGTGAGAAATAAGTGAACAGGCGTTAGCACCCCTCAGGTCTGGTTGAGTTAGAAAACGTGCGATCGTGGGGTAGTGACAGCATGCTGCCTCGTTCTATTCTGTATTGCTAGACCAATTTGCACAATTTTCATTAACCATGGTCCAAAATTAGAAAGGTTTTCAAACTCAACAACACCTGAAGCGTATTCACAACTGCTCACTTAATCTCTCAAATGGCGGTAATCCAATAAAACCATACTTCGTCAAAGAAAAGTGCCATCTATTGGGAAATTTTCATATTTACCACTAGATTCCTGATAGTTTTTTCTTCCAGACGTCATTAAATATCGGCACTTTAATAATGTCCGCCCAGTACAAATGGAATAGAGCTTAGAATGATAAATTAATTTTTGTATTTGCCGAACTATGACTTTTTACAACATTAGTCACTCCATATATTAGATAGTTCTAGCATGAGAGTAAACTTTTCATTATACAAAAAAAATATAAAAACTTTATAATCAATTGTTTCTTAAAAGTTGAACTGATACTGATATGAGATCCGTCAGACCTTTCGTTATGGTCTAGATTCGCGCATTCCGATGTTAAAAAAACAAAATTGACCGATTGACCGCGGGTCTCCAAACCAAAAGGCCTCTGTGCTAATCTAAATGGGGAAAAAAATCTAAGCCACATTTCTCCGGCTGAATTGAATTTTTTTTACAAACTGTTTTTTTTCTCCATATGATAAGTGTAGCTGACTTACAAGTATCCATAAATCCACTTTTTGAAATTCGTTCGATTTTTTTTTTGTAAAATTATTTATTTGAAATGAAATAGAATATTTGAACCAATTTCAAAAAGTGGAGTTATAGAGACCTGTAAGTCAGCTACTTTTATCATATGAAAAAACCGTTTGTAAAAAATATTCAATACAGCCGGAGAAATGTGGCTTAGAAAATATTTTGTTTCCAATTGGTTTAACACATGTTGGTTGGGATATTTACTGTCAATCGGTCTCCTTCGCCCTTAAGGCTAAAGTGAAAAAAGCTCCCGATGATTCAAATTTTAAATAAAATGTGAATTTTCATTATATGGTATGTTAATAACTGCTAAATGCATCAATAATACAACATTTGCAAACGAATTCTGATTGAATGGACCAAGCCAATCGAGATACTATATTTACTTATTTTATAAGCCATTATTAAGTATTAAGAACAGCTTTTTAGAAGTATTAAGAACAGCTTTAAGTATTAAAAACAGCTTTTTATCGTTATCAGAATAATTCAAACATCAAGCAAAAAAAAAACAAATTTTAAAATTAGTTAGTTTCTTTCTAAAGATATATATCTGGTAATCATTTAAAAGAAATTTATAAAACATAATTAAGAATAGTACAATCACGTAACATTGAACTTGAACAAATTGGAACATGAATGAACTGTCACATTCTCTATTAAGTTTAAAGTGAAAAATGTTCCCTATGATTCACATTTTAAACAAAGTGTGATTTTTCATTATATAGTAGTATATCAATAATACAACGGTTGCAAACCAATTTTGATGAATGGATAAAGCCAATTGAAATACTATAATTACTTATTTTATAAGCCATTTTTAAGTATCAAAAACAGCTTTTAAGATCACTAAAGAGTAAGAATACTAGACACCAAGATGAAAACAAATTATAAAATTAGTTTGTTTCTTTTTAAAGATATTTCTGGTAATCATTTAAAAGAAATTGATAAAATATTATTAAAAATAGGACATTCATGAAACACTGAACTTTAACAAATGGATACATGAAAATTATAAAAAGATTTATGTTACGAATTCCATTTATATGTTAAGTTAAAACAGTTGCATTTTTCTAAAAAACTTTTCTTTATCCCATAGAAACTATCTAATGTACCAACGCTAATTTTGAAAATGTGATTCTCTCAAACGAATTCCAATGACAAGCAAAATAAAATTATGCTTAAAACATATATTTGGGTTTTATAAGGATTGGTTAGAGTCCGGCTGTCACGTCTTAGCATCCCGAATATTTTGATTGTGGAAGATTCCATTTTGAATATAGGTAGAGAACCTAAAGGAGGCAGAGTTGCCAATCCCATGGCGTTTGGTGAACACAGGATATTATTTGGTTAGCTTGGTTGGAAAAAATGTGTCGCACTAAAACTACACCTTGGTGATTTGCAAAAGGAAGATTCTAGTTAAATGCTGATTGTCGTCATCAATTGAACTTGCAATAATAGTGAACCCGATGTAAATTCAAACTGCGCTTCACTTGAGAAAGTGTTTCTACACTTTAAAGAAATATGCGCCTGCAAAATCAATGAATCGCCAAATATAGTAACTCTTGTCTAAACCAAAATCTTTCTTACCCTTTTTCAAAGTGGACTGTGTCACAATCAAAATATTTGAGATGCTAAAAAGTGACAGGCAGACTATATTATTATCTGTGAATTATGTTTTTAATTTGAATATGTAAACACGGTTGGTGCTTTGAAATAGTAATTTTATTAACTCTTAGCTGCTGAACGGTCAGTCATGGTAATACAGCGAAGGATCTCATTGGTATTGGTATTTAAAGCAACGCGGTGAAGGTTCCCACTAGGGTCTAGTGAAATTGGTATTTTTTTAATGGTATGGTACTAAATTAGTTTGATATGTCAAAATGGGCTTTTTTATGAACATGCAAATTTGTAAATGTAAAAAACAAATGCATTTCTCTGTCGACAAGTCTATGTGTAGTAGAGGCTTGATGAGATCTTTACAAAAATCCGACTTTACACCAAACCATTAAAAAAGACAATTATTCCAATTAGGCGAAATTAGAAAAAAGGAGTTTTCTGAAATTATATATTAGTTCATTGAGAAAATCACATAGACAAAACATAATCTTAAAAAATTGATCGCATAGGACATTTTTGAAGTACCCATAAACAAAATCTATTGCTCAAAATAAATATTTAAAAAAAATTTTCGCATTTTACTTTAAATGATTTTTTATATTTTACACTGTTCGAACACAAAACAAATGCATTAAAAGCATAATTTTATTCATTAGTTCCTTATTAAAAATCAGTTATTTTCCATTAAATGGTGTTAAATGCAAGCGGTAAAAATTGCGATCACAAACGATATTCAGGTATTATAATTTTTATTAACTATTTTCTATTAATCTATATGAAAACAAAATGTTTGATGTACAAAAACTTAGTATAGTGTTGCACTGAAGGTTTCTGGCTTATATCCGGAACCCAATATGATGTGACTTTCGTACGTCAACGAGTTGACTCATACTTGTGCGTTTTAAGCCACAACTCCTGTCAAACAAGAAATGCACATACAGTTAACTAACACAAGGCATTTTCTTGACAAAAAGCCTTTTCAGAAACTTCGGTCATTTCATTCACTGGCAATTGCTAGAAAAATTTCCTGAATTTCTTAAGTTAAAATAAAAAAATGTATATACTGGTAGGTTTCTTCTTCGAAAATATGTTCAAGTATTATAAATTTCTAATTAATAATGGAAAAATTACTGATAATTTAAATGCTGATAATTTAATTACTGATAATAAAATTATTTTGTTACTAAAATTTATTATAACAGCTAATAAAATAAAATTATCTAAATTTGCGAAAGAGAATAGCTTCATTTCTAATTTGAGAAAAAACAGTTAAATTATTCATATAAGTCTCACACATTTGATATTATATATTTCATTGAGACAATCACAGAGACAAATCATAATCGTAAAAAAGTGATATGATAGCAAATTTTTGAAGTACACTGCAACAAAGCTATTGCTCAAAATAAATATTCATTCATCGGAGATCGACATAAAAATCTGTAGTACCGACGCGAAGCGTCCTTCCTACGCATCTAAATATCCCTAATAGGGGCGAAACGAAAATGGAGAATCAAATAGCCAATAGGACGGTATAAATAAAATATTCATTCAATTTTTTCGTATTTACTTAAAATGATTTTCTTTTATTTAACACTGTTCGAGGACAAAAATAAATGCATTAAAACATAATTTTATTCATTACTTCCTTATTCTTAATCATAGTTGTCCTCCCTTAAATGGTGTTAATTGCAAGCGGCAAAAATTGTGATCAAAACCATATTCAGGTTTGTAATTTTTACTAATTATTTTCTTTTAATCTATATGAAAACAAAATGTTTGATTGTCGGGTTTCTGGCTTATGTCCGGAACCAATATGAAGTGTCTTCCACCCGTGTCGACTCATATGTATGGGCTACGAGCCATAACTCTAATCAAAAAAGAAATACAGTTTATAAACGCAAGGCTTTTTCGAAACGAAAAGCCTTTCCAGAAACATGATTATGATTATGATAATGATGTGATATTTTCCTGAATTTCAAATTTAAAAAAAAAAGTATTTACTGGTTCTTTGAACATTTGTTCAAGTATAACAAAAAAAATAATTAATAGTGTAAAAATAACTGATAATTTGAAAAATTAATAAAAAGTCAATGCTCCAAAATTATTGCATTTATCAGGAATACGATCCGAATGTCTTCCGAATTTTTTTACCACACTGAAATATTTAAAAAATATACCGCTAGATGGCACCTTTTTCACTAGGTATTTTTGTTTGGTTTGATTAGATCGCCGTCATGTGAGAAATAAGTTAGAACAGGCTTAGCACCCCTCAGGTCTGGTTGAGTTAGAAAACGTGCGATCGTGGGGTAGTGACAGCATGCTGCCTCGTTCTATTCTGTATTGCTAGACCAATTTGCACAATTTTCATTAACCATGGTCCAAAATTAGAAAGGTTTTCAAACTCAACAACACCTGAAGCGTATTCACAACTGCTCACTTAATCTCTCAAATGGCGGTAATCCAATAAAACCATACTTCGTCAAAGAAAAGTGCCATCTATTGGGAAATTTTCATATTTGCCACTAGATTCCTGATAGTTTTTTCTTCCAGACGTCATTAAATATCGGCACTTTAATAATGTCCGCCCAGTACAAATGGAATAGAGCTTAGAATGATAAATTAATTTTTGTATTTGCCGAACTATGACTTTTTACAACATTAGTTCACTCCATATATTAGATAGTTCTAGCATGAGAGTAAATTTTTCATTATACAAAAAAAATATAAAAACTTTATAATCAATTGTTTCTTAAAGTTGAACTGATATGAGATCCGTCAGACCTTTCGTTATGGTCTAGATTCGCGCATTCCGATGTTAAAAAAACAAAATTGACCGATTGACCGCGGGTCTCCAAACCAAAAGGCCTCTGTGCTAATCTAAATGGGGAAAAAAATCTAAGCCACATTTCTCCGGCTGAATTGAATTTTTTTTACAAACTGTTTTTTTTTCTCCATATGATAAGTGTAGCTGACTTTCAAGTATCCATAAATCCACTTTTTGAAATTCGTTCGATTTTTTTTTTGTAAAATTATTTATTTGAAATGAAATAGAATATTTGAACCAATTTCAAAAAGTGGAGTTATAGAGACCTGTAAGTCAGCTACTTTTATCATATGAAAAAACGTTTGTAAAAAATATTCAATACAGCCGGAGAAATGTGGCTTAGAAAATATTTTGTTTCCAATTGGTTTAACACATGTTGGTTGGGATATTTACTGTCAATCGGTCTCCTTCGCCCTTAAGGCTAAAGTGAAAAAAGCTCCCGATGATTCAAATTTTAAATAAAATGTGAATTTTCATTATATGGTATGTTAATAACTGCTAAATGCATCAATAATACAACATTTGCAAACGAATTCTGATTGAATGGACCAAGCCAATCGAGATACTATATTTACTTATTTTATAAGCCATTATTAAGTATTAAGACAGCTTTTTAGAAGTATTAAGAACAGCTTTAAGTATTAAGAACAGCTTTTTATCGTTATCAGAATAATTCAAACATCAAGCAAAAAAAAAAAAAAATTTTAAAATTAGTTAGTTTCTTTCTAAAGATATATATCTGGTAATCATTTAAAAGAAATTTATAAAACATAATTAAGAATAGTACAATCACGTAACATTGAACTTGAACAAATTGGAACATGAATGAACTGTCACATTCTCTATTAAGTTTAAAGTGAAAAATGCTCCCTATGATTCACATTTTAAACAAAGTGTGATTTTTCATTATATAGTAGTATATCAATAATACAACGGTTGCAAACCAATTTTGATGAATGGATAAGGCCAATTGAAATACTATAATTACTTATTTTATAAGCCATTTTTAAGTATCAAAAACAGCTTTTAAGATCACTAAGAATACGAAGAATACTGGACACAAGATGAAAACAAATTATAAAATTAGTTTGTTTCTTTTTAAAGATATTTCTGGTAATCATTTAAAAGAAATTGATAAAATATTATTAAAAATAGGACATTCATGAAACACTGAACTTTAACAAATTGATACATGAAAATTATAAAAAGATTTATGTTACGAATTCCATTTATATGTTAAGTTAAAACAGTTGCATTTTTCTAAAAAACTTTTTTTATCCCATAGAAACTATCTAATGTACCAACGCTAATTTTGAAAATGTGATTCTCTCAAACGAATTCCAATGACAAGCAAAATAAAATTATGCTTAAAACATATATTTGGGTTTTATAAGGATTGGTTAGAGTCCGGCTGTCACGTCTAGCATCCCGAATATTTTGATTGTGGAAGATTCCATTTTGAATATAGGTAGAGAACCTAAAGGAGGCAGAGTTGCCAATCCCATGGCGTTTGGTGAACACAGGATATTATTTGGTTAGCTTGGTTGGAAAAAATGTGTCGCACTAAAACTACACCTTGGTGATTTGCAAAAGGAAGATTCTAGTTAAATGCTGATGGTCGTCATCAATTGAACTTGCAATAATAGTGAACCCGATGTAAATTCAAACTGCGCTTCACTTGAGAAAGTGTTTCTACACTTTAAAGAAATATGCGCCTGCAAAATCAATGAATCGCCAAATATAGTAACTCTTGTCTAAACCAAAATCTTTCTTACCCTTTTTCAAAGTGGACCGTGTCACAATCAAAATATTTAAGATGCTAAAAAGTGACAGGCAGACTATATTATTAACTATGAATTATGTTTTTAATTTGAATATGTAAACATGTTTGGTTCTTTAAAATAGTAATTTTATCAACTATTAACTGCAGAACGGTCAGTCATGGTAATAAAGCAAAAGATCTCATTGGTATTGTGGTATTTAAAGCAACGAGGTGAAGGTTCCCACTAGGATTTAGTGAAATTGGCATTTTTTTAAAAAAAACTAAATTAGTTTGATATGTCAAACTGGGCTTTTATATGAACATGCAAATTTATAAATGTAAAAAAAAAATGCATTTCTCTGTCGACAAGTCTATGTGTAGTAGAGGCTTGATGAGATCTTTACAAAAATCCGACTTTACACCAAACCATTAAAAAAGACAATTATTCCAATTAGGCGAAATTAGAAAGAAGGAGTTTTCTGAAATTATATATTAGTTCATTGAGAAAATCACATAGACAAAACATAATCTTAAAAAATTGATCGCATAGGGCATTTTTGAAGTACCCATAAACAAAATCTATTGCTCAAAATAAATATTTAAAAAAAATTTCGCATTTTACTTTAAATGATTTTTTATATTTTACACTGTTCGAACACAAAACAAATGCATTAAAAGCATAATTTTCTTCATTAGTTCCTTATTAAAAATCAGTTATTTTCCCTTAAATGGTGTTAAATGCAAGCGGCAAAAATTGCGATCACAAACGATATTCAGGTATTATAATTGTTATTAACTATTTTCTATTAATCTATATGAAAACAAAATGTTTGATGTACAAAAACTTAGTAAAGTGTTGCACTGCAGGGGTTTCTGGCTTATATCCGGAACCAAATATGATGTGACTTTCGTGCGTCAACGAATTGACTCATACGTGTGCGTTATAAGCCACAACTCCTGTCAAACAAGAAATGCACATACAGTTAATTAACACAAGGCATTTTCTAGACAAAAAGCCTTTTCAGAAACTTCGGACATTTCATTTACTGGCAATTGCTAGAAAAATTTCCTGAATTTCTTAAGTTAAAATAAAAAAATGTATATACTGGTAGGTTCCTTCTTCAAAAATATGTTCAAGTATTATAAAATTTCTAATTAATGATGGAAAAATTACTGATAATTTAAAAAATTAATAAAAAGTCAATGCTAAAAAATTATTACAGTTCCAGGAATATGATCCGAATGTCTTAAGAATTTTTTTACCTCAATAAAATAATTTTAAAATATACCGCTGGATGGACTTTTTACAACATTAGTTCCTCCATCTATTAGATAGTTCTAGCATGAGAGTAAATTTTTCATTATCCAAAAAAAAATTAAAACTTTCACAATAAATTGTTTCTTAAAGTTAAACTGATACAACATTTTAAATTCTTTTTATATTTTTAAAAGGTACATTTTATGCCAGTGTATCTAAGAGATCCTTCAGACCTTTCGAGGGATCGTCAGACCTTTCGAGATGGTCTAGATTCGCACATTTCGATGTTTAAAAACGAAATTTACCGATTGACCGCGGGTCTCCAAACCAAAGTGAAAGGTCCCAGGTTCGGGTCCGGGCATCGCCAAAATAACTGCCGACCTATAAAACGGCCCGTGCAGCCAAAAATGTCCGACGAATAATACCCCGTGTAGAGGGAGTGCACGTTAAATACCCTCCAAAGTCCCGACGCTGCGTACGTTGTCGCCCTTAACAGTTGCGTTGGGTGCCTATTCAGGTGTCGGCTCGTCACTTGACTGTGGTTCTAAAATACGACACCCGTCGCCAATAGCCCTCGTGTAGCTCTAGTGCGACGATAATTCAAAAACTAAACTAAACCAAACCAAAGTGCTTGTGTGTTATCTAATAGGGTATTTGACTATTTTTTTTATCATCGTAAATTGAACGTCTGTACAAAATAAAAATAAGACTTTTTTTCTTTTTTCAGAATTCTTGTAAAAAACGTAAAAAATGAATTCTAAAATTTTGGACGAAAAATTACGGCGAAACGCTTTCTGGCTGTCCGTTGTACTGTGATGTCACTAGTATCTAAAACAAACGAAACACCATATTGGAATCTATTTTAGGCAAGTGAACTATCCGCTTCTGTCACCGCCTTAGATTATTCGATATTTATTATTTTAATAGTAAATTGAGATTAAATCCAGTTGAATTGAAACAAAAAACATCCGCCGCACGTGTGCAGAACACGATTTAGCTGCAAGAAAATCAAAAATAAATGTAGCTTCAGCTGGCCTTATAAATTACAATATAGTTCGGGCACCTAGTGTTATGACTTATTCTCGGTTTGAGCGCTTCCCCCCTCCCCCCCCACCACCACGAACAAACGCTTTTGTGTTGAGTTTTAATCAAGTGAAGTACTTTCGCAAATTGGTCTCTACTTTTTCAGCTTGTTTTACGATAAAAATAGTCTTTCTAAATTAAAAAAAAAGATGGATCCTGAACCCTCAGGTATGATATTACTAATATAAACTGTTTTTCTAAAGTTTATGTAAGTTAAAATTATATTAAAAAAGTTATAATTGTAGCTAAGAAAATTTAATTTTTCTTTTCTTGTTAATTTATTTTCTCTTAGTGTAAAAGTAACTTCCCCGCACTTCCCCGCGGCGATTTTTGCAGGAACTTGTAGTGCATACTTCATATATTGATATCCAACAAGAATATGTTGCGCATGTTTGCGCCATTTTGATTTATTCACTTTTTTATATGGCTCCAAAAAATTAAAAAAAACGCATTTAAATAGCTTTTGTTTGAAATACATTAAGCTGGAAATTTCTTTTGTGAAAATTCTGGTAAAATGTTTTTAATTATAAAATATATTATCAGGAAAACTTCATGCAACTTGATTTTTGTCCTTAACTAGTGTAGAAAGGGGAGTTGTGACGATGTCTCAGAAACTGTTTCACCATTCTCAAAAAAGATTGGATCTAGTGGGAAATCTATAGTGAATTTTTTTTATTGATGATTGAAAAATTAGTTCAGCAGGCTTTCTTTCAACTTATACGATATATATGTATGTATATATGTCTTCATAATGTTGGAATGAAAGCATAATGTAACTTCTTGAGGTTTTTTTTATTAATTTTTTGTTTCTTAGGCGAGTCTCGAAGATTGATGTATTGTATCTTTTATTGCAGAATTTCGTTCATAAGAACTTGTTCATAAGAACTTGCGATACAGTCAAGTACCCCATTGGGAAAAAAAATCTAAGCTACATTTCTCCGGCTCTGTATTGAATATTTTTTACAAACAGTTTCTTTCTTATGATAAGTGTAGCTGACTTACGACTTACTTGTATAAAACCCTATACGAAAAATTAGGTTTTTTATCAGAACATCCTAAAAAGTGTACAAATGGCCCGGATAGTGAATCAAGCGATTTAAATAAACTCTTTCGCATTTTACAACGCCGCGTCTCATAGAAAACTGATGAAAAAAGTAAGAATTCTAATTTAAAACAAAATAATTACTAAAATTTTTTTTAAAGTGTACTTATTTATTCATAATTAACTATTTTACATTGAATACAACCAATAAAATTTTTATAAATCACTCCAGTGAATTAATGCCAGCTAATTTGGTATCTTGCCACACTGTGCGCCGGTTTGTTTATACTTACTAGTGACGTCAGCCAAATCGGCTTGTTTGTAATCACGTGAAAAAAAAGCCTTTTTTAAATGATTTGTTTAATGATTTAAAGATTTGTTTCGCAAAAAAATAGATGCATTTGTTATTTTTGACTTTAAGCTATAATTTAAATAATATTAGAAGGTATTTTAGCGATACAGTCAAGTGCTCCATTGGGAAAAAAAAAATCTAAGCCACATTTCTCTAAGCCACATGCTCTGTATTGAATATTTTTTTACAAACTGTTTCTTTCTTATGATAAGTATAGCTGACTTACGAATCTCTATAATCCCACTCTTTGAAATTCGTTCGAACGTTTTTTTTTTTTTTTTGTAATATTATTTATTGAAAATAAAATAGAATATTTGAACCAATTCCAAAAAGTGGGATTATAGAGACCTGTAAGTCAGCTACTTTTATCATATGAAAAAACCGTTTGTAAAAAATATTCAATACAGCTGGATAAATGTGGCTTAGAAAATATTTTGTTGCCAATTGGATTAACACAGAGCTATATTGGTTGGGATACTTGCTGTCAATCGGTCTCATTCGCCCTTAAGGTTAAAGTGAAAAAATGCTTCTGATGATTCAAAATTGGAAATTTCATGATATAGTATGTTAATTACTGCTAATATATATAAAAAAAACGGTTTCAAACCATTTCTAATGAATGGACCAAGCGAATTGATATACTATAATTACTTCTTTTATGAGCCATTTTTAAGTAATAATATTAAAAACAGCTTTCCAGAATACAAACAGACCAAATACCTCTGCACACCGCAATTTGGCGAATTATTTAAGTTAAAATAAAAAATTTATATGCTGGTAGGTTCCCTCTTTGAAAATATGTTCAAGGATTACACAAAAAAATGCTATTAAAAATGTTAAAATAACTAATAATTTGAAAAGATTAATAAAAAGTCAATGCTGCAAAATTATTGTACTTTGCAGGAATATGATCTGATATCTTCCGAATTTTTTTTTATTTCACAATAAAATAATTTCAAAAATTGCCGCTAGATGGCACTTTTTCACTAGGAATTTTGGTTTGGTTTGATTGGATTACCGTCATTTGAAAGAAAAGTTAACAAGCGTGAGCACCCCTCAGGTTTTTGTTGAGTTAGAAAACACGCGATTGAACTATCGTGGGAAAAGTTTTGGTAGTGACAGCATGTTGCTCCTTTTTTTTATTATATTGCTAGGCCAATTTGCACATCTTCATTGACCATGGTGCTAAATTAGAAAGATTTTCTTACTCAATCAAACCTGAGGTGTGTTTACAACTTCTCACTTATCTGTCACACACAAATGACTCACTTATATCTCAAATAATCCAATGAACCAAACCTAAATACCTTGTCAAAAAAATGCCATCTAGTGGCAAATTTTCGAATTATTTTTCATTATGGGAGAAAAATCTGAAAAGATTCGGATCACATTCCTACAAACTGAAGTCATTTTGGAGAAAATATCTCGTGGTTCAATGAATGTTTTATAAAAGTAATACAATACAAAAAAATAATATTTGGGTGGCATCAGACAGCAACTAGCTAACCTTTACAACTAGCTAAACCTTTAGCTGGTTGTAATTCAAACTTTTCAACCCCAAAATTAACTATTTTCATTAATCTTCTTTTTCAGATTTAATAATTAGACCATCGTTTGCTAAATTTGTTTCAAGTTCGAAGAATAATGATGAACTCTTTTTTTAATGAATATCTTTGTGTCGCCACGATTTCCCATTTACATTTCTTTCGAAAATTCAGTTATTTATCGTTTGTTAAATTAATTTACAGTTTGAAAAATACCTGTATAATTAGTACAATTGATGCTTTAAAAATAAAAGTGAAACTTTGCAGATTTTTTATGCCAAGTTTGAATTCTCTATGCATCTTTCTTCATACATATATAATGAACCATCGAAAGAACTCTATTGTGATATTACAACTATCCAAACTAAATTATATCACAAAAACAAATATTCTTTCAAAAGTTTTTATTTTAGCTTCCACACTACGTTTTTTTACGTAAAAAGTGGAAGGTTTTATAATCGTTCAGTCCGTCTGTCTGTCTGTCACCCACTTTCACAGAATGAACTGTAAGTCTCACAAACAAGTAGGATACGTCATTTTCAAGCAAAAAATCAAATTAGGCTACATTCCAAATTTCATTAAAAAAATTTAAATTAGAAGTTTATTTAAAATTTAAATAACTAAAAATTTAATCTACATTGAAATAACATTCAAATTCCATTTTTATTCAATATTTTCACTGTTGCCATTTCGTTAAACTTTATTTAAAATAAAAAATAACAACTTTTGAAATAATATTTATTTGTGTGATATAATTCAGTTTGAATTGTTGTAATATCACAATAGAGTTCTTTTGATGGTTCATTATATATGCACGAAGAAAGATGCATAGAGAATTCTAACTTGGCATAAAAAATATGCAAAGTTTCGTTTTTATTTTTAAAGCATCAATTGTACTAATTATGTATATATTTTTCGAACTGTAAATTAATTTAACAAACTATAAAATTTTCAAAAGAAATGTAAATGGGAAATTGTGGCGACACTAAGATATTTATTAAAAAAGATTACATTATTATTTTTCGAAATTCAAACAAATTTAGCAAACGATAAAGTCTTATTATTAAATCTGAGAAAGAGATTAATGAAAATAGTTAATTTTGGCATTTAAAAGTTTGAATTACAAATAGCTAAAGGCCCTTTTTGGCGAATTTCTTTCTGAGGTGTATAATAGTTTGTTTCCTGTTGAGCACAAATGTTGTGTGGAAGCGGTTTAAATGACAGATTCAGTAACAAACCTACTTGTTTATTTTAAATAAAGTTTCTCGAACGTTTAACAAAATGGCAACAGTGAAAATATTGAATAAAAATGGAATTTGCATGTTATTTCAAAGTAGATTAAATTTTTAGTTATTTAAATTTTAAATAAACTTCTAATTTAAATTTTAATGAAATTTGGAATGTAGCCTAATCTGATTTTTTGCTTCAAAATGACGTATCCCACTTGTTTGTGAGACTAACAGTTCGTTCTGTGAAAGTGGGTGACAGACGGACTGAACGATTATAATATCTTCCACTTGTTACGCTATAACCGTAGTGGGGAAGCTAAAATGTGAAAACTAGATAATGATAGTTTCAAAGTTTTAAGTTTTCACTTAGATTCGTTAAAAAGGGTACTTTCAAAAGGCAAAAAAAATTACTTAACGTTTATGAAAAGGTCAAATTTGTTATATTCATATAAAGGAGGTAGTAACATGTTTATTGACTAAAAAATCTCAATGTGTTACAAAAATGTCACTTAGCACGTTCTTCCATTAAGGTCTTCAATTAAGCTGTATCATGGCTCCCTCTGCATAAACATATTCACACTATTATTTCGTAATAAAATGATCGCCTCTAGTCAAACGTTTTTCATGATTTAGATATGAATTTTCTAGTTTAATACAATAACATACGTAGAAATATATGAAGATTTATGATGTTGCATAAGTGTTAAAAGCAACTAAAATAAAAACATGCATTTTATAGTTTTAAAAAGTATTAGTAACAATCTGGGGCTAAACGGCCCCATACCGCTTCTGTATGTAGCCTATATTGTTTTTATTCAATCAACATTGAAACACGTTTAGAAATCCACAAAATAGTAGTTTTTATTCTATATACCTCCAATACAATGCGCCTGGGAAATCTTATTCATAACACAGCTACTTCATAGAACCCAACGAATAAGAAATTGTGGCAAAACATTTCAATAGATGGCATCACTAACAGAAAGTTATTGACAGTACATAATATCCCTTTAAGACCGAGCTAACACGATCATGCGGATATAAAATAGAATGTTCAAGCTTATTAAAAAATATCGATACCGAAGCAGCTGACTTGTACCATTCGTTATTTGTATAAAAAATGACTTTATTTTTAAGGAATTGCTGGCATTGATGCTGTTTAAGGCATTTTTTTCGATAAAACTCTAAAATTTAGTCTCATAAACTTAAATCAGCGCCATCTGATAGCCGGTCTTAAAGGGCTATACTAATCTTAAAAATTAGAAACAGAAGTTCAAAGTTAAGCTATTAATAAGCCGTTATTCTTTTTAAACACATTTCTTATGTATTGACAAACACTCTAATAAAAGAACGACATCTAGTGCCGTGGATTTATTCATAAAATATAGCAATTATTATTTGTTGGAAAATACAAATTATAAACGTTCAAAAACAATTAAGAAATCTGTTAATTGGACATTCTATATTTATTTTAGGATATTTCACTTTTGCAATGATTTTGGAGGAAACGCAAATAACGCTTAAATAATACGCAGAATTAAGTACAAAAATCCTATTCACTTTTCTATAGGACTAGGTAATATTTCAATCCATTTCGTGTAAGGGAAAAATAACCCTATTAAAGTTACCAGTTATATTATCATAGGATTTTATAATATACTCTAGAAATGCTTTTCTTTAGTACCCATATTTTTTCCATGTTTCAAGCGTCAAACTTAAATGGTTGACAAGTAAACTGTAAATGATCTGACGGCCAGACTTAAAGGGATATATAATTTCCCAACATACAATTTATCGATACCGAGAAAAGAAGTTATCATTTTTAATTGATAATAAAATCCAAATTTACGAAAAGCTTTATGATCGACAATTTAAAGCTCTGATTACAGTATCTCTTCCGCTAACAGATCTTCGCCCAAGAAAATCTAGAGTATTTTGTTTACAATTGGAACTATTTAGCATTTTATAATTTTTTTGAATTCGAATTACTTAAAAAGAAAAACAGTAATTTGTGGAAATGTAATGCATCCATTGTGTCAAGAAATAATTTTATCTTTCCATATAAAATATTCTAAATTATCAACCGAAATTTAAGACACAAATTATGCATCTTTAAAATAATACTTTTAACAACAAAGAAATAGATATTATAAAAAAAATTCCCAGCTTTCGTTTTTCTTTTTTTAAATAAGTATCTACTAAATAATTCTATGATAAAATATGCACCAGTTTAATGAAGAAACCAAAGCAGTTTAGTATACATTTTTATTTTGACGCAAGAAAGCGTTGCATGACTTACACTTACCTTATTAATTTTTCAACAAAATAATCCAAGCATTTTCCAACAAAATACTTAATTTTCGCGATTTCTAAACTCGCATATTGTCAAAAACGTATTATGATATATTAGGCATACTTAAACATTACGTTTGAAATCTCGGAATGTGAAATATCGAAGCTATGATATGACTTAATTTTATAACAATACTACGTATGCAAAAGCACATTTTCCTGGTAGAATAGCGAAAGTAATTAACATATGTTTGCGGAATTAATAACAACCCATTTATTTTCTCAGCACATTATTATAACAAATACGAGTTTAGTGATTTTTTTTTCGATTCTTCCAAAAAAATACGAGGGCTGTTTTTTTTCAACCTCCGATGGGCTGTAACAAAAAGACGGGTCAAAATACAAAAAAAGATTTTTTTTTACCTAAAGTATTGTACAATATTGCTTATTTCTCCACATAATCATCTTGGCGATTAAGGCATTTGTTATACCTGTAAACAAGCTTTGAAATACCCTCTTCATAAAATGTAGCCTCCAATGATTGGGAGGGAGTTGTGACGGTTTCGTTTAAAAAATTAAATTTGGAAGCTTTACGTCAATTTTTTTTCTGTCCTTCAAGCCACTGCTAGTCCATAATTCACTTATGGTAAACCTTTGAGTTTCCTTAAACACTTGGCCAACTAGCTGAACAATAACGTCTGTAGCGACAGACTTGCTTCCTTGGTCCCCTTCTTCATGAACATCAGTATTGTTCAGCGAGTTGACCAAGTGTTTAGGGAAACTCGAAGGTTTACCATAAGTGAATTATTGATAAGCATAGTGGCTTGGATTTTAGCGCTTCCAAGTTGACGTTAAGCTCAAAGAAACCGTCACAACTCCCTTCAAATCATTGGCGGCTACATTTTATGAAGAGGGTATTTCAAAGCTTTTTACAGATATGACAAATGCTTTAATCGTCAAGGTGATTATATGGAGAAATAAGCAGTATTGTACTTTACTTTTGGTAAAAAAAATCTATTTTGTATCTTGACCCGTCTTTTTGTTACAGCCCATCGGAGGTTGAAAAAAAACAGCCCTCGTGTTTGCTTCACATCTTACTGTAGCAAAATCTAGCTATAACTTAATCAAAAGCTGCGGGTGAAATAAATAACAAAGAGAAGTGTTAAGAAAGTATGCGTACATACATACATACATACATCATACATACATACATACGTCATACATACATACATACGTCATACATACGTCATACATACATACATACATACATACATACATACATACATACATACATACATACATACATACATACATACATACATACATACATGCATGCATGCATGCATACATACATACATACATACATACATGTTGGAATTGGCGATCTGTAGTGCGTTAGCGTATATTATCTGTGGAGCTGGGGGAAAAAAACGATTCACCCTTCGTTTTTCGGCTGCTATTGGTCAAGGAATTTTGTGAAAGGTGTCATTTTTCAGGAAATAGCATAAGGAATCGGGAACTGGCAACCAAAATTGTATATGGGGTCGTCTACAAATTAAAATGAGTACCAACTTTGAAAATTCCAATGGCAACACCCATGTTTTTTATAAAAAAATGTTTATCATCTTCAAAATACCCCAGATCCAAAAGAAAATTAATTAATTTGCATTATTTGTTGAGATATAAGCATTCAAAATTGAACGCCCATAATGTTAAAAAAGTTTCACAAGCTTTTATTCCTACCTCCACAAATAAAATGAATTAAACAAAAGATTTTTTTTTCATTATATACTTCTTAATCTTCCAAAAACAAATCACACAAGTTTTTTCATAAATTTTTCATCTTTAATATTTTTTTATTTAAATTTAAATAAGAAAAAATAAAACATGATTAGCAACCCAATTTTTTTTACATAAATCGATAAAGTAGATCAAGTAGAACCAAACTCCCGAATTTTTTTAATTCAACAACAATTATTTGCCGAGTTATTGTAAAAATACTGAAAAAAAAAACGAATTTTAGGGACCGTGTAAAAAATTACTTAGAAAATTGGATCCTAACCTGCATTATCGTATGGTGGTTGAAAAGCGTTTTTGATAAATGTTTATTCAAATTATTGATGTCTGTAAATGTCTAAAAATCTTTTTTTTTTTGTTTAAAGTGCATACAATGTATTTTGTTTGTATAATTAACATTAAATTATATCGATTACTATGTTTTTGAATGTATGTTATTTCCAATACAATTTCAAAAAGTGTGTTTTATATTAAAAATTAAATACCCTAAAATATTATTGGAATTCGGTGTTTAGTATATTTTATAGTTACCACATTGATTATTTAAAATGATTAGTGCCCACTGCCTTGGTTAAAAATCATTGCCAAATCATTTTGCGTAATTTTACTTTGCTTTCCTTAAATATCGTGTTAAGATCGTAACTCTCGTTTTGCAATATGTGGTTTATATTACCGATAAAGGGCGCCGAATTTTAAACAACTTTTTGTAGCAATATGAATGAAAAAAAATTTGCACAAAATGTAAAACATAAATGTAATATTCATGTTTGTCTATTTGATTGTAACTAATCGCATTTTCTAATCTGTTCGTTATAAATAATCGTATATGTGACTTAATTTAAAATTAAAACTTTTCTTGTCTAACCTTTATTTTATTTCTGAATCTTAAAATCCAAATTTTAAAAAAAACATAAAAAAATCACAATATTAGTGAAGAAGGTTTAATTCTAGCATCCTTTGGCGAGATTATGTTAACCCTTTTGTTAGCTTGTCGTTTCGAAAAGACACCCTAAATATTACCTTTTTCAATTTGGAGATTTCCCCCTAAACGAGCAATAACGAGCCCCCTAAACAGCAAATAATGCAAAATAAATGATTCTTTTTTATACCTGGGGTATTTTGAAAGTGTTGAACATTTTTATGTAAAAACAATTCGGTGTTGTCATTGGAATTTTAAAAGTCGGTACTCATTTTAATATGTAGACGACCCCTTATACAATTTGGTTGGTGCAACAATTTGGTTTTTGGTTGCCAGTTCCCAATTTCTTACGCTATTTCCTGAAAAATGACACCTTTAACAAAATTCCTTGACCAATAGCAGCCGAAAAACGAAGGGTGAATCGTTTTTTTCCCCCAGCTCCACAGATAATATACACTCTTAAAACAAACGAGCTGTTTTAACTCAGTCTGAGTTAATTTCCACTCCTTTCCGTGCCGAAAATGCACTTCCCCTATAGGAGTGGATTTCACTCTTTTTGCGGAGTGGGTAAAAGAAATAAAAGAAAACAATCTACGTCCTACACTCTTAAAACAAGCGGTTTTAACTCAGTCTGAGTTAATTTCCACTCCTTTCCGGTGCCGAAAATGCACTTCCCCTATAGGAGTGGATTTCACTCTTTTGTTTTAAGAGTGTACGCTTTTTTCCCCCAGCTGTAATAACTATCATTTTACTTGTCAACCTTTTAAGGCTGATGCTTGAAAGGAAACGTGTAGGGAATCTGCTCCACCTAGTCTGCTGAATTT
Organism: Oedothorax gibbosus; assembly: GCA_019343175.1. Taxonomy (NCBI): domain Eukaryota; kingdom Metazoa; phylum Arthropoda; class Arachnida; order Araneae; family Linyphiidae; genus Oedothorax; species Oedothorax gibbosus. Next base: position 1,220,338 of record JAFNEN010000005.1, read on the forward strand.
CTCGACTATATATTATAAAATCCTATGATAATACAACTGGTAACTTTAATGGTTTTTTTTTTTTATCTTACACGAAATGGTTTAAAATGTTACCTAGTCATACAAAAAAGTGAATAGGATTTCTGTACTTAATTCTGCGTATATATATTATATATACATATATACATACATAATATATATATATATATATATATATATATATATATATATATATATATATATATATATATATATATATATATATATATATATATATATATATATATATATATATATATATATATATATAATATATATATATATATATATATATATATATATATATATATATATATATATATATATATTATATATATATATATATATAATATATGCTCAAATTATTATTACAAATTTTTAACACTTATTTCTGATATAAATTCCATATATCCATGTTATATTCCATATAACACTTTCAGATTTTCCATCCCAATAAAAATATTCACCTACTTCATTAAAAATAATAATAACAAAAATATGTATTTTGGTAAATTTTTGGCCCATAAAATTACCAAAGTTTTGGTAATTTCTTACATAACTTTACAAATCTTACATAACCTTCTGACAAAATTGCTTTTAACAAAAGAAACAGCAAGATAATGTTTAAAAAAAAAATTAAAAACATTTTTTAAGATATTGTAATGGAGTTCTTAATCACGATGCTTTCGCAAAAGATATTGAAGAACCATTTTCAGCATTGTCCTGCCAATAAATTATTATAACTTTTCCTATTAAAAAAATTACCTGTCCCTATATTGAGTTAGGAGGAAGCAGGACTGATATTCCCCTGAACACAGTATTGAAACGCCCCCTTTGTTTTTGTCTTTATTGAAATAATGGTCCTTGTCTTGCCTTGCGACTCCTTACGCCCCAGTGGCGAATGAGGCCACGAGCTTCCTCCACCCCCTCCGGTCCAGGGCAGTTTCTCTGATGGTCTGTCCCCAACTTGCAAATCCTAGGGCTTTGCTTTAATTTAGAATCATCCGCTGAAACGCCATTTTAGGTCGGCGTCTTTTTCTTCGACTGTCAGGTTCCCACGTCAAGGATAGTCCTGTGTGATCAGTAGGTTTCATTCTGAGGACGTGTCAAATATATCTCCAACGTCTCCTTTTAAGCTCGTTTATAATAGGACAACATTTTTGGGGGGGCTATACATTTTCAGAATTTTCCTGAAGCATTTTTTTTAAAAATATCAATTTTGCCTTCCTGAGATTTGGTTAATTTCCAACTTACACAGCTTTATGAAAAATATAGATTTTGCTGTGGCATTATAAATTTCAATTAATAAAGGAATAATGGTACGAGTCGAAAATTTTATTTCAAAAAACTTTCGCGCTAAGACTGTGGCACACCCTGAAGTTTTATAAATATATAAATACATGTTGTTTTTTAATCGAAAAAAATATAAATTTTTTTTTTAGCAAGACTATGCTGCAAGTAGTTTTCAATACTTTTCGCGAACGTACCGTAATTGAGGGTTCCATGTCTATGTCTTAAAGAGCATTTTAAAGTTTTAACATATATATAAAACTGATTTTTAAATTATAGTTTTCACATAAATTATTTTACTGACCAAACAAATAGTTTAAGGGAAACTTTGGTATTGTGTTTCTAGATAAAAATTAATTTTTAGAATCGCTACATAATACAGCCGTAGCCCTTTAAGAAAGAACTATCACGATTATGCGGGTATAATAGAGAATGTTCAAGCTTTCAAAAATATCAATACCGAAGCAGCTGACTTGTACCATTCGTTATTTGTATAAAAAAATTACTTTGTTTTTAAGGAGTTGCTGGAATTGATGCTGTTTAAGGCGCTTTTTCGATTAAACTCCAAAATTTGGTCTCATAAACTTAAATCAGCGCCGTATGATGACCGGTCTGAAAGGGATGTCTCTCTTTGATTTTTTAGACCTCACGACTTGATATAAAAATGAAATCGGCATTGTATAGTAATATTACATTTTGGCGAAATAAATACTTATTAAAACGCTAAAATACAAAATTAAAGAAAAAGTAAATAAACAGGATAATTTATAAAAGTATACAAACATACTTTTACACAACTTTTCAGAAAACATTTTATATAAGTAAATTATACATTATGAATAGCAAAGTTATGAGTGGTTAAATAAAATTGAATATGTTTAAAAGAATTGATATTTAGCTGACATTAATTTCTCAAAATTTTACTGTTGCTTAAAAAAATATTTTATTAAAAACTTAATTTGAAAACTTTTTTTTTACAACTTCAACACCATTTCTGGTTAAATTACTATTTTTTATATTTATTCGATATTAGTTAATTATAAACCCGCCCTATTGAGTTTGCGATAAAAAAAAATTATTCGTAAGTAGAATTGTTGTTGTCTAAAAATGACAACTACGAAAAAAAATCGATCGAAAAAAGGTGTTTATTCGATAATAACTGAACAGACACTTCAATACAAAATAAATTATCAGTCAGATTTCAAATAAAATGGTGCGACCCATTTCTAATATATTTTCAGGTATTGACCTAACTGCCTAATAAAAGAGACACGCGCTCTCAAACAGATCAGTAACTGTGACATCCATTTCGTTTAAGTCTCATTTTATACATCATTAACTATTCAAATCCAATCAATCGTGAAAATAGCCCCGCAATTTCACACAACGCCATTCTAACGTATTAGCAATTAAAAGCACAGCGCTTTAATCACTGTGCCAATAACGGACTGTCAGAAATTTCGTGGCAAACGCGATATACAAAAAGTAAATAAAGAAGCGTTCAAAACCCATGAGACTCGGGTATCAAGTACTCTAACACGCCCGATATGTTTCCGTTGGTTACCTAAGCGACAACGCCTTCTGGGTTGGTTGCGGTTGGCGAAGATATTGAGATTTATTGAGATTTTTGGCTACTTTGAGTTGGCGATGCTTTGCCAAGCAACAGTGGTTTAAGGGGAGTCGGATGGTTCTATCTGGCCCATGTTAGTTTTTCTAACTTTAGGAAAATTTTTCTCGGGAACTATATGAGATATCAATATAAACTTTTTTCCTTACCTATGGCTCTTTGATTTAAACTGAGGAATTTTAAATATCTTTGCTAAAAAATTTATATAACTTTAAATCTGAATTTTTGTGTGTGTTTTACAGTGATTTTTTTTCAAAATATGTATTAAAAAAGTATTTTTTTATACTTTGAAATATTCTCATTTTAAATCAAAGAGCTATATGTAAGGAACAAAATTTAAAAAAAGTTCCCAATGATATCTCATATAATTCCTGAGAAAAATGTTCCTAAAGATAGGAAAATTAACATGGGCGAGATAGAACCATCCGACTCCCCTTAAAAACATGAAAAATACATGGAGAAAACGGTTTAAGTCAATTTTTTTCCAAATAAAATAAGATAAAACCTTCTTTGTTAAAGTTTCATGTACTTTGAGGTTAGGAGCTTCATTCATAAAAATTAACTGCTATTTTAGTTAAAAATCAGATAAAAGGTATTTTAATAGGTGGTGGAACGTTTTATGAAAATTTGATTGTCAGAGTACCGGTTAGTAAGAGTAAAGACTTATGTGAACCGAGCCACAATTAATTGTGTTATGATTTATTTCTTCTTTCAATATATTTATATAGAAACAAAGTTATTCAAGTTGTGTGATATTAGAATACTGGGTTATCGAAATCCTGATTGATGAACACAAAAAAATCATGCAAACTAATACATTTCTTCTTAAACTGTTTTAACTAGTTTTTTTTAGTTTTCTTTATTACCATCAGTCCTCAAAACGTCTACTTTGCATGCTTCTATATGAGCTTAGTATTTAGTCTTAGGGCTCCATAATTCTATTTTCTGCGTCACCCCAGTGACTTTCGATTTTCCACAAACGCTCTCTAGGAAGCACATTTAGGAAATGACGCTTCGCGTCGATGCCTAGATGTGTGTTTTTTTTCAATCTCCTATAAAATCGCCTACCTTCAATCTTTGTAAATAAAATTAATATAATTCAAATCTTTTTAGAGATCTTTCTTTCTCACACCGGCGGTCTTTCGAGGTAGAGTACAAATTAATCGATTATAATCTTTAACTAATGGAGTGGATTTTTAAAAAAATGTAGTTTAAATTCTTCAAATTCCCCTTTCAAATTTGGAAACATTAAAGGGAATTATGTCTTCCTTTTTTACAGCAGTACAATATGGTTTTTAGCTGAAAGTCGGGTTTCTATAGAAAGAAATAAAAGATTTGTTCGAACCTGATATTATTTTACAAGTAATTTCAAACGTTAATAAATAATTATAATTTTTTTCATATTTTGAAGAAAAACGATCTTCGGTATATTCAAAACCTTCTTTTGGGAAGATCTTTGAACAGAAAATAGTAAAATCAGTAAGGCATCTTAATCTAGCAAATCGCAAAAGCGTATTGCCATAACGAACCCATTTAACACACACTCTTAAAATATATTTTGGTTAGAATAGAACTACTCTTATTACGTCAAATAGCAGACAGAAATAAATATATATATATATAGAAAAAAAACATATACATTGAGCAAATCACCGATTTAATTTTCTTAGCTAAAACAACGGTATAATCTTAAAAGCTAAAGAGGCAATGTCACTTTAGTATCCAAAAGGACGATTTAATTTTTGTAGCCAAAAAGGCGATTTATTTACCAACACTAACAACTGACCGTAAAACTACCGTCATCGGAAATTATAATAAACTTGATCATTTGCGTTTATAATTTCTATGGTCAAGATCTGGCAGAGAGCAGTGTTGATCGACAAGCATTTTTGGAGAACGAAATCACAGAAAGTGGTGGCAACGGTATCGATAAGGACAAGTCTTTTTGCATCGATATATTCCCATTTTGAACTATATTTTTTAAATAGTAAACATGTTGAGAACAGTGTGCGCATTTTATTTCTTGTATTTACAATTTAACTTGATTTCATCGCAAAGTATACAAATTGGTACGTATTTAATTTTTTGGAATTTTGATATATAAATTACATTCGCATGTCATAATTAAAAAAATATGTAAATTTTTTTGTGTTGCTATTATCATTGGTTTTCAAAAAGTAGTATGTTGCCAAATGGAATGTCGAATATTGTTTTTCTTTTAATTTAGTCATTGAGTTGAGAAAATAATAACAACATTTAAAAACAACAAATTATTTAAATGACTTTATTTTTTTAAAAATCCCTTTACTTACAGAATTTTAGAACACTTAAATTACTCTCTGTATTTTCATTGTAATAACACTTCATGAACTTTGAAAAATCTTATATAATACCAGATCACATAAAACTTTTCCAATTCAAATTTTTCCAAAACAATATTTAATTAACATTTATTCTTACTTTGCCCTTAAATTATACAGTAAACTAATTAACTTGACACAAATTTAAATAATTTCTATATATTAAAATTGTTTCTTTAAAAAATAGATTTTTTTTTATTTTTTAAAAATAAATATTGATGATTTGAATATCTATTTTTCACTTATTAGAAACATGTTTATGATATCTATGTATCAGCTTTTTTTTTTACTTTATGTTCCAATTTATTTGTGTTTCAATTTTATGTTTTTATTACATGCTTCAATTTTAACTAGAAACATTTTGCTGGGCTGTATGGAAAGTTTTCCCTTTGGCGTATAATAGTATTATTTTTATTGTTTTTGTTCTTATTTTCCAGATGTAATTGAAGATTATTAGTAAAAGTAAAATACCGGCGTATTTAGACATATGCGAGTAGTTCAATGTCACATTAAAGTCCTTTAGTGACAATTCAAATATTTCCAAAAATTAAATCACCATCTAAACTTCGATGATTCCAACCGAATTTTAAGATTTTACAATCAAATTACACTCTATACAGCGCTTGGGTATCAGAATTCTTATAATTATGAGTACTCTTTTTTACCTCTTTCCGGATTGCTTATTAAAATTGGAAATGATGGATCAAAGCATTAATATTTTTTTTTTATATTGGACAGAAAGGCAATATTTTAATGGATGAGCTCAATGTTTATCTCTGCTACAGAATCATGGAATAATAAACACATATGCCGAAAATGCATGAATGCTTTCACTACATTTGTAACTGAACTGTTTTTAGACGCTTTCAGTAAATGAAAAAATAAAGTTTGTTAAGCGCACGTCAGAAAAACAAAAATAAAAATTAATACAAATAAAATAGTAATTGTAGTAAAATAGAATGATTGTTTGTAAATTGGTGCATCACCGAAACATCCGATGGACAGAAAGGCAATTTATGATGAGCTCAAGTTATCTCTGCTACAGAATCATGGATAATAAACCATATGCGAAATGCATGAATGCTTTCATGCATTTGTAATGAACTGTTTTTAGACGTTCAGTAATGAAAATAAATTTGTTAAGCGCACGTCAGAAAAACAAATAAAATATACAATAATAGTAATGTGTAATAAATGATGTTGTAAATTGGTGCATCACCGAAACATCCGATTATTTGGTAATTATTTTTTGCAGTTTCTCGTAGAGTGTTCCCTTTTAAAGTCGGTAGTGGTCAATATATAAATAATTGCTTAATATTGATTTTGAAACTGTAGCAAAGTGGCGAATGGTACAGCTATTTATTGTTACAATCCGGTTTATTATCTTAAATAAAAAAAGAAGGCAAGTTCCTTCAACTGAGTTTGGCTATATTCTAGAGTTAAATTTAATAAAAATTCAATTTTAAAATTGACTGTCTGAATTGTAAAAAATTATACATGATTTCAATATTTTTTTGTCTTATTCGGATTTTGTACGTTAAAACTCACAAAAAGCAATTTCGTTTACCCCTTTAAGACCGAGCTACCACGATCGTGCGGGTATAAAAGAGAATGTTCAAGCTTTTCAAAAATATCAATACCGAAGCAGCTGACTTGTACCATTCGTTATTTGTATAAACAATGACTTTGTTTTTAAGGAGTTGCTGGCATTGATGCTGTTTAAGGCATTTTTTTCGATAAAACTCCGAAATTTAGTCTCATAAGCTTAAATCAGCGCCATATGATGGCCGGTCTTAAAGGGTTAGAATAGTTTATTATGGTTGGATTGAATGTTTACTAAAGCAACAAAATCCCATTGTATATCTAAAAATGACTTTTTTTTCCTACAGCACCCATAGTGGATCTTTCTGTTGCCCAAGCAGGCACAGGAGATTCCAGAAACCGCATTCTGGACATGGAAGGAAAGCTGAAGGAGATCATCGGGGGTGCAGCAGACATTTCCATCATTAAAGGAATGGACTTCACCAATCTTGGAGAACTGCTGATTCGCTACTCGGACAATCGAAGTAATTATTTAGATATTCGTGGGCTAACTTAAACTTTCGTAGTCGTATTCACAATTGCAAAACATAAACGCTTCAAAAACTGAATCTAAAAAGAGAAATATTTAGCTAAATGACCGATTTTTGACTAATATCTTAGGCCGCTATATAACACTTTAAGACCGGCGATCAGATGGCGCTGATTTAAGTTTATGAGACTAAATTTTAGAGTTTAATCGAAAAAATGCCTTAAACGGTATCAATGCCGGCAACTCCTTAAAAACAAAGTCATTTTTATACAAATAACGAATGGTACAAGTTAGCTGCTTCGGTATCGATATTTTTGAAAAGTTTGAACGTTCTCTTTTATACCCGCACGATCGTGATAGCTCGGTCTTAAAGGGATAGAATAGATTTCGTAATTGAAGCATTTATTGTAGACGCTTACCCAAATAAATCTCATATTTGTAAAACATGAAGTGAAAAGAAATAAATTTCCGTAAAAATAATACATACCACAACAGCTGTTTTGGTGCCGGGGTATTTGGAGCTGAATTCATAAGAATTGCATGCCTTGAATTCAAAAAGGCATACGTTTTGTCCAGGAACTCCGATTGTTAAGATATAACATTTTAGCCATCACCGTAGGTGCTCGGAATTCGTTCCCATCTTCTAACAGTGTTACAGGAATACGAGGCTTTTCGTCTTTGGTCTTTCCCCATACTGAAATCTAAAGCTAGAAATATATATCAAAACTACAGGTGGTAAAACACCGTAAATTTTTTTTATGCGTGCATCAAACAGCGTAATAAAAGAAACACATATATCCGCAGTTGATTCATACATAATTTATCATAATTTCATAGAAAAAAGAAATAATAAAATGTTTAAAAAAAGAAATATGTTAATTGGATGCTCTGAATTTTTTTTTATGAGTTTCTTGTTTGTGAAATGATTTGGGGAGAAACGCAAATAACGCCTAAAGTGTGCGAATATTTTTTTTAAAAAAGTAAGTTTTTGCAGTAATAAATGTTATTTAGAATCGATTATACACACTATTTATGCACCTTAGAAAGCAAATCTCCAAACACTACCATTTTGGTTTTTTTTTGGTTTCGACTTTTTTTTTGTTTTTTTTTAAAATTATAATTAAATATTTTATTTTTTTACAATCGATTACTGAAACATGGTTTAAATGCAACCTATAACTACGGTATTGATGTTTATTTCTCTTGTAAACACGTTATTTCAACGAGTTCTTACACGTGAATTTCTTCTTATCGATTTGTCTACTGCGATTTATCATGTATTTTCTTTAGTTTTTGTTGAAAATTAACTTTGATTTGAAAAATGCCGAAATCTAAAGCTTTTAGGAAAAGAAAGTGTCATCCAAATCAGCATAAAAATAAGATAACAAAGCTAAAGGATGAAGCTGCAAAAACAGAAAAAGAAGCTGCCGAAAAGCAAGAGTGCAGTTCATCCAAGAAAAAAATCAAGTTGGTTGATGTGTCATCTTGCAATATGGATAAAAATCGAGTCATTGCTGAAATAGGCTTGTTATCTGCACTTAATACAGGAATTTGTAAAATGCAAGCATTGTGATGGTACAAACTGTGTGGTTGCCGAAGAAGATTTGTCGAGCAGAAGAGGACGGGCATCGAGCATAACTCTGAATTGTACCGGCTCACAGTGTGTCACGATACCACATTAGCTGGCATTAATTCACTGGAGTGATTTATAAACATTTTGTTGGTTGTATTTAATGTAAAATAGTTAGTTATGAATAAATTAGTACACTCTAAAGATATATTTAGTAATTATTTTGTTTTAAATAAGAATTCTTACTTTTTTTAACCAGTTTTCTATGAGACGCGGCGTTGTAAAATGCGAAAGAGTTTTAAATAAATCGCTTGATTCACTATCCGGGCCATTTGTACACTTTTTGAGATGTTCTGATGAAAAACAGAACTTTTCGTATAGGGTTTTATACAAAGTTTCTCTCTCATTAAATTATATAATGCCATTCTTTTTAAAACAAGTTCTTTTGAACGTAATTCTGTAATAAAAGATGCAATACATCAATCTTGAGACTCGCCTAAGAAGAAAAAAATTAATAAAAAATCCCAAGCGCTCAAACCAAGAATAATTCACAACACCAGGTGCCCCGAACTATATTGTTTATATTTATCAAGGATTCGCAGCTGAATGCTTCATTTCATTTTTAGATTTTTTGCCATCTAATTCTTGATTCTGACACACTGTGCGGCTGTAAGAATGCAGCTTCGACCATGTCTTCTTCCATGACCACTAATCAGTATGACGTCAAACTCCACCTTGTCTACGGGATGAGGTGCATTGGCAAATCGAAGAATGCTGCTGATGTGGTATATTGAACTTGCCACCTCCCCCGACAAAGTTTTCCAGCTCCTATGAAAAGATTCTCGAGAACTTGGTGGCAGTAACGAATGAGTCCATGTGTGCTGCTGTGGAGGAAACCGTTGCGGTGGGTGATTGTGGACGTGACATCTCTGCTGCATTTGACGGCACGTGGCAGAAGCGGGGCCAGGGCCGTCGCTAACAAAAATCGATTGGTTGGCGTATGCCAATTTTGCTGAATAAAATATAATTTTTATTATTATTATTATTATTATTATTTTCATAGATTTAAAAAAAAAAATTAAAATTTAATTACTTTTAATTAAATTTAATTACTTTTAATTTAGTTAAAGTAATTAAAACTTATTAATTACTTGGAATTAAACTTATATTAATTAAAGATTATTAATTACTTTTTATAAAAATTTAGTTGCTTATATATAATTATTTTTGATTATTAATAATTTTTTAATTATTATTTTTAATGAATTTAATTATTAACTTTTATTTAATTATGTTTATTGCCTGTAATTTACATATATTTTCTATATAATTCGGAAGAATAGAAGCGCCCCTTAGACTTAAGTGTGAATTAAAAAAGTAATGTGTGTGGTGAATAAAAAAATTACGTTATGAATGAATAAAAATTACACAAACTATTTTTTATAAAGCATTTTTCTATGGTTTCATAAAACTCAAATGTTCCTCTATCATATGCACTTCCTGTAGTTTTTAACAAATTTTTTTCAAAACGGTCCAAAATTAATTAACATAAAAAAACATGCTGAAATCCAAGATAAAAGCACGTAAATTTTAGAACAAATACGACTTTCGCTGCTAATAAAAAAGACGAAAGTTCGTAGTTGCATACTCGGTTTAAAGGAAACTTAATTATAATTAATTATTAATTTAGTTGGTTACTAAAAATGCTAATTAAGGAATATTATTAATTAAAATTAATTAACAATTAAATAAGTTATTACAAATAAAATTGATGTTATCACAGGAAGACAAATTTCTTCCTTAACGATTAACTTAAACTTATAGTAACTATTTTTTTTTGTCGTGTCCATGAGAGTCGAACTCTATATGTGTCCGTGAATTTTGATAATTTCTTCTACGACTTGCTTGATGTTGTCTCCATACGGATCTAGCATAGTCGGCAGTACTCCAATCTTTCTCAGGCTGGCGCTCATAGCCGGACACTCATAGTTGTGAGTAGGCGTAAGCTGTGTATCAGGACAATGTTCACAGCTTCTATAGATCTTCTTGCCATCTCCATCTATCTTCATACCCCTGTGGTGTCCGGTTCTCAGCCTAGTTATGGTTTTAAGAGTAGATCTGTTCGCAGTTATTTCAGAGAGAAATTTTTTTGTCTGAATGGATTTTTCTCTAAGCTTATATCTGGCCACTGCATTAACTATTAATAAACACTTTTAAACCCTTATTGGTCAGTGATTCATTATATAAGTTAACAAAAGTTTTATAAGTTAACAAAAATTTCACGTTTTGGGAAAATCTTAGGCTGCCTTTTCAAAAAGATGTTAATTACAAACAAGCTTTGCATCATATAGCTACTACAAATGACATGCATAAATGTTAATAATAACTAAATGCAAATAATAAATATGAATTACGAAAAATGTAAGAAATCGTCACTTACATCTTATATCATAATTCGTGAAGACTTTCCTAATCGAGGTCCGCGATTTATTTTGCAAGAATTGATTGATTTTTGGTTACATTAATTAATTTTAAATCAAATTATCATTTATTTGATAAAAAATAGAGGTGAAATGCGCTTTAAACTCTTGTAAGTTTTCTAGGCCTTTAAGTGCGAGAATGACTGACTCTACAGAACGAGTTGCCTTGTGTATGTGTTTAGCTTCCAAATTTCAAACGAATTTTAAAAAAACACCACTGCGATGCGAAAGTTTAGACAATGACGTTTTTTAGCTGTAAAATTTAGAATTGTGATAGTAGAATTACAAAACACCGCTAAACATATTTAATAAATATTTTGAAATGCTATAATTGAAACATAATTGTTTGATTTGCTATAACAATTTTTTTTCATAAAATAAAAATTTGTACGATGCAAAAGTTTAGACACAAATGCGAGAATATGCAAATTTAAAGTAGATATTCGCCTAATTTCGCATATTTATTGATGAATTGAGTTTGATAAATTGAAAAAACACGATATCCGGTGAACTAAACAGATTTAATAACGATATTGGTTCAATTTTACACCAAAAAGACAATATAGCCACTTTAAATATTTATTAAAACATATTTGCTTCAAATGTACAATTAACATCTCTAAATACGAACAGAATACCTACCAGTCCATCACCTTAAAGTTTGGCACGAATTCGTGGATTTAGAGACATACATTGACCGATTTTCATGATGAAAAGTGCAGTCTTTCCCGTATAAAATCACAAAATAGCGGCATATTATTCTTTTTTTGCACTTTAGTACAATGCAGAGATAGTCACCTCTTCAAAAACGACAAAAAAGTCGTTCATTTTAACGTAAATTCACTCCACACCATTACGAAAGTTCCTTCTTTATGCTAGGGTTCTTTCGTAATGAATTTCGTATAAAGGAACTTTCGTAATGGTGTGGAGTGAATTTACGTTAAAATGAACGACTTTTTTTGTCGTTTTTGAAGAGGTGACTATCTCTGCATTGTACTAAAGTGCAAAAAAGAATAATATGCCGCTATTTTGTGATTTTATACGGGAAAGACTGCACTTTTCATCATGAAAATCGGTCAATGTATCTCTAAAACCACGAATTCGTGCCAAAACTTTAAGGTGACGGACTGGTAGGTATTCTGTTCGTATTTAGAGATGTTAATTGTACATTTGAAGCAAATATGATTTGAATAAATATTTAAAGTGGCTATATTGTCTTTTTGGTGTAAAATTGAACCAATATCGTTATTAAATCTGTTTAGTTCACCGGATATAGTGTTTTTTCAATTTATCAAATTCAATTCATCAATAAATCTGCGAAATTAGGCGAATGTCTACTTTAAATTTGCATATTCTCGCATTTGTGTCTAAACTTTTGCATCGTACAAATTTTTATTTTATGAAAAAAAAAATTGTTATAGCAAATCAAACAATTATGTTTCAATTATAGCATTTCAAAATATTTATTTAATATGTTTAGCGGTGTTTTGTAATTCTACTGTCACAATTCTAAATTTTACAGCTAAAAAACGTCATTGTCTAAACTTTTGCCATCGCAGTGTATTAACATACTTTTTCATTAAATTATACGAGCACGATTAATTATTAAAACATACATTGTGAATTGTCCTTTATCCTAAGAATGGAATACACATCTTTAAAAATAGAATAAAAAATCTTTAAATAATCTTATTATTTTTTTAAAATTTTAGTTGAGGTAAATTTCGCATGAAAATTTTATCATGAGATAACCTTATACAGAAACACATTCAGAAAAAAAAATTGCATTTCAAACAGCCCAAATGGAAAACAAGTATTGTGTAAAAGAGGGCAACAATACACAATATTGTGTTGTTTCATTACAACTGTAGATCTCGAGAGGAGACAATTATTATATACACGCGCGATTGACGAAAAACTGTAAACTATATTGTTTTCTAAAATATGTATAACAAAATTATAACATTTATTTTTTAAGAATATTAATATATATTTGGAGCTTTAGTATAGCTATTTAGCCGGAACATATTAAAGAGCGGATTATGAACATTATTTCTGTAGAATACATACGTTCATACATGCTGTGCCTTCACCACAATTTTGTTATTCGCACAACTGGCCGCTTTATATAAAGATCTTAAATTATAATTAATGCACATAATTACATACCTAATCGCATTTTTCTCAGAGTGCATAGTGGAAATTGAAAAAAATCGATAATTATAAAATTAAATGTAATTGAAAAGACAAGGGGTATGATAATCGAGATTGTAGGAGAGTGGAGGTTATATGAAAAAATTATTACGGCAATTGAAAAAATTTAACTATTTCATGAACAAATTCTTGATTAAACCTCCGTGTCTGGCTCGGTTAACCCCTTCCGTGATTGCGTTGTGTTTGGATATTGATCTGCGTACACACACACACATTTCACCAAAAAAATTCAGTATTAAAATATAAATGACAAACATTTATAAAATTTGCCGAATGACTTTATGGTTTGTCAGGAGTTTTATGAGTCGGCATTTGCGTTGTGTCCAGATTTTGATTCGTGTACACATTTCCCTAAAAAAATTCACAGTTCGGCATTTAAATATAAATGACAAACATTTCTAAAATTTGCCGAATGACTTTATGTCAGGAGTTGTTTTGCCAGGAGTTTTGTGAGTCGGCATTTGCGTTGTGTCCGTATTTTGATCTGTGTACACATTTCACTAAAAAAATTTCACAGTTCGGCATTAAAATATAAAAGACAAACATTTCTAAAATTTGCCGAATGACTTTATGGTTTGTCAGGAGTTTTGTGAGTCGGCATTTGCGTTGTGTCCGTATTTTGATCTGTGTACACATTTCAATAAAAATTTTACTCCCTTCGGTATCAAAATAAAAATGAAAAAAAAAAACTTTTTTAAAATTTGCCGAATGACCATTTAAAAAAAAACATGGGGACGAGCCGCCCCCTTCACCCCCCGCTCGCGATGGCCCTGAGCGGGGCTTCACTTCGCTGGAGTCGTAGTCGCAACTTCTCGAATGCTTCTCTTCATGTCGAATGCATGACCAAGTATTGCTCTTTCTGCTCCAAAGGCAGTACTCCAGAATCACATCTCTACCAGGCCAACTACACCGGCACCAGTGGTGGCATGGAAGTTGAAGGTGTGCGGCGAATGTTCGAACGCTTTGTTGAAAAACGGAGTGTTCGATACATTAATTACCTGGGTGACGGCGACTCTAAAGCCTACGACAACGTCGAGTATATCAAAGTTTATGGTGAGGATTTAAGCGTAACAAAACTCGAATGCATCAGTCTTGTGCAAAAAAGGATGGGCTCACGCCTTTTGAAACTCAGAGAACAATACAAAGGCAAACCTCTATCAGTTGGCCTGGACACAAACGCCTATAACGAAGGAACATGTGAAGCTAATGCAGGCGTATTATGGATTAGCCATAACAAGAAATAATGGCAAGCCTGTGAGTGAAATGCGAAACGCCATCTGGGCAATTTACTTTCACAAGCTTTCGACAGACGAAACACCACAACATGGACTTTTCCCGACTTTCGACGACGACCCAGATACTTAGTGTGAATACAACAAGTCCCTGGTAACCGGCAAAGAACATCACCACAAGCACAGTTTGCCCGAGACCATAATGGAGGCAATAAAACCAGTGTTTATGGCAGTAAGTTGTCCCAAGCTTCTGGAAAAGTGCCTGCATGGGAAGACCCAAAATCCCAACGAGAGTTTCAATCACTGTGTTTGGGAACGGCTCCCAAAAACATCTTTTGTTGGCCCGAAATCCCTGCAGATTGTTGTCTTGGATGCAGTCGTTTGCTTTAACGACGGTTCCAGTAGACGAAAGTGTGTTTTGGAACACATGGGATTGGAACCTGGGTATCCCTTTAAGACCGGCTATTAGGATATTTTTGATAAGCTTGAACATTCTCTTTTATACCCGCACGATCGTGATAGCTCGGTCTTAAAGGGGTATCACATGCTGAACGCCATGCGGCGACTGGATAATCGCCGAGAGCCTTCAAAAATGCAAGAAAAAATAAGAAGAGGCTTAAAAGAGCTCTGGAGACTTCTGCAAAGTTAGATACGTCAGAATATGGAGGTGGACTTCACTAAATATACAGATATTGGTATGTTAGTTAAATTTTTAGGTTTTTTCGCGTTTGCTAAAAACATGATTTTTTTACTTTTGGGTTAGCAAGACAAGAAAACTATTTAAGATAAAGTAAAATTATCACAACAGGTGTAAGAACTTTTAAGGTACATATTAAAACAAAAACAATTAAATATATCACCATATAATTTTTTAATAAAATAAAAACTAGGTTAAAATTTTAACGTTTTTGAACCATCAAAGTAATAATTGCATTATTTTTTTTGTGTGTGCAAATTTTCTGCGAAATTTATATTTAATGAGTTATTTAATCATTTCTAAACAAACTGCAATAATTAAAAACACTATTTTCCTTCAGCTTATGTCTGCGGGCTAACCTTGAGATATAGTGACGCAAAAATATTTTTTGATTCAACTGATAATTAAATGCTTGTTTCTAAATAAATGACCATTATACATTTTTATAAATTATCAATTCTTGTGTGTTTGAATAATATTTGTACAAAAAATGGCTTAAATCAAAATAATATTAAGTGTGATACAAAGACTTAAACAATGGGCTAATATCATTTTATGTTGTCGTAGACTACCTAGTGCCCTTAAAGCCAAAAATTAACCCTTTCATAATTTTTCTTTCGCAGATTTAATTAATAGTCTTCATCGTTTGATAATATTTTTTGAAATTTGAAGAATAATTATGTAATTTATTTTGCTTTAAAAATGGAAGTGAAACTTATCACAGCATCCTTTAACTTAATATTATTTTGAAAATTAAAAATAACCAGATTTCTATACAAAAAAACCCCCTTCTTTTGCTTAATAAATAAATTTTACTCGCCATAATTGCCCATTTTCCATTACTTTCCTTTCGCAAATTCAATTAATATTCTTTATCGTTTTCAAAATTAATTTGCAGTTTAAAGAATACATATTTAGTTAAATAGATGTTCAAAAAATAGAAAGTAAACTTTTTAAAAAAACATCGTTATCTTTTTATATTTTCGAACAAGTATTTACAATTTTAGAACAAATAATCTAATATTGGTATGTAAAGTTTAAATAAACTTTTTCTGGACAATTATACATTAATAAATGCTGAAAAGTAAATTAAAAATGGCCAGATTATTCTTGCAAAAAAATTAGAAGTCTCTATGAACCTTTCTTAATACACATATAATGAACCATTAAAAGAACTTTATAATGATATGTACCCCTTTAAGACCGGCCATCATATGGCGCTGATTTAAGTTTATGAGACTAAATTTTGGAGTTTTATCGAAAAAAGGCCTTAAACAGCATCAATGCCAGCAACTCCTTAAAAACAAAGTCATTTTTATACAAATAACGAATGGTAAAAGTCAGCTGCTTCGGTATTGATATTTTTGAAAAGCTTGAACATTCTCTTTTATACCCGCACGATCGTGATAGCTCGGTCTTAAAGGGATAATATAACGTCATTCCAAGCTGATCACATAAACGAACCTAGTTTTCACGCTTTATTATCATATCAAATGAATTTTCTCGTGCGTTTAACGAAGTGGAAACAATTGAAAAATTGAATACAAAGGGAATTTTCTTGTTATTTAAATGTAGAATAATTTTTTAGTTATTTAAATTGTAAAGATACTTCTAATATGAATTTTTAATGGAATTTGAAATATAGCCTTGCCTAATTTTTTTTCTTCACAATGACGTATCCCACTTTTTTGTGAGACTTGCGGTTCGTTCTGTAAAACTGGATGACCGACAGACGGACATAGGCTTTATGTAAGCTACCACTTTTTACATTACAGAAGAACTATTAGAGAAAAATTTATATATTATTTACAATCAGCTATTTAAATATAGTTAAGTCAGTTTTAAAATACTAGGCTCAAAAAACATTTGTAAGCCTGTGTATTTCAATCTATTTTAGATGAGAGAAAAAACATCATGCGTACTAGTTGGTTTATAATAAGATTTAAAGTTAACGAAATAACACGTTTAATTTGTGTTAGTGTACAGTTCCGTCTTTAACAGATGCGAAACTTTGTATAAATTTCAACGCTTGAATCCTTCAAAAGTAGACAAAGAGTCATCATATATGATCATGAAATGGCATCGTCTGTATATGGTCAAAGTCTTAATTTAAAAGTGAAAAAATGTCATAATTGGACATTTAGAGAACAGAGGTTTAGATTAAAGGTTTTTAGAGAATATTTTATTAATCATATAATTGCATTTTTCATTTTACTTCATCTATTGCATTTTTGTTTCTGTTTACTATTTTTAAATTGGATTGATGGGTTGACGCATTTCAACACGTCGTTTGTTAAAGTGTTTGAGGTGGAATTAATTTGATGTATTTATTTGGTTGTCACCAATCCAGTCAGCAATCATGATCAGCGAATGTCTGGCTAATCATCAGATTAATTGAAAAATGGTCATTTGTTTCAATTGTAGATAGGCTAATCTTCGGCGCGATGTATAGTTCGCCGATCCGATGTAATTAAAAAGTTTCCGTTGACGTCAATTAAATTTTAATTTAAGTTTTTTATTATTGAGTTATTATTAAGTATTTTATATTATATATTATAATATATATATATATATATATATATATATATTATATATATATATATATATATATATATATATATATATATATATATTATATTATATTATATTTATATATATTATATTATATTATATTATATATATATATATATATATATATATATATATATATATATATATATATATATATATATATATATATATATATATATATATATATATATATATATATATATATATATATATATATATATATATATATATATATATATATATATATATATATATATATATATATATATGATATATACAAAATACAATAAAACAAAAAAAGTAAAACAAAAAAAATAAATGAAAAAATATAAAAATAAGATATGGAAAGAAACCAAAAATAGTGGGAAAGGCCATTTCATCAGGAGGTAAAAACCTTAAGCCACTATTAAACAATACACTTTTCTGTATTGGGATAGACGAGAGTCAAAGCAAAAAATCCCAATTTTACCCCGAAGTGTACTGTGGAATTTCCAAAAGAGAATTAAAAACAAAATCAATATTAAAAACACAGATAAAAACAAACTTACATAAAGCAGATGAAGCGAATAAAAAACAACCCGAAACTTCGAAGCCAACCGCTTCTCATAAAATCCGAACTAAAAACTTGAGTGAAACTATTGACAGTTACAGTGTAGAAATTAAGTGCGGTGAAGGAAAAAAATGGACTATGAGTAAAAATTAAGTGACGTCCAAAGAAAATATTATTGCAGATACTTCTTTATAAATTTTGGAGGGAAATTGTTGTTGATAAGTGTACGATGGAGGTCAAGTTTTTGGGAATTTTTAAAGTTATTGACGTTGCAGATGATATTTGGGTCACCTACATCGCATTAATATCATCGGCAACGTCAATAACTTTAAAAATTCCCAAAAACTTGACCTCCATCGTACACTTATCATCAACAATTTCCCTACAAAATTTATAAAGAAGTATCTGCAATAATTTTCTTTGTGACGTCACTAAATTTTTACTCATAGTCTATTTTTTTCCTTCACCGCACTTAATTTCTACACTGTAACTGTCAATAGTTTCATCTAAGTTTTTAGTTCGGATTTTGTGAGAAGCGGTTGGCTTCAAAGTTTCGGGTTGTTTTTTATTCGCTTCATCTGCTTTATGTAAGTTTGTCTTTACCTATGTTTTTGATTTTGTTTTTTAATTTTGATTTTGTTTTTAATTCTCTTCTGGAAATTCCACAGTACACTTCGGGGTAAAATTGGGATTTTTTGATTTGACTCTCGTCCATCCCAATACAGAAAAGTGTATTGTTTTAATAGTGGCGTAAGGTTTTTACCTCCTGATGAAATGGCCTTTCCCACTATTTTTGGTTTCATTCCATATTTTTTTGTTTTATATTTTTTCATTTTTTTGTTTTACTTTTTTTGTTTTTTATTGTTATTATATATATATATATATATATATATATATATATATATATATATATATATATATATATTATATATATATATATATATATATATATATATATATATATATATATATATATATATATATATATATATATATATATATATATATATATATATATATATTATATTTTATATATATATATATATATATATATATATTTTTATTTAGGACAATATTTTTAGACAAATGATTTTGGAGGAAACGCAAATAACGCTTAAATTATACGCAGAATTAAGTACAAAAATCCTATTCACTTTTTTGTAGGATTAGGTAACATTTCAATCCATTTCGTGTAAGAGAAAAAAAAACCATTAAAGCTACCAGTTGTATTATCATAGGATTTTTTAATATATACTCGAGAAATACCCTGGGCTAGGAGTGTAAAAATATAATATTGTGCGTTTCAACCATCAACCTTAAGAGGTTGACAAGTAAAATGATAGTTTGTGCTTATTTATACGTTGTCCTATGTGTTCGGCCTCCGGAAGATTTGCGTGCTCGCCTGGCGGATGTATTATTCCGCTAGATATATATATAGGTACAGAAAAACTGTTTTAATATTTAGAGTTAGTGCTTCAAATATAATTATATTTTTATATAATTATATTTTGTGTACCAGCTCTACCGGAATGGTAAGTCCGCTAAGTAATAAAGCAAATCTCCCGAAAGCCGAACACACAGAACAACGTATAACTAAGTTGACACTGATAATCGACTTTCCTAAGCAAGGGGGTCATCTCTGTGTTTAATCCTATAGGAAAAACTAATTTTCGAAGCCGAATTAATCCGGTTTTATTGATTATTTTTTCAAAAAGGTGTTTTAACCCTTTAAGACTGAGCTATCACGATCATGCGGGTGTAAAAGAGAATATTTAAGCTTTTCAAAAATATCGATACCGAAGCAGCTGACTTGTACCATTCGTTAATTGTATAAAAATGATTTTATTTTTTAAGAGTTGCTGGCATTGATGCTGTTTAAGGCATTTTTTCGATAAAACTCTAAAATTTAGTCTCATAAACTTAAATCAGCGCCATCTGATATAGCCGGTCTTAAAGGGTTATATGATAATTTTGTTTGGCTTAAATATAGCTAGAATTCTTTTTTTTTACATTTGTTCGAATATTTTATTGCAAAATTATAAATTAAAAAATCTTTGAATCTATGCTAAAATATTTAATTTTCGAGACACATTCGGGTTTACAATTATCAAATAAAAAGCTTTTTGTAAAAATATTCAATATAAATGAAGTAATTTAGCTTTTAAAATTACTTTTACCATATAATTAACACATGGAGGAGCCCTGTCGGTCTCATTCCACCTTAAGTAAACCAGGCAACAATCGTGATCGCCGAATATCTGGCCAATCACAAGATTAATCGAAAAACGATCGTTTGCTTCCCTGGTAGATAGGCTAACCATCGGCGCGATGTCGTTCGCCGATATCTCCAAAATTTTAGTGATATTTAAATTGTTCCGGTTGACGTTATTTAAATTTAATTTTTTATTATTATACATTATTTAAATTTATTGAATAGTTAAAGTCATTCGTAATTATATTTGAAGCACTAACTCTAAATATGAAAACAGTTTTTCTGCACCAGCTGTACCTATATATAACTAGCGGAATAATGCATCCACTAGGCGAGCACGCAAATCTTCGGGAGGCCGAACACATAGGACCATAACTAAGTACTAACTATCATTTTACTTGTCAACCTCTTAAGGTTGATGTTTGAAACAAGCTAAATCTCTACTGCGTGCCTAGCCAACTGTATTTCTCGATTATATATTATAAAATCCTGTGATAATATAACTGGTAACTTTAATAGGGTTATTTTTCTCTCACTCGAAATGGATTGAAATATTACCTAGTCCTATAGAAAAGTGAATCGCATTTTTGTACTTAATTCTGCGTATTATTTAAGCGTTATTTGCGTTTTCTCCAAAATCATTTCAAAAGTGAAATATCCTAAAATAAACATAGAATGTCTAATTAACAGATTTCTTGTTTTTGAACGTTTTATAATTTGTATTTTCCAACAAATAATAATTGCTATATTTTATGAATAAATCCACGGCACTAGATATCGTTCTTTTATTAGAGTGTTTGTTAATTCATAAAAATGTGTTTAAAAAGAATAACGGCTTATTAATAGCTTAAATTTGAACTACTGTTTCTAATTTTTAAGATTAGTATAGGCCTTTAAGTCCTTCTATTAGGTGGTGCTGATTTAAGTTTATGAGACTAAATTTTAGAGTTTTATCGAAAAAATGCCTTAAACAGCATCAATGCCAGCAACTCCTTAAAAATAAAGTCATTTTTTATACAAATAACGAATGGTACAAGTCAGCTGCTTCAGTATCGATATTTATGAAAAGCTTGAACATTCTCTTTTATACCCGCATGATATAGCTCGGTCTTAAAAGGTTAAAGAAAGTTCAAGAATAATGCCTCGTTCTCTAGCATAACTATTAGTTGATGAGAATAACCCATGGGCATATCTCTTGTCATTAAAATATTAATCAAAAAATAACTATAAAATCTGAGTTATTAATATTTTTTTTTGTACTTAAAACATTTTTTTTTTCAGAAACCCCTAAGTCCAGCAACTTTAACCTTAATTTTTAAATATTGAAAAATGTTTTTTTTCTACTCTTTCAAGATGCAATAATGAATCACGTTTAAAAGATTGTAGTTACATTTTTTGAGTAGTAACTTTGATATAAGTTTGCTGTTAAAACAGTTTTGTTTAATTTCTCGAAAACTATATGGTACGTAGACTTATGGGGTTCTAAAAAATTTATTTATATTATAATTCAGGACATAGCATTTATTTGAAATCACCTTACACATATTGTTTACTACATTTCAAAATTAACTTAAATGTATATATTTTAAAAATATAGAAATTAATTTTTTAATTAAAATGTACATTTTTTATCCCATATTGTGAAAACATGTTTACGCAGACAAATTGTTTATCTCTCAGGGAGACATTTAGACAAGTAAAGTTTAATCAGTGCCATATATGAAGAGGTCTTAAAGGGTTATATATAGTAAAAACGCTATCTTTCTCATACAACCGACTCCTAACATGCACTTCTTTTACTATCAGGCAGCGAAATATCAGCTCTTCTGAGCATTGTAAAATGCAAAGAATATATGGATGATGTCGAAGTGATGTCGAAAGATTTACCAACGACTCTAGCCCTTGTTGTCTTGGAAAGGGGCTGCCCTCGACCAACGCCTAACATTGGAATCGGAGTACCTTTCTTGAAAAGTATGAATGATATCGTGCCTTTTATTGTCGACGTCAGAAGTGATAATAGACTCATTGAGAAGTGGAACGATATAGTCGTTTTGCACGATAATACTGTAGGTAAGAAAAATAAAAGTTCTCTTTTAATTGTATGTTAAAGTGGCTTTTTTCAGATTGTATTCCTCTCATTTTCTCAAGTTTTTTTTTTTAATTTAAATGTTTAGCCTTTTTGTTCCAATGATAACATTCTAAATCAGTTTGTTATCCCCGTTTTTGCCTTTTTTTAATCTGTTTTAAAACTTAAATTTTAAGCAGGATTTTTGTGTATGCAACTATTTTAATTAAAAATTTATCGGCTAACTATTCTTAAAGAATATCATTTAAAAATTATTTGCTCTTAAAATACAGAAATATAACTCTAGCTTCATACTTGTTTTTGACTTCTTATAAATAGTAAAATTCAATATTGTGCATAAATTCGGGATAAAAATAATAATTTACTAACCGGTACAAGCACTTGGAAAAAAAAACTTATATACATGTAGAGGGATAAAACGTATTAAAAGGATTTACGTCTTTGTGGGTGCCTAATAATAAATAAAGGCAAGTTGTACAAAAATTTTAGTTTGGCATTGTAGGAAATATCAAAAGAATATATACATACACTCTTAAAACAAAAGGAGTGAAATCTCACTTCCATATAAGGGAAGTTCCTTATAGGAAAGTGCATTTTAGCCACCGGAAAGGAGTGGAAATTAACTCAGACTGAGTTAAAACCACTCGATTTAAGAGTGTAGGACGTAGATTGTTTACTTTTATTTCTTATACCCACTCCGCAAAAATAGTGAAATCCACTCCTATAGGGGAAGTGCATTTTCGGCACTGGAAAGGAGTGGAAATTAACTCAGACTGAGTTAAAACCGCTCGTTTGTTTTAAGAGTGTATAAAAAGTTCCCAGGTTTACGAATACTTTTAAATTCCAATGTTAATTTTAATGACTTAGATATCCCATATAATTCTAGATCTCAACTCATTGGAGACCATTGTTAGGATGCTGCATGATAGAGGCACCAATAAAAGAGGCACGACTCTTTCTATCTACAGCATTTGCCAAGATGACCGATGCGAAGACGTGTCCTCGGTCATTGTCGACTCTCTAAGGCCCTATTCTCTTGCTCCTTTTCCTAAAAATTTTTTGATCATTTCCACAGGAAAATCTTTCAAAAAAATTGTGGAACAGGTAAGTGGAAATATCGTGTGATTTATATTACTTTCTTTCATAAAAAATATCCAAAAGTTGACTTGATTGGGGCGGCCCATTAACCCTTTAAGACCGAACTATCACGATCGTGCGAGTAGAAAAGAGAATGTTCAAGCTTTTCAAAAATATCAATACCGAAGCAGCTGACTTGTACCATTCGTTATTTGTATTAAAAAATGACTTTGTTTTTAAGGAGTTGCATTGATGCTGTTTAAGGCATTTTTTTCGATAAAACTCAAAAATTTAGTCTCATAAACTTAAATCAGCGCCCTATGATGGCCGGTCTTAAAGGGATACAAGCCAGCAATGCGACTAGTGTATTATTCTATTAACAAATATCCAAATGTTAGCGAAGTACAGGAATTTGTTTTTTTTAATACCGCATATAATGAAATCTATAAGATTAATATGTATTTCGCACCTAGATATGCCCATAAAAAAACGAAATTGAATTGTCCATTACCGTATGGTTATCGTTTAACGTAACTTGGTTAAACGTTTGGATGCAATTCGGAACTACTCTCCACCACTAAATTTAATGTATGTGGGCCTAATTCTATCTTCTGGGCTTCAGAGGAATATCTAACAGTAAACTGAAAACAGTCATGTGGTTGTTTTGATATCTATCTGTTTACGGAATACACGTAGTTTTTAAGCTAAATATACAAGAAGCGTTACCTGCAAGAACGTTTTTTTTTTAATTAAATAAACGGCTGCTAAATTCCTCTAGCAGCTGTATCACACATCAAAAAATGGGAAGAATTAATGTAGTTAACGGATCAAGGGAAGACAAAGTGTAAGAAACAGAAGTTTGGGACTAAAATTTTCGCAACTTGTTTTATTAAATTGCGATTTTATTATTTCATGTAAGATACTTCAAAGTAATGCTTAAAAAGTAAGAAATTTTTCAGTTAAATGAACATCTTTTAAAATCCTCTAGCAGCCGTTATACTCATCGAATTTTTCTAAGAAATGAATTTTGGAATGCACTATAAATAGATCATGAGAATTTGATTTTGACACTAGATGGCACTATATAGTCGTTTTTAATGCCAATTTGCTTGGTTTATAAAAGTACTGCATCCCAAAAGCATTTTATGTGCCATTATGTACAATTTAACATGATTTATTGCATACGAACAAAGCTTTTGCAGGGTAAATTTTAATTACAGCTAGGCCTATAACTTTGGAAATTCCTCAATATTTTTTTCAGCATCGATTGATTATGGTTAATAGTTTTTAACAGTACAATATGGTGTTTTACATTGTGAGTGTGGTGTGAAAAGGTTAAGGAATTCGTTGATTTTAAATAAAAACAGTTTGATGTTTATAGTTTATTTTTTCCAAACTACATAGTTTCCAAATATT
This sequence comes from Oedothorax gibbosus, assembly GCA_019343175.1. Taxonomy (NCBI): domain Eukaryota; kingdom Metazoa; phylum Arthropoda; class Arachnida; order Araneae; family Linyphiidae; genus Oedothorax; species Oedothorax gibbosus. The sequence continues at coordinate 1,245,809 of JAFNEN010000005.1, forward strand.
CATTTAAAAACGATAATCGAATAATGTGATAATATGCTTTTTGTTATGCGAAAATGTACTTTGAAATAGCTCAGGCGTGCTTGTATTAAATTTTTCTTTCATCGTTTTGAAAAGCAGCTAGTTCCTGCTTGCAAACAATAACAGTTAACAAAAGCTGTTGAAAGTAATGAATCGCAAACAATAACAGTTTAAAGTAATTTTAGCGTTGTAGTCTTTAGCTTCTCTACCAAACGTAATGATTTTTCATATCATTTGTGAACGCTTTCCTTCTTTGTCAAGCAAATGAAAATTTTAAGCAATCAATAATACTTTCTGATTTTTATGCATTGTCAATTTAAAGTTTACCAATTGGAAACGAATACACACGCACGCATACATAAAGTAATTCAGAATGAGGGGGTTTGTGATTGGAAAATGATTGGTACTTTCAGGTACAGTTTTGTTTTTCTGAAATTATTATTTATCGTTTGCTATTTTATCATTGATTATGGGCAAAAAGAAATTTCAATCAATAGTTTGATTTAAAGTATTTATGATTATTGTTTTCTTTATCAATTTATTGAAAATATGTAAATTTAAGAGTATATTGGAAAATTGTAAATATCCTCTTGAAATTTCCAACCTGGACTTTTTTATAATTTATGTACGACAATATTTACAAAAAACTCTCGCAATTTTTTAAATATAAAATCTTTCTTAAAAATACATATTTCATGATAACACAGTCTTCGTTATAACTACTTTTAAGTTTGTTTTATGAAAATGCTGTCTTTTTTTCAAAGAGAAATATTCTGAACAGGTTTGTTCATACTTTAGAAATAAAAAGTTTTGTTTATTTAATGTTTAATAAACGCAATTAAAAATAACATGCATTTTGAAAATACATCAATACAACATTAAATAATAGCTTCTTTTTAAAATAAATAAAGTAATAATTTTCAAAAATATATAAATTTATCTGGTATGAATCAGAGGGAACCGTTAAGATTTTGGCTGAATATCAATGGATTTAAATTGTTTGTAAAATACTTCAACATTGAAGGAAGTATCATTTGATCCTCATCAATTACTTTCGGATACGTTCTGAAATTTATAAACAGTTTAACGTATTTTTAAAAGCGAGAAAGAAATAATATGAAAATAAAACGAATTGATATTAAAATTAGAAAAAACAGTATAAATCTATCGCCGTTTGAAGGGTATGCGAAAGGGAACCATTCCGACTTCTCGAGATGACTAATCACGCGATAAAATGTTTGAAGACATGATTTATATCAATAAACGCAGATAGAACAAGTTTTGTGATTGAAGAATCTATTTATGTTTATAAATGTCATTCGAGTGTTAACATTTTAGTTAGTTTCTAAAACCTTGATATCAAATAGTACACGTTAAACATTGTACTGCTATATAAGTCTCAACCCACACTTTTTGTGTCTAAGAGAGGTTACTTGTTAAATATAAGTAACTTAAACGGTATTTATTTTACACGTTTGCTTTTTATTTTCTATTGAGTTGTTATTGTTCAAGTTATGTGTTATTTAAAAAAAAGTTATTAATTTTGAAAAGTCAAATTTTTTTATGAGGAATGCGTCTATATTTTTATTCACATAATATATATTTTTAATTTATAAAATATTCATGAGACCAGGAGACAATTTGACTGTGTCCCACCAAATTATAACTGACTCTAGGCCCTGTTCATTCAGGAAACATTGCCTTTCATTTCATGTAAAAAATATATCATTCTAATTTTGGCAATACTACAAATGATGTTTGTATTCTTACGAGCATTTAATGGCAAAAATCTATTACTTCCATAGATATCATAGTTAAAGTATTAGATTGGCAGATCACGTGACCTCCAATGCTAACGACGGGACGCGCATGGAGGCCAAATAAGAGGACAAAATGGCCAGTGTTGCTGCCACTTTAAGGAGAAACTTACTACGAAAAAATACCATTTAATTCTAAAATTACAAACAAAAAAATAGAAAAGGATTTAATAAGTCACTAAAAATATTCCAAAATGCAGCTAGTATTTTTACGATATTTTTTTGTAATTTTAGAATTAAATGGTATTTTTTCGTAGTATTTTTCTCCTTAAAGTGGCAGCAACACTGGCCATTTTGTCATCTTATTTGGCCTCCATGCGCGTCCCGTCGTTAGCATTGGAGGTCACGTGATCTGCCAATCTAATACTTTAACTATGATATCTATGATTACTTCCAACTTTTGTCTGGAACACCTAAAAAAATATTGAAAATAGCTAAGTAAAACACTATATACTATTTTTTATTTATGGGGATGAATATTACACCATTTTTTTCAATCTAAGTTGAATACTTTCTATGTTATATTTAATTATTGGTCACTGGGAAACTTTTGCCGATGAATGCGGGTAACTTTGGTCCAAGATGTAACTATTTCTTTATGGAACTTTGCACTTTCAAAAGTTTATGTAAAAGAGTATTCTGCTTGACTATTTGACAAAGTATTATTTTTATGATTATCCCTTTTTGAGATGATTTTTTTTTAAACTAAATGATTTTAACCCCTAAAAGAGTAAAGATAGAATGCAAGAAACGTACAACATTCTAAATCGCTATGTCGAAATGTAAACATTTTCAAATTCTTAATTACGGACATATTTTTTTGTTGTTTCCTTTTATAATAAAATCGTTTGCTTTTTATAAAGATATTTGTTATTAAATCTTGCTTCTAAAAATAAGTCATTTTTTCTTATTAAAATTGAAGTTTATTTTTCTTTTAAGCGACAGTCAATGCTGGTATTCATAGTGTAATGTCATTCTACGATGCACTGCTATGTAAATGTTAAGTTATATACCATTTTTAATAACTTTGTATCTTATAACCTTGTTATTTTATGTTTAAACATTTTAATATTACTATTTAATTCGGTAAGTCAGCCTTTAAGGATGTTAAAAAGTATGTTGTATTTCATGATTGGACCAAAATTACTCGCCAGATCCTAACCGTGTCAAATTTTTTAAAATTATCACCAGTTTTTTTTAATTTATAAAATTTAACAAAATGCTTGGAAATTATTCCGAAAAGTACAATACTTAGAATGCATAATGATTTTTAAGTGTTTAAATCGTTTTTGTAGTTTAATTTTTCTTTTGTAAAAAAACTATGATTCTGGACAAAAGTTACCCGCACTGACGGTACTCTTTTCGACGTTTGTTAATGTATAATTGTAAAAAGACGTCTGAATACCAATATTAGATTATTTGTTCGACAATTGTAAATACTTCTTCGAAAATGATTTCATGATTGGACCAAAGTTACTCGCCAGATCCTAACCGTGTCAAATTTTTTAAAATTATCACCAGTTTTTTTTTTAATTTATAAAATTTAACAAAATGCTTGGAAATTATTCCGAAAAGTACAATACTTAGAATGCATAATGATTTTTAAGTGTTTAAATCGTTTTTGTAGTTTAATTTTTCTTTTGTAAAAAAACTATGATTCTGAACAAAAGTTACCCGCACTGACGGTACTCTTTTCGACGTTTGTTAATGTATAATTGTAAAAAGACGTCTGAATACCAATATTAGATTATTTGTTCGACAATTGTAAATACTTCTTCCAAAAAATATAAAGAATCACGATGTTGTGAAGAAGTTTCGCTTCTATTTTTTGACCATCAATTTCACTAAATATTTATTCTTTGAACTGCAAATTAATCTAGCAAATGATAAAGAATATTAATTGAATTTGCGAAAGAAATTAATTGAAAATAGACAATTATGGCGAGTAAAATTTGTTTATTAAAATGCGACAGAGAATGTTCATTTTTGCATAAAAATCAGTTTATTTTTTAATTAATTTTCAAAATAAGTTAAATGATGCTATGATATGTTTTACTTCCATTTCTAGAGCAAAATAAGTTACAATATTATTCTTCGAACTTCAAAAAAACTTCAAAAGCAAACGATAAAGACTATTAATTGAATCGGCGAAAGAAATTGGGTAATTTTTTGTTTTTAAACTTTTAGAACTTGCTGAAAACCGTGTTGGCATTATTTTTCTCTCTAAGGTGAATAAACAGTGAGTGGAAGCGGTTCTAAGTAATTTATACTGTTACACACAAAAACCTACTTTTTAAATTACATTGCATCATTTATTAATGAATAATTCGTTTTACTACTAATTATTCCTTTTGGCGAGTTTCGTTGTCTTATTTTTCAATGGTATTTAAAAATCAATTCGTTTGAAGGTGATAGACCTTAAGTGATGAATGTTGACATGAAATTTTTTACTTCGTTTAAAATTTGAGAAATAGTACTTGTTTATTTTTCGAAATACAACTAAATTTAGCAAACGATAAGTAATAGTTATTGAATTTTCGTTGAAAAATTGTTTGTTTAATTTTGAAGTTAAAAGTTAATGTAACAAATAAAATGCTGTGTTTGGTGCTTTTTTTAAGTATGAATTTTGTGTGGAAGTGTCTAAGTGAAAGTTTCTGTAACAAACCCACTTGCTCTTTCTCTATTAGGTTGTTATCGGGCAATTCGTATGGTATTTCAAAAAATTTTGAAGGATGTTTCAAAAACCAATTTTACATTTAAGCGTAGATCTAATATCATGTGCTAGTTAAAAAAATTCTTATTTAGATAACAGTTCTCAAATTTGCTTTTTATTTTTTATTATGTTGTTTTCGTGCAAATGGTATATCATGTAAATTATCTTTGACAGTTTTATTAAAAAAAATAAAAAGTAGTAAAATAGTTCTTTAAAACATCGTGAAATGATCTTTATTGTTGATCATATCGAAAAAAACACGGCCTTGAAATGAAATAAATTTTAAGTTACGTTAAATGTTGATAACGTATTTTCGGTGGAATAAATTTGATAAGATATTTGCTGTGCATATCATAGGTTACAACAAGTTGAATTTTTCTATGCAATTTTTTTTATAGAAACCTTATTTTATTTTTACAAAATGATACAATACTTTAGTTTCATAGTTTTCTGCAGAGAGGGGACCTTTCGCACACCCGTCGTGAAGCCTATTTTATTTTCAGCAAAGTCCCCAAACCCCTTTAAATTCGATCCTGAGATAGCTTGACTCCGCATTCAGCTAGTTCTTTGGTCAACACACCGGTCACGCAATCGAAATTGGCCTGGTATGGAGCTTGCATACATATCTGAAAACCATTAATGGAACTAAGTTTGAGATGGCACTAAACTAAATCGCTTTAGATTTCGGAATGATCAACAATAACCCTATGGAAAATTCGTTCTAATTTCTAATGCGATCGCCTCTAATCATCTGTTGTATCGCAAATCGATTGTCAAACAGCATGTTGTCATACAACTTGTTGTACCACGCACATGATTACTTCACACACGGAAGGGTTGTTTGAACAGGCTTATTTTCATCATCGGACATAAACACGCGTCGATCTTGATAAGTACAAAACATTGATTGGAATTTTTAAGAGCGGGAAAATTTAATGGAAAACTGTTTTAAGAGGTCAAGTGTAGGTTTGTCATGAGTTAGGGTCTGTACAAAACACCTTTAAAAAGCCTCAGTTGCTCATAGTTGCAATTTATTTTAAGTTTGATACTTTATTATGGTTTTATCTAGCTTACAAGTGATACATGGTTCATACAAATCTTAATAATATAATTTAGTTATGATTTTTTTAAGTAATCTTTTCTCGCGTATCAATGAATGTCAAAATAATACCTCTTCAACTATTCTACTGATACAACCTGCCATTGATGTCGCATTACGTTGTAAAATTATCGATTGAAACATCTCTACGGCATAAATTCGTTTCTAGTGATATTATTTACTCTTTTACTGACGTCAGTTTGATGCGATATTAGTTGAAAGCGATATCAGTAGAACACTAGTTTCTTCAATTGATGTCACTAGCCACTAGGGATGCACCGAATACCAAATTTGGCCGAATACCGAATAACGAATATTCGGCCAAAGTCTTAGCCGAATATTCGGCCTACTTAAACCAATTTTTATTTTTTGTCAGTTCTAAGTAAGTTGTATTTATTATTCATCAATTTCAAATCACTATAAACATAAAGTGCACAATCATACAATAATTTTAATACAATATAGCTATATTTTAATAAGACAACATAGTACCTTTGTATAAAAGCTTTTAAAAGTGAACTGGTAAAATCACAACAAAAACAAAGTAGTGGACCATGTTAAATGATATTAGATAAAAAAAAAAAAAACATAGCTCTATATTATTATACATAATGTTATTTTTCTTAGTGAAAACATTGTGATATATAAGTATATCTTTTTTAAGCCTCACTGAACTGTCTCTTAAAGAGACATTATTTAACACGCTGAGCACTTTGTTTAAGGTTGAACAAAGAATACCTCAATTTGAGTTCAAAGAAACGAGCTGTTCCAACTTTTTATTTGAAGCATTCAAAGAAAACAAACAATTATTACAAAACTAACTCAAGCATTACAGTGCAAAATCCCTGTTTAAGTTAATAAGAGCAAGATAGACAATGTTAATCTATTTTGCAAACAATGATCTTCTAAATTTGAAGAACATTATTGTGAATTTAGTTATTATTATTATATGTTATTAAACTATTATGTTTCATTTAAACGACGATGCTAATCCATTGTTAATCCAACGATAACATTGTGTTTTTAAAAACTAAAACCTTTACTGACTATCAAAGAACACGTTCGTTTCTTCCGGTATTTACTATCATTTTTAATACAGCAAACAAGTTTATTTCCGGGCATTGTCAGTTAAATTATCAGTAATAAATGTAATTAGCATATAACGTAAATAACATAAGATAATTAATGTTCATTCAATCCAGAACTGTCATTCGTTTTCTGAAAATTCTATTTAATATTTATCATTTCTATTATTTTTGTAAAAAACGATCCTTTTTGACACCCTGTATTAAGAACATGTACACAAACCATTCGATTGAGGACAATAAAATCTTAAATTTTAACTTACTGATGAACTCACCAAAATTCATTTACTTTTCTTATTTGATACATAAAAGTATTCAGGTAACACTTAAAAAATTAAAATTTTAATCGATTAACTTTAGCAGATAATCTTTAATTCGTTTCTTAAGAGTACTGGACACTAAATCGTCCAATATCGTAAAAACTTATTTGTTTAAAGAAAATTCACTGTATTTTAAAGTTACCACAACACCGAATTATGCATTACGTTATCGCGTCACTTCTTCTATTAGGAACTATATTAAGCTTAGGTATGAAGTTTTTGAATTTTGTAAAACTGTGAACCCATTTTTTCTCATTGATGGTTTTTTTCATGTTTTACCAAGTTCAAATTGATATAACTTCAGATCTATTTGAAGAATATTTTTAAAACTTGCTACAGTATATTTTCAAGCATATTACTTTAATTTATTTTTAGGGATTATTTGTAAATGAATTGTTTTTTTATTTATTAATTTTTTAAAAAAATAGTGAGCCTGGGAAATTATTAAAAAATTTCAATAAAAATTTCAAAATTTTATTAATTAACCCAATTTTATTAATTGAACATGTTGAACACATTTCAGGTAGAGAAAAATAAAAGTGGCTTTGATTATATATTTTTGATGTGAAGTTTAAAGATAGTTTTAAACAAAATAAATTTCTCTAAAAAAAAACAATATTATTTAGCTTGTATTTCCAAGTGTTTGACATTGATTCTGATAAGTACATGAATTTATATCTAAAATTATAGGTAGAGTATATTTTTTAAATCCCCCAAAAGTCCCTTTTCTTTAAAATTACAATTACTTAAATTACTATCCTATTTCGTCAAACGCGTGGGATGGCCTTACTTCCCTGTATTTAGCTTCCCTGCTATACCTTACAGTTACTTCACCCCGCTCAATGGTGAGGAATAGGCAATGACGACTCCCCACTACTCATTCCTCCATGAGTTGCTTCCGAAGATTTTACACACCTATAACTATAATCTCTAAGAAAATTACGAGTTTTAGTTGTCTATTCTCTAAAGGTTTAAACTAGTGGAATGTAAAAAGATATTTTTATTTCCATTTCTAACGTGTTTTTCCTGATCATCAAACTACAATTTTTAAAATACGATTTTCTTTTCCCAATCAAAATGATTTGGAGAATGTTTTAGAATTCAATCTTGGCTGTCTGTATCCCTTTAAGACCGGCTATCAGATGGCGCTGATTTAAGTTTATGAGACTAAATTTTCAAAATTCCTATTCACTTTTCTATAAAACTAGGTAATATTTCAATCCATTTCGTGTGAGAGAAAAATAACCCTATTAACGATACCAGTTATATTATCATAGGATTTTATAATATATACTCGAGAAATACAGTGGGTAAGGTCGTATATGGTTCATACTTCGTTTCAAGCATCAACCTTAAGAGGTTGATTAGTAAAATGATAGTTAGTATTTAGTTATAGTCGGGTGTATGTGTTCGGCCTCCCGAAGATTTGCGTGCTCGCCTAGCGGATGTATTATTCCGCTAGATATATATAGGTGCAGATGGTGCAGAAAAACTTTTTCATATTTAGAGTTAGTGCTTCAAATGTAATTACAAATGACTTTAAATATTCAATAAATTTAAATATATAATAATAAAAAATTAAATTAAAAATTTAAATAACGTCAACCGGAACTTTTTAAATATCACTAAAATTTTGGAGAGATCGGCGAACGACATTGCGCCGATGGTTAGCCTATCTACCAGGGAAGGAAACGATCGTTTTTCGATTAATCTTGTGATTGGCCAGATATTCGTCGTTCACGATTGTTGCTGGTTTACTTAAGGTGGAATGAGACCGACAGGGCTCCTCCATGTGTTAATTATATGGTAAAATAATTTTAAAAGCTAAATTACTCCATTTGTATTGAATATTTTTACAAAAAGCTTTTTATTTGATAAGTGTAAGAAGCCCAAATGTCTCTAAAATTAAATATTTTAGCATAGGTTCAAAGATTTTTTAATTTATAATTTTGCAATAAAATATTCGAACAAATGTAAAAAAATAAAGAATTCTAGCTATATTTATATTTAAGCCAAACAAAATTATCATATAACCCTTTAAGACCGGCTATCAGATGGCGCTGATTTAAGTTTATGAGACTAAATTTTAGAGTTTTATCGAAAAAAATGCCTTAAACAGCATTAATGCCAGCAACTCCTTAAAAATAAAGTTATTTTTTATACAAATAACGACTGGTACAAGTCAGCTGCTTCAGTATCGATATTTTTGAAAAGCTTGAACATTCTCTTTTATACCCGCTCGATCATGGTCGGAGATCGAATTAACAATACGAAGTATCGACGCGAAGCGTACTTACTTCTCCATCTAAGATACCCCAAAATGGGAGAGCGTTTGTGATTTCCAAAAGTAAACTAAAAGTCCATATAAAAATAATGTGGAAAACCCGTAGGAGCGACCCCAGGGCAAAGCGATAGGCTTGTCTAAAATAAAACAATGATGAAAATGAACACCAAAAAAGTGCAAAAAGGACAATGAACACATATCGTTAAGCACTGGACATAACAATGCTAGTCAAAGTGAAACTTGTCGTCAGGGTAAAAATAATATTAGTTAAGGAAAAACTTAACTGTCATAACGGTATTACCAAGAAGGGTCGTGATGAACGGTGCATGGACGTTTGTATTTTTGTTCAACTAAATGATCGTAAGATATAATGTCTTTAAGGTTCTCATATGCAGATTTATCAATAGAGGTCTTGTAATTATGTGAAGCAGAAAGAATTGCTGAGTCAATAAAATCTATATTTAGGTCTTTGTGAAGGATCTTATTTCGCACATACCAAGGAGCATTTGTCATTCTTCTCAGGGTTTTATTTTGAAATATCTGTAGTTTGTGTCTGTGTGTCTTGCGAACAGCGGCCCACGCTGGAGAGGCGTAGAGTAAAATTGGCCTTATCATGGACTTATAAAGTAGAACCTTGTTGTTAATGGACATTTTGGAGTGTTTCCCAATGATGGGATTTAGACTGACGCTGGCACCTGTGGCTTTAGCTATTGTTTGCTTAATGTGCTCTTTAAAGCTGAGTCTATTGTCCAAATGTACTCCGAGGTATTTGGTATGTGGCTCATTTTTGATATCAGTATTAAAGATCTCAAGATCGGTGTCGCAATTTGTCAATGTTTTGTGCTTTCTAAAGAGGACTGAGACACTCTTTTGTGCATTAATTCTGACTCTCCAATCTTCACACCAAGTTTCAATTAAATATAGAGCTGTTTGTAACTTGACAAAGGCTATATTACCATGTTTAGATTTGGCTAGTATGGCCGTATCGTCCGCGAACTGGGCAGTAATACAGTCTGTCTGAGTAGGGAAATCGTTTATATACAGATTAAATAGGGTGGGACTCAGGGTGCTTCCCTGCGGGAGCTTCATTGTAGCTCAGTCTTAAAGGGATATAGGGGTATAAGTGCACCACAAAAATGGTATGGAATAAAAAATATATAAAACATTACTATTTTAATACTTGTTTTATCGTAGATAAACAATAAAATATATTACTAGGATTTTTTTCTTGCATAGCATTGTTAACTCCAGCCTAGGCATTGAGAAGTAAAATTTGAATGTGACAAATAACGATAATGAATCGTTTTTGTACGAATCCTGTATTTTATGAACCAGTCAACAATTTAGGTTAATGTGTTTCCAAATAAGCTTTTCATTGTTAAGCCTAATATTGTCACGAGATCACTGGAAGCATAACGTATGAAAAACATAAGCGAGCCATTTAAATTCTTTTTTGTTTCAATTCGTTTCAATTAGAATAGGAAATTTTAGATTTTCCAAAAAGAGACAACTACAAAAAAAATTATAATTATTTTTCATGTGAAATCCGTGATTAAGGGGGTACGGGACTCTTTTAACTTTTTTTTAATATTGCAGATATCACTATAATTTTTTTTACATAAATGTATACTAAATATACTAACAAATGCATACTGAATATACTAACAAATGTATACTAAATATACTAGCAAAATATTCAATATAAATGGAGTAATTTAGCTTTTAAAATTATTTTTACCATATAATTAACACATGGAGGAGCCCTGTCGGTCTCATTCCACCTTAAGTAAACCAGGCAACAATCGTGATCGCCGAATATCTGGCCAATCACAAGATTAATCGAAAAACGATCGTTTGCTTCCCTGGTAGATAGGCTAACCATCATCGGCGCGATGTCGTTCGCCGATCTCTCCAAAATTTTAGTGATATTTAAAAAGTTCCGGTTGACGTTATTTAAATTTTAAATTTAATTTTTTATTATTATATATTATTTAAATTTATTGAATATTTAAAGTCATTTGTAATTACATTTAAAGCACTAACTCTAAATATGAAAACAGTTTTTCTGTACCAGCTGTACCTATATATATCTAGCGGAATAATACATCCGCTAGGCGAGCACGCAAATCTTCGGGGGGCCGAACACATAGGACAACGTATAACTAAGTACTAGTGTTCCTTAAACATCGATAGAATATCGATAGCTTCGTACGCAACTCGATAGTTTCAATGGCGGGCGCACTTCGAAGTGAAAAATCGATAGTATTCACTGTAGCGAGACTATCAAACTATCGATACTATCGAAGTGGACGAAGTTATCTGAAAGCGTGCCTGAACAATCGAACTATCGATAGTATTGAGTTGGGCGAAGTTTTTGGCAAGCTGCCAAAAGACCTCGAATGAATTATTCGTTACATCGAGCTGATTATGCTTCGATTGTTTCCCTATTATGACGTGTGCTTGGCATTGAATTAACGTTACACTAGAGCTACGCAATTATTATTTATTTTATTATTTATTTATTATTATTTATTTATTATTTTTTTTATTTATTTATTTATTTATTTATTATTTATTTATTTATTATTTATTTATTATTTATTTATTTATTTATTTATTTATTTATTTATTTATTTATTTATTTATTTATTTATTTATTTATTTATTTATTTATTTATTTATTTATTTATTTATTTATTTATTTATTTATTTATTTATTTATTTATTTATTTATTTATTTATTTATTTATTTATTTATTTATTATTTATTTATTTATTTTATTTATTTATTTATTTATTTATTTATTTATTTATTTATTTATTTATTTATTTATTTATTTATTTATTTATTTATTTATTTATTTATTTATTTATTTATTTATTTATTTATTTATTTATTTATTTATTTATTTATTTATTTATTTATTTATTTATTTATTTATTTATTTATTTATTTATTTATTTATTTATTTATTTATTTTATTTATTTATTTATTTATTTATTTATTTATTTATTTATTTATTTATTTATTTATTTATTTATTTATTTATTTATTTATTTATTTTTATTTATTTATTTATTTATTTATTTATTTATTTATTTATTTATTTATTTATTTATTTATTTATTTATTTATTTATTTATTTATTTATTTATTTATTTATTTATTTATTATTTATTTATTTAAATAAATCGTAATTTAGAACCCTGGTCAAGTGACGAGGTCGACATGTGAGTGGGCACCCAACTGAACTTCGAGCGACATCGTACGCTTTGGACACCACAGATTTAACGAGAACGTATGTCCCAGCCCCAGCGTACTCGGGCCCATCCGTGATTGAGGATTTTTCTACCATTTCCATCACAGATCCGATTTATAGACGGTTTAATGTCACAAACTTTCGCAGGTGGCGCTGTTACTCGGAAGTCAGTCCAACCTACCTAGAAATATTCCGGTTCATGGGTTTGTTGATGTTTTAAACAGCGCTGTCGCTTTGCGGTGTGTTCGAGAATGTATAAAAACGAATAAACTATACAATATATTCTGGAAAATAAATATACTGTACAATACAATATATCCAGCAATTATTGTGTTGTACCAACCAATGTGCAACATTTTTGGCAATGTTTTTAACGAACGTGGAAGCATTGAATCGGATGCCTAGATTAAAATTCTTGCTGCTTCCGAGTTCGTAATATTCAACACTTGATTTTAATGATCTAAGCTGTTGTTGACTATTTTAAACATTGATTAGCATCAAATAGAATTTTAAACAAAAATGCAACCGACTTTACCATCAAATTAAAAATAATAAGAATCGTAATTACGATCAATAATTTTAATTAATAAGAAGACTTTAGAGTTATGAATTAAAATACTACAAATTTTTGCCAAAAAAGCACAATTCTTCAAATTATTTAAACTATGTAAGAGTTTAACGGGCTATATAATCTTACAATTGATTAAAATGACAATCCATAAATTGAATATCATTCATAAATTGTCTTATCATGTTTGTATTATTTTTTACACACACGTTATCGACGTGCACTTTATATTAATAAATAAATATACATACACACGTTATCGACGTGCACTATATATTAGTAAATAAATATACATATATAGTAATAAATTGTCAAAAACTTGTATTATTAGCATTTATTTAGTTTTGATAATAAACAAAAAATAACAATGTCATTATGGCAGAGATTTTCATAAAAACAGTCTTCTATCTAAATAATAAAACACAATCTGCAATTGGGAGTAATTACTTTTATATTTGGGGAAGAACTAAATTGTTTTTTTAATCGCACAAACGTCAAGTTAGGTCATGTAAATAATTTAAGTTTCTAAATATAAAAGCAAACAGATTAAAAATAAAAATGATTTTCTCAAATTGTAAACTTTTTGATCAAATAACATATTATAAAAATACAATTGATTCCAATTATGTTTGGGGGGGAATTGAATTTTTCAACATCGCGCTACGGCATGAGGAGAAAATCAACATTGAAGCTAGCGACGAAAACGAGCTTCCGGTGTCTCAACCGGAAGTTAACTTGGTAGTTTTTGGGGGTAACCAATCAGAGGAAGGTAGGGTTTGTTTGCAAACTTTAAACCCTCTATAGGATGACTGGCAGTAGGTGGGATTCGAACCACTGCTAGAAAACTTCGCCCGACTCGATAGTATCAATAGTTCGATTGTTCTGGCACTCAGCCAGAAAACTTCGTCCACTTCGATAGTCTCGTTTCAGCGAATAGTATCGATTGTCAACTCGATCTATTCGGCCTACGTCACAACTATTCATTCGAATAGGGAACTACCGATGTTTAAGGAACACTACTAAGTACTAACTATCATTTTACTGGTCAACCTCTTAAGGTTGATGCTTGAAACTAGTGCCATATGGTGTGAGAAACGCCCACTGTATTTCTCGTGTATATATTATAAAATCCTATGATAATATAACTGGTATCTTTAATAGGGTTATTTTTCTATAACACGAAATGGATTAAATATTACCTAGTCCTATAGAAAAGTGAATAGGATTTTTGAAAATTTAGTCTCATAAACAAATCAGCAACAGGATAAGCGCCATCTGATAGCCGGTCTTATAAGGGATACAGACAGCTAAGATGGAATTCTAAAACATTCTCCAAATCATTTTGATTGGGAAAAGAAAATCGTATTTTAAAAATTGTAGTTTGATGATTAGGAAAAACACGTTAGAAGTGGAAATAAAAATATATTTTTACATTCTACTAGTTTAAACCTTTAAAGAAGAGACAACTGAAACTCGTAATTTTCTTAGAGATTATAGTTATAGGTTTGTAAAATCTTCGGAAGCAACTCATGGAGGAATGAGTGTGGGGAGTCGTCATTGCCTATTCCCCACCATTGAGCGGGGTGAAGTAATTGTAAAGTATAGCAGGGAAGCTAAATACAGGGAAGTAAGACCATCCCACGCGTTTGACGAAATAGGATAGTAATTTAAGTAATTGTAAATTTAAAGAAAATTGACTTTTGGGGGATTTAAAAAATATACTCTACCTATAATTTTAGATATAAATTCATGTACTTATCAGAATCAATGTCAAACACTTGGAAATACAAGCTAAATAATATTGTTTTTTTTTAGAGAAATTTATTTTGTTTAAAACTATCTTTAAACTTCACATCAAAAATATATAATCAAAGCCACTTTTATTTTTCTCTACCTGAAATGTGTTCAACATGTTCAAATAATAAAATAGGATTAATTAATAAAACCATTAAGAATAATAAGCATATAAGCAGTACATTTTGTTGAATAAAACTTTAAAAGATGATGGAGTAATAAGTCGTACTAAACGTAGAGAAAATATCTGATTTTTATTTAAAAAAAACAATTACAACTTTTTATATAAAGGAAAAATGTATAGAATTTAAGAAGCATCAAACACACAAACAAAAAAAAATCTTTTCTTAAAAAGTAAAATATTTTGTTTCATGAAAATATTTTTTCACAATATTATAGCAGCAGTACATTTCACAATATTATAGAACAACGCAAAGAAATATCTAAAAGTAAATAAATAAGTAAACAAATCACACTTATTTTCCTATTTTCAGGTACTTGATTTTTAAGGGGGTACGGGACACTTTTAACTTTTTTTTTAATATTGCAGATATCACTAAAAAAATTTTTTCCCGAAATGTATACTAAATATACTAACACTTTTAGATAGTCAAAGGTTTTAAAAAATTATTAATTTTGCTTTAAAAAAATAAAATGTGTCAAAAAGTGACGTTTCTCATTTTTGTTATAAGTCAAAAAATTATTTATTAACAAACAAAAATTTAGCATTTTTATAAACAGGAAAATGTACTTAACAAACTGTATTTACTGATTTGTGTTATTTGTCAAAGTTTTTTTTAAAAAAATTATTGAAAATGTTTTAATAATTTCCCAGGTTTACTATTTTTTTAAAAATTAATAAAAACACAATTCATTTACAACTAATTCCAAAAACAAATTTAAGTAATATGTTTGAAAATATACTGTAGCAAGTTTTAAAAATATTCTTCAAATAGATCTGAAGTTATATCAATTTGAACTTGGTAAAACATGAAAAAAACCATCAATGAGATAAATGGGTTCACAGTTTTACAAAATTCAAAAACTTCATACCTAAGCTTAATATAGTTCCTAATAGAAGAAGTGACGCGATAACGTAGAAGCATAATTTCGGTGTTGTTGAATTTAAAATAAGTTGAATTTTTTTTTAAACAAATAATTTTTTTACGATATTTTGGACGATTTTGTGTCCCATACCTTCTTAAAGCACTCAAGCATTTTTAAAACCTTTTTTGTTTTGTTGAATCCGTGTAAAAGTTGTACCAACGGAATATTTTATTGAAAAAATATCTACGTTTCGACTTTTGGCATTGAAGAAACCCGATGTTCAGCAGCTTTCCTCGTCACTAAAGAACATTTTTTCTTGCAATAAAGAATACTATTTGGTTAAAAAAGGACAATGAATAACTATCTTTGTCTAAAATCCTTTTTATGGTAGACAAAGATAAAAAGGTTTTTCTTTAAAGATTATCCTTTTCTAGTAGACACTTTGTACAGTACTCAAAGCTGATCGTGCTTTAAAATTTCATTAAACTCTTAAGACCTGTGCCTCAAATGATACACTTCATTAACAATTTTATTTTGACCTTTTTAAAGTTTATAATTTTTGGAAAACGACTTTTTTCTAGCAATCAAAGTCAAATTCATCTTTTTAATATATGTAGAAAAACTTGTGGCATTTTTCATAGATAACCTATTGGGTAACGAATTTTGTAAGTGGTTAATACGTATTACATGTACTTAAGCTATAATTAAATTTTTCACTAAAACCGTACTATTGGAGAAGACGGGTTCTTTTTTCTCCTAAAGCGATTTTTTTAAAAAGTTTAATATTAATCGTTTAAGTATACATGAATCTACGACTTTATTTAAATACTTTATAGGAAATATTTCACCATTCCTATGCATAAATAATTTTATTTAAGACCTATTGAAATATTTAGCGTTTTCATAAATATTTCCTTGTACTTAACAGGCAAAAAAGTTGCATATGCTTGATGGTGATCGACAATGGTTTTTCATCGCCACTCGTATCTTAGTTGATTCTGATGTGACACTTGCTGCCAACAACTTGCCTCTTGAATCTAATGTGGCCTTTGCTTATCCTGAAAATCCTAAAAGTCCAGAAGAAGACTGCTTGGTAAATCTATCTTTTAATGTTATTAATTCAATATTATAAACATTTAATACTAAAAATATGTACCTTCAACATTCGAATATATAATTAAATTGTCGAAAGGCATCTTGTTCTCTCTGGATTTTAGAGTTTCAGTTTCCATTGTTTTTGTCTCTGAGTAATGAACTATTCTAGTTGTTGACCTCAATAATTATTTACTTTTAAATTATTTTTTGTGTTTTTTTTCTTTTAGGGAGATGCAGGATGTCAGATACAGGTCATTCTACAAGCATACGCCAGCAGTGTTCGCGAGCTACTTGATAGAAAACAATACATTGTTCGCTCTCCCATTTATAAAGCGATGACTAAAGTGAAATTGCGTAGCAATACAGTGGTGAGAATTTTACAAAAATAATAATAAAAGTAATCATTGATTGCAAAGTTAAATGTAGAAGCCTGAACTAATTAAACTCATCGGGAACTCATCTATTCACGGGAAGCAGTAAAAAATTCCTTTGTAGTCGGAATATAGTATATAGACCATTTTAAGAGATGTAGTGAATGTTTTTTTAATATTCCGCTAGGGGAGCCTTTTCCACAATGTTAGAATTTGCGTATAACATTGGCTCTGAGTTGCCATAAAAATATTATAAATTTCGTTCAAAATAATCATGCTGCGTAATTGAAGCATGGTAATCCGAAAATTACCTAATTAGAAATAAAAAGCGACACCTAGCGGCAGCTGAATACTGTCTATAACTTTTCAGAGCAGTTTTCCTCCTGATGATCAGCTGTGTTTTGGTGAATAATTAGATTCGTTTATTTACTATATATTTCTACTGAATAGGGAAATATTGTTAGATGATTGAACATTCTAAGTGTGAAATTTATCATACCTATACTTATTTTACTGTGTTTTCCCCCCAAGGACAAACTGCGAGAAGTAAATTCATGTGGTGGTTGCCTCAAGTATGTGATCAAGACAACAGCGTATCTGGTGGACGAAAAAGGCAGAGCAAACACCGAGGAAGACTTTGAGACTGTGGGAACTTGGGATCTTTTAGGTGGGGTTCAGGTCAACGCTCCGCTTTACCCGCGCACAACGGGCAATTTCAGAGGAAAGCGGATTAATATTGGTATTTCATCAGTAAGTAAACATTGACTCTGAATAATGATCATCAGGAAGTGAATATCAACTCAAAATGTATTGTATCCATAAATGGACTATAACTCTGAAATATATCATTATATTAGTGGGAAATAACTGAACTTTTCATTTTAGGCTAATTCAATCTGACCTCATATTTTTGCAGAAGTTAAAAAATAAAGGCTTTTTTGAATTTGAACAAATTAAATAAAACAGGTTACATTGTGTGGGGGTCAGCACAAATACTCAATACTAGCCCTCGCGACCGAGTAATTACTTTGTCGCAGACGGTTCAATTTTGGGCTAGCAATGCAAGAAGTTCCTGGATCAAAACCGGGTCGGTCCGTATCTTAATAATAGCCATCCTGTAATACACAAAAATCATACGACGTAGTAGCATAACTATAATAGGCCTTTTATTTTTCTTAGATCAATGTTAAAATTTATGCAGAGTGCAAAGGATAAATTAAAAGTGAGGTTGAAAAATTCTTAAAGAAAATTCCATGATCATACAACAAGCTTAATGTTTAAAATTAAAGTATTAATTTGTGTTGCACAGTA
Organism: Oedothorax gibbosus; assembly: GCA_019343175.1. Lineage (NCBI taxonomy): Eukaryota > Metazoa > Arthropoda > Arachnida > Araneae > Linyphiidae > Oedothorax > Oedothorax gibbosus. The sequence continues at coordinate 1,264,592 of JAFNEN010000005.1, forward strand.
TATTTTAATTTTATTGGATAACAAATATTTTAGCTGCACTTTGTTTTGTATTTTAGGCACCGCCTGGTGCAATTATTACAGAGAAAAAAGAAGGCCAAGGTTATAATTTCAGAGGGCTAGCTGTGGATTTTGTACGGGCTATTTCAAAAGAAATGAATTTTACGTAAGTTATACTTTTATTATTCTCTAAACACCTCAAAATAGTTATTAAATCTGTTCTTCAGTCTTGTAGTGGCGTCACTGTGATACATAAAATGAAATAATGTATTATCACTGTGAGATTGATTGATTTTAATGAGAGTTTCTTGTTTCTTTAGATTTTTACAATTTAATTATTATCTAATGACTGATACGTAAAATGTTATATATTTTCTGTCGTGTAAAAATTACAGATTTAAAGTTTAATTTATTATTTTCATTTTAATTTGAAATATGAATATTATAGGGGCATCACTTGACATTTTATTGGCATAAAAAATAATAAATATTAAGTTTATTGTTATTTAGCAGTGTCTTTGTTGTATTTTTGTTTTTCCACTATCATTGTTAATAATATCACTATGTTGTGTTACTACTTTAAATTGTTATAATGAAATGTTTTGTAATATATAGATACGACTTCGTAATAGCAGAGGAAAAAGAATCTGGAACTAAATTATCAAATGGAGAATGGACAGGAATGATTGGCCAGATTGTTAGAGGCGTAAGTAATTTAAACGAATTAAAATATTCAGTTTGAAGTAATTGCTTTTGATATTGCTTTAAAGAAATTCCTGGATTTTAAAAATAATTTATGTAAAACTAACATTATATTAAATAATTAATCATAATTGCAATTTGTACATAAAATTTTAATTAACATACTTAAGAAAAAATTCTATGCGTATGTTGTTAATTTAACAATTAAACAACTTTTATAATGTAAAATTAAAAATGGGCATTGGAGAAACGGTATTTCCCGGTTACACGCCTAGAAAGTAATGATAATTTGAACATTTGTCATGTGTTATCATTTTTATCTTTGTTATAAGTAATAGCGAATTAAAAATTTAAAAAAAACTAAGCCACCTGAACTTATGGTATGTATTTAGTTTTGTTGATTTTGGATTTTTATGTTGAGTCTTTTGTCTGAAAGTTCAAGTTAATAGGGTAAGTAACATTATTTTTTTTAAAATTTTATATCCTGAAACTACGAAAATTGTAGAACTGAATAAAAAGCGTCCTCTAGCGTCGGCTTATAACTTTTGTTTTGCAGAATAATATTTCTTCACATACAAAAATGTGACGCAGATTTTTCTCATAAAATCTTTTAACTCATCCTTTGAATACTTTACACATCAAATTTTAACTCAATATTAAATTTAGTTGCAGTTATAGAGGGTTTTCGTTCTGAGTTTAATCACAATTACTCTGTTATTTTTTTTTTATAAAAATGTATTCAAATATTGATCCGCAATTGCAGGAAGTTGAATTTGCTGCTCAGTGTTTCTATCTGACCTCTGATCGCTTGGAAGTCGTCAACTTTACAACTTCTTTGGATGAATTATCTTACGCTATATTACTCAGAAGACCACAACAAGAACATAAGTATCTCTTCTTGGCACCTTTCACCAATGATGTAAGTCAGTACTTATATAATTTCACATTCAAAATATGTTGTATTTATTTTTTCAATAAAAGTCCAAATTTTAGAGACGTAAATACTTTTTAAAATAATTTGCACATTACAGTTTTAATTTCATTGATTCTTATTTCATTGGTTTGGCGTCAAATGGTCGAGAGGCTAAGATCGGGCGTAACAATCAATCAAGACAAAAACAATCTTGAAATGAAAACCATTTTATGGTTTATAGCATTCAGATTTATCCTGTTCATTTATGTTCTTTTTTATATTACGACATCATATTTAAAGTAAAATAACAAAAAGGACATTTTTATATTTCTGAAGAGAAAATAGATGTTTTCTTTTTGTAAAAACTTAAGTGTTTCTTAAACCATTGTTACAAAGTTGAGGTCTGATATTTTCAGTGTTTCCTAAATAAGTATTTATGTTTATTTATTTTATTATAGACTTGGATAGCCGTATTCATAACTGTTCTCCTCATTGGGCCTATATTATACATTGTGCATAAATGTAGCTTTTATTACGAGTATTACGATCTTGCAAACGGAAAGGGCCTCTTTCAAATAAGCAACTGTGCTTGGTACGGATTTGGATCAATCGTTCAGCAAGGTAAGTATAATAAATGGTATTTCCCATTTCCATTAAAATTGATAAATGCGCATATGTTAATTCTGTTAATAGAAGTTCACTGTCTCTCTTCCAAACACGAATCTCTCTCTGTAATCAATTTATGCATGTAAGTTCATGAAATTTTGTTGAAACAACAAACATTCTGTTGTCTGAATAATTTAAAAATTAACTATCTAAACTGCTTTTCAGGTGGTGTCCATTTACCATTGGCAATATCTGGTAGAATCTTAGTTGGATTTTGGTGGCTTTTTGTCATAGTTACTGTCGCTACTTACAGTGGCAATCTAGTGGCTGTTCTTACATTCCCCAAGATACGGAACCCAATTAACAGCTTTGAAGACGTTTTGGCCAACAAAGACAAAATAAAATGGAGCATTTTTGAAGGAGAAGCCCTTATAGATCAACTGAAGGTAAAAAATCTTTCTTTATAAAATCATTAGTTGGCATTTACAAGTTTCTGTGATAATCAGATGTATTAATATAGACTGCAATAGCAAAAGTTTCGCTAGGGAGACATCCTGGGGGAACTAAAAAAAGCTTACATTTTTGTTAATATAAAAAATATAGATGCTTTATATAAATATGGAAATGTAAACAATGAATAATTTTAGTTAGTACATAATTTAAAAAGTTCTTTGTTTCTGTGGATACCTAAAATGTCATTGTATTTTTAATTTATACTTTTAGCACAATTTTTTAGAAGAATGACATGTTATTGATATTTAAATATTCTAATTTTTTTTTATTTTCTTTTTGTGTTTTTTTTTCAACCTTCGTATAATTTCTTGTTTGAAGTTTATTTTGTGATAATCTTCCAATAAACCATGTCATCCTTTAACAAGTTCTTTTTTTTGTTTTCTTTAAAGCTACAAAACAATACCTTTATTAATTCATGGGGATTTTACAGGGCACCCCAGCTGAAGCAGCCCAAGGCATTTACCGAGGTTTAATCAAATACCAACGCAAAGACAAAGAAAGCATGCTGAGAGAAGTTGTAAACGGAGAACTTGTATTCATCGGTCCCAAGTATGAGCTGTTTGAAATTATGGGGGATAATTACAACGCAACAGGAAAGTGTTTATATTCGGTTGGCAACGTTGATGTCTATTCAGAGAGCGTGTCTATGGCAGTGCGACAGAATTGGCCATACCTACCATATCTAAACAATGAGTAAGATTTTTTTTATTTAAAGTTATTCAACCTATACTTTATGGTTTAGTTATTTTAGAGCTTTAACATAAGCTTTAACCACTGAATGGAGTTTCATTAATTGTCACTTTTTGTTGTTTTATAGAAGCAAAAGTCGTTTTTTTTTGTTTAGATATAGAATAATTTCCATCACTTTCTGTCAGGTTATATTAAAAAAAACACTGTTTAAATACACTTCTTTATAACCCTGTGAACGTGACTGGTTAAAATGAAATGCGTCTAACTCTAAGTAATAACAGTCGACTCGCATAACGTCACAGAAACATTTTCCGCACTCAAATATGCCGATTTTCCCCAAACAGTTTGTTGATCATGATCGACACTATAATTCTACTATATATAAATCTATATAGCATCAGAACTACACTTCTCAAAAGAATTAGGGGAATGCATGGTTTAAACCCTTTCACCCCTAATGATTCCATTTGGAATCACCAGCTTGCGATTTTTTTTCTCACTAAGTTGATCTCGCACTTATTTATCGATAGATGGAAGAATCATGTATTTTGAAGAATGAAATAATGTTTGTTTTACTTAAATGAAAATATGAAAAACATGGCAAAATAAAATTCACCCCAAAAAATTTTATGAAATAAATTGAACCTAAATTCTTCACGCCTGCATTCTTAGATGTTTAAAAATTGATTTTAACTTTTTTTTTAACACAAAGTTTTGAAATAATTATTGTTATAATTTATTCAATAGTTAAGATTCCAATTTTCTTCTCCTTAAATTTTAGTTAAAAAATTGAGATTTTTTCTCCTGTTTTTACCATTTCATTCTGGAAGCATAATGAATCTATTTCACAATTTCTAGATTTTTAAAATAAAAAATAAAACACTGAAAGGTTTAACAAAAGTACGCAAAGTGCTCCCCCAATTGTTTTGAGTAGCGTATAACAGGAAATCTTATTCACATGCACCTTGCCCATTTCTTCGTCGTCGTTGATTTGGGTTTGTTCAATATGAGGCACTTCTGCTTTGGGTTGCATTTTGTATCAAATCCCCAAAAGTCTCCTAGCTCCATTTGTTTGGGTCACTTACTTTAGTTATAAAGTCTATCAGACCCTTAATAGAGCCAACGTGTAGCTCTTTAGTATTAGTGATATAGAGTGCTTAGTCGAGTGTGGGCAAGGGCATCACATTCAAATATAATATGATGTGCCGCTTCCTCGTTACTACATTTCCTGCATATGGAGTCTTGCATGCCATATCCCTTTAAGACCGAGCTATCACGATCGTGCGGGTATAAAAGAGAATGTTCAAGCTTTTCAAAAATATCGTTACCGAAGCAGCTGACTTGTATCAGTCGTTATTTGTATAAAAAATGACGTGGTTCTTAAGGAGATGCTATCATTGATGCTGTTTAAAGCAACTTTTCGCTGAAACTCTTAACATTTACTCTCATAAACTTAAATCAGCACCATCTGACGGCCAGTCTTAAGGGGATTTAACGTGGTTTTGTTTCTTGTACCTCAAGGATCGCGCGTCTGTTCGAGAGTGGTCTCTTTCTGAAGTGGAAACGTGATGCTCTACCCCCAGACAACGAGTGTACCACCACAGCGAAACCCCAGGCTGGAGACACGCGCAAAATCAACCTATCTCAGATGGTCGGATCCTTCTACATACTCATGTTTGGCATGGTCGCCGCCTTGGTGGCACTGCTCATTGAATACGGGTAAGGAAGACTACATCAATAAAGAGTATTAATGATACTCTTTGTTGATGAATATTTATTGAGTTTATTGTAGAATATAAATATTTATTATTGTTGAATTCTAATACTCCTTATTTTTTAATATTTATATTGTTTATTGTTAAATACTAAGGCTCATTCTTGTCAAATACTAATACTCATTTTTTTTAAATTCAAATGTTCTTTTTTGTTCAATATGTATACTCTTTTAATGAAGAATATTAACACTTTTTCTGATAGTAGGATCGTAATACTAGTTAGTGATGCATACTAATACAGTCTGATGAATACTGAGATTCTTTATTGATAAAAGCTAATATTGTTTACTGATAAATACTAATAATCTTTATTGACGAACAATAATTCTTAAAAATTAGACTACTAACTAAAATGAGTAAAACTTTTGTTCTAACGACTTTTAAAAATTATTATTATAGTAGCTAAACTCAGTTAAAGTATCTAACACACTAAAAATTAACTAAACGTGAACAAGGTATAACTTGTTATACTTTTTCTATTGCCAGATTGAGATCCGTGTCTAATTTCAAATATGATACTTTATAAATAATGACGTAATATAGGCGTCTAACTGCCAATTAAGCTGGCTTTTGCTAAACAAACTTACTATTATCCAACATTAAATTGACGAATATTTCTTTACATTAATATTTTACAGGTACCTAACTACTAAAAGCAAGGACAAGCCAGTAGAGCTACCTTGCTGCAAGATTTTATCCAGTATCGTCAACAAAGGATCTCAGAGGGTGAATAATCAGAAGCAATTCATGCAGTCCAGAATGTATCCTAGAGGGATGGATCCAACGAAAATGAAAAAAGAACGCAAGTCAAAAAGAAACAAAATGGCACAAGGCAAGAATAATAAAGGTACATCCATTTTTTCATGTAATAGGAATGTTTGTTAAATGGGGATTGCTATTACGCGAAGAGATTTCGTAAATGGGCGTCCCCATTACACAGCAATGATAGAAGTATGGCCGAAATTCAAACAACTGCAACTTTATAGAGAGTGTGGGCTCTTTTCATTTCCAAGGGTGGGTCCAGTTTTACTGAATAGTATTAAAAAAAGAAATATTTGTACTGGATTCTATATATATATGAACTGGACGACTGTTTATACTATGTATCTTTTTTGGGTAAGGTCATCTTTAAAGTTTTGAGGCAAAACTGTCCCATACATTCATTTAAATTCTTGTCGCAATCAGTAATTCATGTTCTGAACTGTCATAATAGTTGCTGCAACATAATAAAATATATTTCCGATGTGGAAATTTCAAAATTGTATATAATTTCAGGTTACTTGGAAAATGAATGGGAAAACCAGCGCAACATGGTTCTATCGGACCAATATGGAGGTTTCGACGAATACGGAAGGCGAGACATCTACAACAGTTTCGCTAAGAACAAAACAAACTACGACAGCCCCTTTTCTTCACCCAAACGCTTCGCTGTGAAGAAGGACTACGACAATCAGGACCAGGAAAAGAATTCGAATAAGAACAAGAAAGAATCCTCCGACAATGCTGGTTACGATTCAGATCAGCTTTCAGTTACTTCGGCTAATAGTCCCAGTCCACCTTTACGCAGAAAGAGAGAATCTTATTTCTCATATGAAAATGAAGATTATAAAAGATATTAGAAACTTGAACTACGTTTAAATGCAAATTTTGTTTATAGGTTTGCTTAAACACGCAACATTTTTTTTAATATTATGTTTTAAATTTTAAAAAGGAATATGTATCTATAAAGAGTATATCTGTATTGTATGTACTAACGTAACAAAATGACACTGATAGTAATAAAATACTTTTGAAAAGAAATTTCAGTACGAGTAAACTTTAATTAAAATAGTGAATGGCTAATAAAGTTGCAGTTTTAAAATTAAAGCTAATATTTCAGAAAAAGTATCAAATAAGGATTTAATTGGAAAAATGAGAAGAAAATAAGTTGTAAAAATTGAATATATAAAGTTTGTTTTTATATAAAGCATAAATATGTCTGGGAGCTATTAAAAAAATGTCGCTTCAATTTTACTCAATTTTAAATTTTACTATATATATATATATATATATATATATATATATATATATATATATATATATATATATATATATATATATATATATATATATATATATATATATATATATATATATATATATATATATATATATATATATATATATATATATATATATAAAGTATATGTGTATGTATGTGTGTGTGTGTGTGTGTATATATACATATATATACATATATATATATATGTATATGTATGTGTGTGTGTGTGTATATATACATATATATATATATATATATATATATATATATATATATATATATATATATATATATATATATATATATATATATATATATATATATATATATATATATATATATATATATACATATACATATACATATAACATATACACACATATACACATATACACATATACACATATACATATACATATACATATACATATACATATACATATACATATACATATACATATACATATATATAATATATATATATATATATATATATATATATATATATATATATATATATATATATATATATATATATATATATATATATATATATATATATATATATATATATATATATATATATATATATATATATATATATATATATATATATATATATATATATATATATATCTGTTAATAGGATATTCTATAATTTATTTTAGGATATTCCTTTTTGAAATGAATTTGGAGGAAACGCTTAAACTATATGCAGAATTAAGTTTCAAAAATTCTATTCACTTTTTTGTAGGACTAGGTAACATTTCAATCCATTTCGTGTAAGAGAAAAAAAACATTAAAGTTACCAGTTTTATTATGACAGGATTTTATAATATATACTCGAGAAATACAGTGTGATAGGAGTTCTCAGTCAGAGTGTCTCAGTCCTCTTTAGAAAGCCTAAAACATTGACAAATTGCGACACCGATCTTGAGATCTTTAATACTGATATCAAAAATGAGCCACATACCAAATACCTCGGAGTACATTTGGACAATAGACTCAGCTTTGAAGAGCACATCAAGCAAACAATAGCTAAAGCCACAGGTGCCAACGTCAGTCTAAATCCCATCATTGGGAAACAGTCCAAAATGTCCATTAACAACAAGGTTCTACTTCATATGAGAACCTTAAAGACATTATCTCTTACGATCATTTAGTTGAACAAAAATACAAACGTTCATGCACCGTTCATCACGACCCTTCTTGGTAATACCGTTATGACAGTTAAGTTTTTCCTTAACTAATATTATTTTTACCCTGACGACAAGTTTCACTTTGACTAGCATTGTTATGTCCAGTGCTTAACGATATGTGTTCATTGTACTTTTTGCACTTTTTTGGTGTTCATTTTCATCATTGTTTTATTTTAGACAAGCCTATCGCTTTGCCCTGGGGTCTCCTACGGGGTCTCTCCTACGGGTTTTCCACATTATTTTTATATGGACTTTTAGTTTACTTTTGGAAATCACAAACGCTCTCCCATTTTGGGGTATCTTAGATGGAGAAGTAAGGACGCTTCGCGTCGATACTTCGTATTGTTAATTCGATCTCCGATCTGTGATAGGAGCTCTTCATTTAATTTTGTGTCTTTCAAGCATCAACTGTAAAAAGTTGACAAGTTGGTTGGTTGGTTGGTAGACATATATATTCAGGTTTGTGTGCTTGGTCAGCGACCCGCTTATAAACCTTCGTCAAGTAAGACAGACACAACAGACAACACACACACATAAGTGGATCCATCTAATTTTTAGAGACAGAGGCCAACTAGAGGATCCCCAGAATTGGCTTGTCACCCCCAGAGGTATTGATTTGGTATGGGAACTTAGAGGGCTTTCGGACCCAACAGATTTAACGAGCACGTACTCCGCATATACTCGGTAGGTCTTCAGTGGTACCGGGACTCGATCGCAGGACCCTCCGATCCCGAGACCGAGACGTTGACCACTAGGCTCACTACGGCCCTGGTTGACAAGTAAAATGATAGCTAGTACTGAGTTATACGTTGTTCTATGTGTTTGGCCTTCGGAAGATTTGCGTGCTCGCCTAGCGGATGTATTATTTCGCTAGATATAGAGGGTGGCCCAAAAGTACTTTTGAGTTTAAACTTTGGGTTATTTAGAACAGGTATTTGACATAGTCGCGCTTAGTTTTGTTGGTTGGCTAAAATAAAGTCGTACTACAACGTATCTTATCCAAAGAGTAGCAATTCGTGGACTTCGATTGGTTTAGTTTCGAGATATCTTCGGTTTATTAGACCTTACCGACCAGGCTATACCAGCCCCGTTTATTTGTTTGATGCTCTAGAAATATGCAAATGTCACCAGAGGACGTAACTTCGAATCCCGTCACCTGCCAAATATCCTATAAAAGGATTTGTGCTGGTGGAAAATTTATACGTTTGTTTATAGTGTAAACCATTGCAGGAAATTTGAGCGAGGAGCAGCGACGGTGGATCCTTAAGACCTACTGGAAATACGAAAATGCGGAGACTGTGCGTACGATATGGGAAAGTTAGTTTAATTTGCCTGCGCCTTCCCGTCATGCGATTTACAGCATCAGAGACAAGTTTGAAACCACGAGTTCCGTCGACAATGCCTCGAAGACTGGAAGACCACGTACGACGTTGACACAGGAAAATGAGATGAATGTAGTAAACAGTCCAAAGATGTCTACACGACAAGCGTCTCGGGAGCTGATGATCCCGAGGGCATCATTACAACGCCTGATGCACCAGCTGAACCTTAAGCCGTACCACCCAAGACTGGTACATGGCCTTCTTGAGGACGATCCTGACCGCAGATTACAGTTCTGTGAAATAATGCGCGATAAACTGACTGATCAACCAGACCTGCTTTCAAAAATAGTGTGGACAGATGAAGCTTGCTTTAAATTGTCTGGCCACGTCAACAGACATAACTCTGTGTACTGGGCCGACGAAAACCCACATGTCATTTAGACTACGCATTTAAATCAGCCAGGCGTCACAGTGTGGGGTGGCATATCCGGCGATGGTGTCGTGGGTCCTGTCTTTTTCGATGGAACCGTTGATGGCCCCAGGTATTTGGATAATTTGATACAAGTTGTAGTACCACAATTGCAAGCACGGCCCGACATTGCAGAGTTGTTTTTTCAACAGGACGGTGCCCCACCTCATTATTCTTTGGTGGTCCGACGATACCTGGATCATGACCTTCCCGAATCATTGGATAGGGAGACGGGGGAGCATTGAGTTTCCACCACGTTCCCCGGACTTTACTCCCATGGATTTTTTTTTCTGGTGAGTAGTAAAGAATAATGTTTATATTCCAGAAAAGACACATTTACACAGTATGCCAGTTGAAGAAATTCATCGATGATGCTTTTAAGGACATTCGTGACAACTTGAATTTGTGTCGTACTCTGTGTGTGAGAGTGTCGAGGATAGGTTGCAGGAATGCATCAATGTCGAAGGTAGACAATTTGAGCACCTTCGGGATTAAGAATGTAAAGTAAAGAATATATGTAAATAAAGCTGTCACTTTTGACTATGGTTCTATGTGTGTGTATATATATACAGGGTGTCCAGAAAAGGACTCCCTGTTTTCAAAAATTAATAAACAAGAAATGGATAGAGATATTAACACAATTCTTGCAGAAATAGAATGAGTCATGTCTGGAATTTGATATGGAACACTTTATTATTTTAGTTATGTTTATTACGTTATTATATGTTATTAAACTTTATTATGTTTGATTTAACCGACAGATAGCGCTGCAATACCATGTGTTGGATTCCACGCAATAACTATTGCTTCTTTCCCTGAACTGAAAGCTACTGAACATTTCTGACCACGTGTCCTTCGTTTCGGTATATACGCATGCCTAGTTCTTTCATACAGCCAACACACGGTATTGCCGCGACATCTGTCGGTTAAATTGTACAGAATAAAGCGTAATATTAGAATAACGTAATAAACATAACTAACATAATAAAGTGTTCCATATCAAATTCCAGACATGACTCATTCGTTTTCTGCAAGAATTGTGTTAATATCTCTATCCATTTCTTTTTTATTAATTTTTGAAAACAGGGAGTCCTTTTCTGGACACCCTGTATATATATATATATATATATATATATATATATATATATATATATATTATATAAAATATATATATATATATATATAATATATATATATATATATATATATATATATATATATATATATATATATATATATATATATATATATATATATATATATATATATATATATATATATACACAGGGTGTCCAGAAAAGGACTCCCTGTTTTCAAAAATTAATAAAAAAGAAATGGATAGAGATATTAACACAATTCTTTCAGAAAACGAATCAGTCATGTCTGGAATTTGATATGGAACACTTTATTATGTTAGTTATGTTTATTACGTTATTATGTTATTACACTTTAATACGTTCAATTTAACCGACAGATGGCGCGGCAATACCGTGTGTTGGCTGTATGAAAGAACTAGGCATGCGTATATACCGAAAAGAAGGACACATGTTCAGAAATGTTCAGTAGCTTTCAGTTCAAGGAAAGCAGCAATAGTTATTGCGTGGAATCCAACACATGGTATTGCAGCGCTATCTGTCGGTTAAATTGAACATAATGAAGTTTAATAACATATAATAACGTAATAAACATAACTAACATAATAAAGTGTTCCATATCAAATTCCAGACATCCGACTCTACTTCTTTAAATCTGTGATGTTGCTTTAAATTCTGCGTTATTTTAGTTTTACTTAAAATTATTTTACAAGAAAGAAAAAACTCACAAAACATAAAATTCACAGACTCCTCAATTTGTTTTTTAAGTTTTAAAATTTGTATTTTCGATAAGATAGTAATATATATTTTACTTATAAATCAATTGACGCTAGATGTCGTTCTTTTATTACTGTGTTTGATGCGTGCATGTATAAATGTGACGTTTTTTAAAGTTACGGGGTAATATCAGCTGGAACTTTGACTATTTCTTCTATTTCTATATAACAGCATAGGGAAAGACCAGGAAAAACAGCCTCATATTCATGAACCACTGTTAAATGAAGAGAACAAACCCTGCTAGTTTTACAAATTATGTGTGGTGTATTTTTCGCAAGAAATATACCATAATAGCAATATTATGATTAAATTAAATCAAACCATTCGTCATAAAATTCTTTTTAATACTCATCTGTTAAAAGTTACAATTTTATTTAGTGAACAAAAATATACACTTTGACAATTGCTAAACTTTGGCTAAACACTTTATAAATCTCCGTAGCATACAAAATACATAGCATACAAAATCAAATACTCAATTTGTTCATTATCACTACTTCATTATCTTCACACATTTCGGTTGATTTTACTCAGATTCCTCAAGTAGATGGCGTAAGGGATTCTTGAGCGGTACTACGAGCCTTTGCGCTGCAACCATTTTTTCAATTGGTGACATGTGGTACTTGGCATAGTTAAAGCAGCACCTTGGGCTACAATACAATTTCCGTTCGGCACAACGGCATTCGAGACAGAAACTTGTGGCAATTCCCATCAGGTCCCCAGTTTTGTAAGGCACTCCTAATATATTGCAATCACCTAAAAAACGTATTTTATTTTACAGACAGAATTTGTAATTGGAGATCTTTGTAATTGGAGATTATTCTTATCAAGTATAACTCTAACAGAAACAGCTTGCGTTCATAATGGTTTTACTAATTTTTTATTTACAGTCTTTATTTTTTGGAAAATTTGGGATCAGAATATTTTTAAAAAATTATGTTCCGCTATTAATATATTGAAGTTTAACCCGCATTATGTACAGTAATAGATTCTTAAGCATTAAAATTTCTTTTTGGGCTGGTTACTGAATTTACATATTTGGTAGCAGCATACATGAATATAGTTTATATAATATAATTGGTCAGGAATCAAAACTTTGACAAAGACTTATGAATCATTTCGACTCTCGTTGTTCTACTTATGTGTTAAAAGGAATTGTCAGTCCCATAGACTTAATGGTTTATATTTGAAGGCAAATTGTTGCAAAACTAGTGCTATGAAGCATAAAATTTATTCATTATTCACCAAGTCCGAATATTGTAATAATAACACAAAAAACATGTATGAAGAGAAAAAATACCATCTTTTTATTCAATCATGAATTTTAAAGACTTTTTTAATTTTTAAGTCTAGTGTCGACATCTGTCGAAAACTTGGGCATCCGTGAGGAATATCTGCTTTTTTTCCTTTTACTTTTCTCTACATCATACATCCATCACATCCATGATGGCATGGTCGACGATGATAGAAGGAGAGACAGAGGAGCAATTTCGCTACCGGCTAAGCCAGCCTGGTGCGCTCGAGGCCGAAATGAGACGGATGAGGGAGCAGTTTGAGCAGGATATGAGAAGTATTGATTTGAATCGAGAACGGAAGAGAGCTCTCATGGAGACGGATGTTGTACCGCAAGTTGTGGCTAATATCCCCACCTCCAACCAGTTTCAAGCCTTGGCCGAGTCCATGGAGCTGTCGTCGGATGCCCAATTCCCGGCGGCAGGGACTGTAACCCCGGATGCCCCATTCCCGGAGGGAAGCTCGGATGCCCGGTCCCAGGAGGGAAGCATGGATGTCCCGACGGCCAAGAAGGTCAAGCTAAATCCGGAAGCCCAATTCCCGGAGGCGGTTGACAATATCAAGCTTAATCCGGATGCCCAATTCCCGGAAGCGGTTGATATTAACATCAAGCTCAATCCGGATGCCCAATTCCCGGAGGCGGTTGATAACAAAATCAAGCTTAATCCGGATGCCCAATTCCCGGAGGCGGTTGATTTTAAGACCCCTGATGCCCAATTCCAGGTGGCACGCAGACCTGACCCGATTCTTTTCCTCGGAGGAGATATCGGCGATGCAATCTGCCTCCGCGTTCGCGATGCAGTGGGAGGTGATATAGGCTGCAAACCTTATCACAAGTTCGTCAAGATTTACCCACGAACCCCTGATGAGGAAACAAAGATCCTGGCCATACTTGCCGATGCTAAGGCAGGATTCTTTCGCCACTCGCATCGCAAACGCCCCATCCTCAAAACGGTCGTCAAGGGCTTGCCCCGCGACACCGATCCAGCAACTATCACTGCCGCGCTTGCCGCGGAGGGTTACATAACTGAAAGAGTAGCCCAGATGACAAGGGCTCGTACCAAAGCCCCTCTACCGATATTCCAAGTCCTGGTGGTACGGACTGGGAACTTCAAGGAGATTTTCAACCAACGCAGCCTCCTGGGTAAGAAGGTTACCTTCGAACCATACAGGAAGGTCTCGCGCATCCCACAGTGCTACAACTGCCAGAACCACGGGCACGTTAGTAGCCAATGCCACATGGGTGCCAGGTGTCGGTACTGCGGCCTCGGCCATGACTCCCGTACCTGCCCCACCCGAGCTGACTCCAACGTCCACCGCTGTGCCAACTGCGGTGGCCCCCACCTTAGCTCCTCCGTGACCTGCCCGGAGCGACCAAAGCTCCCCAAAAGGGAGCTTCCCGAGCGTGCCGCCAGGTGGCAGCACCCCAAGCCCCGCCTCCAGACTGCAGAAGACCCTGCGTCGCTTTTCGAGGCCCTCACATCCGTGAGAGACGCCATCAAAGACGTCTTCGGGGACATCCCCACGTTCATCAAGAAGGCAGCGGCCCTTTCCGCCGCCACTACCAAGACCGACAAGATGTTGGCTCTCTTCAACCTTATTGAGCCATAGAACGCGGGCCTTCGAGCCTAAGATCATTCCTTGCAAAAGTTATCGCCTTTATGGCACTTTTTCGATGAAAGAGAAAGGGCGCTTCGCGCCGATGCTCTGATAGTTAGTATCGATTTCCGATTTCCGACTTTTCTCTAATATTTGTTGTTATTTTTGCAATTTTAGTACTTGTTGGGAAAATGCCTAAATCTAATACAATACTTTGATATTATGAATTCAAAATAAATGCCTTATTCTATTGGACTGACTAGAGAGCCTCAATAAAAGAATGAATATGTACTTCGCACAAGTATTAATATTTATCGAGTTATTAGTTACTATTTATCGAGGCACCCTAGGACTGACGTTTCCTTTGAAATGACCCACCTGATGTGTGCGTTACGTTGTTGTCTTCAGAATTTTGTAAACTTCCCGATCCACTTCCGAAGCTGTCTGCGCTACTTTGATGCCGATATCCCACCAAGTGTTCGGGAATATCTGAAAAAAATTACGGATTTTCAAAATAGTCACAGATTAAGTGTTATAACAATTCAAAAAAAGGTATTACACTTCCCGAAAAAAATATGACATATTTATAATTTTTTATTATTGCAAACTAAACGTGGTGTAGTTGCTGTGGATGAGATACTATTTATTCCCTTCTGAATAACTGATTAAAATGCATAGACAACGGGGGAGGGGACAGCTTTTGTCGGCAGATGGCGTGTTTTATCAATTAGACACCAGTGTTATATTCTATTCTTCACGGCTTTTAGGAATAGAAAATCATTTTTTTTCCTGTATATATCGTCAGGATAAAGAATTTCTATGTACAGGGTGTACCAAAATGGACTAGTACCGGTTTTTAAAAATTAATAAAAAAGAAATGGATAGAGATATTAACACAATTCTTGCAGAAAACGAATGTGTCAGGTCTGGAATTCGATATGGAACACTTTATATTATGTTAGTTATGTTTATTACGTTATTATATGCTATTAAACTTTATTATGTTCAATTTAACCGACAGATAGCGCTGCAATACCATGTGTTCGATTTCACGCAATAACATTGCTGCTTTCCCGTTGAAGCTTTCTCGTGAAAGCTACTGAACATTTCTGACCACGTGTAATTCTTTTCGGTATATACGCATGCCTATAGTTCTTTCATACAGCCAACACACGGTGTTGCCGCGCCATCTGTCGGTTAAATTGAACATAATAAAGTGTAATAACATAATAACGTAATAAACACTACTAACATAATAAATTGTTCCATATCAAATTCCAGACATGACCCATTCGTTTTCTGCAAGAATTGTGTTAATATCTCAATCCATTTATTTTTTATTAATTCTTAAAAATAGGTAGTCCATTTTGGGACACCCTGTATATGGTGGGAGGAGGATCGCTTTGAAATTTAAATCCAGACACTTAATTGAAAGCTTCTGTATTATTATATTATGCAAATAAATACAGCACAGTGCTTAAGAGTTACTTTTACCAGAAAACTCTGTGTTTAACCATACTGTAAAATTTTATCACTGTAGCTAGGTTATATAATCCGGTTAACACACATATTTATTTACTATGAATCAATCTGGAACTAACTCAATGAGAAAACCCTTATCATCGCATAAACATTGCTCAACGACTTAGAGAAAATAAATTGTAGACTCACCACACACATAAAGCGCTGGATTGCAGTACTTTTCATTAGCGTACTCTATGCAGCCTTCCGGGGCTGGAGGGCACTTCATCCAGTAGCAGGTAGCACGACCCAAGTGGCACATGCACACGTGACATGGGTTGTCACGAGGAATTCGGTCTCCATTTCGATATGGTTTGCCCTCCACAATGCAGAAGTCTTGTCCGCCATCAGTCCAGCGGATTTCCGGGATGCAGGCTAGAAGAAGTGAAATGTGTTCAGAGAACAGTATGTCCTAGGATTGGAGTAACGCGTTACTTGTAACAGTTACTTTTTCCCGGTAACGCCGTTAGATTTTTCAGAAAGTAACTGTAGCTGTAACTTAGTTGCTTTTAGTGGTAACGAATACTTTTCCGTTACTTTTCAAGTCGCTCTTCACGGATATTTTCGACACAGTTCGGCTTTTGGCTTATATTTAATTATTTGAAATTTAACTTTTAACAATGCTGAACTTTCGCTATTAACTTTTTCCGATTGGCCCTATTTCTTAGTCTTGTTTCTCTTTGAAAAACGGTACGATGGCTAAACTTCAATCTTACTTATAACTTGAAATTTCAAAAAGTAACTGTAACGAGTTCGTTTTTGTTTTTAGTAAATGTAGCTAGTTACTTTTTTAAAGTAACTTGCCAATCCTTGAGTAACAGTCAATTCTGCGTAGATCCTGAATAGATTCCATAGATCTATTGTATTACGCAGGCCTACAAAAAAAAATTGGTGCCAAGGATTTTAGAACTGATTTTAATTATATTTGGGGCGTTGAATCTAAAGATGAAATAAGTTCATTTTGAGTTTTCTTTAAGTGGGTGTGCCTAAGCTTTAAGTAAAAAACCTAAGCAGCATAAAGTGTTTGCGAAAATGAGATTATGCATCTCTTACAAGTCCATATCATATTGGACTCTTCTATACGAAATCTTAAAATCGGTTATATCCCAGTTAAATCCTACGCATAAATTCTTTATGTAAACGATAATAAATTATGCTTGTCTCAAACAAGTATATTTTTAAATGTACGCTTTAGAAAGATTGAAAAAAAACTTTAATGTTGCTTAACTTTTAAGATTTGCTGAAGGGCACATCAACTTTAATGGATATTGAGGTCTTAAATCGTTAAAATACAATATTTTTTGGTGTGCTATAAATACACAAACATTTTTTTGTAATTAATAGTCTATTATAACCTTAAAATATTTTTTTAATGCATTGCACTAAACACTTATTTTTTTACAGTTCTAACTATTTGTTGAATTAAGTTATGCGTGTCTGCGCGTGTTCCCAAATACAAATACAAAAATTGTCGACCAACAGCCGGTCCACAAATTTACTAATTATTTTCCAGTCTTCAATAACTATCGAGATTATTCCTGAATTCTTCTACTCTCTTCAAATATACAACACAATCTGCTAACGCATTCCACTCATTCATAACTCTATTGTAAAACTTATGCTTTCTTGAATAATTTTTGAAGCAGCGTCAATAAAGTATTTTCAGCTTTAAATATTTTAATGGTAAAGGAGGGTAAAATATGTAGTATCTTCTATATTTAAAATATCTTTAACTTTGCTATTACTATATAATTTATTTTAAACATTATAGTATTGAAATAGTTCTGTAAAAAATCATCTGAAAATCACTTGGAGAATGATAAGATATTTTCTTTATTATTGTTATTGTTACTACTATTATTTTATTATTATTATTGTACGTTATATTCATGTGATGCGGTTAACTCGAATTTTTACACTTTACTTCAATTATAATAAATTATACTTTCTTTATACTGTTTTCTGATTCAAATGAAACGTTTTGCGTTACATTCAAACTGTCGTCAATACATTTAATCAAGTATCCCTTTAAGACCGGCCATCATATGGCGCTGATTTAAGTTTATGAGACTAAATTTTGGAGTTTTATCAAAAGAATGCCTTAAACAGCATCCATGCCAGCAACTCCTTAAAAACAAAGTATTTTTATACAAATAGCGAATGATACAAGTGAGCTGCTTCGGTATTGGTATTTTTGAAAAGCTTGAACATTCTCTTTTATACCAGCACGATCGTGATAGCTCGGTCTTAAAGGGATAATAGTTCTTTAGATTTGAGACATTTTCTAACTGAAACTTTTTATTTATGATAGCACTGCTAGTTAATCGACTAACACAAAGACTCCAATTTTATCCACTAAAGTTTAGACATTTATTTTGAAAATACATAATTACATATGTTTTGTTCATTGAAATATGAGAATTGTCGAAATAAAATGTTTTCTTCCTTTTTGTCAAATAAATGCGTTGAGTCAACGGTTCTCTTATGAGCACTGAGCACGCTATATGTATTTTTAAGTCGCTGTAAATTATAATGATTGTAGTGAATTCTATGAATGTTACTAGTCATGCATAAAATAATTATTGTAGCAGATTATTTTTTCTGATATTATTAAGCACTTTGTACTGACAGTGACATACTATCTGCGTACTAACAGGAACTACATCTCTAAAATTAACTCTATTTTTCGATGAATTCTAAAGAGAAAATTATAATTCCGATTTTTTGCTTTTAGCACTTTATCTTTGATTTTCGTGATTCTGTCAGCTTCAATTTTAGACATTGTTCATTAATATGTATTATGATTTTGAAGTGGATTTTCTGTTTCAAAAGAAGTTTCTTGCGTCTAATTAAAATATTCCATCAAACTATTTCTTTAGATCTGGCATTTTTGACTTAAGTCCTCTTAATTATAATAGAATAAAAGCATAATATATGCTTTTCGATTTATGCAGCAATGTAATCACAATCAATTTTGGATTTAACAGCATTGTTGGATAGTTGAATTAGAATTATTTTACAATTTTACCAACCAGTTTTTAAGAATATATTTTCAAAGTAAATAAAAATTTTGAGAAATTATTTTCAGAATTTAATTTTTTTTCTAATTGAATGAGGTCGGTAAAATAATTCCATAATTTTAGTGACCACATTTTAAGAATGTATTTTTTCGTTAAAAGCAATTAATATTTCTGCGTCGACCCTCGTCAATTAGACTTCTATTCCTTATTTAAATATTTTTACTGTTAATTATGTCGAAACACAATATTTGTGCAATTGAAACTACATATAAAATATACACAAAAAGTGAAACGTGAAATTACTAGAAGGATTTTTTTATTAGAACCCACAACATTAATGAAACTTAATATAGCTGGGTTTCGAATATGAATTTTGTAAGACGCGTCATTATAAAATAACTTGCAACCATTACTTTTTGGTATAATGTAATGTCGACTTACTTTTAAAGCATCTAAAGTAATGGAATTCAGTGTTACTCAAAAATATTTTATAAAATCAGTTATTCCATATCAAAAGTCTATACCCAACCGAAATATTGAGTTTTCATCGTAAAAACATACTCACATGAAAAGAGGAAGCATTGAATGGTCACAAATATCCCTAAATAATACATTATTCTTAAGAAATATTCCAATGTTTCCTTCGATAAATAATTTGTAGATAAGCTGAAGCAACAAGTGAATGTGTAGTACAAAATGTCTTGACTTGATACTTGAGAAAAGCAAAAAATCAGCAGCCACAAGTAATGTCTCTTCCCTGAAAACAAATATTAGATTTAGTTTTTTTAGTTATTAAGTCCAACACAACATTTTTTTTCTTTAAATCTTGTCAATGGAAAGAGTTTTCAAGGCTCTTTTTATTGACACGTTGCAACCTT